>CM059832.1:21066797-22266797 GCA_030444775.1 Atalantia buxifolia
AACATGATTTCAGCTGGAAACATTTCCAGCCATACAACAAGAGCATCATAGTCTAAGGCAATTTTTTATAATAAATGAGCAGTAGCATTGCAAGCCTTTAGAATATGCTGAATTTTTTTATCCATTCAGGCTCTTTAAGTGATCTCGAATTGCTTCTATCATCCAAAAGAATTTTGACTTGCTCTTCTTCCTATTGCAAGAGAGATCAACTACTTCTTTTGAGTCTATTTCAATGATCAAACAATCAACTACTTCTTTTGAGTCTAATTCAATGATCAAACACAAATATCCAACATTTTTAGCTACTTGAATGCCTAAATTTACTGCCTCGGCTTTCATACAATCCACACTCCCCTGATAAAGGACTTTCTGAACTGTTGCTACTATAACCTTGCCCTTTGAATCTTTGAAAACCACTCCTAACCTTGTTGTTTGATTTGAACATCTAATAGTAGCATCAATATTCACTTTATACCACCCATTAGGAATAGGTAGCCATCCTTGCTGGTTGTTTCTTTGATGCTTGAAATTGTTTGCTCTACTGGAACTTTAAATCTTCTATATGATTCTATAACTACTTCAACTCTTGCCACTGATAATTAGGAATCTTCCTTCTTATCTTCAAAGATGAGAAGATTCCTTGAGTACCAAATAGACCAACATATAACAATTATCAGCTCTACATGTTTCTTACTTATGTTTGTTGCCAATTATTAAAAAGCACTTAACAAATCTTTCTAGGACATCAACTTGATATTTCCATAAAAATCAGTCAATTTCCAAATCCTTTGAGTATACTTGTATCTCATTAAGGCATGAAAAATATCCTCACTCTCCCTCTGACATCTGTAGCACAGTAGATCCTACGTGACTTTCTTCTTCCAAAGATTGCAAACTGTAGATAGCAAGTTTGTAGCCACCTTCCATGTAAAAACCTTGATTTTTTTTTCTGGTATCTCCTTAGACCAAATCACCTATCAATGAGTTTTTTATTTGTCTAAGCTTTTGGCATTCTTTGGAAATTTCAGCTTTAACGCTACTTGATATCCACTCTTTACAAAGTAGTTACCATATCTATCAAAGTGTTATATTAATTGATACTGTTGTGGAGATCTCGGGAAAGGAATTTTAAAAATCCTTGTTGCATTATCTTACATAAAGTGCTAAGTAATCACATCATCCTTCCATTATTGACTACTAATCAAATCAGCAACAATAGAATATGGGGGCAAAATTTGAAGGGAGAAAGGTTTTAAAGTTTAAGGCTTTGGAATCCAGTTGCTTTTATAAATATACACTTGTTCTCCATTTCTAATCATCTATCTTGATCCTTTATGAAGAACTTGCCTAACCCATAAGATACTTCTCCACACCAAGGAAGGATTTAAGCCCAATTTTGCTTCCATAAAACTTGACTGTTTGAAATACATTTCTTTGAAAATTTGTGCCATCAAAGTCTCTGGATTTTGGATGATTCTCCGTCCTTGCTTGGCAATTGAGGTTTGATTAAAGCTAGAAAAGATTCTAAAGCCCAAGCCTCATCTTATTTTAGCATGATACAATCTCTCAACTCAATTCTATCATAGGCTTTGCTGATATCTAGTTTGAGAGCTACCAATCCATTCCCTTTTTCCATGCTTTGTCTAATTTTGTTAAGACACTTATAGCCTATAATTACATTATTAGTGATTAATCTGTTTGGGATAAAGGCACTGTGAGTTGGAGAGATAATGTCATTTAAAATTTGCTTTAGCCTATTAGCTAAAATTTGTACCACAATCCTATAGAAAACATTACAAAGGATAATTGGTCTAAAATCAGTCATCTTTCTAGGATTATGCACTTTTGGAATCAAAGCAATATATGTATGATTTAAGGGTGCTATACTACTTTCTTCATTGAGAATATGAAAATAGGTAATGATCTCTCATTCCTTAAATAAGCTCTAATACTTTTGAGAAAATGTTGCTGGACGATCATCCAGATCTGGAGCTTTAGTGGGCACATCTATGCACGAGCATCTAAAAATTCCTCTTCAGTGAACTATTGATTTAAAAAGTTGTTCATTTCCTCTGTTACTCATTTTGGAAGGTCTATTAGAGCTTCATCTATTTGAGCTGGAGATAGGTTGGTTGTAGTAAAGATGTTTGTAAAGGATTCACAAAACAGTCTTTCTACATCCTCTGCTTCCTTATTCAAATTATGTTTTCATCTTTAAGGCTCGATATTCTATTTTTTCTGTTCCTTGCTAAGGCTTTTGAATGGAAAAATTTCGTATTCTTATCCCTTTCTCTTAGCCAATCAGCTTTTGACCTTTGCTTCTAATAAATCTCGTTATCTATCAAAATGTTCTCGGTCTCTTTTCTATTCTTCTTATCTCGTCTCCACTCTCGTAATGACTATAACCATGTCTGATTACCTTCAACTTCTTCTTTTAGCTACTTCAATTTCTTCTATTTACCTTTGAACTCCTTATTGCTCCATAGCTTAAGCTCAACTAAAGAGTCCTTCAATTTTTTTTTTTGAACAATTCAACATGATTTCATTTACTCTATTTACTAGAATCCTTCCACTCATGTTTATCAATCTCTTTACATCTCTCATATGGACTGTACATATCTTTATAATGAGCTCTATGAAAAGTTCTCTTTATATACCTTAACCTCTTTTCTTTTTCTGGAACTTTCATCAAAATTGGATGATAATCACTAGAGGTGGCAATATGGGCCAGGATTCGTTTATTCGATTCGATTCGATGCGAATTAAATGGGTTTGAGTTTGAAAAAATTGATTCGTTTAATAAATGAGTGAATTCAATTTGATTCGCTAATTAAACTAATCGAATGCGAGTTTGAAGATTTTGATTCGTTTATTCGTTTAGGATTCGTTTAATAAACGGGTCATAAACAAATCGAATGCAGGTCAATTCGTTTATTATTTGTTTAATTAAATTACTTTTTTGTCCTTAAATTTATTTGAAAACTTTTTAAAATATGCAAGTCAATATTATAATTTTAAACACAACACATAAAGCCAAAAGACCAACCCTAATTTTACACTTCACACACACTCTTCCCTCATCTCCTGGCAACTTAGCCGCCACTACTACATTTTGCCATCTCTTTCCCTTCACTTCCTTCTCCAAATTCTTTTCTTTTTCTTTTCAATTTTTGCATCCAGCAAGTGCTACATTTTGCCACTGCTCCAAACCCTTGGATTTGTGTGAGTGTGATAGGTAAAATTTTGTCTTGTTTAATTATTATTTCCTTAAAAATACTACAAATTTGTTATATATTTGATATTTTAAAATTTTACAATGATTATTATCAATATTGCACTATGTTAAATTGTTAATAACATTTTATTTACTTTTGGTGTAGGATTTTTGTTTTCAAGATGAAAAAGACAAATGAAGAGAATTAAAGAAATTACCTTACTTTATAATTTGAATTTGAATTTGAATTATTGTTATTTGTATTATTAGGGATTTGTAATTTGGTATTTGAATGATTGCATAATATAGTTTGAGTTACTTGTATTTTATTGTGGGATGTTAAACTTGTGATTTTTTTATATTTTATTTTCCTTAATTTTGTTTATTAATTATATTTTTCTAAACGAATTGTAAACAAATCATTATTCGATTCGATTCGATTAATTAAGGATAAACGAATAATAAACGAATCCAGATTCAATTCAATTCGTTTATCAATTCTATTAAACGAATTAAACGAATCGAACAGCATGTTTGTTTAATAAACGAATCGAATCCGAATCCTAAAATTTCAATTTGTTTAATAAACGAATTGAATCCGAATCCACAGAATTTTGACTCAATTCGTTTATGATTCGATTCAAATTCAATTCGTTTATTCGTTTATTTGTTTTGCCACCCCTAATAATCACAGCTCCATGTAACTAAATTTAATGCTACTTTCTCTTGAAAACAATTGCCCTAACTTTTGCTACATAAGAATCAATTTAGCCTTTCTTCTATTAAGAGATGTCCAAACCTCATACTTAACCAAGTGAATGAATACTCTGTCAGCCCCATATCCACCAGTTCACACTCCTTGAGAGCTTCTTTAAATTCAACTACATATCTACGAGCTTATCATTTCCTCATATTTTCTCATTTAGGTTTAGAACTTGATTAAAATCCTTAAAACAGACCCATGGCAATGAGGATAAATCTGCTAACCTTTTTAATAGAGTCCATACGTGCCTTTTCTGATTTGATTTCAAGTTCCCATAAATGTTAGTACATATCCAATAACTCTCATTCTCACTGCCAACCATAGCATCTTATGATAGCTAATGTATGGTTTAATTTCTACTGTGATTATAAAGCTCCATAACATTGCCAAATCACGTCCCATTCCTTCTCTACTAACTTCAAAAATAGCTTTAAAAATGTAACTCCTCACTCTTTTTTCTTATTTGCTTAATTGTCATTTTTGTCTCACAAAGAAATAAAATTTGAGGTATATGCTAATGGTGAACTTCTTGCGCTTATTGAAATGTTGGGTCCTTCCTCAACCCCTAAACATTCTAGCTTACAATCCTCATGGTTGTCAGCAAGGCTAGTTTCTAGCCACGTCGATACTTCATTGACAACAATTGTTACTTCCCCTATTGCTTCATTTTTTTCATCCTCCAACATTAGCTTTGTTATTACTGTAAACTGAGGTTGAAGTCGTTGAGGAAACACCAGTTTTTAGGACTATTTTCTTTTATTCTTTTTGAATTTGGGCTTTCCTAACTTAAAATGCTGGATGACCTTTTCATTTTTATTTTCCATCTTTCATTCCCTCCTTTCCTTTAGAATTTCGAGCATGAGATTTCCACTTTCTGCTTTTGGGCCTACATTTATTTGCATTGGGCCCATTATCTTCATCTTCTATTTCTAACTCGATTTAGTTAAAAGGAACAAAAGTTTTATGTTGAGTGCTTGTGTTTTCCTACTTCCAAATTGTTTAATTCATTTACCGCTTCTCTATCCTCAAAGTTCATTTGTTGTTTGGGCTCCTTCTTTTGGACCCATTTCTTCCCTTCTTCTCCATTCCCCAATTTTTGTCCTACAACATCTGTCACTTTTTCATGAATTGTGATATTGTCAATTTTCTTATCTTTTATTAAATAGCAATTCTCTAGCTCTCTAGGAATTACAGCTTTTTTTATTAATTGATCCTCTACCACTCCTGGACCCTTACTTTTCTCGGGTAAAGAATTGTTTATACCTGAATCCACCTGAGTTTGGTTCAAACTATCATCCTCCTTCTGCTCAACTGGATTTCGTTGCTTGTCCCTTATTGTGATTGGAAGCAAATCATCCCTTGTTTAAGTTGGACTTTTTGTGTTGGCTTGATTGAAATTTGTATCCCACCTATCTTTCCCTCTGTTTTGTTTTAATCGTTCAGCCACCATAGTTAAATACGCCCACAACAAAAGTAGAAGTTTGGAAGCCTTTTGTAATACACAAGTATTGGAATATATTTTGCTTTGTTACCTTCTTCATCCTCTAGCACTACAATTTTCTTTAGAGGCATTGTGATATCCACTGAAATCCTCATCCTTAGAAATTTGCCTATAAATTCCTCGAATGAATATGTTTCAATTTACTCCACCTTTCCAATCACTCCTCTTAACTCTATAGCTGTCTCTTTCTCCATGCCCATGATAGGAATATTGTGTATTTGTACCCAAAAGGATACATCAATAAAATCTTGCATCTTGATATCTATAATCCTAACTAGTTCAGTAAGCACTATGAGCGCTTCGTCGCAATGTCATGGTTCACCTATTAGAATCCTCCTTTTGTCTTCATTTGAACCAAACTTAAATATAAACACATTATATTTAAGACTTTCAATTCTGACTTCTCGCCCTGTTCCCTACACTTGTTGCATTACTGCCCTTAGTCTTTCTATTTTGACTTCTCTTGAAAGTAAAATTTTCCCCACTAAATAGCCAGTCAAAATTTTTGTTCCCTTTGTTTTCATTATACTCTTGAGAGCTACTTTTCCTTCTTCTTCTTTACTTAGTCGAATTAATCTACACCGCTTAATTAACTCATCTATGTCTAATTAGATTTCTCTTTTAAACTAGTAGAATCTCAATAAATACAGCAAAGTTGGTCGGTTACCAACCACCGTAAAAACCTTTCACTAAAGAACTCCCGAGAACTAAAGACTAATAAATTTATGAACATTAATACTTCTACATCAATACAACTCACTAAGGAGTAACTAAAATGGAGCTATGACAGCTATATTCACCTTTTTATCCTTTTGGTTCGCAGAGAAAACCCTAAGAGAGAGTGACTTTCCTCCCGATTATCTTGCAATTCAAATAACAATAATCATCTTCGTTAATTTTAAGTTATACAAACATGATAGCTCATAACTTAAATCCAAAAGACCACTTGAATTCTTGGAACAATCCTCCAAGCGTAGGTATACTCAAAATATCTTTCAAATAACTTGACCAGTGACCAACATTAAAACTAGACTTAAATGAAACATTGGTAAATTTAAAACACAACAAAAGAAAACGAAAATAAGGTTGAAATTCCTAAACTCAAAATTAGTTCTTATGACCTGCAAAATGAATATGTTGCAATGATTGGCTATAATTTCTTCTAGAAAACTTCAAATCCAACTCCGTGAAATACATTGAAAAGCTTATTTAACTATCTTCTCAATGGTATATGCCTTGCACATTGATTCTGACTCAAACAATGTCAGCTTTATTCTAAAATTTCTCTTTTTTCGTTGACTCTACATTAACTTGAGCTACATTTTGCATGACCTGAAGCTTTAGTGATATCTCCTTGATGTTCTCATCACATCCAATGGCCTTTAATTATCTTTTTTTTTTTACTGATCTTACCATTTTATCTTTAGTAGTTGTTTGATTTTCGGAATATAAATACTATTAGTTATTTAATTAATTGAATAATTCTTTAATCATAATTAATTAAAGTAAATGAAAAATTATGGGAAAAAGTAAAGGATTGCCACAATATTTCAATTAATTTTGAATTTTTTAGAATTAATCAAAAAATTAAATGAAAAATTAATACACACATTTATGGGAAAAAGTTGTTATGTTTATTACAAGAATTTTGTTTTAGCTTAGAGGATTACTTCTTAAATTCAGATTATTTTAATGATAATAAAATATATTTATATTATGCAAGTAAAATAAAATTAAAGAAAACAAGAAAATATAAATAACTTAATTCTATTTATATTTATCCTTAAATATAATTATAATATAACATGAGTTTTATAAAATTAATAAAAGGGTGCCAATAATCCAATTCCTACTTAAATGAGATCAACAACAAAACCATCCTTACAATTTCTTGAAAAATCTTGTTTCTTTAAATTGAAATATTCAGCAAACCATTAAATAATGGGAAAATGGTGGCTATGGCCTACTGGCCCTGAACCTAAATCTATGTAATCTAGACTAAAATTTGTTCCAAATACAGAGCCGATTTTTATCGATAATAATAAAAAAAAAGAGAAAAAGAAAACTCCTACCTAGAAGGAGGGAACTCAACTGCTTCGCTGCTTACCTATCACTACCAAACGACTCGAACTTTTTACGAATGGATAGACATGCAATTAAAGTATTATTATCTTGGTCTGAATTTACTAAACTACTACCATTACTGATGATGGCAATTCAAGCCTATAAGGCTTAAAAATCTGCTGGTGGGTCAGACTGAAAAGGAAATTTTTTATGATGGACTGGCTGTCCAATAATAATAGTTGTCAATTTTATGATTTCAATTTGTTAATTTATATTTTTATTAGTTCAATTTATGCAGAAAATCAAACTCTTGTCTGGTATGTCATATTCATCACCCATTTCACTGTAAACTTTTTATTCATCCACTATCTCATTTGATGAATGCACCGCACTTGCCATAAGTTATTTCCAGCTCTAGTTCTCAATTAAAAGAGTCTCAAATCTTTAGAAGGATACGATTCCCACGACAGCATTAATTAACTTTCCTTTTAGTTCTGACTGATCTTGGTATTTTCTACATCTAGAATGGATTTTAAGCAACCTTAGATTATAATGATCAATTATTTTCTATATCAACTTTAGCCAATTTAAGACTATTATATCTAGGGTTGCTCATTTTATTGTCATCGAGAATCCTGCAATGCACCATCATCAAACCTGTTGACATTTGGACTGAAACTAAAATCTCTAACATGGCGGCTTTAAGAAAAATAAGGTCTCCATATTGTATCATCGTATTGTTGATCATGCTCATCATATTCTTGCTTTCACACAATTCTTGTAACCCAACAACACAGACTGTCGACACAGGGGCATCCAAGTCTCAACCTCCTGTAAGGTTTTTGTTTTTATTTTTTCAATCTTCATAATTGATTCATGACTTTCTCTTGGATTTGTCGACTATTTACTTTTAATAAATATCTTTTATAGTTGGTTCACATGTATCATGATCTCATATGGCCCCAGAGACAACGAAAAAGAAGTTTTATATTTGATTCACGTGTATCACATTATAGCGCCAGAGGGAAAAGAAAAAGGAAATTAATGATTGTTAGTAGCATCAGGAATTTTAGAAGGTTTACTCCCTTCAAGGATTTTCAACTCTTTCTTTTCTTTTCTTTTTTTTTTTAAATTATTGATTATGTTTCTTTCTAGATATTTAAAGATGAAATGATTAGCCCAGCCTTAAAGGCTTAACTGAGTTTCAAGCAATTTTTTATGGCTGGCCACCCTAGTTCGTTTGCCACTCGAATTTAAATTTTAAATGTATGAGTTAAAAAAAAAAAAAAACATCTGGGCTTTGTCCACACCCATCTTTAAAAAAATGAAATGATTGATTAATTGTTGGCCCAAAGTGATTGATTAATTGTTGGCCCAAACTCTTACACAATGTTATCTATTTACTGTTGGTATAATAAACATCTGAAGCAAACATTGGATCTTTAATACACAAAGGGAAGAGAGTTAATTTGCACTAAATGCTTTTGGAGCTTCATGAATTATACGAACTAGTACGTAAAAAAGGGTCCAATTTTCTCTTTTCATTTGTTGTGTGCACATGTGCAGGCTGATAAAATTGGAGCTGACTCCAGAAGCAATAATTCGTTGCTGCAATTGTTAAGAAGGACAACAATGCAAGACAGGACAGTGATAATAACCATGGTTGGCCAAGAATGGGCAAGTCCTGGCTCTGTTCTTGATCTGTTCCTGGAGAGTTTTCGTATCGGCGAGGAGACTAAACACTTGTTAAATCATCTGTTGATTGTTGCCTTGGACAGTAAGGCATTTCAGTACTGCAAGACTGTGCATCCACATTGCTTCTACCTCTCCAACTCCTCAACAAGATATACTAAGAAAAAGCAATTGTCGCTACCTCAACTCAGGAATAAGTTCTGCCAAGAAGTGATTGAATTGGCCTACAGTGTTGTGTTTACTGTAAGATCATTTTTTCCCACTACTAGTATTCCCTCCTGTAATGTGTAAGTTTATGTATATCATAGTGTTGAATTTTTCTGCAGGAAGTAGATGTGATGTGGCTTAGAAATCCAATTTTGCAAGTGGATTGTTCAAAGGAAATGACAATTGCATGTGATGTACACTCTGATGATTTGCAAAAAATAAGCTACGTTAAGGATGGAGGATTCTTTTACCTTAAATCCAATGCAATAACTTCAGAGTATTTCAAGTATCAGGACATGACCAGGATTCTGTTCCCGGATTCTCAAAACCGAACTCTCTGTGAGGAAACTGTGGTAAATGAGGAGCTCTTTGAAACTCTTTCCTTGAGGATTAACTATATGGAGCAGGACCTCTATGGTGGGTTTTGTCGGCAAAATATAAATATGGACACAATATGTACCGTGCGCGCAAACTGCTGTGATGATACTGAGAGTAAGGTGCATGACCTCAAGCTGCTGCTTGAAGATTGGAGAAGCTTCACCAATAAAATCAGTTTGAGAGGATCATCACCACCCTTTACATGGAGAGCTCCTAGCAAATGCAAGGGCAGAAGACTGAGCCAAGAAACATACCGTAGTGTTAAAGTCATCTAAAGTTGATGAAATCAAACGATTCTGTTGTATTCTGTCCTTTCATATGAAAACAAGATTAGTGGGAGTGTGGTACTTCGCGAGTATAGTGATAAACCCCTATCTCATAAGTTCAAAACAGTTTCATATTTTGCTACCACACAGAGACCATCAAAAGCATAAAGGAAAAATAAATAAATAAATCAGAAATATAGCTACAACAAAGATAAACAGCAAATCAGCAATTGATTGAGCTAGAATTACAAAGAAAATGAGAAAGCAAATACAAGATGCATCAAGAAATTAAAACCATATCTTTCTTTCTAATTCTTTGCTTCACAAGGAATTTGGATTATTTTTAAGACGCATCTTGCCTTGGTGTTTGGCAAATCTGACTTCCCTTAAAGTATTACATACACATCTTGCAATCAACTTATGTCGAAATATCTCTTCATCCCCCCTCTTGCACCTGACATCCATCGATCGCTGCACTCGGACTTTCAAATATACGAGGAGGCAGGGTTAAACTCTTTGGCCTTGACAGATAATTTAATTGAGCTGATCAGTTGCTGATTAGTTTGTTAATCAAGTTGGTTAGCAGCGTTGACTTGTCGGCTGAGTCAGCAAGGTTAGTTTTGTCGTTGAGTGTTTGTTAGAGCAACTTGTTCAGCGAAACGAATTGTGTAGCTCATGCTTGAAGTGTTTGGTCTATATACAAATATAAGTGCAATTAGCAAATGCTACACAAGTTTCAAATTCGTTTTACTCTCAAATCAATTCATCTTTCTCTCTGTATTTTCCTTTCATTTCTTTTATTTTCTCAGCTTCCAAACATACACGTTAACATTACATGGTATCAGAGCTACGATCTGTAAGCTTACAAAACACCTTCTCTTTCATCTTTCACATTCATAGCATCGATCAAACTTGACTGATCGAACTACACGATCTGGAAATCTGAAATCCTTTCTTCCGCACGTGGTGATGAACTTGAAGGCTTTCTTGATGGCTCAAAGATTTGTCCAGATCAGTTTTTTCCTAGCTGATCTGGGAAGTTCAACAGCTCAATCTGAATCTCAAAGGAATTTAGTATTCACGGCTTGGAAGAGACAGGATTGTAGTGAAATGATCTGCTTTATTGCCTCACAAGATCAATCACTGCCCAGGACTCTTTGAAAAAGATTAAACCAAGTTGCACACTTCACAAGATTGATGCTGAAGTGTGAACTCAATAATCAAGACCGACGTGCAGGATGCTTAATTTCTAATCGTACGATATGCCGTCTGTCAAGTGCTTAGCTTGAGAACGACAGGATTGAATTTGTCACGCAGAGGCATAAGTAATACACATGCAGAGCACGTGATGGAGACTCATTAAAGCTTAGCTCAAAACGACATGAGACACTGGCGTTTTGGAGTCACTTAAAGAGTCACGATATTTGCACGTGTGTGAGGCTATAGCAGGTCGTTGGTTTTGGCGGGAAGTCAAGAAGGGTAACAAACCCAGAAAACCGAGTATAAAGAGCTGATTGTGGAATCATCATCATCGAGAGAGAAGGGTGAATAGAGGTGTGAAGAGAGAGAAAGTGTCAACCATTTGTGTTCTCTGTAATCACTGGCCAACTCTTGTAGGCTTTGACCTCAATAATAGTGAAAGCTCAGTGCTTGGTTTCTCAGTAGATGTAGGCACCAACCTTTGGTGCTGAACTACTTAAATTCTGCGTTCCTTGTTTATGTTTGTGTTAATTCTTGATCCGAGTGAGTTGCGTGCGTGTGAGTCTTGTTTCTTTGAATCTGGACCAGCTCTTGGGGTGATTTTGATCTGCTTTAATAAGGTCTAATTCTCAACAATTGAAAACCAGAAAACTCAAACTTGAACTCCAGAAACATATTCTATTAGTTTGATTGGCTTTTATTGATTAAAAATCAATTCAACTCGACATTAACCAATTTGTAATTAAAAATAAATAAATAAAAATAAGAATTCAAAATTTGTAATTTTGTTGGTGATTTAAAAAATATTTATCAATTAACTAAAAAAGTAATATCCATTAACCTTGAATTTTCTTTTTTTTGGTCGATACAATACAATTGATATATTTACGACAATAATTCAATTCAATACCACCCATAATTTCATCCCTTATGCTCACAAATGCATTCCAGACCTTATGTTCACAAATTTCTTAGAAACTTAAAAGAATAATAGCTCTACCCACAAATTGGTTGGAGAGAAATCAGCTCCACCTACAAATTAATAGAAGAAAAGACAACTCTCACCCAAATATATATAGAAACATGTATTTAGAAGGAAAAGGGAAGCATTGGCACTCAAACCCATACTGCTTGGGTAGCCCCCCACTGGCCATTAACCTTGAATATTATTCATTAATTATATAATATTAAGTTAAATCAATTTTGATGAAAATTTAAGTTCAAAAGTCCACAACAATCATATTATCAATATTGTAAAAATTTATACAATGTTATAACAAAATCCTCATTTTCATTATTATTATTATTATCTTAATTATTTCAATACCCATTATGCACTTCCTATATGAGAAAGCCTCATCTCAAAAATCTTTATTAACGTATTCCCTTTTTCAGTTGTGAACATAAAACTTTTATAATTGATATTCTTTAAGATAATGAGTTAAAATTGTTTATTGAGTGTTTGGCACAAGAGAAAATTGAAGAAAGCCTAAGAAAATGAAAACTAAATTAAGAGAATTCTGAAATCTTCATTCAATCGTGTAAGTCTTACAAAATGAGAATACATTACTTTTTATATACACAACTAAAGATTACCGCTTAATTGTATAACTAACTACTACTTAGCAATTTTTAATTATAACTAATTAAGCTAGACTTCACGTGTGCTTGTAGCTACATAACCACTAGGTGCCAGCTGGATATCCAAGCCACCAACCTTTAACCGTATGATATAGTTACCATAATCCTCTGCTTTACCTCACGCCTTACTTACTGTATAGCAAGCATGATGAGCTTTCTTAACATCCCCCCTCAAGCTCAATTGTCTGCTGATGACATTGAGCTTGGATCTAAAATAGCTGAACTTAGGTAAAGATAAAGGCTTTGTGAGAATGTCAGCTACCTGCTCATTAGTGGGAATGTATCTGATTTCTAATTCCTTACTAAACACCTTGTCTCTGATATAATACACATATAATTGAATGTGCTTGGACTTAGAGTGAAAAACTGGATTTCTAGCTAGATCTCTAGCATTTTGATTGTCAAACCAGAGAATTGAAGTATGTGACTTAGCTATATTCAATTCAGAAAACAAGGATTGAAGCCAGGAGAGTTTTGAACATGCTGATATAATACACATGTAAGGTCTTGTATTCACTTTCAGTGCTAAACTTAGAGGACCAAGATATCAGATTATTGCCAAGATAAATGTAGTATGCTCCAATAGATTTTTTCTTTTTAGAGGACCAAGATATCAGATTATTGCCAAGATAAATGTAGTATGCTCCAATAGATTTTTTATCATCAATATCACATGCCCAATCTGCATTTAAATAACCATTTAGATCAGTGACTTCAAGTGATCCCCCTCCGCTGTAGATAAAGACCATGAGTGATAGTAGCTTGAAGATATCTAAGAACCTCTTTATAAGCTAACCAATGTTGTATTGTGGGAGAACTTAAGTATTGACTGAGTTTATGTATAGAGTAAGCAATATCAGGTCAATATTAAGTATTGACGACCCCAACAATACTCCTATAGAGAGTTGGATTTTCAAATTCCTGCCTTAAAGGTCCTCTGACTTGTCTTTCTAGCTTGAGACCTGTACTGAAAGGTGTGTCAGTTCCTTTACAATCTTTTATTGACGCTTTAGTTAACAGATCTTTAATATATTTGGTTTGGGAAAGATGCATCCCATGATCTATATAGCAAACTTCCACACCAAAAAAAAAAAAAAGCAACCAACCCTAAATCCTTTAAAGCAAAAACCTTGCTCAATTTAGCAACAAATTCTTTTAACAGGGTCCTGTGACTAAGATATCATCAACATAGATCAGAACTATGATCAGCCCTCTGGTGTCATGCTTAATAAACAAAGAGGTATCTACTTTAGAGTTAAGGAATTGCGAAGTTATAAGACAATGTTTAAGTTTGTCATACCAAGCCTCTCGAAGTCTGTTTCAGCCCATAAAGAGCTTTGTTGAGCTTGCACATATAGCCTTTCTTAACAGCAAAGCCCTCTGGTTGTGTCATATACATATCATTTGTTAAATCTCCATTTAGGAAAGCATTATTGATATCAATTTGCCAAACTTTCCAGCCTTGTATTACAGCCAAGCTTAAAATAACTCTGACTATTGAGGACTTGATTATAGGGCTGAAATTTTCTGAGTAATCAACTCCTGCAGTTTGATGAAATCCTTTTACAACTAGTCGGCCTTATACTTGCAGACTGATCCATCAGTGTTGTATTTAGTCCTGAATACCCATTTACAGCCAACAACTTTGAATGTTGAGCATATTGGTACAAGACTCCAAGTGTTGCTTTTAATGAGTGCGTCATATTCAGCTTGCTTTCAGTTTGGGTATATTTTTCCAGGCTGTTATATGATGTTAAAAAGACTTTAAGTTTGAAAATGCCAGCTTTTGCTCTGGTGATCATATGGTGAGTTGAGGTTATTGATTTGGACGAAGGATTTGGGACTACAATAGGAGATGGTTGATGAGATTGAAGCTGCGATGAAGGCATTAAAGGTGCTGGTGATGAATTTTGGAAACAAGGTGATTCACGTGAAGTGGTTTGAGCTGCTGAGGTTGGGCAATAAGATGTATTTTGAAAATTTGGTGATGTATATGTATCTAGACAAAGAGAAATAACATCATTACTTGCTGCATCAGCTTCAAAGGTGTTAAGATTGCTATTTGAAGTTGGTATAGACTAGGACTGAAGAAGGTTATATTGAAATTAGAAGTTTTCTGTTGTGAAGATGGTTGACAGAAAAGTGATAAATATGAGAATGAATTTTCATCAAATAGAACATGACTTGATATGTATATTTTTTCTAGAAAGATGCAAACATTTATAGCCTTTATAAAGAGGACTATAACCTATGAAGACACACTTGGAAGTATGAAAAGAAAATTTATGTTTGTTTTAATCTCTAAGAAAAACAAAAAAAAAACAGTAGCCAAATGTTCTAAGGAATTTGTAATCTGGTTTCAAATGAAAAATGGCTTCATAAGGTGATTTCATAGACATTGTAGGATTAGGTAATCTATTTATGATATAAGTAGCCGTGTGGAATGAGTCCGACCAAAATTTGATGGGTAAAGTAGCTTGTGCAAGTAAGGTTATGCCTAGTTCAATGATATGTCTATGTTTTCTTTCTACTATTCTATTTTGATTATGAGTATAAGGATAAGAATGCCTGAACATTATGTTTTCTTCATGAAGATAAGAAACAAATTATCTAAATTCACAACCCTAATCAGATTGTAGGCATTTGATGTACCTTTCTAACTGTTTTTCTATCTGAGTTTTGAAGATTTTGAAAATAAAAAGGGTTTCACTTTTAGTTTTCAAAAGGAATACCCAAGTGAATCTTGTAAAGTCATCAACAAACCTCCCATAATATCTATATGCCTGTGAAGAAAGTACAGGAGCCAGTCCCCACAGATTAGTGTGTAACTTCTCTAAAAGATTTTTAGTTTTGGTGCAGCTAGTTAAAAAATGAAATCTATGTAATTTTCCCATCATACAGCCATCACATGATTTAAGAAATTTATTTCCATTGATTGCCTTCAAGGTTGTAGTGGTTTTGATTACATGATTTAATATTTTTTAACTTGCATGTCCTAGCCTTTGATGCAATATAGAAGTACTCAACAAGCATGTAAAGTTTATACATGGAGTTGAGACATTGTGCAAACATGAGGTTTTATTTTGTAAATCAGAAGAAACAGCTGAAAACATGGAAAAAGAAAATTGGAACAGCAAACTCAACATTGGTGATATGATTTTGAGAGAGTGTTTTATTAGGTGACACAAACAATAATCTGTATAAACCTTTGTTAGCCTTACCTTGCAACATGATCATATTATTCACTTTGTCCTTCACAAAACAAAATTTGTCAGTAAACTCAACTGCCACATTATTGTCTTTGGTTAATTGGGATATGCTAATGAGATTTTTGGTAATTTGAGGAACCAACAGTATATTATTAAGCTTAAGAGCAGCTGAAGCATTGGAATTGCAATCATGCAGTTTTAAAGCGGCATGACCAAGATGTGTAATGCATAGGCTAGCACCATTACCAACAACAAGTTTAGAGGTACCTGCAAAAGATTCAGCAATGTGCATGTTGTTCGTATTGTTGGTGGGGTGATGTGTTGCCCCAATTGTTAAGATACCAGCTGGCATCCAAAGAACCATCCATGTTTACTAGATAAGCAGACTTTGGATTCTTATTTAGTGGTGGCCTATAGGCACCTGAAGCAATAAACTCTTCAAGATTCCAGCAAACATTAGCAGTGTGACATGTTTTGAGACAAATTTTTAGAGGTATTCCATTGTAGTTTAACATTTCCAGGTGATTTGTTATTGTTAAAGTTGCCATTTCCACCAGGCCTCTTATTTCAGTTTCCTCCTCCATTCTGTTGATTGTCACCTGAATAACCTTTCTGTTGGAAATTTGCACCATACATATTAACTTCATTAGCTCTAGTACCTCACAAATTTCTTATATCCACCATGTCTATAACCTCTAGTGTTGCCAAAACCAAGACTATATCCATAACCACCAAAATTCTTACCTCCTAACATAATTCCTTTCTTAGGTTCTCTGTTTTGAACTACATTTGCCTCAAAATTTTGTTTCACATCCATACCAGCAAGCATATGTACTTGTTGTTCTATTCTAGCTTCTTGAGTTAAAAGCATTGCATAAGCCTCATTTACATTCATTTTTCCAACACCTACTTGACCAGTTAAGTAAGTAGCAATAGAATTATATTCAGGTCCCAAGTCAGAAAGTATATGCAAAATCAAATCATCATCATTTAACACACTTCCAACAGCAGCCATATTACCTGCTATATTCTTCATCTTAATGAAATAATCAGTCATTTTCAAGCCATCTTTTCTAGTTGAATTCATCATATACCTTAAATGCAAGAGTTTAGATTTAGATTGTGATCCAAACTGGACTTCAATGGCTTTCCGTACCTCAAGTGAAGTTTCCAGACTAAAGACCAGACTGATAATGCCTTTACTCATTGAAGAAAGCAGCCATCCAAGTAGCATCTGATCTTGTGATCTGCAAGTGACATAATCTAGATTTTTAACAAATCTGAGATCATCACGAATTCTCTAAGCAATGTGAGAAGATGGAGGAGTAACTGAATCATCAATGAATTTTTCAAGTCTATTTCCCCGAATGGAAGTAAGAACTTGAGATCGCCAAATCAAGTAATTTGATTGATCTAGCTTAACAAGAGTATTAAATGTAAATGTAGTTGTGGTTGACTTAATAGTGGCATTATGAACTAGATTTGAAGATGAAGTAAGGTGTACTGAAGCCAATAATTTATGGCTCTAATACCAAGTTAAAATTGTTAATTGAGTGTTTGGCACAAAAGAAAATTGAAAAAAGGCTAAGAAAATGAAAACTGAATTAAGAGAATTATGTAATCTTCATTCATTAGTCTAAGTCCTACAAAATGAGAATACATTGCTATTTATGTACACAACTAAAGATTACCTCTTAATTGTATAACTAATATTGGTTATTTTGTTTCATTTATTGGAATTTTGATTATTTTGTTTAATTTATTATTTAATATCTAAATTGCAAAGAAAAACTAAAGTAATTTAATTTTTTTTTGCCATTTAGGTAGGGTAAAACAGTAATTTTACATTAAGGAGGTAAAATAGTCATTTTATTAATATCTTGTTAACTTCTCTTCCAGAATTTAGACGACAGTGGAAAATGATATATTTTGTAACTTCAAGTGGAAATCGGCCAAAAAAAAAAAGATATTTGTATTTTTAAAAAAAAAAAATACGTGATCGGTAGATATTTACCTAATAAATTAATGTCTTTTAATTAATTAACAGTGACAAGCCATTTGAATTGTGTTTCTTACATATTTATTTACAGATTTGAGTTTGAGTAAGTTGCACTTTCTGTTGGGCGCGGAATACGGAAGCAAGTGTACCAAATAAACACAGAAAAATAAAGGACACAAAATTTAGGTGGTTCGGTAGTATGCCTACGTCCACGTGAGCAAAAGAAAAATAATTATACGATTAACAATTATTTGAGTACAAATTTGAGTAAAGAAACCTCACTTTTCCAGAACCCAAATACACCTAGTACTCTCACACACATTCTCCAATTGCTCACACTCTCAGAATCTTAGAAACTTATAAGCTTAACAAACTTTTAGGATCATTTCAATGAATGATCGCTCTTCTATTTATAGCTGAGCCTTGTCATTCATGCTTGCCATTTTCAAAGCAAAAGTCTTGAGCTCCTTTCAAATTTCCAAGGGTCGGTGCCAACTTTGGCCAATTTTTCAACATGTTTTGCCCATTTCTCCAAGCTTGCATGCTAGTTGTGGCAAGCTTTCATGCCATCTACATGTTTGTTGAAAAGTTGGCTTTGGTTACTGAATTTTCAACAATTCTCCACGTCGACAAAGATTTGACCAAATCCGAGCCGACTACCAACGGATCATCATCCCCAAAGTGGCTGCATCCATATGACCGTAGTTCATGAATTTTTAACTCAACACATTCGAAGGATTTGAATTAGTTTCAAACAATGTTGAAACTTAACTCCAGAAACCACCTTCGTCATTATATCTAATGGGTTATCCTTGGTATCAATCTTTTTCAATAACACATCATCGCCCTCGATAACTTATCTTACATAATGATATTTCACATCTATGCTTTTTGTCCGAGTGTGATATGTTGGATTTTTTACGAAGAATATCGTACTTTGGTTATCACAAAAGACTTTAATGTTCTCTTGGATAACTCCCAAATCATCCAACAAGCCTTTCAACCAGATAGCTTTTTTTCCAACTTCAGTTTCTGCCATGTACTCTGCTTCCGTAGTGGATAGAGTAATTGTCGATTGCAGAATCGACCTCCAGCTAATGTGAATACATAGCCCGTTATTGATCTTCTTTTATCTAGATCTCCGGCTAAATCAAAATCACAATACCCAACACATTGTTGACCACAATCCTTCTTAAACAATAACCCAACATCAACTATCTCGTACAGATATCGGAGAATTTATTTCACCGCAAGCCAATGGTCTTTACCCAGATTGTGCATGTATCCATTAACCATGCTCACTGTTTGAGATATATCAGGCCTCGTGCACACCATAGCATACATCAGACTACCCACAGCACTAGTATATGGAACATAGCCATGTACTCCTACTCCTTTTGTGATGAAGAACATGAAGAAGAGCTTAATTTGAAGTGAGGAGCTAGAGGTGTACATACCGGTTTAGTTTTGTCATGCATACCGAATTTTTCTAGTACTTTCTTCAAATAAGACTTTTGAGTCAACCATACACTCTCATTCTTCTTGTCTCTATGAATCTCCATCCCAAGTATTCTCTGTACATCACCTAAGTCTTTTATATCGAACTCAGAAGCCAGTTGCTTCTTTAATCTTTCAATCTCACCTCTGTTCTTCGAAACTATAAACATATTGTCAATATAGAGTAACAAATAGATGAAAGCTCTATCTAGTAGTCTTCTAAAGTAAACACAGTGATCATGTTCACTTCTGGTGAATTTCTGCCCTTGTATAAATTGATCAAATCGTTTGTACCACTATCTTGGTGATTGCTTCAGTCCGTACAAAGATTTAATCAACCTACACACATGATTATCCTTTCTATCAACTTTGAAACCACAAGGCTGAGTCATATAAATTTCCTCTTCCAAATCTCCATGTAAGAACGTCGTCTTAACATCCAATTGAGCCAACTCTAACTCATATTCAGTTATCAAGGCAAGTATGATACGAATAGAAGTATGCTTTATAACTGGAGAGAATACTTCATTATAATCAATACCTTCCTTCTAAGTAAAGCCTTTTGCTACAAGCCTTACCTTGTATCGAGAAGTTATTTGATTGAGAGATTTCATCTCTTTCTCCATGTCTAACTTCCACTGACCACTTTCACTGCTGTATAATACTTCACCGAAAGTGTTGGGGATGTCATCATCAATAACTTGAAGTGCATAGGCTACCACCATGTCTTTAGTAAGCCATCCGGGTTTCTTTATCTCTCTTCTTGGCCTCCTTGTTGCTATAGAATCGTCATTATCTACATCATCAGTTGTTTCTTCATTTTGTGGGACATTAGAAGAAACAGCCTCTTCTTCAACTCTGGGTGTCACCTACATAGTTGAACATTTTGCTGATGTAGAACTAACCGGTACATATGGAGTTGCATCAAACTATACCCACTGCAATACCTCTGTGATCTTGTTCTCCACCTGCTGAGAACTTGAAGCTTTCATCATTAAAGCTTCATCAAACGTGACATCTCTTGCTACACACAAAATTTTTATCTTCGAGATCCCAAACTTGAAGCCCTTTACTCCACTTATGAATCCCACAAAGACAGCTTTTCTAGCATAAGGATCTAGTTTACCACCTTTTACATGATAATAAACTGGGCACCCGAATATACGAAGGGAATCATAGTCCTGTGCATGCTTTCCAGACTACATTTCCATAGGAGTTTTACCTCCAATTGCCGTAGAAGGCAACCGGTTTATTAAGTGACTTGCATAGTTTATAGCTTCAGGCCAAAACTTTTTATCTAAACTAGCATTAGATAACATACATCATACTTTCTCCAGTAAATTACAATTCATACGCTCAGCTACACCATTCTATTGTGGAGTATGTCTCACCGTGAAATATCTTTTAATATCTTCGTTCTGGCATACTTGCAAGAATGGATCAAAAGTATATTCACCTCCATTATCAGATCGTAATACTTTGATCTTTCTATCAGTTTGAGTCTCCACCAGTTTCTTCTATTTCACGAAAATCTCTAGAACCTCATCCTTTGCTCGCATGGTGTACACCCACACACGTCTAGAGAAATCATCAACAAATGTAATAAAATAATAGCTTCCACCAATTGATGCAATCTTGGTTGGTCCCTATACATCACTATGAACATATTCAAGGATCTCATGAGTATCGCGATTAGCTGTACCAAATTTGGCCCTTGTTTTCTTGCTTACTACACGATGCTCACAGTAATTTAATTTACAGGTTTTGTTACCTTTTAAGAGTCTGTGCTTCTTCAGAGTTTGCAAAGACTTCTCTCCAGCATATCCCAGTCGTACATACCATAGCTTGGTGGTGTCACTGTGTGCCTCAGCAACATTTACTTCATCAGTTGTACCTCCCTTCAAATAGTTAAGATTGCGATGCCGAACCTCTTATAGAATCACCATAGCCCATTCATGAACTTCATTGTGCCATTTTCAATATTAACCTTGTAGCCTTTAGCTTCTAGAGCACGCACAGAAATTAGATTTTTCTTTAAAGCTGGAACATATCTAACATATTTTAGTTCTCTAACCATTCCATCAAATATTTTGAGCCGAATTGTTCATATCTCTATTGTGCGACAAGGTTGACCATTCTCCATCACAACTGTTCTGGATTCCAAATTACGAAAATCCGTAAACCATTCCTTAATAGGACACAAATGGTAGGTTGCTCCAGTATCAAGCATCCACTCGCTCGAACTAACCACGTATATTGTAGGAGTAATACTTTGTAAATAATTAAAGTCTTTATCTTACGTGCCATGTTTATTGTTGGTTTCTTCCCATCTTTTTTTCTGAGCTTTCGGACAATCTTTCCTTCAATGGCCCTTTTCATGACAAATGGCACACTCATCTCGAGCTATATTTCTGCTTCTCGATTTGGATCGAGAATTCTTTCCACCACGCTTCTTTTTTTTCTCCATTGCCCTTTCTGTGGTTAACAAAGCTTCAGACGATGCCCTTTCGGAATGTTTATCATTATTCCAAATTTATAAATTGGTCAATTTTGTGCAAACATCTTTGAAAATGATCATGCTTTTCCCATATATCAAGGTAGTCATAAAATGGCTATACTCCTCTAGTAGTGAGTGTAACATAATTATAGCCTTAACTTCATCCTTAATATCTTCATCAAGATTCTTCAAATCAACAAGTAACTTTTCAAATTTTGAGACATGATCGTGCATGGACACCTCAGGCTTCATTCGAAAGCCATATACTTGGCTCATTATATAAAGGCGATTTTCAGGACCTTTCAGCAGGTATTTCTCCTCCAATGTATGTCACAAAGTCATCGCACACTCCTCATCTTTCACTAAGTATTTTACCTCCTTGGTCAAACAAGATCTGATCTGACCACAAATTTTCTCGTTCATACGATCCCAAGTTTTTTCATCATACAAGTGTCTTTTATTTTTAAGAACAATATCGAGATCGTTTTGAATAAAGGCATCCATAACTTCACGCCTCCACATGTCGAAGTTGATTTTCCCATCAAATTTTTCAACATCGATCTTTTGGTCTCCTATAATAGGTGTTGAATAGTGATTTGACAAATCTCGCCTTCAACTTGAAGTGTCTCCTGAAATAGTCTTGATAGATCTCCCCCCAATTCTGGAAGTTTCACCTTCTACCATTTTCTCAACGAACTATTTCCACTTGAAAAACACGTGAATAGATGCACTAGGAAAGTTTCCAAGAGAATGAAGGGGTCACAATGGTCCCACTTAAAACCCAAACTCTTTAGGCTTTTATCGCCTTATTAATAGAACTTTCCTAAATAAGTAAAAATACACACTACTTACAACACACTGTCTCCCAAGTATGAATGGTCGTTCCACCATATTTGTAAATAGTACCGCATACGTGAACAGTACCGCATCCTCCCAAATACGAATCGTCAGCTCTGATACCATTTGTTGGGCACGGAATGCGGAATCAAGTGCACCAAATAATCACAGAAAAATAAAGGACACAAAATTTTATGTGGTTCAGCAATATGCCTACGTCCACGGGAGCAAGAAAAAAATAATTGTATTATTAATAATTATTTAAGTACAAATTTAAGTAAAGATACCTCATTTTTCCCGCACCCAAATACACTCAGTACTTTCACACACACTCTCCAATTACTCACACTCTCAGAAGTTTAGAAACTTATAAGCTTAACAAATTTTTGGGATCATTTTAATGAATGATCGCTCCTCTATTTATAGTTGAGCCTTGCCATTCATGCTTGACATTTTCAAAGCAAAACTCTTGAGCTCCTTTTAAATTTCCAAGGGTTAGTGCCAACTTTAGCCAATTTTTCAACACGTTTTGTCCATTTCTCCAAGCTTGCATGCTAGTTGTGGCAAGCTTACATGCCAGCCACATGTTTGTTGAAAAGTTGGCTTTGGTTGCTGACTTTTCAACACTTTCTGGATTTAAGTGATAACAACCTCAATCGTAGCATCTTATCTTCTCTAACTACTTTTTCTTCATTAAGAACATTGAAACTATATAATAGTGGATTCAAAAGAACTTTTCATGTTCAAGGTATACCAGCATCTCATTTTATTGAAAGTAATATTATATGTTATGCTTAAATAGTTAAAATATATCGTTTATATCTTAAAGTGATTTATAATCAATTAATGTTTGATATGTGTTAAAGTGGTTTTAACTTTATTTTCCATGATAAATATGATAGCATTTTAATGGGTCAGATCAATTAAAATTCCATTAGGGTCGACTTGAAACACTTTGTTTCATTGATATTTATCAAATTCATTATCAATAAACTTGGGTTAATTGATACTTATTAGGGAAAAATGTAAATCTACTAAATCTTCATTCCCCTATAGGTACATAATACTTATTAGTTGAAAATGTAAATCCAAATTATCGTTCCCCTATGGGCCACTAACTGTTATGAGTCTACTCCATATGCTTATATATACATGTACATAGATAGACACACCACTTGTTAATTGATCACATGTCATATGCTATATATCATTTGAGATGCAAAGTGTAACCCAAGTAGTATATGTAGCATCATAAGTTCGAGAGCCTTTTTTTTTTTTAACACAACAATATATACAAAATCTTTAAAACGCCAGTGGTGAAAGACAGAATAAAAATCAAACTAATTGTGTGCCAAGGTAAAATCTCTTATGTTAAAATCAAGAGGTCTGAGATTTAAACCCTGCCTATGAAGATAAGAAAGAGATTAGATTGCCATTAGACTAAATAATTAAATTAAAAAAAGGAGAACATAAACATATTATTTATTTGCAAGAAAAATAGGAGGAAAGAGAATTAAAAATAATTAATAATATATCATGAGGCCCATTAATTTTTAGTTTCGTTGTTAATAAAAGAAATATCATCATTTAGTTGATTCATTATTTTGTTCGTTCTCAATTTCAAAGGTTAAGATTTTGTGTTTATTATTTTGTAAAAAATAAATAAATAAATAAATAAAGGTTCCCAAAGCTACCAATATATTTATGAACAGAATTTAGTATTTTGTTTAGTCAGTTTGACAGAATAAAAAAGGAAAAAATAATAATCTGTATTTAACTCTATATTAAAAGTAAAAGAATGAGCCCTTCCCAATTCTCAAAAGCATATATAAAAATGTTGATGATTATAGAGATCATTGACATTTGATCACTACAAGAAAAAGGATCTACTATGATAGTCCTCTGTGTGACAATTTTTGATCTAGAGAGCTACAACAATAGACGGATGATAGATTTTTTTTCTATCATGCATTTACGACATACTTATGATAGAAATTTCATCTATCAAATATCTATGATAGACTGATAATAAATTATTTGGCTATCAAAAAGTAATGACAAGTTTATGATATAATTTTAGTCGTCAAACAGCTTTTTTATTTTGACTTTATTTTACAAGATTGACTGAAAATTTTAAAATAATAAATAAATAAATAAATAAAGAATAAACGGTACCGTTTGGATTAAAAGAGAAAATAAGAAACAGCACCGTTTAGATTGAAACTAAATAAAAACAAAACCCTCTTTAGTTTTCACCCATCGTATTTTTTTCCCCAAGGGTTGGCACTCTCATTCTTGTCTCTTGCTCAATCACTCTCGTCAATCTCACACTCACAAAGTCCTTCTCGTCGGAAATCCTTGCATGAGCACTAAACCACTGCCGACGTTCTCTTGTATTTCACTATCGATTTTGGCCCTCACCGAGAACTATACGGAATACCCACCAAACGTGTGTGCTGCTACTATCGAATTTCAATACCCTAACTGAGAACCCTCACTTACCCATTGTCGCAACCATTTGATCAATACAGGTAAATAATGTTTCTAGTGTTGTGTTCCATTTCAATTTTAATGTTCTTGTTAAACTCGAACCCTAGATATGTAAAACTTAGAAACCCTAGATGTGTTCTTGTCAAATTCGAACCTTGTACACCTAAATCTTGAAAATCCTAGATGTGTTCTTGTCAAATTTGAACCCTATACATGTAAAAGTTGAAAATCCTTGGTGTGCTCTTATTAAATTTGGATCTATTTGATTGGTCTTTTATGTTTATTATTTATGAAATTTTAAAAATTTAGTCATTTCTTTTGGAATTTAATTGTTATAGTTTTATTATTAAATTTCATTTTGGCTGTAAATATCTTTGCCAATTTAATCGTGATAGGTGTTGGGATATTAACTAGGCTGGTTCAACATTGGGGCTTTTCTAATAACTTTTTTTTTTTCACTTTTTTGTGGATGCATGGAACTATATATATAGATAGTTCTCAAATTCCTTCACTGTGATGCAAAGTCTTTTTTTTTTTCATTGGTTAAATTTACTAATTCGTTGAAATTACCGAACCTTAAAACTACAAAATCAGACATAGGCTTTGTTCTTGATTGTGACAAATCACTTGCATGTAGCCGTATGTTCACTATCTTCAAATTGGGGATATAATTACTATTTTTTTATTCCCTCCAAGTATTTGATAAAAAGCGTGAATGAATCTTGGCACTTTAATTGTTGCAGTCCATTTCTATCTATGAGGAGCCAAGGAATATGAAGCTTATTATGTTCATTCGTAAAAGAAAGCTGATACAATTCATGGCAAAGCTTGATGAGGTGTTGTATTTAATTTTGTTTATGCTTAGTCTAGGTGTACAATTCATCTATAACATATTGTTCAATTTACGTTGACATAGTGTTGCTTTGCGTTTTGAAGGACTGGGTTGTGCTAACATACATGAATTCAAGAATCGTGAGAATTTAAATCTATATTTTATATTTTATATGATTTGGCTCATTGAAATTATTTTTCAATTGAGTAATAACTGAATAATGAAATTTCCTTTTGTGATTTTAAGAAATGGATGGAGTAAAATTATGTCAAAGGCATTACACATATTTCTTCCTAATAACAATTTGGAACTTTGTGCTTTGAAGAAGAATTGTAAGCTTTATTATAATTTCAAAAACTCAACACTCCTCATTGCTTTTTATCTACAAATGATTCACTTGAGCACCGATTCTGTAAAACTAATTAGCAGTATATCTTGATCATTGGCAGTAGTTGCAGGGTTGATGCCAGTGAAGCTCCGATAATATTATTGCCTTCAATATTACTATTTCACTCTTGATTTTTCAAGATTTGGACTCATTGTAGGAAAGCATGTTACTTTAGGATTGAATGAAGTGGCTAATTAACTAGTGGGAAGAAATTACATAGCCAGTAATTTTTTTTTTAATTTTCATTTTTAAAGAGAAAAAAATCATTTATGAGGTTAATTATCTATCTTGTTAAACTTTATTCTTGTAATTGAGATCAATCTAAAGTTGATGGCTTGGTTTTCAGAAAGAAAATCTTAAGGCTGTGATTGATTATTTGCGGGACAATGGAAATGTCTCTATGATTGGAACTTTTAAGACGTGGAACTCTTGAACCCTATGTGTAGTTATATACTTATATTAATTAATATGATGGTTTTTTTAATTATTATTAATAGTGGCTACAAAAGATTAAAAGAACTTAAAGGTGTGGCGTGTGGCTTTCTTGTTGTTTGGGCTTTAACTGCTGCCTCACCTGTCATTGCTAGTAATCTGGTGTGCCACTTCCATTTTAGTTTAATTACATAAGTTATCTTACTTGATTGATTAATTAATTAATTAGTTCATGGATTGAATAGCCAAATTGATGAATTTTCATGTCTTGGCTTTGGGGCTGCTGGATTTTGTTGCTGGAAGACTACATTTTGTAATTTTGTTGCTGCAAGACTAAATTTTGCATAGATTTGATGCTGGATGTCGATGAATTTTCATGTCTTGGCTTTAGATCTACTAGATTTTGCTGCTGGAAGACTAGATTTTGTAATTTTATTGCTGCAAGACTAAATTTTGCATTGATTTGATGTTGCTGAATGTTGAGTACTTTGCTTGGTTTTGGATTGGCCTTTGTTGCCTATTGGCTTGACTTTGGAATATTGATTAACTAATGTAATGTAAAGTTTGAATTGCATGTTTTCGGAATTTAGAAGTACTTTGGATATTTTTATGGATAATAAAGTTCACTAATTTAGTTTGTTGGTTTTGGATTTAATTGCATTTAGTAATTTATTTTCTTTCATATAATTTTTATAATTTAAATTTTAAATTAAGGAAGCTGAAATTGCATAATTTTATTTTAAATTAATAAATAAAATAAATAATTATTTTTTTTTCAAAAACATACAATTGATATCCACAAAAAATCCAAAATTTTCTAAAATAATGAAAATATAAAATGAAAAAATAATTTCCCTCTTCTAAGTAGTATGACATAATTATGACCGGTAAAATTTTTCACAACTCATGATGTGGTTTTATCTGTCATCTTTTCTTGACGCTGGCTACAATGACGGTAAGAATAACTGTCATCCACCCTCTAAGATAACAGTTTTACCTATCATGATAGGTCTTTTTTCTTATAGTGTGATGTTAACAATTATTTCCTTCAACGGTCTCAAGGAATGTGATATTGGCTTCAGTTGACCAATTTTGATTTACTCTACCAATTAATATTAATGTCATCAGTTTAGACTTAAAGACAAAATTCTCGCGTTTAATTTGTTTTTGGTTAAATTATTAATTATTTAATTTGCTCTATTTTTGTTGATATCGTATACAATACAATTTACAAATATGCCATAAAAATACACAATCAAAGCCTAACAAAGTCCAGACAACTATAAAAGAAATCTAACATAGAAAAACAAGATTTTAAAAAAAAATCTCATAATTAACTACGGGTGATACTTGGAAACTCAACTTAAAGAGAGGAGGTGTCGGCAAACTTAAACAAGAGGATGCTGGCAATTAACTCTGATTTTTAAGTCTTGGCATGTATGCAGATTTGGATTCTTTGAACGACTTACAAGAGTTGGACATGAGCAACAATGAAATTACAAATCCGGTGGTTCCCAAAGGTAATAATAATTTAATATTAATTGAAAACAAATTAACAAAATTTCAATGAATTAATAGATAGCCTGCAGTTTGACTTTTTGGGAATTCCATACAAAATCAAAAAGATTACAAAGGTTTGAGGAAGTTGAATTGGCTTGATCTAAGGGGAGCTGGAACTAAAGATGGGAGCAAGGTGTTAAAGTTAATGGGATCGCTCCCATCCCTCAAGACCCTTTACCTTGCGTCTAATAATTTTACAGAGAAAGTGATTTCTCAAGGTAAGTAAATTACAAATGTGGTAAAAAATTATAATTGATTTCTCGATAACTCCCATATACAGATGAAGTTCTTGCTCGTTTTCAATAGAATTGCACAATTTCACCAACTTGGAAGAATTGAGATTGGACGATTCCACTCTCCGTATAAGCTTTCTAGAAAGCATTGCTGCTTTCACTTCGGTAAAACGTTTAATGATGGGCCATTGTAAATTGATGGTGTTCTACGGGTCAAGGTAATTAAACAACAGGCTTTGGGTTGCCTTATGTTAATTATTGTTGTTTTAGTTTGATTATAATTCTCTGCATGCAGAGTCATGTAACATTACCCGAATTAATTTTCCTTCTTAGTAATTGAAGTTGATTTTTTCCTTCTTCACAAAAATTAATCTTAAGTTGTTCAAGTATCTTTAAATGATTTTCTAGCAAATTTGTTTTACTGATCAGTAGGATTTGAATTATTGGCAGGTGGAGTTAAAAAACTAATTATAGTAGTAATTAACCAAAAAAAAAAAAAGAAGAGAATGGTTAATTTGATTGATTATAAAATATTTTGATGGTGGAGATAACCAATTATATGCAGAAACATAGTCGCAATCTTTGATCCTCAAATTCCAATTAATTTCTATCTCATTGTCTGGTTATGGAGATGTTGACCTCTCACACAACTTGAGTTGGGAATTTCAAAAGTGGTTGTTAGAAAATAACACAAGTTTACATGCACTTTATCTATCCAATAATTCCTTTCAGGATCTTTTCGGATGCCAATTTATCCTCTCGTGCAATTAACATTTTTAGATATCTCTAAAAATTTCTTCCAAGGCCAGATTCCGGTAGATTTTGGAGCATAAGGGAATTAAACTTCTCTGGAACTTCCTTCAATAGTAGCATTCCCTCTTCATTTGGCTATCTGCAACCCCCCGCGACAAGAATTTTAACAAAACTTAGGGTTTCTAAATAAAATATGAAAAGTTAATGTAAAATATCTATACTAGTCTGTACAATTAATATATAAAGTTTATATAGTAGATAATAAAATAATTTTACTGCTAAGCCCACTAAAGGTAGGATCAAAATAATCAAAGTAAATCAGTCAAGCCCCACTAAGTCATTAACGATAACATTAAAATAATTATAAAAAAAAGAAAAAAAATCAGCCAAGCTAAGAACATCAGCCTAGGGAAGAACATAAATAACATATCTCCAAATTGCAAGTGACGCAAGCAAAATCCCCAAATTTCTGACAATCTCACCACAACAAAGATGAGAAAATCTTTAAAAATTAATCAATATTTTAAAAGAAAAAATATAGAGAATCAATGTCAATTTTCTTTTCGTATAGCATCTTATTAATTTTTTTTCTTGATGATTTGGTTTGGTAGTAATTTATTATTTCTAAGAACTTAAAAATTGGAAGTTTAAATCTGGACCCTATAGAATTTTCCTCTGAGCTCTGCCTCTATCTACACAAATTGCGAAGTCTGGACTTATCTAGTAATCAATTGACCGGTGAAATCCCTGGACAGTTGGTGATAGGTTGCCTTACTTAGAATTACTTGTGTTATCAGACAGCAGCCTGCAAGGTCATGTATTCTCTCGAGATTTCAACTTGACGAACTTGTCAAGGTTTAAATTAGATGATAATCTCTTCAGCGGAGAGATCCCAGAAAGCTTGTTTAATTGCTCTTTTTTAATAGGATTTTATCTAAGTGAATATAATATCTCTGGTAAGATCCCAAGATGGTTGGGTAATCTCTCATTTTTAGAACATATAACTATGCCCAACAATCATCTCCAAGGTCCAATCTTAGTGGAGTTTCTTTAGCTTGATTCTCTTCAAATTTTGAACATCTTAGAGAACAATTTATCTGAGAGTTTACCATCTTCTTTTAGTCCTCTCTCTATTAGACAAGTCACGTGTATAGAAATATGTTACAAGGACAACTAGAAGAAGGTATATTTTATAATAGCTCTTTTACGGTGACATTAGATCTTAGCTATAATCGTTTAAAAGGCAGGATTCCTGATTGGATTGGTAGGCTTTCTCAATTGAGGTATCTTATCCTTACTAATAACGATTTTGAAGGTGAAGTGCCAGTTGAACCAACTGCGACTGATTGATCTTTCTCGCAACAATCTTAATGGTCAAATTCCTCCTTGCTTAGATAATACTGCACTCCACCAAGGTCATTATGATTCTCTAGCTCTAACTTCCAGTTTATGGGATCTAGCTTATTCATATAGTCCTCCTCCTCCAAATTCGAATATTAACTACAGTGGGCCTCCACTGGAAAAGATGGAAACTATAGTTTTCACAACAATGGAAAGCTCTTACTCTTATCAGGAGAAACCTCTCAATAGTATGTTAGGTGTTGATCTCTCTTGCAATAAATTCACAGGGGAGATTCCTCTTCAAATTGGATACCTCTCCAGGATCCGTGTCCTCAATCTGTCCCACAACAGCTTCATGGGATTAATCCCGCCAACATTTTCAAACCTCAAGCAAATTGAATGGGAAAATCCCTCCTCAGCTCGTGGAGCTAACTGTATTGGCTGTTCTCAGTGTGGCATACAATAACTTATCATGTAAGATACCAAAGCGGACTGCACAATTTGCAATGTTTAACGAGAGTAGCTACAGGGGAAATCTTCTTCTTTGTGGACTGCCATTGTCCAAGAGTTGCAATGAAGACGGATCACCATCATCAATGCCAGGAGATGATGATAATTGTTTTGTTGACGTGGGCAGTTTCAACATCACTTTTACAGTATCTTATGTAATTGTGCCGCTAGGAATATTTGCAGTTCTATACTTTAATCCTTACTGTCGTAGAAGATGGTTTTATCATGTTGAGATTTGGGTGATCTCCTGCTACTTTTTTTTTTTTTTTTTTTTTTGAAGAACATCTCGTCCCAACAAGATTCTGCCATGGAAATAATTAGTGCATTGCATATGTACCTTTATTAATTCAATATGTGTTGCAGCTGAATAAAATTATGCGGTGCAAATCAGCTAAAAGCTTCTATATACATCTGCCGACATAACTTGTCTTCATTGCATAGGGCACTAGCTTGCTACCCAAGTAAAAACTAAAATATCTTGTACATTTCTCCTCCCTCTGAGATTTAACTTTTGCTTCTTTTCGACACTCACTGTGGATGGTTTTGCTTAACTATACTTAAGACTTTGGTTGTTATCATGATTCTGATAAATGTTGCTACTGCAATCAAGGTTCATTTTAAAGAGCTGTTAGTGAAACAGCTATCGATTTATAGTTTATAATTGAATAACCAGTGATCAATTAATTATATATATATATATATATATATAAGTTTGGATACAAACTCTATACCCCAACATTATAAGCATGTTAGTACTCATTGAGATATGTAGTTTGTATCAAAATTGACATCACTTATGGTCGATTTTATAATTTTAGTTTAATGGTCTATATTTATACTAGTTCTTGTCCAGTCCAATACTGTCTCTGTTTTTTCCTTCATTAACATAAAATGAACCATATACATTAATTGGATTGTAAATTTAATAACTTCCATAAATACTTATTATACTGTTTTATCTTCTAATTATGAATGTCACGTTATTTGCCATATATTCTTTCCAACTCTCTGGTTCTTAATTCAAGAGACTCATTAAATCTTTAAAAGCGTGCAGAAACGACAGCATTAATAATTAACTTCCCTTTTAATTCTTACTTAACTATTTTCTACGACTAAAACGGATTTTAAGCATCCCTTAATATCAATGTTCAATTGTTTTCTTTATAATTTTTAACCCATTTAAGACTTGTTTAGGGATGGCCCATTTTATTGTCGAAACACTATAATACACCAAACCAGTTGATATTTGGACTAGAATTTCTAAGATGGTGTTGAGAAAAATAAAGTCTCCATATTGTATCATAATCTTTTTGATCATGCTCATCATATTCTTGCTTTCAAACAACTCTTGTAACCCAACAACAGGGACTGTCCAAACAAGGCCACTCTGGCTTCAACCTCCAGTAAGGTTTTTATTTTAATTTTCTTTTTTTAATCTTAATAACTAATTTGGAGCAATGATATCCAGAGAAAAAAGGGAGATAAAACAGGCCCGTTTCATGTCTGATTTTATCATCTTTATGTGTGATATCATTTTTAATTGATTTAATAAGTTTCTTCTTAGGATTTTGTCAAATGGGTATTTTTATATTTGTTTCACGCGCATAATGTAGCATCAGGAATTTCAGAAGGTTAATTCCTTCAATGTCTTCGAATGTTCTTTTCTTTTAAATTAACAATTATGTTGTTTTTACGTCCTTAGGTATTTTTTTACAGATGAGTTGAAGAATCTGTTAACAAGAACAACAATGGAAGACATGAAAGTGATAGTGACCATGGTTGGCCAAGAATGGGCAAGTCCTGGCTCCATTCTTGATCTCTTCCTGGAGAGTTTTCGCAACGGCCAGGGAACTAAACCCTTGTTGAATCACCTGTTGATTGTTGCCTTGGACAACAAGGCATTTGAGTACTGCAAGTCCGTGCATCCCCATTGCTTCTACCTCTCTAACTCTTCAATAAGACATGCTAGGAATAAGCAATTGTCTCTACCTCTACTCAAGAACAATTTCTGGATAGAAGTGACTGAACTGGGCTATAGTTTCGTTTACACTGTAAGGTTCTTCACAGATTTTATAATTGCATTCCTTTAACACATGCTCTAAGGACACTTGTAATGCATGTTCATGTAACATATCATAATAATGAAATTTTGTGCAGGATGCAGATGTGATGTGGCTTCGAAATCCAATTCCACAGGTTGATGGTTTAAAGCCAATAACAGTTGCATGTGATGTACACCCTGGTGATTTACAAAGCATAAACAACATTATGGATGGAGGATTCTTTTATGTGAGATCGAATAGAGTAACATCAAAGTATTTCAAGTATCGGGAGTTGAGAAGGATTCTGTATAATAATTCTCAAGACCGATCTCTCTGTGAGGAAACTGTTGTAAATAGGGAGCTCTTTAAAACGCTTGAATTGAGGTTCACGTATATGGAGCGCAATCTCTATGGTGGGTTTTGTCAGCAACATATAAATACGAGCACAATACATACCTTGCGAGCTAACTGCTGTGATGATACTGAAAGTAAGGTGCACAACCTCAAGCTACTGCTTGAAGATTGGAAAAACTTCACAAAGAAAATCAGCATGGAAGGGTGGCCATCACCCTTGACATGGAGAGCTCCTAGCAAATGCAAGGGCTGAAGAAAACTTGATAATGTGCCAATCCAAGTGAGATACTGATTACTAAAACAATACAATTTTATTCTGCATGTGTTCTTCTCTACATTCTCAAGATATTTGAAAATCAAGATGTCTCTACGAAATTAGAAAATCATAGCTTGATATAAGGAAAAACAAAATCACAAGGCATTGAGTCAATCAAACAAAATGGAATTCACTTAATGCAACTTACAAGCAGCAAAGCCTCTCAAAGTCAAATTCACAGTTGAATGCAAAAGGTGATCCTAAGAATGAAAGACATGTTGAAATGCGGTCAATAAGGAATGTCTCCTTCTGGCAACTCCCAGTTATCTTCGTCATCATCGTCCTTCTTGGTTGGAGTAGCTTCTTGCCTGTTCTGGACCAGACCTCTAAATTGAGAACGCCTGATCATAAAAATGAGCAAATAAGTAATCTCTATCAAGAAAATCTGTCAGATAAACATGCAAAAAGAAATTCCTCATGGATACAAAAAGCTAGACATCTACTAAACAGAGAAAATATACCAACATGACTTGAGTACCCAAACAATACAGATTTATAGTCACGTAGAAGCCACCATATCACCACTAAAGAAGCAAATGTTGAACAGCATAATACATCAACACCATAGTAAATATAGCCACTTTTAACCATCCCAAGATATATAAACGAGAGATGCACAAATTAAATAACCCCACATAATGACATAAACAAACAAAAATAACAATTCAGGGGCTAGTTTGCGCTGTATTCTGTAATGGTATACATGCCTGTAAAATACATCTGTATATCAATGCAATATTGTATAATTCAGTCTCCAAGAAAAATGATATCAAAAATTTTAGTGCTCCAATTTTTTTGATGAACCAATGCTAAGTGATGAACTGGTGCTCTCAAAGTCCCTCTACGTTAGATACATTCAATTAGTAGGGGAACCATCGTTAGATACATTCAATTAGTAGGGGAACCATCGGGAGCTCGCAAAAGACTCTAGATACTGGTCCACACTGCTAAGCATCACTAATCAAACTGCAGTAGCCATCTCTTGATATCTATTAAAACAGCAAATTAGCTTTTCCAATAAGCTAGAATATCAATTATTAGTTCAGACATAATAAAAGGTAGTGCAACATGCATCAAGAAAAACCCATATTTTTGTTTTTCCTCAATAAATTTTCTCAGAACCCAAACATGAAAAAAGGAAAATTGCACCCTTGTTTAAGCCTAACGTACAACAAGCTGTCTGAATTTCAACAAATTTCTGAACTTTATAAAGTATTTCATTCAAAAACAACCAAAAATCTTATCTTTTTCTCTTCATAATCACAAAAAACAAATAAATAAAAAGGAAACCTTCTGCGATTGCGCTTAGCAGCCTCACGAGTCTTTCTCTTCTTCTCATCTTGCTTGGTCTCAAAGAACCTCCTTCTTTTACACTCTTGAATGACACCGGCTCTCATGACTTCTCTTCTAAACCTATTCAAGAGCCTCTCTTCAGGTTCGTTCTCATCAACAATCACTTGCACATTGTATGCAGATTTAAAGAAAAGGGTATTTGCGTATGCAAGAGAAGGGCATATAACTGAGGCCAATTCAGTTGAAGAAGAAGAAGAAGATGATGAGTCGTGACTCTCTTGAGGTTGTGCAGGAGCCACCTTTGAGAACAAAGCATTCTTGGGTTTTTGCTGAGACGAAAGAGAGAGGTGGTTGGGTTGTGCTAGTGGTGTTGAATTCTTTGGAAGTGCGTTTGAAGGTAAGATGAAGGAGAAGAAATTTGAGAGTGAGGTAGCCATTGATGATGATTACTGCTACTGGTGATGCTTTGCTCGTGGATTTGTGGATTTTGTTCGGCGTTTTTATTCGTTTTGGTCCTATCCTTTTGTTTGTACTTGGGTTAATGGGTTGACCCGGCGGTTTGTTGGGCCTTTTCTTTCATGCAAACTTTGCAAAGGGAAGATTTGGGCTTGGGGCTGACGACAACACAACAAATGGACACTTATTTCATCATATGGTGAGTAACTGCACATTTATTTCATCATATGTAAATTAATTAAACTGACATATTCCATCTAACATTAGCACCGTATGACGTCTAATAAATCCATATCTCTATTAGTGGTGTTGTTTTAGTAAATTAAAGTTTGGAAAAAAAAAGTATAAACTATATACTTAGATAGTCTTTAATTCAGAAATGATAACACATATCCTATTTATGACAATTTCGCCTTTTAATTATAGCGATCCAACTATAATTCTATCCGTACGTAGTTGTTAAAAAACAGTTAAGTGTGACTAATTCTAAAACTTAGATTCTAGAGAATCTATGTGTATATTTGAATAAATCTCAAGATTGCAGGTGTTTTCTTGAGCAAATATCCATTTATAAAATATATTTTAGATTTGCACTTTTTTAAAAATCCATAAAAAAAAATTTTCTTTTTTTGGTAGCTGTCCACCTGAAGTTTATAAAATATATCACTTTTTACTTTTCTTTTAATACGACTAGATTATTTAACAAAATATTGACAAAATAATTATTTTGCCCCTGAATGTAAAAATACTATTATATTAGTTGTTACTTTAGATGCTTTTGGAATGAATTGTTATTCTGGATTTATGGAAACAAACTGTAAATTATAATTTCTCCATAATTGATTTTATGTCATTATTTTCTATTGATAGAAACAAATTATAATATTCAAAGTTTTCTGATAACTGGTTTTATGGTTATTTTGAACGTATTTTAGATAATTATGACTATTTCTATTGGTGATTTATTGATGTTATTGTTGAAAATAGGTTATTCAATATGGATTATATAAGTAGGAATTCTTGATTTATATTGTAAATGAGATACAAATTAAATAGGGTGCTTATTTGGTGACTTTATATCTTTAAATTTGCAGGTTTGATGAGTTTATATAATTAATTTTATAGACGTTATCGGTCCCAACAGCTACAAAATGAATATGTTTTTTTTTTTCATTTAGCTATGAATAAAAAATATTCTTATGTTCAAGAGTAAAACAATTATTTTGTAAATATATTGTTAAATCCTATAACTGTTAATGAAAAAGTGGAAAATTGATAACTTTGTAAACTTTAAGTGAAAGATTGTTAAAAAAAAAAGGTATATTTTTTTATAAAATGTGAAATATCAATAGTCTATGGAATTTTGTCCGAGTTTATTTTATGTACGAAATACGTAATTTCTTGCACTTTGTTTTAGTTATTTATGACAATGAATATTTTGGAGTTGCTCTAAATTAGAGCACAAATTACAATTACACACGCTAAGCAATAGATAGTAAAAAATAAATTACAACTTTACTTATGTGATTATGAATATATGTTCTATCTTAAAATAATTCTAGGGTAACCAAACTCTTTATTTATTATTATGATTAATTTTTTATCTTGCACTGATTGACATGGTATTCGTGCCAATGAAATTATGAAAAGACAGCTTTACCAAAACAAACCATCAGACGCAGTAGCTTCGGGCGAATTACAATCGTAAGACATTTCCAAAAATATATGCATATTGTTAATCATATTCTTAAGATTAGATTGAAACGGTTGACGTTGAAAGTGGATGTTTTAGGATTTGATGTGGACACCAATATTATCCCGGAGCTGGCTAATTAAAAGTTACGGATTCTGTAACCTACAGACCCCGCTTTAGCCAACTCCCATTCACACCCATTTGCCGGCTTTCTCTCCCCCCTCAAGACATGTGTGCTCTTCTCATTGGGTGTGTATGTTACAGATTCTGTAACATAGCAGCCTCCTATTATCCCACTAAACTGCTGGATGTTTTGTTGCATGCACCGCCATTGCTTTCTTATTGGGTATCACTTTATAAATATTTTACTTCTCTTCAATCTCTCTTCATCTTCACTTATTATTTCTAATCTCAATTACTTTGAACACAAAAATGAAAGAACCAAATGACGGCCTGGTTTTGTTGATGGAATTGTTTTGTTAAGTCTTTCTATGGGGAACTTGTAATGAAAATTCTCTCTCTACGAATATAGGTAGATATAGATATATTTTTTTAAATATTAAAGAGAAAAAAAAAATCTCTCTCTAAATATAAGGGTAGAGGTTTCGCCTCTAATTGGTGTAAATCAATAAACTATTGAATTATATTATAAATGTATAAGTTCAGACTTATAATAAATCTTAAATGGTAAAATCCGTAAATTGTAACAAATTAAAAAAAAATCTTACATGATTTAAACTGTATATAGTGTTAAATCTTGGATATGTAACACCTCAGTTGATTCATTGGGTAACTTCTTGTTGCTGATGTTGATGCATGGTTCATACCATTTGGCCTGTTGGATACAATTGTCAAGAAAAATTTTATTTGTGCTAAATTAACATATGCTCTAAAGAAAGATAATGCACGTGGTCACATTACAAGGGACATTGAGTGTACTTCTATGGCTCATTGCAAAAAGATGCAAACCTCTACAATTTCAAAAGCTCCCAAAAAGCACGACACTTGTGTTTCTTATTAATTTACCAAGAATTTTAAGCATCCCATGATACACATCGCATTTTGGGCATGGGCATCCCAAAAAGTGGCGAAAGTTTTGGTAAATGAGTCCTTTTAAGAAAGAGTAATGAAATGCCTTACCCTCCATCAACATACGTGGTGCTCACAATCGTTACCGACTCAAAAAGAAGAATTAGTGGGTTAATTTTATATTGAAGTTTTAGGTTCAATACCATCATTCTTTTTCCAAAAATCTGTGGGCTAAAGCCGATTAGACTGCCTAATATTATATTAATTAATTACCAGAGCCTTATGTCAATTAAACGATAGGGTCTTGGCTACCTACGTCAACCGCATAACATCACCCATACAATCAATTAGTAAAGAAAAATTATTGGGAAATTATAAAGCTTGACAAAATATTAATAAAAATACACCTAAACGATGTCGTTTTGAGTGTATTTTTATCAATTTTCTGTTAAGCTTTTGTTCAAAAATCAATTAGGGGTGTTAAGAATCTAATCCGATCTGCTCAATTTGTTTAATTCGTAGAAATCCGATCCATAAAAATATAATATGTGGATTGATAGATTGGATTAGATTGAAAATTTGATAATTCACAATTAGTGGATTGAATATGGATCTACTTCTATAAATCCATAAAAATTCGTGAATCTGTAAAAAAAATGTTTATTTAATAAAAAAATGAAACTTGTAAATATGTCATTAGTATTTACTAGTAAATAAATAAGTTAAAATATAGTTATATTAACACTGTATTATATCTTATCCCATAATGATATAAAATAAAAAAAATAATAAAATAAATAAAATACATTCTTAATTCCATGTACTGATCTAAACAAATGAGATTTTTTTTTTTTATTTTGGTGTGTTCTATTTTGAAACTTTGAATGCATTTTCTAGCTTTATTTAAATAATTAATTTTTTTAATCTTATTTAATTTTAAATTTGATCGATAGTAAAATTATTTTTATATTAATTTTTTTATTTAGTTAGTTCGTGGATTAGACAGATTAAAAATTTTTGGTCCGAAAACTAATTCGTAAAATAGTGGATTGGATATAGATTGGGTCAAATCCGTATCTGATCCGTAAATATATGGATTGGATATGAATTAAATTTCACCAATTCGTAAATTGAATTGAAAATTTGTAATTCGTAAAATCGTAAATCAGATATAAATTAATGTTCAATCAGTAAAATTTAATCTGCGAGCACCCTTAATATCAATGTTCATTAGTAAAACACCGTTGCGTTAATCAAGTAGATGAAAAAGAGAAAGGAGGCAAGTGATATATAGTGAAACTGAATGATTATTTTACGAAGTGATTAGATACATTGGTCATACCTCAAACCTTTTGAGAAATGACACCTGTCTAATATAAATGCTAAACCCACGCAATAAAAACAGTGGGCTTTTAATTATGGGCAAAGCTACGGTACCACAGGTGTATGGTACCGCAGCTTTGCCCAGCCATTGGATCCAACCCACATAACAACTGTGGGTTGGATCCAATGGTTGGATCCAGCGCGGTACCATACACCTGTGGTACCGTAGCTGGACCCTTTAATTATAATATATAAAAAAAACATATAATTAAATATTAAAGGCAAATCCACCACACTAATCAAGTGGAGAGCCAACACATGCATAAACTTTAAATAAGTAGAGAAAAAAAAATTGAAGCCTAGGAAGAAGAAACGAAGACTTGGAGAGGATAGCCTTCTCCAATGGGCTTCCACTTTCTAGGGTTTGGGTGTGGCATCTTCTCCGCCATTGGTCTTTGATTAAATTAATCTAACGTAACTGGTAATTAATTAACTTTTAATTATATTATTGATTAGTACAGCATGAAAATGGAACAGATGTATTGGCCTTTTGAATTTTGTTAATTTTATATTATAATGTTCTTCTTGGGTTAGTAATTGGATACTTTATTTTCTTGCTCTTTGATCTAGACCAACTGCCCACTTGTTGTGCCACCTTTGATTCACAAGTATCCAAAAGATTAAAACTTCCATTAGAATAATCAGAGAAAGAATGAAAGAAAGTGTAGATCATGGACAGCACATCAGATTATGGATTTTAGAGGCCAGATTAACTTTTATGGTTGGTTATTTTATTTGTGTAATTAATTAACATTATAGCTTCTAGGCTCTTGCATCATTTTGTTACAGAGGTTAAACCTCCTAGTAAATTTTGATTCCATTTTGTGAAAATTACTAGGCATTAACTGAAATTGGTTGGTGTGGTTGGATACCTCCTTTATTTCCTTGAATCACAATTGGGAATTGAATCCAAAATTGCATCTTTTCTTGTGTCAGTGTGACATAGTTGCAAGCTTCTAAAACTCACTGCTCAGTCACATGGGTGATTCAATTCCCTAATGAATTATTTCAATAAATTTTTCTTCTTTCTTTTTATTACATGATTATAAGTTAAATTCTTCTTCAATTTGAATGTGAGCGAATTCGAACTTTCAACCTTGTAAATTATGACAAGAGTTTTTACAAATTGAATGAAGTAGTATTTGCAATTAGATTTTCAAGTAGATAGCCAATCTTTATCAACCAAATTAAACCTTCCTAATTTTATTTTCTTTTTCAATTTTATAAAGTCCGTTTCAAATTGAGATTCGGCAGCCATCACTTAAAAATTGCAGCACTAAGTGTTTAGTATACACTAACTGCTGTAGTTTAGAAATTATATTGATATGATTTTTCACTTGTATAATAAAAAATTTATTATATCTTTAATAATTTTATCAAAATTATTATTTAAAATTTATATTTACTACATATTATTAATTTTTGTTTTATAATTATAGTTTTTTTCTTTTTATATCAGCTGTAACTTAAAAGTTATAACACCTCAATCTCAAAGAGAACCACAAAAATTATTCATTTGAGATACTGAGTACATCTGTGATTTATATTTAAATGAATTAATTAGCACTAACATAAGAATCATTAAAAAATGAAATAAAATCAAAATTTTGTCATAAGATGAATTTCTGCTATACGAGACTATGATTAATATTTATCACATAAAAATATCTAAATAGTAATAATACATTTTACAAAATACCCTTGTGACACCCACAATATCTTTAAAAACTTACGAACATTCAGACTCTCTATAAGATGACCTTGTATTTGCAAAATTACCATAAATTTACATAAAAACATCACACCATAAGTTTCCCTTAAAGAATTATTTAATAACACACTATAATATTATCCCTCAAAGGTCGTTTTGCCAATTATCTGTATTTTTGCGAAAACTCCAAAACTGACACTAATGCAAAAAAAGGAATTAATTAATTCAAGCAAACCCAATATAACTTTCTTCCGCGGCGTTTGCAAAAACACTCTTAGCATTACTGAGCGTGGAGAAAATAGAAAATCACCAGCTCTCTCATTGTCTCTATTGAGCAAAATGGAAACAGAAGTACATGAACATGTTTTATGTCTTTATAGTTTTTGATAGTAAGAACTTTGTCTAAGACAAGTACTGACAATTTTTTGTTTTTTGCTTGTTATGTGTTTATTTCAATTCATGTCACTTTCTTTTCTATTCAAGTGCAAAGAATTTATTTTGTTCATCAGAAGACTAATGTAGAAAGTGGAATCCAATTTCATTTTTAATTTTCATGTAAATTTCATCTAGCTTTTCTATAGCTATGTATTTATGAGGTTGGTGCAGAGCATTTTCTTTTAATTTTACATATTTTCATAAATTTATTGGAATCTGTTAAATCAATTATGCGATAGCAGTATTATGAATAATAGAGTGAACTTAAAATAATCTCAAATTAATTCTCATAATAAATGAGAAAAGAAATGATTTATCATCGTATTATCGTATAATTCAACTATCCATTATAGACTATGTAGATTTTGTTTTTCCTTTTTTTTTTTTAATCTTCACTTATTATGCTTCTTTTCTTCTCTTTTTTTAATTAACCTTCTTCACTGTCATTGTTACATGCCAAGAAAATTAAAAATTAAATTTCATCTCAAAACCCACCAAAGGATTTGGTAAATCATCATGTAGAATGAGCTGGATCCCCACGTCCTTCCTTAACCCCCAATGTGACAAATGAAGAAAATTACGTTTCAAAGATGATTTTATTTAGTACAAATTTCTTCTTTCTAGAGTCATAGATAACATCTTACTAAAATATCAGTAACCAAATTCATTATTTATTAAAAAATGTTGGTTTTGGTGATGATAACAGTAAGAATAAGAATAAATAACAATAATAATATATTAAAATTGACACTTTGTCACCCCGTATACCAAATAAAGCATAAATCTCCAGCAAATGGGGTGCCTTGATATTGAACTTTCTTTCATTCTCCAATGGTCTCTCACTCTCTCTTTCACTCTCTTCCTTTTATTCATATATATTCTGAATAAACACTGCACATTTTCATTTTCCTTTCTTTCTTTCTTTCTGCTTGTTCTTGATCTTCTTTCTCTCTTCCTTTGCGCCAAAATTTAGGGCTAGCTAAGCTAGCTTCTCTCTCTCTGTGTCACGGAATAAACAAAAACAAGTATTGAGTTGAAGACCATAACCGTCCCTTCTTTTTCTTTTGTTTGACTTGACTTCTCCAGCTGGTACATTCATGACTCATGTACTCTCTCCTCTTTAGTCTTTTTCCTCATTTTATGCACTTAGCTCTGTACATGCATGTCTCTGTATGGATATATAAGTGTTGTATTGCTTTCCTAGTGTTCATTTCTTGGTGCTCTCTGTTCTCTTTTGCCTGGGTTTCTGTTACTGTGCATGTAAGTAGTTTAAGTGTATCAATTAACTTTTCACATATATTTTGATCAGCGTCCCTAGGTTGTTAACTGTTAACGATAATATTATGAAACCTTTTATCTTCTGTCTCAATATCCTCCAATGGGTTCTTTTTTCCTCTGTGAGAACAAGTCTATCATCTGTGTCTTTATCACTTGATTGTTAATTTGACCCATGGCTCTTCTTTTTTTTTTTTTAATAATATCAAATCTCATTTGAGCTATTTTATAATAGTGATTTTACTTCTTTAAAAAGATTCTTTTTGATGCATGACAATAAAATGATTTTGGATGATAATATATTTTGCTTAGTTTATATCCTTGTTTTATAATCTTTAATTCTTGAACCTTGATCAATCCAAGGCATGGAATTGATCAGTTGGTCTGAATTTCCCATTTTGTTTCTGTAAATATTAGTAAAAGATTTCTGTGGGTCTCGATGTGAAAAATTGTTCAGAAGCATATTTTTGTCATCAGATGATCTCTTTTGCTCCCTCGCTGTGTGGTCGTTCTTTGTTACTCCCTTTTATTTTGTTGGTGGGGGGTGGGGGGCGGGGGGTTTGGGGGTGGCGGTGTGGGAAGGGGTTTGCAAGGTTGTGTTTGGTCTCAATTTTCATCTGGGGCATTTACTCAATTTTTTCCTGCAGCTATTGACATTTCGATCAATCTGTAACAATTTTTTCCTGGGTTAGAGACTTATAGCTCCTCTATTTATCTGATTACTTGTCATTTATGTGCATTTTTTTCTTTTCAAGAATTGTTACTTGATGGCACAAACTATGCTAACCATTCAATTAGTACATACTGGCTATTGATTGCTCACTGTTGACTATTTTTCATTTGTCAAAATGACAGACTTTTTGGGGCTCAGAAGGTTTCTGATCAATATCAAGGGAGAAAGAGACCGAGGGACAAGAAGAAAGAGAGGACCTGCGCATAACTGATGATGATCTTTATGAGCAATGGGTGCTAGTTGGGAATTGTGGTGGTAACCTTATTGGGAGTTCCAATCGTTTGCCACAGAGAAAGATGAGGTTTGCTGAGGCTAGTCACAGAGGAAACCCGAACTGGGCTGATGGATTTACTGACGGTAGGCGTGGTGGTTCAGCTTCTCCAGGTGTAGAACCTCAGGATGCAGATTATTCCTTTGTTCCCTCTCTCAGTGATGAGTTAGAGGTTCTGATTGTGGCCCGGGTTCCTAGAGCAGAATACTGGAAGTTTTTTTTGTTAAACAAGCGATTCTTATCTCTTTTGAAGAGTGGTGAGCTCTTCAAGATTAGAAGGGAAATTGGGTTTACGGAACCATCTGTGTTTATGTTGGCAAGTGGGGATAGTAGTTGGTGGGCATTTGATAGGCATTTTCAGACTCATAGGAAGCTTCCAGAGTTACCCTCAGACCCTTGTTTTAAATTAGGAGATAAGGAGTCTCTTTGTGCAGGGACTCATCTAATTGTCTCTGGTAATGAGATAGAGGGTGGTGTAATTTGGAGGTATGAATTAGAAACAAACAACTGGTTTAAAGGCCCTTCCATGAGAAGGCCTAGGTGTTTGTTTGCGTCAGCCACCTGTGGCACCTTTGCATTTGTAGCTGGTGGGCATGGGATGGATGGCAGCGGTGTCTTGAATTCTGCTGAGAGGTACAATCCGGAGACTAAATCATGGGATTCCCTTCCAGGGATGCGGCAAAGGAGGAAGCTTTGCTCCGGCTGTTACATGGACAATAAGTTTTATGTGATTGGGGGACGAAATGAGAAGGATAAACCTCTCACTTGTGGAGAGGCCTATGACGAGTATGCAGGAACTTGGTACCATATCCCAGACATGTTGAAAGATTTCCCAGCTGAGACTGGAAAGTCGCCTCCTCTTATTGCTGTAGTGAACAATGAGCTCTACTCGCTGGAAACTTCTTCCAACGAGCTAAGGGTGTACTTAAAGAACAGCAACTCATGGAAGAATCTAGGATTGGTCCCAGTAAGAGCTGATTTTAATAGAGGATGGGGCATAGCGTTCAAATCACTAGGCAATGAACTGCTAGTGATAGGTGCATCCTCTACATCTTCTCATGAAAGTATGGCCATATACACTTGCTGTCCCAGTTCTGATGCCGGGGAATTGCAATGGAGACTTCTTGAGTGTGGCAAGAGACCACTTAGTCACTTTATTCATAACTGTTCTGTTATGGTAGCTTGAATCAATTGTGTTCCCTAAGAAGTAACCTTATAGACAGTTTCTAAATAAACACTCGGTTTCTGAAAGATAGGGAGTTGTTGTGCGACATTTCTGTTATCTTGTTGTGTACTTCATGAAGTTTCCCTCCACACTTCCTGATGACATTGGGTAATTCAAGGAACTTGTTTATCTTCTTCTCCGTCTCCTGCTTCCCTAGTTAGTTTTTTAATTATCCGGGAAGAATTTGGAGATGCAACATGTAGTACCAGCAGCCACACTTAATATGCTTATTGCTTAGATGATTTGAGCAGAAGATGTTATGGTGTTGTAGTAGAGTATTTAGCAGATCTCTCTTTAACATCATGCAATTAAACAAAAACAATGCGCTTTTTTACCTTACTTTTTGACTTGGTTTTGAAGATTGTGTTTACAATTCAAGCTCGGATCACACTCTTTCTATTCAAGAGCACCTTTATGAGCAGGAATGCAGGATGCTTGAGATTCTACACGACACAATTAGCATCCTCTCCTGCTCTCCACAATTACCAAGATCACAATTTTGCAAAAATCAAGAAAAGGATTGTATAATCACTATGATTTGTGAACAATCAAGTGTTTACTTTAGTTGTAATGTCTATATAAAGGCTCATTCGTCATATTTTCAACTCACAGTAAAATATAAGCTTTTCTAACTGGACAACATTGAACTTTTTTTTTTTGTTAAAAAGAACTATATTGTGTATTTGATTTTCAAGAAAAATTTGGCGAAAAGGATTTTTCAACCGAAAAAAAAAAATATATATATATATATATATATATATATAATATAAAATGAATAAAGAGAGTTAAAAGATTATTTTGTTCATGGAATAAAAAAAAATTGCTATCTTCAAAATGTTTCTAATAAATAAACTAAAAGAAGTAAAATTTTAAATTTTATTATTGTAGGTTCTAATTAGTTTGAGATTGAAATCCTCCCTCACTAGCCCCCATGAGCTTGGTCGTGATTTGTTTAACATTTAACAAAATATTAGTAGAAAGAAAAAACATTAAATAATATTTATGACTTTCGGTAAAAGATGCTATCATAGTTTTAAAAAAAAACAAAAAGATAAAAAACATGGGTTGAGACGAACCCGAACCGGTAAACATGGATCGGGTTATCGAATTGAGTGTCTTAAAAATGATTCACATTTCTTACACAGAGAGAGAAAATCAAGGCGAGCAGACAAAAGTATGCAGAAGTCTTCCTCTCTCAGTTGCTGCTGCTGCTGCTGGGGCTTAACTTAAGCGGAGGACGCAGAGCAAAGCGAACAAACTTTGGCTGCTACCCCTTTCGTAAGAAATTAATTATCATATTATTATTTACATTTATGCTCGGCTCCTTGCAGAAAAGAAGCATTTTTCTTTAAGTTCATTAATTATGCAAATTAGGGTATTATTAAACCCACTCTAATCTACTTCTATAGCTAAATTATTTTCTTCTCTGGGGTTTCCATTTCTCAACCTACTGGTTAATTACTCGAAATTAGGTAGCCACTGCTGGAATTTAGGTTTTAAAGTTTCAAGTTGTGAGGGTTTTGATTTGTCTGCTGCGGTTGGGTGTTGGAGATTTTGTGGAAAATATCACTTGGGATTGTGTTTTAGAGCCTATCCGCGGATAAAGTGTAGCATTTTAGGTTTTCTTTTAGGCGATATAATTAGTTACGTACAAATGTCTGCGAACAACAATAACCCCGCTAAGAGTCTTGGGCAAACTTCATCACCCTTTGGTAATGCTGGAATGGGCAGTCCATCTATGCCCACAAACCCTGGTTTTCCGCAATCACAAGCTCAGGCGCAAATGGGTGCTGCGTTTCCGAGCCAGTTTCAGTTATCTCAAGCTCAGGCTCTAGCGCAGGCACATCAGTCAAAAATGCATGCTCAGGTGGCGCAAGCCCAAGCAGCTCATGCCCAGCTCCAAGCTCATTTACAAGCTCAAGGGCTTTCCATTAACCAATTCCAGAATGCTGGTATTGGAAACTTAGGTTCATCTTCACCTTCTAATTTGACTCCTGGTAGTGCAAGTATGAAAAGGATGCCTCAGAAGCCCCCTGTGCGTCCACCTATGGTTCCAATGTCAAACATGGTTTCGCCTTTAAAAGCAATGGAACTTACATCTGCTGCGCGAAGGAAGAAGCAGAAACTTCCAGAGAAACAGTTACAAGAAAGAGTGGCTGCAATTTTGCCCGAATCTGCCTTGTATACCCAGCTCCTTGAGTTTGAGGCTCGTGTTGATGCTGCCTTGACTAGAAAGAAAGTTGATATCCAGGAGGCACTTAAGAATCCCCCTTGTTTGCAGAAAACCCTTCGGATTTATGTTTTCAATACATTTGCTAATCAGATTAAAACTATTCCGAAGAAGCCGAATGCCGAGCCACCTACCTGGACGCTTAAGATAATTGGGAGGATCTTGGAAGATGGTGTAGATCCAGACCAGCCTGGAATGGTACAGAAGTCTAATCCCTTGTACCCGAAGTTCTCATCTTTCTTCAAGAGAGTTACCATTTCCCTAGACCAGAGACTCTACCCTGATAATCACATCATTGTATGGGAGAATTCCCGATCCCCGGCGCCTCATGAGGGTTTTGAAGTAAAGAGAAAAGGAGATAAAGAGTTTACTGTAAACATTCGGTTGGAAATGAATTATGTGCCAGAGAAATTTAAGCTTTCTCCTCCCTTGATGGAGGTTCTTGGTATTGAGGTTGATACACGGCCGAGAATTATAGCGGCAATTTGGCATTATGTGAAGGCTAGAAAATTGCAGCACCCAAATGATCCTTCCATCTTTACTTGTGATCCACCTCTTCAAAAAGTATTTGGGGAAGAAAAGATGAAATTCACTATGGTTTCACAGAAGATATCACAACATTTATCTCCTCCACAACCCATACATTTGGAGCACAAGATCAAGCTTTCAGGTAATAGTCCAGTTGGAACGGCATGCTATGATGTGTTGGTTGATGTGCCATTCCCAATACAGAGGGAATTGTCTACTCTATTGGCCAATGCTGAGAAGAACAAAGAGATTGATCAGTGTGATGAAGCAATATGCTCTGCTATAAGGAAAATCCATGAACACCGAAGAAGGAGAGCGTTCTTTCTGGGGTTTAGTCAATCTCCTGTGGAATTTATTAACACATTGATTGAGTCTCAAAGCAAGGATTTGAAGCTTGTGGCTGGAGAAGGTAGTCGAAGTGCTGAGAAAGAGCGCCGATCAGATTTCTTCAACCAACCATGGTAAGTCATTTACTATCTATTACTATTGAGTTTCTCTTCTTTGTTTTAATACTTTGCCCTACCATTTTAGTCACACTTATTTATTCACACAATATCTTTAGTCTGGTGTTGACTCAATGACAACTAGTTATGGTATTCACCATTTAATTTTTCAGCTGCAGCCTGTGCCTACTTTGGGATATTGGCATTGTTAAATGTATTGAATGGTTCAATGGAAGTATTTGTGGTCACGCATGCAGAAACCTAATTACTTCGTCCTTGGCATCATAAGGCTTGTTTCATAATTAATGCATATGCCCTGCGATGTTTGATGATTTAATTACTAACATTTTGTTTTATATTTCCAACTAGTCAAATAATGAAGATATGTCAGCACCTTTCACCATCTGAAATTAAGATCTTATATACTCTCTGTGGATATTGTTCCCAAGTTAAGAAAGAAAAGAATCGTTAAGCAGGTCTTAAAACATTTGGTTTGGTTTTGGTGATCCTAACAGGGTTGAAGATGCTGTGATTCGTTATTTGAACCGTAAGCCAGCTGCAGGAAGTGATGCTCCTGGAAGCGCATAGTTGAGTGTTTTCTAGAGCTGTTGGTGGGCTATTGCGTGATTGCTTTTACTCAGTGTCTATAGATCATCTTAGTTTTGTCTTATGTAAGTAGCGCGGCTGTATCTGATTACTGTTGTAGTTGACCGCAAAAGGAATGCTATGTGCTTGTAGAACCAGAAAAATTTGCTCTGTAGCTTTGTTCAGGTGTAGTTGTCATTGTTTTACTCATCATATTCAACGAACAAGCTTGTTACAGTAGTTGTGTTTTACTCAGTTCTTAATTTACAAAAGGAAGACACTTAAAATGCTATGGACTCCGTGGGGGGATCATAACATGGATCCAATGTGTTGTGAATGTCAAGATGATCTTTATGCAGCAAGAGTATGCTTGGTAAATATTGTTATATACTTATATTGATGTTAACTCGGGGGTTTATTTTTCAGGTTTTTGTTTACCTTTTTTCGGCGCTGTTACCTTTTGATTCACTGCAGAAGATCACCTGGTAAATGATTGTGCTTAGGTTGGTGGGAACTAACAGAAAGCTTGCCGACAATTTAGTATCATGATTAATGATTACGAAGAGAATCAGCTAAATAGGTTTTAATAATATTGCTGATGGTATACATTTGTTACAAGATTAATTTTGAAGTTACGATAAAAGGCTTAGCGGAAGAGGTATGTGTAACACAAATCCAAGTGACAGAGCAAAAGTAGAAATCGTAAGCTACGAGAATGTTATCTGGTATTCTATTGATTAAATTTTATAAATGAGATTCATATATGTATAAATTTGGGATACAAAATTTGTATTATTTAATAATTCACTAGATTACTACCTAATGTAGTATCGTTAACACCTGTTTTTCGAACTCAAAAAACACATTCTTTGCAATAGATTTTAAGTCATTTTGCACAAGCCGGGTTTATTCTTTATATACTTCGCATTACGCTAGAGAAAAAAAATAAAAGAATAAAAAAATCCCCCAATAACCCATTTATATTTGAAGAAAAAATTATGTAGGACATGCGAAAGTTAAAAGTGATATACTTGACCAGATATCATATGGTGGACTATTTAATGGTCCAGCTACCGTGGCCCCTTGCGCACCATGCCCCCTTTATTTGCCGGTTTGCTAGGAAACCGTTAGATTATAACGAATAAAATCTAATGGCTGGGGTTTGAGAATGAATAGTGAGTTAAAGTTGGGCTATCATTCCAACACGTTGCACTCTCGTAACTGGTCTTAGGGTGCGTAGCGACGGTGTGTCAGCTACGATTTACGAAGTGGATCGTAGTTAGTTTTAATTTCCATCAACTGGCGTCAAATGAAATAGAGGGAGAGATCGTGATAGTAAAATATCAAGTTAGTGGAAGCTGAAATTGAAATTTATGAGTTAAATAATAAATTTATCTTAATAAACCTGTTGGGAAGTGGGATTTAGTACAAAGAGGTAAAATTGTGGAGTAGAGGGCATTAATTTTCTAATCAATTTAGGGATTATTTTCCAGCAATTCAATTAGGCCCATTTAATGTGGTAGGATTGATGAGAAGGTAGTTGTTTTGCTCTATAATTTCATCGTGCTGGTTGTGTTTGATTGTTTGGTGTCCATTTCTTTATCTTTATGGTGACCACGCACTCAACTTCAACTTCTTAAAAGCATCTATCGTTTTAATGGTGTGTTTACTTCATGGGAATGGGGAATGGGAATGAAACCCATGTTTACTTGACAAAATGTAATTTGGGAATGGGAATAAAATGTGTGGGTCCCACACAATTTGGGAATAAGGAATGGGAATCTCATTCAAGTAGGGGAGTTGGGAATGAAAATGTGGGAATGGGAATGAAACATAAATTTACTTTTCTATCCTTCTTATTTTTTCATATTTCCTAAATTACCCTTATTCAAATCACAAATAATTTTATTATTTTAAATGTTAATAATAATAATAATTATTATTATTATTAAATTTTATTATTTTAGTTATTATTAGTAATTATTATTATTATTATTAATATTATCATTATTAACAATAAAAATAATGATAAAAATAATAATTAATAAAATAATTAATTTATCATTATTAACAATATTTTCCTTATTATTGTTGTTATTATTATTATTAATTTTATTATTATTAAATTTTAGTAACTTTATTATTTTAGTTATTATTAATTATTGTTATTATTATTATTAATATTATCATTATTAACATTTATAATTATTATTATTAATAAAAATAATAATAACAATAATTAATAATAACTAAAATAATAAAATTAATAAAAATTAATTATAATAATAATTATTAATAATAACTAAAATAATAAATTTTAATATTAATAACAATAATCAATAATAACTAAAATAATAAAGTTAATAAAATTCATATAATTAATAATAACTAAAATAATAAATATTAATATTAATAACAATAATTAATAATAAATAAAATAATAAAGTTAATGAAATTTATTTTTAATAATAATAATAGTAACAATAATTAATAATAACTATAATAATAAAGCTAATAAAATTTAATTATAATAATAATAATAATTAATAATAACTAAAATAATAAATTTTAATATTAATAACAATAATTAATAATAACTAAAATAATAAAGTTAATAAAATTTAATTTTAATAATAATTATTATAAATGTTAATAATGATAATATTAATAAAAATAATAATAACAATAATTAATAATAACTAAAATAATAAAGTTAATAAAATTTAATAATAATAATAAATTAATAATAATAATAACAAAAATAATAAGGATAATATTGTTAATAATGATAAATTAATTATTTTTATTAATATTATTTTTATCAATATTTTTATTATTAATAATGATAGTATGAATAAAAATAATAATAACAATAATTAATAATAACTAAAATAATAAATATTAATATTAATAACAATAATTAATAATAACTAAAATAATAAATTTAATAAAATTTAATTTTAATAATAATAATAAATATTAATACTGATAATATTAATAAAAATAATAATAACAATAATTAATAATAACTAAAATAATAAAGTTAATAAAATTTAATAATAATAATAATAACAACAACAATAAGGATAATATTGTTAATAATGATAAATTGACTATTTTTATTAATTATTATTTTTATCATTATTTTTATTGTTAATAATGATAATAATAATAATAATAATAATAATAACTAAAATATTATTATTATTAATTTTATTTTTTAATTAATATCATTTTTATAATAATATTTATACATGTATCTAGTTAATGAAAATTACATTATTTAATACTGTGGGTATTTTGGTAAATTGATTATCATTCTCATTCCTCATTCCTATTTATTTTGCCAAAAAAACACATCAATGGCATTCCAGCATATTCCCATTCCCATTTATTTTTGCCAAGTAAACATTGAAATCACATTCCCATTCCTCATTCCCATTCCAGCCTATTCCCATTCCCAGCCCATTCCCATTCCACCTCATTCCCATTCCTTAGAAGTAAACGCACCATAAATGTCAATTGTCAATCCAAGTGATTTTATTAAATTTATACTATAATTTTTTGCACTTGTATAATGATCAAGGGATTAATTAATTTATTTGTTTTGTATCTTGGTAAGCACATGTATTGATAATCAAATGTATGATCGAAAGTAATAGAAACAAGTGAATTGAAAGCATTGAGACGCTAATGTGGGGGCGATGGTACACGCTTATGGTTTACCGTTCATTGTAGATTTGATTTATTGGAATTTTTTTTTGGATTTATTTTAGGGTTGCCAATGTAATAGACATGTATATGTTTTGATCATTAGTAATGTATTTATATGGTGTTGTAAATTGTATTTTGATGGTAATAAATAAAAATGACGGGCATTTGGTCGTTCAAGCAACCACACACTTTTCTGAAATATTTTTTATTTCAAGCCATGGCTATGGTGATAGCCATGACAACAACACATGCATGGGTTTTCTAGCTATCGTCAATTCCATAGCTCTTGCTCTCCGAATTGATTATCCTGCTTCCACACAAATCTTTGTTTGCTACATGTTTTTCCAGATTTTCACTTGTTATTCAAATCCTATCCACGCATCAGTCAAAATCTATTCAAATTCAATTCAATACATCTTCAGATTCAATGCAAATTTCACACACTCTAATACATCATTGTTCTGATTATATTCCTCCTTCACTCCACTCCACAATTTGTTTTTTTTTTCAAATCACTATCTTCGTAATTATACTTCATTTCCATTCCATTCTTTTCTCTTTTACTTATTTGTTCCAATATTACGAATTGTGTTGTTATTTTTTCCTTATTTTCCCATTATTTCCATGCACTACAAACAATGCCATTCACACAAACTTTCTTCCTTCTATACTATTCCATCATTAATAATCTTCTCCCCATTTGCCCATTTGTAGAACTAATGCTGCAAATGGTCCAACTGCGGCTTTCAATTTTTCTGATGCTTCCTTCCAATTCACCAATCCATCCACTTCATCCGCTCCAATTATTGCAGACTTGCCGGATTTTGCGGCTCCAAGTGCGTTCTCATCACCTCTAATCAACTGCATTTACTTCCTATCGTCTTGGTCTTGCTTCATTTTTCCTTTAATTAACATCAATCGATCTCATTCCATTTTTCCATGCTACAATAACCACATTCATATGCCTCTTCGAACAAAATACTTGTTTATAATGTATATAAAGCTGTCCCTCACTAACTACTTGCTTCTACATATAATTGCACCAGCTACCTCATTGTTATCTACACCAACTTTTTGCTGTTCGATTCAACAAAATTGTGGCACCGTAAACAATTCCTGTCTATTCACCTGCACTCCAAATTTCCTTCAACTACCTCCTAGTGACTCCCACTTCCACGATCTTTCTCTTTTTCATCCAATGATGCCTTCACGATCAGACAAATAAAGGGGTATGGTGCTCAAGGGGCATGGTAGATGGAGCCCTATTTTAATAGGTTTGTGATGGTAATATTTGATAAGTTTTCGTAAAATTTATAAAAAATTTTATTTTAAATATTATAAATCTCATTATTAGGACCCATTAAGACTTTGTCAAATGTCCAGTTGGCGATTGTCAGATATTTTTCTTTTGATAATTTACGTAATATTTATTTAAATGGTGTATCTTACATTCCATAAAAGATAGGGTGATCTTTTTCTTTTATTTCTTATACGATAAATTGATTCAGTGGCCATCTCGTAATTTATCTTAAAAATAGGGCCATATGCCTGTATCCCAAATTCCCACGCACCTGACCCAGGCCAAAATTCAAAACGCAGTCCCCAGTCCAAAGTCCAAACAATCCAGTAGCCCCCAAAACCAAAAAGCGGATGGCGGGAAAGGAAAATAAAAAACAAGCGTTCTCTTCTCCTCTGTTGAAACCGCGAGAAAGAGAAATGGAAGAAGAAGAACAGTGTGGAGAGATTCCAAAAACGACGACCTGTTGGAGAAAGCAAGTCGACGACAACCTCAAGCGGCTCCACTCGCTGAAATTCGGCGCCGATTACTTCCTTGATAAGCGCGACTTCTCCTCGGTTCGGCTCCTCAGCCTCCGTCTCCTCGGCTTCCTCGACTCCCACACTCAGTCCGAAACGGACGAGATCCTTACTCGCCCTATCCGCCGCGAAGCCGTCGCCAAACTAGACGAGGCTCGGCGCGCTCTTGTTCCGGACTCCGATCGGTACAAATACGTTTATTACTTTGTAGTTCTGTAAAGATTGTTTTGGTCATTAGATCTTGATTGATATAAGGCTGCGCATCTATTTATTTATCTTTACTTCAATTATATTAATTTTAGTACTATAATTTAAGATATTGAGCTCTAATGTTCTGAATTTTACTTGGAGTTGCATGATTGAAATTGGAGCTGAAGCTGGATTTTTTTTCTAGAATTTAAAATCTGAGAAGTCATTTTATTATTTGAATTTGGCAATTAAGTGTGATTTTCTTTTCTGGTATGTTTGTTGTTAGAACCTCATTAATGATGAATTAACAAAATGAGGGTTAGTCACTTTTACCTATTTAAGGATGAACAATAGATGGCTTGGCATTCCATGGAGCTTACGGCCATTGTCTCTGTACATGAAGATAGATGTTGACTGTGAAGAATGCCTGGAGTTAATAGAGTTCTGGTTAAGCATTTGAACTTTGAATTTATTTTATTTAGTTAATTTTGATTTGGGTCTATTGACTAGGACTATGCATTTATGTCAAATTTCTCTTTGCACTTGCTGAGATATACACTCTGATTTTCAATTTTGATAATTTGTTCAATGCACTCTCAGGCGAGCATTTGAACAGGCGGGCAGAGCTCCTGGCTGTGCTTTTAGCTTGAAAGGAGGAATAGACATTGAGAAGATTAAGCAATCAAAATATTTTCGAGCAAATCTACAGCAATATAACGAACGGGCTACAAGTGAATTGGTATAGAACACAAATTTTTCTCTTTGATTGTTTTGTTCCCGCTTAGTGACATTTTAAGAGGCCCCATTCGTTGAATTTTGCTAATGGGATTCTCTTTTGATATTATGATAAGTTGTTTAGGAACCTTCCTTTTTTATTGTGGTCTTTAGTATTTCTCTCCCACAAGCATTAAAAGAATATCGGTGGTCCACAGGTGAGTTAACTAATTGATATCTCAAATTGTCTCAGGGAGGCAGATTAGACAGGCAGGGCAAGTTGTTCAGCAATCAATCAAAAGTTATGACACAAGGAAAGTTGGCATCCTTGTACGGGAATGACATCATGAAGACAAATACTGGCTCATTTAGGAGTATGTTGAACTCCAAAAGCAATGGCTCTGAAGATTGCGTGATTGTAGAAAAGTCTTCCTTGTTTTCCAACCTTACGAAGGGTCACAGTGTCTCCAAATTTGTTAAAGTTGAAGAGGAAGAAAGAGGTTATAGAAATAGTTTGGGAATGAAACGTGCACATGTTGAAATTAGTAGCCCTACAAACTGGATTTCCAAGTCACCATCAGGCACTGAAAACGTCAACAACGATGTTTCTGCCAATGGATTTGTTACTGCAAAAGCAAAATTGGTACTTATTTTACATCGGAACCCATTTTCTCAGTTTTTTATTCTGACATTATTTGGCCTTGAGTTTTTTTTTTTTCCCTCCCCTTTTCTCTGTGTTCATTTTTTACCTAATGGCTTATTTTTGCGTCCACATGGAGTTAGACACCGTTTTTTGTGACATTGGACAGGATTAATATTTTTATTGTAGAATGAAGATATGAACTTAAGTAGAAGCATCTCAGTAAATCATGTATATCTGATATACATAGTCCTTTGAAGATGGAAAGAGAGAGAGAGAGAGAGAGAGTAGAATGAATATTAAGATCACAGCTTAAAAAAGATTGTAATTTATTTGAAATATTTTATGGAAGCTAAATCAGTTTCTCTCCGGCTTATGTTTTTCCACGAGAATCATTGTTAATAACAACCTTATCTGACACAGGAAAGGGATGTTAGGCAACGACGAGGGCTGGTGGGATCGTCAGGTGCTTCAGTTTCCCCTCAGAGTGATAACAATCCAAACATTAGGGGTTATGGTGCAAAATCGTATGGCATTTCACGTCGCGGGGTACGTGGTAGTTTTGTTCCTCCTATTAGATCTAATGGGAGCAATGTTGGAAACATGACTTCAAGGTGTGCAGGAAAGAATGATGATGCTCTAGAGGACTCTACTAAGGCATGGTGAGTCATGTAAATTCATATCATTAAATATAGATGGCATGCCTTAAAGTATGTGTTTGTTTGCACGTGACAAGCTGACAGCCATCAGCATCGTTTCAAGTTTGGAAAACCTACTAAGGATCTTCGACCATTAGAGTATTTTTCATCTATATAAGGTGTATCTGATTGGCTTTTGTAGAAAGTACTTTTGAATAAAATCACTTTTTGCGAAAATAACTAGAGGAATTTTTAAAAAATTTTGTCTACAAATTGCTTTTTGGAAATAAGGAGTTCCAGTTTTTTAATGCACAAATAGCCCCAAGTATACCCAGAGGTTTTGACAAATCAGAGGCTTATCTTTTGTATTTTGATGATATTTTCACTGCACACATAGTGCTTGCTGGTAATCAGTTTGCTTCATTTGCCTTCAAACGAATCAAATAATGCACTTTTAAAGAGACTACAAACTCCCGTGCCTGACTTACATATAGTTTTTAAGGGGAATATTTTCTTCATATTTGAAAGAGGCATGCAATTTTTACTGTCCATCTGTTCATTCAGAATTTCAGTTATGTTTTGACAGTAATGTTTATGTCTATCTCTCATACACGTGCGCATAATTATGAACATGTGCAAGTCCTAATGCCTTTTTCATGCTTCAATTATAGTCTGGAGATGCTATGTGGTCCAGATGGAGAGCTTCCTGAAAAATTAAGGAATTTGGAACCTCGTTTGATTGAGCATGTTAGTAATGAGATCATGGATCGTGATCCCAATGTCCGATGGGATGACATTGGTACTATGTGATTCCTTACATATTTCAGTTTTTCTCATGTCAATCTGTTTATCTAAGAAGTTTTTGTTTTTGTTATTTACTATTACTGCTTCATAATGTTGTAGCTGGTTTGGAGCATGCTAAAAAATGTGTAATGGAGATGGTTATATGGCCTTTACTGCGTCCCGACATATTTAAAGGCTGTCGTTCCCCAGGAAAAGGTCTTCTCCTCTTTGGTCCCCCAGTAAGTACTAAATCCTCTGGCATATGGAAGATACAAACACCACTTAATTATGATATACCTATTTCCTATTATGTTTTAGGGAACGGGAAAAACAATGATTGGGAAAGCTATAGCTGGAGAAGCAAAAGCAACCTTCTTCTCTATATCTGCAAGTTCACTGACAAGCAAGTGGGCAAGTATTTTTTCTTTGGTCTTATTTTGTGTGATTGTTCATAGAGTTAATTTCTGATTTCCCAGAAAAATTTTGAATGATTATTAATTCTCTATATTGTTACTTGGGATACATACTATGTCACTCATAATTGAATTGCAATGATAGATAAAGCTTCACAAAATGTCTCCTGATCTTTAACAGCTTACTACTGAATCATTTTAAAACTTTCTCCCAGATTGTATCATATGTTAAAATGATTTTCAATTGAATTGATAACTGTAGATTGGCGAGGGCGAAAAGCTAGTGAGAGCCCTCTTTGGAGTGGCCAGTTGCCGTCAACCAGCAGTAATTTTTGTTGATGAAATAGATTCACTTCTTTCCCAGGTAGGTTAACTTAATGGCTCTTAAAGACAAAGCTGTAGTGTTTGTTCAGGTTGCCTTATTGCTGCTATATCAGTCCCTTGTACAGGAATACTGGTTTCTGCAAGTCAGGTTAATGATTTAGATAGGTTTCTTTCTGATGGATTCTGCTTGGTCCATAGGAAAATGAGGACTATACTTGTTTTTTTTGTGGATGTCGTCTTACATGTATGTTCGTCATATTAATGCCAGTCTTGCTGGTGAATAAACTGTTCTGCTTAAAATGATTTTATTGTCAGCGCAAGTCAGATGGTGAACATGAGTCAAGTAGAAGACTGAAAACACAGTTCCTGATTGAAATGGAAGGCTTTGACAGTGGCAGTGAGCAAATTCTCCTTGTAGGTAAATTTTGAATTTCAATTATTTAGTTTATGCATATTGTTTCCGGCTTAGAAGAAAGGTTTTGACTGCCACTGCCGGTGGTTTGTTACCAAGAAGCAAGCGTAATCCTCTATATTTTAGCTATAATTAAGGTTCTTCAAGCGGACTGTTGCATTCCTCTTTTGCAATGGCTACTTGAAAACTGTTTGGGAGAATTTTCTAATTACATGTTTTGCTGGTTCCCGAGAAAGAAAAGACAAAAGATTAGTACGCACATTGCTTTAGCTTCAGAAGTCTTAATTGGATCCCGCTCTGCAGAATACTAAGTGGGCCTTGACAGGTTAAGAGTTATCTGCATTAACATAAATAAAAGAAAACCTAAAAGCTGAATATGAATAGTATGAAGTGGCTATATCATAGCATCTATCAAGGTTTTGGGTCTGGTAAAAACTCTTGTAGTGAGATTCTCTTTGGTTCTCCTTAGATTTAACTTCCAGATATCCATGATTCCAAATATCCAAACATGTTGCACTTACATTAAAGAGTGGTATATTTTGGGAACTCTGAGTTTCTCCTTATTTTCGTTCACATTCCCAATCTTTGCCTGGCAATATCTGTTAGTAAATGATCATGGTTCACCCTTGCATGTTGAACTCAATATTTAATGTGCTTTCTGCAAGTGAATAGACAATCTGAGTAATGGTAACAAGCTTGCATGGTTAACTCAATATGTACATTGCTATAATCTTGTGCACAATGACAAGAAAAATGTATAAGAAAGTAAAGTAATTAATTACCTTGAAAAGTTTTAAGCAATATATATGGGCTATAAAAGCCTATGCTTGTACTGAATTTTGGTGCAGTTATTAAATAAAAAAATAAAGAAATAAAAACAGACTATGTTTCAATTTACATTTGTTTCGCCTCAATCTCTTTTAAATGTCTTTACTCTTGATTTTTAGTAGCTCAGTTTACTTAGCAGTTGCATTCGCTTCTTAAAATTATTCAGGAGCAACAAATAGACCTCAAGAACTTGATGAAGCGGCACGTAGGAGGCTTACCAAGAGGCTTTATATTCCCCTTCCTTCGTCAGGTGCAAGATATATTACTCATTTATTTCGATAACTACTTTTATTGCAATTGATGTGTCACTAACATGCTGGTACTGGAGATAAAGAAGCGAGAGCCTGGATCATACGTAATCTTTTAGAGAAGGATGGATTATTCAAGCTTTCTGATGGAGATATTAGTACCATTTGCAAATTAACTGAAGGTGTTTACTTTGAATCACTCAGAATCATATTTATTAGCTCTGTAGTGCTTTACGTTGCTATTTGAGTTTTTGTTTCAAAATTTCCTGACTTGGCATATATTTGTTTCTAGGGTATTCAGGATCGGATATGAAAAACTTAGTGAAGGAAGCATCAATGGGTCCACTGAGAGAGGCCCTGAAACAGGGAATAGAAATTACAAGGCTACAAAAGGAGGATATGCAACCGGTAACTCTTCAGGTAATTATATTCAGCAATCAATTAAATTAAATGTGCACGGGAATACATGGTTTTATCGGGTCGATTGACGGAGGCCATCTTGTTATCTTTTACACAGGACTTTGAGAATGCATTGCCACAGGTGCGGGCTTCTGTTTCTCTGAATGAACTTGGTATATATGAAGAATGGAATAAGCAATTTGGAAGCTTATCTCTTTAGAGACTGCTTCCTGGTAAATATATATATATATATAAGCTGTAATTGTCATTTTCCACCGGTGTTCATAAATGTACGTCGGCTTCTAATATTCTAAAATGTGTCACTAATCTCCAGAGAATAAAAGAGCGGTTCTCATTTTCCTTTTTATTTTCAAGTGGTTGGTTCAATTTGAGTCACGGGTGAAGCTATAACGGCTTGAAACGTTAACTTTTTTTTTAGCTTCCATCAATCTCTATACATTATATGGTAGAAAAGAATTAAATAAAAGTCTAATGGGGAGTGGCCGAGTAATTTTAGTCAACTGGCCATCTCTATTCCAATTTTGAGAGAACTAAGAATAAAAAATTGATTTAGATTTTATCCATCCTTCGACCATTTAAAAAATATATTAACGAAGTCAAATAAAAGCTCTAAAGAAGTATGATATATACTATGGAGTCATTTTATAATAACCGGACAAGTCAATACGTTTTATAGTGTATTTTTTCATTTTTTAATTTGTTCAGGGCTCCTTATTATTATAAAATTGCGAATATACGGTGCGACGTATTATTACAGCCAGCCTCCAACCTTTTCTCCTTAAACAAATATAATGCAAGTTCAAATTATCATTCCAAGCACGCGTAATAAAATCAAATAAAAGCCCGGAGGAAAGGCTGTGTGCTATGACTAATACCATGCGATATATATAATTAGAAAAATGCTAAGTGGCCAGCCTCCATCTTTTTCTACTTTTTTTTTTTTGAAGAAATCTTTTTCTACTTAAACAAATACAATTTCAAATAATCATTCCAAGCAAGCATGTGCTTCGAATTCAAATTTCAATAATTATTTCCTAATTACAATAATTTATTTGCATAGATTACTTAAACTAAAGAATTATATAAGTTTAATATAAAGCATAAGATGATCATATTGTTTCCCAATAAAATAAAGCAGAGAGCTATGTATTTTAATTTGTTTGTTCTATGTTTACGCACAACCATTAACTAATTCGTCTCGGCCCGTATTGATTAACTGCTATCATAATTAAAAGGCATCTAATCTAATATGCTGACCTGATTTAAAAATTAGACCAAGTCTAGATGCCACCAGATGATGCCCATAATCTTAGGGAATGCCGACATTCACGATCAATCAATCTAGTCTCTTGAGACCAGCGATTGTGATTAAGGTATCCAGAGGTTTCATTGTATGATTGTTTGCATTTGACAATTCTCTTAACTATAATACAAGAGAGGCAACGGCATGTTACATTGCCCATCAAATTTAAAACTAAAACCATTGACTTTCAATTAAATTAATCGGAAGCCTTATCTTAATTGTTCTCTCCTTCGAACAAATACTTTTAATCCGCCGCCCATGTGGGCTGTAAGGCGCGGCACGAACACTGGTTGATCGGACCTGACCGGCCTGATTTGGTAGCTCCTGAGTATTGAAGCCACCACATACTTCATCTGAATGAAAGCCATCTCCTTTCCGAGGCAAACCCGCGGACCTGCCTGAAAAACTGGGAACTTGTACGGGCAAACCTTGTCGGGTTCTCCTTGGGAAAGCCATCTTTGTGGCTTGAATTCGAACCAATCATTGCCCCATAATGCCTCCATTCTCCCCATTCCATATGGGAAGTATGTCACTCTGTCTCCAGCCTGAACCGCTGTCCCGTCCGGCAACAAATCGTCTGCGGCTGCATGCTTTGAGTCCCAGGCCACGGGAGGGTATAGTCTCATTGACTCGCAAATGCAAGCCTTCAACAATCTCAACTCCTTCAATGATTCATAGTCTATTTCTTCACTCAAGAGTCCTGTCTCCTTAACCAGTTCTTGTTCAATATCCTGGTGACATGAAATCAACCAGAACAGCCACACCATTGCTGCCGAAGTCGTGTCTCTTCCTGCCATGATGAGACTTATCGCCATGTCTCTTATTACCTCCTCCTCCAGGCCAGCCGCTATCAACCGAGACAACAGATCCTGGCTGTCATTTTCTCCCTGGAGTACTGTCATCTTCTTGTTATGGATAATCTCCTTAACGTATTCACGGACTAGTTCGACGGCATCTTTGAGCTGCCTTTCTGATCCAATTCCAAGCCACTTCTTAATCTTCCAAACTATAAACAAAGGCGCAGCTCCCCTCCTGGCAGATATCTCTGATGCCATATCAAAAGCTTTGGCAAGAGGTGGCGCGGGCGAAGAAGGATCCAAGCAACAGCGATCTATCCCCATCGAAACTTTGCAAATCATATTGAAAGCAAGCCTTGTTAGCAACTCCTGCAAGTCAACTTCTTCGGATGACTTTGCTAGTGAGTCCATGAAGGGCAACAGCCGGTTGTCAACTTCGTCCTTGAGTGTATTCATCACAAACTCTTTTAACGAGTTGGCGCTGAACTCGTGGCTGGCCATCTTGCGCTGAGAGCGCCAAAGCTCTCCGTCCACATTGAATATCCCGTATCCAAGAAAGTCACCCAGAATTTCGGTGAAAGGCTTGCCCTTGGGGAAGTTGTTAAAGTTGGTCTTGAGTATGTACTCAACGTTTTCTGGGTTTGCCGTCACTATGGTTCTTCTTGCACCAAACCTGCTGACAACAATCGTGTTGGTGGCCGATTTTGCCAGGAGTTCAGTGTACCAATCCAGCAAACGGTGCCGGTTTCTGTAGAAAGATACCAAGCATCCGATTACAGGAAACGTAGGCGGGCCTGACAAATTAGAAACTCTCTTGAATTCACTTAAAATTACGTAGAATATGTAAAGAATCATCCATAGGAAAACAAGAAACCACTGCTGCAGAGACATGATCAATAAGCTCATCTGTGGGCATGCAGTGCAATCAACTGATCAAATGAATGGGGTGAGGGTGGACGGTGAGTATACAAAACTTCATAAACAATACGGAAGACTGTTTTATATGGATTAGAATTCAGTGATGAGTTATTTTATTTTATGAGCACTATGATTAAGATTTATTTTGAGTTTTTATTTTTTTTTCTTACTTAATAATTATTGATTCAGTGCTTTAGAAAAAAACTCAACTCAACACTGAATTCTTGTCAATTTTATATAAAATTTAATACTCTATCTCATTAATTGACACGCGTCATTTGTTATTATAAAGGGAGATATTCTATCTTTATTTATTTATTTATTTATTTTATTTTTTTAATAACAGGGACACCGCAACAACGAAATGGTTCAGTTGAATTATGCAGAAACATGCTGGACACTGTCTCTCTATCTTTCATTTGTTTGTGCACCTCGTCAATAAGCACATGCCCATGAACTTAGAAAATTAATTTTTTTCTCTTTATCATTTTTCCCTTTGTAATTTTCTTATGTATAGAATCTATGGTACAGAATTAGTTAAAAAGGGGCAGTTAAGTGGCATCCCTGAAAGTCTGACTTATTTCTCTTAATTAGTTCAACTCACTAACTAAAGTAACATAAAGGGGTTTTTTGCTGCTCCACTATCTTACTGGCCAGTCTTTTGCTACTTGATATCAAGTCAGAAGAATCTCCAAATTGATTTGACATATGCAACAGTAGAGTTGCTATCAATTGTTAATGCTTTCATTTTGATACTACTATTGTTAACATCGCAGCGTGGGAAGCTATTGCAGGAAGCTTTATACTGCTAAAGAATTCTCAGAATCTAAAGCAATTGATCTAGCACTGCTCTGGTTGGTTGCATGCAATTGTGGTGTCGCTGCTGCTTTAATGCAATAAATTTTGTGAAATGAAATCTCTGGCTATCAAGTCAAAATGGATGAGTATTTGGTAAACATGAGGATGAGTATTCGGTAGACATGAACTCCGAACAAATAATTTTGATAAATTAATAAAGATAATATAGATGCGTTATCGAATATTATGATATATAAGTTAAAATCAACTTCAGGTTAAAGTTTCATACAAGGGAAAGAAGAAGAAGAAGAAAAAAAGAAGAAGCGAGAAGATAGACTGCCACATTATACGGTATTATTTAGGTCGTTAAATAATCTTGTGGTACATTAAATGAAAAAATAATAACAATCTAAGCCATGTCAAGTCTTTAACGACCCTAGAAAGCAAAGTAGAAAACTAGATCAGGGACTAGGCTTGCTCCTTCAATTTTGTATCGTCTTTTTAGTGAACAAAATAATATACCATGCGATGAAATTGAATTTAATTACAATGGCCAGCATCCATATTTAATTATCCATCATACTGAAAAATCCACAGATCTTTAGAAGAAGACAATTTGAGACATGAATGACTGAGCAACCAATCTGAGGCTAAATGAAAATTTCTAAGGCTAATAATTAATTCTACTAAGCAAGACAAAATGTAGTGGGAAGGTTATAGATAAGAATAAAATGGAGCGTTCTAGAAATAAATATATAATTGCTACTTCGATTGAAATCTTATAATATTTGTTGACACATCTCATTGATAAAAAAAAAAAAAATTCCTCTCATAACTATCCACATAATTACTCAAACTATAAGATAAGAAGACACCTGTAACATTAATTTCAAAAATGAATAATAGACTTATTCAGAACTCTTTTATTGTAAATTTTAACTTGAACAATAAGTGAAGATGACAGAAACAACACCTCCTATAATTATTTTTATTATTAATTTTTTTTATAAAATATAAAATATAAAATATAAAAACGACAGTAGAGAATCCTATTAGTTTCATTATGGTTCAATATCATCATATTTTCTTTTAACAAAAAAAATATCATCATATTTTCTTAACTTGTTTAAAAAGAGACAATGATCTTAATATTATGTGGTACGCTAATCTTGATGAATATACTCCAATCTCCTTTTAAATAGATGAAATTTGTTAGCATATCTACAGAGAGATCTAAACATGACTCTTTCGAAAACAAGGATCTAACTGTATATCAAATTTTAGGGATCTGTCTGTCCATTGAGAAAAAGGCAAAAAAAAAAAAAAAAAAAAAGAGGAAATTTTGGAGGTTTTAGAAATATTTGCCTGGAAAAATCTCCTTGTATTTTCGGTGGCCGACAGCATATGGGCTACCCATCTTTAGAAACGTGACTAAATTCACATGAGTTTCATTTACTTCCAATTTAATGATACTCTCACACTCCACCAATAAAAGTAGTATCAAAATAATGATTCAGCCTTGAAATAATTGAAAACGCGGTGGTTAGCCTGGTGTTATTTTAATATAGCAAGCTCCCGCCAAGCCAAATCGTCACACCATTTATATTTTATACCCTGCAAATAACTTTATATTTTATATGTGACACACTAGTTAAACAAAAAGCAAAAAAAAAAAAAAGAAAAAGATGTGACATTTTTTAACACATAATTTAATTCGTACATATCCATGCCAGCCAAAAAAATAAAAATAAAAATAAATAAATGTCATGGGGACGACATTCCCAATTAAGGCCACCAAAATGGAAAATAATAAATGCATTATATTTAATAACTTTTTAGGTTTCGAAAAGGGCAAGATCAAAAGGTTCCAATAATTTGCCAATAGTGCAAAACCCAAGTGTTGTTTAATACGTCATTAGTCTTTACATAAGGACGCAGTAGCGTGCAATTGTGAATGTCGTTGCAGATGCAGCCAAGCACAGTGGCTTGAAAGTACATAAAGAAGATGCTGACACAACCTCCTATTTCATATGAACTTGTGGAAACTTACAGCAACAAGTTGAAGGAGAAAAGGACAATAGGGCATGATTTAATTAAAGTGAAAAGGGGATTAAGCTTAATCTGTTTACTAAATACTATGTTCACACCAGTTCACACATAGAATATATGTCAATTAGTGATTAAGGGTGCGTTTGAAATTGATGTTGAGTAGTTCTGATCTTAAAGTGTTTAAGAACACTAACTCAGAATTTAAAAGTTATGTTATTATAAATTTTTACTTGTATAATAAAAAATCTATTATATCTTTAATAATTTTATCAAAATTATTATTTAAAATTTATATTTACTACATATTATTAATGTTTATTTTATAGTCATAGTTTTTTTTCCACAACAGCAATAACTTAAAAATTATAGTATCTTAATCTCAAATACACCCTAAGTGTTCTTTAAACCAAGTTGTTTTCGGTTGATTGATTGATACCCACTTGTTCTGTGTTAGCAAATCCCAGACAGTCGCAACGCGAACCCAAGAAAATAACATAATAAAAATAGCGCCCAAGGAAGTTTCTTTTACTGATTCTACAGACCCATTTTTTTTGGTTTCCATAACCGGCTCTAATAAATAGTATATAGTACTTTGATTCCATTGTAGACTTGTACCACAATTTTTTTTTTTTTGGTCGACATGAAAAGCATAATATAGTTGTGTGTCAAAGTTAAACATATTATGGACGTATGCCCATCTGCTCCAATGTCCATTTACATAATTTCAGTGTGATTCCAATTAGTCAATGAAATCATTGAGGCAATTCCTCCACCGCATAACAGAATTATCGCTGACACCTTGCTAAAGGCCATAACTTTTATTTTGCCAATAGCCTACGTTTCTGCTTGGCACACCTGATCAAACATAGCGCCTCTCTCACCTAATACCCAATAAAGCTATACTTTGATAGAAAATTTGAAGGCCACTGTACAATTTTGCATTCAAAGCCACAGCAAAGTTATCTATATCTCACTCTTGTAAGGTGTCAAATTTTTTTTTTTCATTAGTCACATCGTTGGGCCAGAAATGGCAACAGCGCAATAATTCAAAACACGGCCCCGCGAAAATGGAGCACCAAAAGAAAACGGCCTCATCAAAGAAGTTTCAACAACCCAGTACATCGCAAAGAGCCAACTACTTATTACAGTATGTCAAGAAACTATTCAACTTCTTCTTTTTTTTTTGTTTCTATTATGTTAAGTTTACATATTTGAGTGTCCTACTCGAACCTGAACCCGGTGCCATGAGGTATTAAGTACGCCTCTCAAGTTCCAGATGGTTTCCACGCTTTCAGGTTGGACATTTGCAGCGGTGTCAACCTGCTTATACATGAAACTAAATTTGTTAAGTGTAAATTCTTGAACAAGTGAAGCAGTTTTTTAAGAGAGCATCTTTCAGTGTAACTATGAGCCAAACAACAAAAACATCTCACAGAACAAGGGGGAATCTATCCACAAGCTGAACTCTAGGGCAGAAATTTCTATCAAATGATCAGCTGCATTATTCAATTCCTTGGATTTTATCTGGAGTTACAACTTGCATTTTGGTTCATCCAGGGGCTCAAAGTTCACCTCTTGGGTGACAAATGACTAACCAGTTGACATGTGACACAATTTTGATTGATTTCATTAATGGATTCAACAAAGAGACAAATCTGCTACTTACTAATCTATCCCTTCTGAGTTCTGATACTGGCAACTTGGGTGTATGCTTCTTTTAAAATAACATTATATCTGATTACTAACTACGAATCAACATATCTGGAGCTATGGAGGCTACAATTGTGGGTAATTATCAATAAATAACATTATCAATAAATAGATGACGTACCGCTTTGGCAACTATTTGAGTGCTATGTGGAATATCGACAATGACTTCAAAAAATACCCATGCCCATTTATCGCTGATCATGTGATCTGCAATATATGGAATACCAGTCTTCTGGTATCTGGAGGCTTCTACCCAGTTTTTGCCACCATCAACAGATATATCTACCCTCTCAATTCCACGGCCACCTCCTGATATCGCATATCCACTAACTTTTGCCTGCAAGTTGTACAATAGTTGAGGATCTGCTGCGTCAATGTGAAGAAAGATGCAGTGATCCTCTTAAGGGAGTGAGGGGATGGGAGGGAGATAGAGGGGTGGGGGAAAGATGGATCTTCTCCAGCTCTAGGTTCAAAGGGAAGCATCCATACTGTCATCATCAGAAGTGAAGCATTTGGATAATTTGAAAAAAATGCAAGTAACCCTTGTATATATTATACTACACTCAAAAAGTTAGCTAAGCAGTTTTATTCTCAAATTTATTCTGATCATCCAAGAAATTCATAATATTGCAAACGTGCTTTGCCAGACCATTGATATACCTTAAACTAATGAAAAATTAAGGAAAAAGAATCTAAATTCTGCACAAAATATGAAAATTGATTTCAGAAGATTGACACACTGTCACCAAAAAGAATGTTTTGCACATCCAATCCTTATATGCGTAAAGAGAAAAACAGACAGTTAGTAAATGTCGAAAAAGAAAAAAAAAAAGACTAACCTTTCCAGGCTTCCTCACATTCACGTCCTCTAGCGAACAAATTACGCACTGTCAACCAACAAGTTTCAGTATCGTGCTCTTTTGCAATAAAAAGTGGTTTATATTGAATGTTTCTCATTGAAAAATTAACCAAATGCAGTAACAGATCAAGCAATCTTCATTTTTACCAACTCCTAAAGCAGCAGGATTTTAAATGACTGCAAGTTCAACAAAAAGCCTATATTGACAATCTAATTTTAGAATGTTGTCATATTTGCCCTTGGGCATCAGCTTGAGTAGCTAAGAGATGGATTGGTTGTTGGCTAGTCCAAATCTTATTAACTAAAAGAATAAAACAGGTTTTAAAGCTATTGATTCATGCGTCTATGTATGAACACCCAACACTCTGCTAAATGGAAGCACCATCAAGTAAATACCTGGACAGGGAAATCCATTAGTGGCCTCCTGGAATTCCAATTAATGTTATCCCAATTCACAGATGGTGGAAACATTTTGTAGTCCTTTTGCATAAAGAAGCCCTGTAAGGTAGTAATGGGGACTCATACATATGCATATAGAAATATGTAAACAGACTATTAATTAAGAACAGAGAGGACTTTTTCGAACCTGGCATTCCTCTGCAAGGATGTTGATTGTATCCAACCATTTGACAGAACGAGCACCTATAACACCCGGTACAACTACCCGAAGCGGATAACCATGATCTCTATTAAGAGGCTTTGGCATTATAATCGAAAGAAAAAGCTTACTGTTAGAACAAAACTGTAAAATGTTATGTTTCTCAAAGATGCTTTTACCCTAGAAAAAACAAAAATAATATACTCAGATTAGCTAATGCATTAACAAGAGAGATTATTTGAGCGAAATGTGTTTATCATCCAAGCAATCACATGCATTGGATGCCATTTAAGTCTGCATGGAAATGCATTAGCTTCATTGACCTGTAAGCATTTGAATTAAATGTCAACAAAGAGGTTAACTCAACAGGATTCAAGCAAGAGGTGGCCCAAAACACAAGAAACAAAGCAAAAACAGGATACTGAGCCTGCAGGAGCAGGGATGCACATTGTGGGAAACATGAGTTTCTGTCAGTAGAAGAATATGAAGAAATGTGACTAAATAAGTATTTTCTACCAACAGAAATACTAGCACCAGCTCCCAATCCATTTTTATTTTCAAAATGTGAGTACTTGGGGCATTTAGGGTTAAAATATTTAACCTACACAAGCACAAAATTGCTCGAAGGCAAGTTTACCAACCTCTCCATTCATCTCATACGCAAGTAAAACATCTGCTTCTGGGTTTGTAGCTTGACTAAGTGGAATTGATGCTTTATATGGACCCCCATTCTCCTCCTACAAAATAGAACAATTTCTCAATAAAATCCATTTCCCACCCACATGCACAAAATTTTCAGAATGACATTCAAAGGCCAACATGTACCTTACACTTGTCAATGCTTACAAATTCAACATGTTTTCCACCTGACCTAGTGACACTTGTCAAGTTTGGTATCCCAACCAGTTCAAGAACATCAGCCAATTTGGCACCACTCCAGACAGCTGAAAGGAAATGATATAAAATGATAAATTAGTTCTAACTGCTCAGAAAAGCAAGAACAAGTTGATATATTCTTTCGGATTATTCAAGTACCGCTGACACATGCAAATTTAAAAGATAATTCTAATAGAGATATAATTCCAACCATGCTGCTTTTCTCGGTTAATATGAATGCAATTAATCTCTCTCTACTTTGTTATTCTTTTGCTTACATGGAACAGCTATTGCGTAGAGTATGGGTGACAAGAACAAATATGTGATCCCTCAAGTACAGAAATCACCACACCTCTAACAGAAATCACCAAACCTCTATCTTTGCAGACTTCAGTTGAAAAATGTTTGGAGTTATCGAGGATAAATGACCCTAGCGTCTTGATAAATTGATAAAGTGAGGCTGTTTTCTATCAACATTTTTCTAATGCCTGAAGATGAATCTTCCCTCAATTCTCTAGACCCATCTTTGAAGATTTGGAGGGTAAACGAGCCCATCAGTTCGAGTTTTGTTGGGATGGCTTCTCATAGTATGATTAACACAAATGATTTGATTCGAAGGATAGACCTGATAGTTGTCTTCATCACCGTGCTGCATTTCATAAGATGTAAGGCCAGGGGAAAGCATGATCATCTTTTTCTCCTAAGCAACAGTTGCCTTTAACATGTAGCAAATTCTATCTCAAGTTGCTTGGGAGGGTCGGCCTATTTCATTCTCTTCTATCTCCTCATCCATTAAGAAGCATATCTGATGTACTCAAGAAAAAAGACAGCTACGCTGCTATGAAAGCGTGAATTATGGGCATTTTATGAGTAATAAGCTGGGAAAAGAGCCAGATATTTTTTAAGACAAGGTAGAAACAAGCCAGTTTCCTTGGGATGGAGTTTGTTTCTGAGCATTCCATAAGGCTACCACTAGGTTCACTATGAAGGAATTTCTCCAAAACCCTCTATTCTTCACTTTTTCTACCTAACTAATCATAGATTCATATATGTGCATGTGTGTGTGCGCGTAAATAATTATCAGCCTGTCCAAGGGGCTTTTGCATTCATACTCCTTATATACCGTATACATAAATAGAAAGGAAAAGTTAGAGTTATGATAAATCCAGTGTTAAAGAATCAAACCATTTCCTATAGCAGAAACATCCCAGCCAACTCCCTTCACTGTTCTGACATTGCTCATCGCTGTCCTTCGGTTACCCGCACACTGTCCATGCATAACACATACAAGCCAAATCAATACTTCAGTTATATCTTATTACAAGCAGAGCAGTCACATAGAATGTCATACCTGCAAAGTGGCAGTGATGTTGTATTTTGGGAGCATCCTGTTATTTGACAGTAAAGTCAACTTCATTGTTAAAGCAACAACGTAAATTTTCCAAAAGAGCATAAAAAAAGTTTTAACTCGCTGAGAAAACCAACAAACATTCTGGAACAAGCATTTGGCTTACCGAATATCCCTCATAAACAGGTCTTTGGAATTTTCAATTAAACCACATATTGAGACATAATAGCTGCAATAGCAAACAAGTAACGAAATCAATAAAACAATTGATAAATAAAAAAATTCAAGGCCTAGATTGGTAGGAGACAGTGAAGCGGGGAGGAAAATAAAATGATATAGAGAGACTGTTTCCCCTGAATTGCTGCAAAGAAAAAATAAGGGGAAAAATGGGAAACGGACATACAATCTCTCTGAACTCAAAAATTTGTTCAATACATAAATACACATAAGAGGGGTGGAAATAATAAACATTTCTAATACCTTCATACTTTCTTTTCTTTTCTTTTTTTTTTCTTTTTTCTTTTTTCTGTTTTATATTTCGTCAACCTAAATATTACAATGTCGACAAGCATAAACACTGAAAATCTAAGAACACAATGGTCAAATTAACATATAGCACTTTCTCTTTCCTTGAACTCTTCCCTCTTTAAGAAATACAAAGAAGTGTAAAGTAACAGTCATCTACACTTTTTTTTTTTTCTTTTTCTTACTTCCCATTTTGTCAAACAAGGCTGAAAGTGATTAAACCATGATTAGAAGAAAACCAGGAGAGAAAAAAAATTACCTTTCAATATCATCAACTATCGGAATTGGGCCATGATTTCTCTTGTAGAAAAAATCAACAGGCGTGACGTAAGATGAAATCAAGGCCGACCGTGGCGGCTCCGCATTGAATGGTTCCTGCACCAACCAGTAGCAGCACACTCAAAAAAAATAAATAAAAACATGCATGCTCAAGTGATTTGATTTCTAGCTTACTACTGTCAAAATCTCCAAAGCATAAGAATTACAACTTAGTTCAATTTCCATAGAGACCAAAACTTTTCTAACATGACAGATTAAATAACATTAACCAAAATACGAGACAAAATGAAAATAATAATAATGAAAAAACAAAAAAGTTGCCTTGGAATTAATTTGAAGGATAGGATGACGAGGCGGCTCTTGAGAGTAACTTGATGGTGCTGTTAGTCCCGGCATAGTCGAAGCTTCTTCTTCTCTCCTTCACTGGAGTCGAAAGCTTTCTTAAGTATGCGTTTTTTGTGAATCGTGATTGCGACTTCTAATTAGTGGCGATTAATGGTTATGGGGAATAAGGAAAGATGCCGATACTGACGTGGAAGACGGTGGCGAGCCCCAATTTCGTTGATAGCGTGACCGAATCTCCTCGATGCCGACGACTGGCGATGCTCGCAAAGGTGATCTGTTACTGCGGAGTGTAACGCGTCCTTTTGGGATGGTTTTATTTTTTAGTTTCGCAGAATATTTTATTGGGTAATTATCATTTTATTACTTCATAAATTATCAAATATCAAATGATTAAAAGAAGTATTGTCTCTTATTATTTTATTATTATATATTTATAAAAATATTATTTTACTAATTTACCGTTACAACTGTTAGTTGACTGCTAGTTGACCGTCAGTTGACCAGTTAGTTGACTAACAAAATATTAATTTTACCTTTCATGATTAAAAAAAATATTTAAAGGTTATTTATATAATAAATTTGTAATATATTTATTAAAATAGATATAAAATACTAACATAATTTTTTTTACTAGAATTATGATATATGAATTATAAATTTATCTTATTATTTTTTTTAATCATGAAGGTTAAAATTGGTATTGTGTTAGTCAACTAACGGTCAACTAATGGTCAACTAACAATTGTAATGAAAAAATAATAAAATGATATTTTTATAAAGATATAGTAGTAAAATGATAGGAGACAATATTTCTTGTAGTCATTTGATATTTGGCAATTTTTAAAGTAGTAAAATGATAATAACTCTATTTTATTAATTAGTTAAATCGTAAATTGTATCTAAGGCTGGAATGGTTGGGACTGTGTATGGAATATTAGAACAGAATCCACCGAATAAGTGGACCATCTTTTTTATTTTTGAGTTCTGTGGGTGCATTTTGGTTATGCACATCAAATTACGATTTAAATCACATCCAAACAAAAATAAGATAGAAAAATTTATAGTTTTGTTAGTATTGAAAAAAAAATTAGAGCTCTAGATTATTAATTAACTAAGAAATAGAACCGCGCTTTACGCGACTTTGAAAAAAGAATTTAGTATTATTTTTTTATTTTGCACTCGATGAAATTGATAAAAAATATAGATTGATTTTTTTTTTAAAGATGAGGCAGCCTTATAAAACTAATGTTATTTATAACAGTTAATTATTTTTTTGTTAACTTTAAAAATATATATTAATGTGTATAGTATAAGTATACAAACCTTATACCTTTCGTACTTGTTGATAAGTTTCAAATTATATTCAACTTGCTAATCTGTTAGAATTTTTATATCTCTTTTTTTCTAACCAGCTTAACGATTTCAATATCACCCACATCACATAAACTTTCGACAACATCTGTAATATTATGAAAAAATAACATAAATATGTTAAAACATAAGGATCAATAATTTCTAATATACACTTAAATATTAACAAATATTAATAATTAAAAAATACCTAAGAGGATTGTGTTATCATTAGCACATAAATCAATCAAATTCAGAGATATGAATTGGAATTCATTGATCGAAATCTTAACAGTTCCTTCTTCTAACCTCTTAAGCGAAGTTATAACTAAGAAAATAATTTTATATTAATTTGAAAGTGGTTTATATTTGCCTATAGTTGAAACAACTTTCAAATTCTTGACATTGTAAAAAGAACCCTCACTCAACATGTGCTTAAACCTTGTCATTAAATTTTTCGTAATTGTTGCATGCATTAGATTTTCCTATAAAAAAAAATGCTACATTAAGTGTAAAACAATAGGGAAAAAAATTAGAGAAAACAATGGGAGAATGAATTTTTTATACAATATTTTCATCAATAAAAATCATATTCACACTAATCAATTCTCCATTATTTTTGATATTAACAGACTCCCACATCCTATAAAGTATAACCCTTGTCATCCAACGATCTTTATCATTGTTCAACTAATGAAGAAAAGAGTACTCTATGAAGCACACAATACTAAAAATTCAAATAAGTCAAAAAATAAAAACACAAGAATATTTCTAAAGAGGATGTTGGTTAAATAAAAAAAAAAAACCCAAACACAACAAATCTTAAATACTTAATATTTATAGAGTTTGAATAAGCCAAAAGACACTAAACAAAAGATTGTATAATTAAATATGGGACTATGACATTAAAATTAGGCCCTAGTGGCATTGGTGAGGGAAGATGAAGGAACCTTCCTTTATATATAGATTAGTTGATATATTTTAAGCCACTAAAGTTTAGTTGTTAGCTTAGTAAAATAAATTAATGTTTCAAGACTTATAATTATTTATTATTAATGGTTACATATTGTTAAATTTAAATAGAAAGAAGAAGAGATATGTAATCTTTTATAATCTAATAATTATTTTCTAATTATTTTTTATTTTTTAATATTTTGTAATGTAATTATTTTTTAATCTCAACCGATATATTAGATAATAGAGAATATAAAAAGATGAAAAATAATGATGTCGCAAATCTTAATTACTTAATATTTATAGAGTTTAAAGAAACCAAAACACACTAAACAAAAAGTTGCATAATTAAATATGAGATTATGACATTAAAATTAGACTCTAATGGCATTGTTGAGGGATGATGAAGAAACGTTCTTTCCTATATTAATTAATTGATGTATTTTAAGCCACTAAAGTTTAATTGTTGGCATAATAAAATAAATGAATGTTTCAAGACTTATAATGAATTATTATTATTAATAATCTCTCTTCCTATGTTAATTAGTATACTTTAAGCCACTAAAGTTTAATTACTAACATAATAAAATAAATAAATGTTTTAAAAGGCTTATAATTAATTATTATTAATGGGTACATATTGTTGGATTTATATAGAAAGAGGAAGAGACATGTACAAAAAATATCCACCAATATTTTAGATAATAGAGAATATAAAAAGAAGATGAATGGTGATGCCAAATAAATGAATGTTTTAAAAGATTTATAATTAATTATTATTAATAGTTACATATTGTTGGATTTAAATAGAAAGAGGAAGAGACATGTACAAAAAATATCCATCAATATTTTATATACTTTAAATAATAGAGAATATAAAAAAAAAGAGAAATGATGATGCCACATCACTAAAAAGGATGTTGGTTAAATAACAAAAGAAACTCAAACATAATAAATCTTAAATATTTAGTGTTTAGAGAGTTTGAAGAAGCTAAAAGGCACTAAATAAAATGTTGCATTATTAAATATGAGATTATGACATTAAAATTAAGCCTTAGTAGCATTGTTGACGGAAGATGAAAGAAGCTCTCTTCATATGTTAATTAATTCATGTACGTTAAGCCACTAAAGTTTAATTGCTAGCATAATAAAATAAATTAATGTTTTAAAAGACTTATAATTAATTATTATTAATGGTTACATATTGTTGGATTTAAATAGAAAGAGGAAGATAGATGTACAAAGAATATCCACAATATTTTAGATATTTTAGATAATAGAGAATATAAAAAGAAGAAGAATGGTAGTGTCACATCACCTCTTGAAGTCCCAGCTTTATATATATATATATATAGATTCTATAATAATATTCGGCTAATTCATTAAGGTTCCAAAATGGGTAATTTTGCACATATTCGAATCTTTTCTACAGATAAAAATAACAATGATATCATGAAGTTATTTAATTAATTCTTTAAACAAGACTGCTCATAATTAGATAAAATACATTAGTTGATGATTATTGAGCCGGTGTAATTTAAAAAATAGAGGAGCGAATTAATTTAAGAGTAGGGCTATTTGCACTCTAAAAGATATGCTGAACTTTTTGATTTTAATAAAAATATATATTAAGGAAACACTTATTATGTAAATAACTATTAAGGATAATTTATTATAAGTTAATATTATATAATTACTTTGAACACCTATATAGCACAGTCATTATTCAATTTATAATTCTCATAACTTAAACTTTAGAACTTCTATTTTCAACATCTTAATCAATATTTAGATGAACAATGAGGAAATCAATTTTGAAAATTTTTTTGACTACAGAGTATGTATGATTCTCTTTATTTTTTTTATATTTTGGCTTTGGCCCTTCTTCTATTCTTCAATTCTCCTTTTTCTTTTTGTAGCATATATGGAATATTTTTGTTGTTTTGTTCCCATTGCAAGTTATTTTAGGTGCAAAATTCAATATTAAACAAAAATATGATAACTAAGATTATGTTAAATAATTTGTTTACATCTTGACTAAATTATATTGTTGTAAGTATATGTTAAATCAGTATATCTCTTTAAATTAGTGTGCGGGATAATTTTATTGGTGTTTTACATTAATTCTTATATAGTACTGTACAGATTTTATCCTCTCTAATATTTGAGGAACGTCAACTCCACTCACATTTCGAAAGGGAGAAGATTGCCTTTACTCAAATTTAAAGAAGAAAATTAAATCCCCACAATGCTTTTTGTAAGGGTTCGAACCACTACCCTCACACTTGTGAGGAAGTGGCTCTAGCCAGTTGGCCAAAGACCAAGTGGTTAGTTTTATTGGTGTTTTAAATATATAAAATTAAGTAATTTAAATAGTTTAAGCAAAAATAATTTTGAAAGTTTAGTGAGCATACAAAGACAAAGCCAATTTTTTATAATTAGTGTATGAGCGTGCGGAATAATAAAGTGTTATTATTTGAGCTTTCACCCAAAAAAGAAAAGTTATATTCACCAACAAGAACAACCATTATTTGAGCTTCCTCTTTTGCTAGATTTATGGCGAATCCATTAATGGTGTATTTATTAATTAGTAATTGGAATAGGTTAGAATCGGAATGGGCTAAAATCAGAATAGGGAATGATAATCAGAATAAATTGTTTACTTTAACTGCGAGAATTAGAATCAGAATGAACTGTATTGCCATTGATGTGTTTACTTTATCTTAGAATCGGAATAGATTATTACAAGTTATTAAATTGACTTTAGTTGATTATTGTCAATACTACTACTACTACTACTACTACTACTACTACTACTACTACTACTACTACTACTACTACTAATAATAATAATATAAGGAAGGATAAAATAAGCATTTTAAGATTTAAGTGAGGGTAATATGATCACTTTAGGGAATTGGATTCTCATTCCCACCTCCCTTTATAGGAATGGGAACTCAGTCATTTCCAGTTTTATATGGGGCCTGTCATTTTAATTCACATTACACCTCTTATTTAAATAAGTAAACACATCATTCGTTCACATTTCTTGATTTCTATTCACATTCCCAATAAACAAACACACCATAAAAATCTTCCTGCAATTATGAAGAATTGATTCTGGACATATATTGTTAAAATCATTTACAAATAATACTAATTAGTCAAAGTGTTGATCTTTTTTTAAAAAAGACGAACAATTTGATGTATTTAACAATTGATAATATTAATCTCCGTTTCTTAATTATTTGCCATTAAAATTTATCTTTTTCCTTATAAGAGTTAATATATATAGTTAAAGATAATCTATAATGAAATCTATAAATTACTTCTACAATTAATAGTTTAATTTAATTTGTCTAAAAAAAATTTAATTTCATTAATAATGCCGCTTGTTTAAAAAATCATCATAAAATTTTTCTCCTTTACAGGTAATTGCAAAAATCAACTAAACTTATCTTTATCATAAAAAGTCTTCTTCTTCATCATGTTTAACAAATAGCAGCCATAACAAATAAAGTTGATAGATGAAGATTTGAGACAGAGAAAAAAGAATAAGATTGAATTAATTAAGTGAAAGAGGGAGAGAGAAAGAGAGAAATTTAATATTTTATCTCTTATCTTTGAAAATTTTGGAGGGATAATGATAAGAGGGAAATATGTAATGTTTGTTCTAGGCAATCCGTAAGTTACGTTTAACATAACATATAGTTGAGAAAATCTTGCTCGCTCAAATTGTTAAAATCTAATCCAACGTCTGATGTTTAATTTGTCTAAAAGTTAAAACGGATGGGAGCTGGGTGAATTGATTTGTTTAGAATGGTGGGCAATCGGAGCAAATGATTTGAAGAATATTTGTGGAGGGTAAAAATTAAAAATCAAAAAGGGAATGCTTTAAGGTTTAGGCCTCTAGGGATTTGTGAATGAAAAATAAAATCTTAAATTGAACTCTATTCGTAAAGAAAATTTGCAAAACATAATCGAACACTTTAACAAAGTTGCTGCTTATTCGTCTGCAAGTGGTTGTCGTCGGTGTTTCTTCTTCCTACAGCTTGGGTAGGTCGAACGTCGGCAAAAAGATTGCTTGTCATTCCTCCGCTTCATGGTTTGGCTTTCCGTTAAGCAAACATTGTAAGCCTACCATCAAACATATCACATATGGATTCGATATATTCCTTAATCGATCCTTTACAGTTGCTAATATTTTATTATTCAAATGATTGCATGTTCCTTTCCTTTTGTTTACTTTTTTTTTTAAATTCTCATTGCATTATTATATATTCTCTTTGGTGTCACTCTTCGTAAAAATCAAAGATCATTAAATACATATCCCCACCATTGCCTGTTTTGACTGCCGAAATTACTGATTGTTCTATGTAACTTGTTTCCTTTTTATATAGTTGCCCATTCAAGCTATGTTTCGTGTCGTTGATTGATTTTGATAATACTGATTTCAAAGTTGAATTAAGTATTTATGAATTTTGGTATTGGGTTTTAGCTCGTATATGTTGTTTGTTAAATAATATTTACAATAATAAGAAAAGCAAATCTTCAATGATAGTAAAAGAGATTTGGGTGTTGCAATGCCTTTCCTCCACTTGTTATGAGCTTGTTTATGAGAGTGATTTAGTGAGATTGTTCATTTTAGGTTATTCTTAATTGACGAGTATTGTTTTTAATATGTATCTTCATTATTTATTACTCATTTTTGTTTGAAATGTAGCTTTAAGAAGTAGAAAAAGATTTTGTTTGAAGCCAAGAATTTAAATACTGCACGCATAAGTAAGTTTGCCATTTATGTATGAATTTGATATGGCAAAAATAGTAATTAATTTACTGGGTATCAAAATTTTATATATGAAATGATGTATATTCTATGTCTTGTAACTTGATGCTGAGAAGTTCTGTGGAAGCTATATCTAGAAATATTCTCGCTGCAGCACATATAGTTAAAATGCACATGAGCTGAAGCTTGTACGGAGGATAAAAAGGAAAAGTTAAGGGGATGAGCAATTTAAAGTTGTGTTTTTCATTCAGCAAAAGCAAAATTTGGTATAATAAAGTGGTAGGTAGGATTCAATGAGGGATATATGCTTATAGAACCTGTAAGTAGAATTTAACAAGGGATACATGCTTATGAGACCTAAGTCTGTCATGATAACTACAAGAAAAGGCACAGTTCCCTGAATGATTGTGATTTAATAGATGAAAGTGATAAGTAAAGTAGACAGATAAAAATTACATATGTTTATTAGTAATTAGGGCTATTTAGGTGTATGATGGTATGGGAACATGTACTATGTTGTTTTTCAAAATCCAATCAAAAAAATCAAACAATTAGTTCACTACAAGTAGATAAAACTGATATGAGATAAAACTGATAACCATGGAAGTTATAACACTTTAACCAAAGATATGACACAGGACATAATATTGTTAGAACATAGCAGCGAATATATAGTTCAAATTGATTTTATAGTAGTGGAAAGAGAAAGAATCCCAAACATTATAGGCAAAGTTAGAATAAGATGATAACATAGGAACATACTTTAACTATTACATGTAATTGACTTCTATAGATTTTGGTGAAAATTTCAGAATTAGAGATGTATTGTGGTTAGAGATCTTGTATGGATCCTATCTGTTGCAATTCTTTTCCCCTGTATGGACATCATTGTTGAATAGGATAGAACTTTAATTGGTAAGTTCATTGTTTGGGGAGTTACAAAGATGAAGTAGAACTAGTTGGAACTTTTATGTTGTTTATTGGCTTGATCGGACTAATATTTTGAAAATCTCTTAGGTATACGACAAAGTTATGTTGAATTGAGGATCTCATAGTTTCTTTTAACAAGTTTACCGGGCCTTAATTTACTAGCTTGGTTTATCAATTAGTTTGGTGCAGTATACAATCTATGCACACATGCTAAAGCTGTGGGAAAGTTGTTGGTTTGTGTAGTAATGATGTTATACTGTTGTCTTTACATTTATCTTGATTTTAATAAATGTACTATAAATGAACATATTTTCATTCCCACAACAAAGTTTCCTTGGTTGTACAACTATTCATAACACTCATCTATGGATTTTAGCTCATGCTATGTATAAGATGATTCTTTTTGCTAAGATTGGCTTAGTTTGCAATTTTTTTTAATTTTAAATATTTTTAGCATAACATAAAAGAGTTGTCTAAGTTAAACTATGAAGTTTGAAGAATATGACTACTGTAGAAACCCACTCAGGGCTTGGGGTTTTTATCTTGTTGAAAGTTTAGTTAAACATAGTTTAGTTGTCTTCATTGATAACACAGGGGCATGGTATTAACCTTCACAGGAATTGTTTGGAGATAAAAATCCCATTTAATGATGTTCATTCAAATTTTATTGCAAGCTATCATTAGAAGAGAGCCAAGCCGGTATTAAGGGTTTGTTCGATTTAGAAAAATGTGCACTACGTTGATTTGAGAAACCAAGAGCAAATGCCATCTATATTTTCTTCTGTGTTAGTTAAAAGTGTGCATGCGTGTGTGTTTGTTGGGTTACGTGGTTTAAGTTGAAGGTTGTATATATTGTACGTCTTACAAAGAACTGTAAGGTAATTTGTATATTCTAAAATTATTGCTAACTAATTATCTGGTGTATATTGATTTTGGGATTATTATTATGCGTTTGATTAATGAGTAAAAATAAAGACAAGGGAATGAAATGTTGCTAGTAGTAGTATGTTATTCATGTTTTTGCTCTGTAGTTATGCTAGCTGAAATTCTAGCTAAGCAACCCAAGAGGGAGAGGGATGAATTGGGTACTTAAACAAAATATATAACAAAAATCACAAAACAATTTGAAGTAATACTTCAGGATATTTAATGACTGTAAATTTAAACTCTCCTTAAGTATGATGCACAATATATGTAAACTCCTCATAAGTATCTCATAAAATACCAAAAACACTTCAACATTACAAAATACATGTTGTTTATCTTCTCCCCCTTCGTCATGAAAATTACGTCTGTTAAAATTAAAAACAACTCCACAATTATTAATCATTAAACCAACATATATAAAGCAAATGACTCAAGCATCTAAAAATGTTATTCAATCAAAGCATTCAAACATTAATAAGAATCTAGAAATCAAAGTTAGAACAGAAATATTAAATGCATATGATAATATAGGTGCATAATAAGACAGGAACCAACATAAATACCATTGTTTATGCAATAATTTAGGAATCGTCATCATGTTATGTTACATCTTCAATAATGAGCATAAGACCAATTTTTTTTTTCTTTTTCCCTCATGAAGATTACCTTATTTGTCAATGTTTTCATCACAGAAGCTACTAAGATTGGGCAAATTACATACCAAACGAAGGCATTTCATCTGATGCATATGCAGATGATGAAAATGTAGGGGAACACGCACATACAAAACCCCATTTGCAACATTAAAACCCACAACCGAATGAAAGAACTATTAATCCTCGGTCAAGCAATATAGGACGAGAAGCTACATATGATTTGTTGGAGTTTTGTGTTGTTATAGGAAGTGAATTTTCTACCAAAGATGAGGCGGAGAGTTTGTACTTCAGTTATGCCAAGTTAAAAGGTTTTAGAGTAAGGAAAGATGTAAAATACATTGATAGACATGGCAAAGTGAAGAGTAGAAGATGGGTCTACAGCTGAGAAGGGTTCAGGCCTTGTAAGTATATGCAGAACACGAACAGGAAAAAGGTTGCAAGGCCTATTACTAGAACTGGATGCAGGGTAGAACTAGGGGTTCTGTTTAATCTGAATAAAGGTGTCTGGGTCTCAACAATCTTTGCTGTAGATAACAAGTATAACTTGACCCTACCGCATCATGTTCACTACATTCGGGCACACAACAAAGTTTTTAAGGTGGATTTGGCTTCTGCTCTAGTAATGCACCGTGTGGGCATTGGGCCTTCTCAGATACACAAGTACATGGTCCAATGTTCTTATGGATATAGCGACATCGGCTACATGAAAAGGGATATTAAAAATGTGGTTGTAGATTAAAGGCGAAAACAACTAAAAGATTCTGATTCTGAGTCGTGCATAGCATATCTTAATGAGAGAAAAAGCTCTGACCCTTCTTTCTATTTTTTGGTCACTTTTTTTGGTGTGATAGAAGTTATAGGGCAGATTGTGCAAAACTTACCGCACAAGTGCTTCCCACAAACCTTTAGTTGTTATTGTAGGCATTAACCACCACTATCGAACAACAATCTTTGGGTTATGCAATATTTGGGGATGTTATTGCATTTAATACAACTTACCATACAAATGCTTACCACAAACCTTTAGTTGTTATTGTAGACGTTAACCACCACTATAGAACAACAATCTTTGGGTTCACTTTGCTGACCGCAGAAACTGAACAAACTATATGTGGTTGTTGGTGACATTTTTGAATGCTATGGAGAGCAAGCATCTAAAAGCAGTCTTGACTGATGGAGAAAAAGTAATGCGCAAAGTAATCTCAAAGACATTTCCACAATCAATCTATAGATTGTGTTATTGGCACCTTGAAAGGAATGCACAAACAAATATGGGCAGAATAGAATTCACAGTTAACTTTAAGGAATGCATGCTTTACATGAATGAGCATGAAGATTTTCAAAGCAAATAGGATGCGATGATGCATAAACATAAAGTTTAAAGCAATAATTGGGTGATGAAAATGTATCTTGACAGACATTTATGGGCAAAACCTTATTTTAAAGGATAATTTTTTAAGGGAATGCAGAGACACACAGAGATGCAAGGGATTTAATGCTTCCTTACACCAATATGTCAGTAGAAAATTGTAATTAATAGAATTTATGAATCAAATTGATAGGTTAATGAACAAATAGCAAGAGTTTGAGGAAAATAATGATTTTGACAGTTCATATGGTCACCTATATTGTGCACCCACTTAAGACAATATGAGTAGCAAGCTAGGGAAATTTACACAAAGTCCATTTTTTAGAAAGTCTGCGTAGAACTGAATAAAGAGGGATTGTTTTTTATTAAATGATAAGTAAATGACATAAGCATCCAGACTTACAGCATTAAAGAGTTCCGAAAGGCAAACAAAGAGTGGAAGGTTATATTCTATCACCAATCTAAGCTTGCTGCATGACAGTGCCAACTTCTTAAAAGGCTGAGCATACCTTATTCCCATTCATTAGCTGTTTTAAAGGCTGAAGATGTTCAATCAATTCCAGAATGTATGAAACTAATGTAGTGGCTGGAAATTGCAAAGATAAACAACCTTTCATAGAATGATGGCCAATCAGAGAAGGTGTACATGAGCAAAATGGTGCAGACAGGGTTAATCAATGCATCATGCAGGAGCTTGTAGTATTTTGCTGGGCAGAGCTTCGAAGCCTATAACAAAACGATGAAAGGAATCCACAGTCTCATATTGCGACTACAATCTATGTCTTCGCCTACAAACAGAACAAGTGTACCAAATTTTCAAGCAAATCCCAACCTCATCCAAGACTCTATGCTTGTAGTAACAAAAAGGGCACTGAGGCAGCCTAAAAAGGCCCAAAAAGAAAAGAAAATATAGTTGATGTAACAACCTTGGCTATACGATTAAAACTTGCACTAAAAATCCATCACCAATTCCAACTAACATATATGGTTGGAATAATTGCAGCGACCACATGTCGAACAATAGCCTGGAAGAATCAAACTATAATACCTCCACTTGGACCAACAGATATACCGATGCAAGCACAAAACGTACCCCGACTCAAACATCAGGATCATGGCTTAATAACAGTCAATCCATTGGCATCACAGCACCAACCACACTAAATCTTTTTTAGAATGGTTCAACATACTAGGTCTGTACAAAAATGGCTTGCTAACCACTTATTTCACTCAGAAGGTAATACTATTACAATGCATGACCTACTTATTTCATAAATTAGGACTATGCATTATCCAGATCTTGACCATTAAAGGGAAAATTGTATTCATACTGCATACAACAGCCCATTATAATTTAGAAAATATCAGTCATATCAATTCAAAAGGAGTAGCTCATTTCCACTAGGCTGTGAAAGCCAAGCCTAATTCATAGACACCTTTAACATAGAAAAGGACACAGGCATGTATACCAATTAGCTAATCAATCATGCTATAATTTTCACATAAAAGAACACAAAATGATAGAGAATAAGTTATTCTAGGAAGCTCACCTTCATAATGATTATTGAAAACAAAAATGAATCTAAGAAAACTCATATGTTACATATCATGTGTCAAATCAATCATAATATAATGTTTATGCATGTTATTATGTAGTGCCATTACAGGAACTCCAAATTGTTTCAATCAAGTCAATAAAGGAAAATGCTAGTATGTTGATAAAGTAATTTAAAACTTAAACGATATGTAAGGTTTTCAACTAAAACTAGAAAAGTATACTTGAAGCTTAGAATAAGAAGCAGTTGTGGATGAAAGAACTTTTTTAATAACATAGCTAGTAAAATAGACTGCAAAGATCAAAACAAGTGAGACAACAAAAATTACTTTGACAACATAAATATAGAGACAATCTTCTTAATGATAACTGCCTACAATATATCAACTAATATATGTAATATATACCCCTTTGAATTTCCAAAAAGTAAATATGCATTTCTCATAAATTTATCTTTCTTCTTGCTGTAATTCATCACTTCATTATTGTTCTACGATAGATAACTAGTCAATTTTATAAATTCATATACCACTTTTCTTAGTCAACTGCTCATTGGTCCAAATGGTTCTAAGTAGTCAATTTTATAGATTCACATACCACTTTTCTTAGTCAACTGCTCATTGGCCCAAATGGTTCACCGTGCCACAATTAATAGACACACAAACCAAGCTATAACAGGGAATAAGATAAAAAAAATAAATGTTGAAGCACCGCACGCCAAAAACTTGTTATACATTGTTATCTTCATGTACCTTTCTTATCCAAGCAGAGATTTATGTATCTACAATTTGGATCTTTAAAAAATTAAAGCAACACACCATACCGATAATTAGAAAGATACAATCTGGCTAAATGAAATCCAAATTGCATTTGAGAATGTTAAATCAAACAATTAAAGGTTTTCAACTAGCATTCCTATAAGAACCAGATTAGCAGCAAAATAGTTTAAATTTTCTTTATGATTTATACTTGTACATTATATAACTCAGCATATGACCATATTGATAAACACATACATATAATAAAAGAAAATTTTCATTGTAAAACAAACATATATAAGCATATTGAAAAAAACTATAACTCTCTACGTTACATATTAACAAGAAATAGACATATAATAGCGAGAAAATTTTTATTGTAAAGCAAGAGCATATACTATATGATATATTTATTATCTAAGTATGAAAATAAGCAAAATAAAAAACCATGGAAATTATACTTGATTGAGCTGTAATCATCTCTCAGCTCATCATCTAAGGCGCCGCGATGATGATCACTAATCCTCATCGACACTTACTTTTCCCATTTGACAATCTTCTCTGCCTTTCGACTAACCTTTTCTTCCTCCTTCATTGCCTTCTACAGTACCTTTTCCTGCTCTTTAACAAAAAAAAAAGTACTCAAATTTGATAAGAACTCATCGTTCTTTATACCCCAATCAAGATCATCACCAAGAATTGGACTTTCCTCACTCTTTTTCTTCGAAGCACTCTTCAGAGAACACCAAATAAAGCCCTTTTCTCTACGGTGGAGATGGCAGAGAAGAAGGTGAATCCATCCATGAACTCGGAGAACTCAACGGCGAAGAAAATGACTTGGATTTCAACTTCAGCTTTGATTTCAAGGAAACAACAACAGCAGAAACATGAGCAGAAATAGACCCATATCTGGAATTTTCTTTATAATCAATTTCTCGATCTAGGTGTTAGATTTATTTCTTACATTATGTGGACTGGTATAAATCATTCTAATTGTTTTCTATATTTTACGGAATTAATACGTGACTAATATAAAATATTATGGAGCAATTTTGACAGACTTATTTATTAAATGATCAAATATTGTATTAATGAGTTTGATTTTGACATACTCTATACAGTAGTATATTATGGACAAGTATAACCCTTAATTGTGTTATTTTAGCTCATAATGGGATGGGTAATTCTGTACTAACACATGAGGGGTCCCTACGCTCAACCAGTGTATTTAAGTATCTTCAGCCCATTGAAAGTTAACTGTTCAAAAATCTATGGCATGAGCGCAGTGCACTTCTCTCTCCCTCTGCTTTTCCTTGTGTGCAGTAAATCAAGAAGAAAATCCGAACCTTGAGCTAAGTGAAGGAAGCAACATTTTAGAAGCTAAATCAAGACTCTAGCAACTTAGTTAAAGCTCCACAACAAGCTTCCAAGTTTGGATTATGACTGATCATGGTAAATTTCGAAATTTTACCTAAATATGTGTTTATTTAGAAATGCAAGATTAAGGGCATAAAAACTCGTATTTGTTTCATCAATTGATATCAGAGCTCTTGGTTATGCATTTCCTTGTAAGCCATAGTTGATTTGTTGATGAAATATCGCTCATGGAATTTTTCCTTTAATTTCAGATTTTTTAATTTTGGGCATATTGGAGCAAAAGGTTATTAAATAATGCATGAGTGATGATTTTGGAGTAAAAATATAATTTTTTCATAATTTTTGATGGCCAAAATTGCGATGGTAAAATATGGGTTTACTGTAGCGTCACTGTAGCTACGTTGCAAAACATCTGAAGATGACATTGTGGGATATTATCGTTGGATCCCTGAACTTTGCGAAATATAATTATGGCCCAAATTATTTGTAAAATTTTCATAATGGTCATTGACCCAAAGTCAACATAGTTAAATATCATTTAGGCCCTTGAATTTTGGTAAATTATATTGTGGCCCAACATATTATTTTATTTTATTTACAATTTAGGCCAAAGGTTTTGATATTTAAAACAGTAAACCTAATTTTAAAAATTCTTCATTTTAGTCCAAAATCCATATAATTTTGGCGATTTTTCAGAATTTTAAATTTAAAATAATCCATTATTGTTGGATATTATGGGCATAATATTCATATATTTTATTGAGGCATGTAGATATTTTATTTGATTTAATATCTTGGTAGAAACTTTAATTGTGTTTGATAAAGTTTATTTAGCCTCAATTTTGTTAATGTATGAAATATATATATATATATATATGATGCAAAACTATAATTTAAAGTGATTGTGTATCTGTTTATCGTAGGACCAATCATGATAAATTATTTGGTGTTTGCAATTGAATGCCCATTTATAATTATTAATTATGATTATGTGATGGATTATTATTGTTATTACCAAGATTCATACGGGTGATGATACTGCCCTGTCGGTAAATCACTACTTGGTAAGATGCTTGTGTAGATAAAGAGATTTGTTGAGTATTTTCTACTGAGTGGCTTGATTACCCTGTCGGTAATAGGTCAATGTTGGTGTTATATTCAACTCGTCTGCTTTATCTTAGGTTAGTGCACTCCTATATTGTTAAAGGATGCCTAACATATTGTGTTGCTATTGGAGAAACTTAAAATGAAGAGTAATTGATTATAGCATGATTTTGTTTTTGCATGCTTGATAATTTTTTGTTATTAATTACTCAGCTCTAGATATTCTCTCTTTTCTCCAAGTTGCCTCCCTCAAGCATTTAACTGGGACAAATTTTGAGAACTGGCATGAGTCCATTTTTTTTTATCTGTCTACATTAAATAGAGACTTGGCATTATGAGTAGATGAACCAGCCAAGCCCACAGATAAGAGCACTGCTGCTGAAAGAGCAGAGTGGGCAGCTTGGCATGAATCTAATAGACACTGTTTGGACACCATGAAATACACCATTGATAGAACAACTAGAGATAGCATCCCTGCATGTGATAAGGCCAAAGATTACTTGGCAGCTGTTGGAAGAACTTTTAAGAAGGTAGATAAGGCAGAAAAGGGTAACTATGTGAGGCTGCTTGCTAATACCCAGTATGATGGTGTTTCTGGGGTGAGAGAGCACATCCTTAAGATGACTAGTTACCATAAGAAGTTGAAAGACATGGATGTCTATTTGCCTGATGACTACCTGGTCTTTCAAATTCTTGAATCCCTTCCACCATAATTTGGCAATCTGAGAAGCCAATACAATACTCAGAGAGACACTTGGAATATCAATGAGTTGACTGCTTATGTGGTTCAAGAAGAAGAATCTTTAAATAAGGGAAAATCTCACACTGCCATGGTAGTAACTACTCACAAGAGTGGGAGTGTGAGGAAAGGCTCTTCAAAAGGTAGCAATAATTTTTTAAGAAGAAGAACTTTGGAAAGAAAACTTCACATGGTAATTCCTCTACCACTTCTAGTTCCACTTCTGAGAACTTTAAGGGAAAGTGCCACTTTTGTAAGAAACCTGGGCACAAGAGAGCTGAATGCAGGGGATTCAAAGCTTGATTAGAAAAGAAAGGTATTCCTGTAACTTTTGTAGGCTTTGAATCTAATCTTGTTGATGTCCCTTCTAATACTTGGTGGTTGGATACTGGTGCAACCATTAATATTACGAATTCCTTACAGGAATTCAGAAGCAGGAGGGAGTCCAATGAAGGGGAGTTGATAGTTCACATGGGCAATGGAGTGAAAGCCAAAGTTGAAAGCATAGGAGTTGTCAGACTACAACTAGCCACAGGCAATTTTTTGGATCTATTAGATACAGCTTTTATTCCTTGTATTAGAAGAAACTTGATATCTGTATCTATTTTGGATAGATGTGGCTATACTTTTCATTTTGGTGATAGAAAAGTTTACTTGTTCCGCAATTCAGAATTAGTTGGTTCTGGCACTCTATATGATGGCTTATATATGATTGATTTATTTCCTGGTACTGTTGAATCATCATCCAATGCTCATGTTATGAATGTTGTTAGTTCTAATCGTGCCAGGGTTGATGAAAATTCCTCTATGTTGTGGCATAAACAGTTAGGTCACATTTCCAAACAGAGGATGGAAAGGCTCATTAAAGATGACATTCTTCATAATTTAGATTTCTCTGATTTTGATACTTGTGTTGATTGTATTAAAGGTAAACTTACTGTCAAAATCAGAAAAGAAAGAACTCGGAGAAGTCAACAGGTGCTGGAGTTGATACATATAGACATCTGTGGGCCATTTACTCCTATTGCTATTGGAGGTTATAAGTATTTCATCACGTTCATCGATGATTTTTCTCGTTATGCTCATGTTGAACTTCTTACTGAAAAGTCTGAATCTTTGTCTGCGTTTCAAGCCTTTAAGGCTAATGTTGAGCTCCAAAAGGGAAGGAAAATTAAAGCAGTAAGATCAGACAGAGGTGGTGAGTACTATGGGCAATATGATGAAACTGGGCATAATCCTGGGCATTTTGCTCAATTTCTTCAAGAATGTGGAATAGAAGCCCAGTATACAATGCCTGGGACTCCTGAACAGAATGGAATTGTAGAAAGAAGAAATCGTACCCTTCTTAACATGGTGTGGTGTATGCTTAATAACTCCACATTACCAGATTTTCTGTGGGGTGAAGCGTTAAGAACTGCAGCTTACATTTTGAATCAGGTACCAGTAAGTCGGTGCCCAAAACTCCTTATGAGTTGTGGTCGGGCAAGAGACCGAGCCTTCGTCATTTCCATGTTTGGGGATGCAGAGCAGAAGTGAGGTCTTATAATCCACAATTAAGGAAACTTGATCCAAAAATCATTAGTGATCATTTTATTGGCTACTGTATAGATTCAAGGGGTTCTAGATTTTATTGTCACTCCCACACTACTAGAATCATTGAGTTTGATCGTGTCATTTATTTCGAAGATGATCATAATGAGAGTTTTGAGCCTCGCAATCTTATATTGAGAGAAGAATGTATGTTTTTGCCTATTCCATCTTTTCCGACTTCTGCGATGGGATTATCACATATTGATGTTTCTTCTGTTGATCCTGAACCTCATTATGATATGGACCATATGACTGTAGAGGATGATGTTACTGATGTTCAATTGAGGAGATCAGAGAGGGTCAGGAGACCTGCAATTCCTGATGATTATGTTGTTTACTTGCAGGAATATGACTTTGATGCTAACTCGTTATCTGATCCTGTTACCTTTCAGGAGGCCATCAGTTGTTCAGAATCCTCATCTTGGATATATGCGATGCATGATGAGATGGCATCTATGTATCATAATGGGATTTAGGATTTAGTTGAGTTGCCAGATGGATGCAGGCCAATTGATTGCAAATGGGTTTTCAAAACCAAGAGAGATGCCAGAGGTCAGGTAGAAAGGTACAAGGCCAGGCTTGTGACTAAGGGTTTTAGTCAAAGAAAAGGTATTGATTACACTGAAACTTACTCTCCCGTTTCTACCAAAGACTCTTTTCGTATTATCATGGTATTGGTAACTCATTTCAATTTAGAATTGCATCAGATGGATGTGAAGACAGCTTTTCTGAATTGGAGCTTGTCTGAAGATGTGTATATGGTGCAACCTGGTGGTTTTGTTAAGGCTGGTAAAGAAAACATGGTGTGTAAACTTAAAAAGTCCATTTATGGACTTAAACAGGCATCCAGACAGTGGTATCTGAAATTTCATGACATTGTCACTTCTTATGGGTTCCAAGAGAATGTTGTTGATCAATGTATATACTTGAAGGTCAGTGGGAGCAAGTATATCATCTTGGTGCTTTATGTGGAAGATATATTGCTCGCTGCTAATGACTCTAATTTTTTACTTGAGACAAAACAAATGTTGTCATACAGCTTTGATATGAACGATCTTGGTGAATCCCATTATGTATTAGGAATAGAGATTCTCCGTGATAGATCTAGAGGAGTTCTAGGATTGTCTCAAAAGACCTACATTGATCATATTCTGAAAAGGTTCAATTTATAGTCTTGTGCTCCTGGGAAAGCACCAATTTCAAAAGGTGACAAACTTTCCAAGTCTCAATGTCCAAATAATGCTGTAGACAAAGTTAGAATGCAAATAGTTCCGTATGCATCAGTTGTGGGTAGCTTGATGTGTGCTCAAGTCTGTACTCGCCCTGATATTGCTTTTCCAGTGGGAGTACTTAGAAGATACCTAAGTAATCCTGGATATGAACACTGGAAGGCTGCAAAGAAAGTACTCAAATATTTGCAAGCCACTAAAGATTTTGCATTGACATATCAGCATTCTGACTATTTGAATATAGTTGGGTATTCTGATGCTGATTTCGCAGGGTGTTTAGAAGACAAGAAATCCACATCTGGTTATATCTTTATGATGGTAGGAGGAGCTATATCTTAGAAAAGTGCCAAACAAACACTTTAGCTTCTTCAACAATGAAGGCAGAATATGTAGCATGTTTTGAGGCTACAGGTCAACCTTTATGGATGTAGAATTTTATCACAGGACTAGATTTTGTATTAGCTGTACCGAGGCCATTAAAAATATATTGTAATAATTCTGCAGCTATTTCTTTCTTTCACAATACAGGAAGTTCCTCACGTTCCAAGCACATTGATGTTAAATACTTATTTGTGAGAGAGAAAATTGCTCTATCTTATGTATCAGTATAGTATATACCTACAGAACTCATGTTAGCTGATCCACTTACTAAAGCTTTAGCTCCAAAAGTATTTATGGAGCATGTGACTCATATGAGATTGTTAGAATCCGCTTATATATGCTGAGTCAGTGGGAGTTCTGGTTTGTATTATGAGTTTATGTATTATTCGTTTTGTTATTATGCATACATGTTGCTATGTGATATTGATATGCCATATGTTGTGTACACATTTAGTTGTGTATAGCATTATGTATATAATAAGGATATTATGGTCCGAGACATTTTGCTCAGTCTCAATATGGAAACTAAAGATTGAAGCATTATGACTTGGTTTCAGTGTGCTTTCTTGAGACATTTTATTTCAGTCTCATTATGGTTATAAGAAAGCACGGTTCCCTTGAGACATCTTGGTATTAGTCTTATTATGATGAAAGGGAAGCTCGCTTCTCGAGACATTTTGATAGTCTTATTATCGTTATGAAGAAGCGATGGTCTAGGAGACATATTATTTCCGTCTCATTTTGCTAGATATATGGACTTTATGGAAATGAGCATGTTGATCACATTCTCATGTTATTTCCATAATTATACTTGTATACTACTACATAGTCACGTGTTTATAGGTGTCACGTTATGTGGAGCACCCTATCGGTGCACATATGACTTGGTACTTATGGCATATTTTGGACTTATTTATGTTTTGGGTAATTGCTCACATTTGACTTTTAGATATAGTCACATGTTGATTAATTCGGCTATTTTAAAATATTTTATTTTATTTTAAAAAAAATTCATCATTAGAATGACTTCTGCCGTCCAAGTGGGAGATTGTTATATTTATTTCTCACATTATGTGGACTGACATAAATTATTCTGATTGTTTTCTATAGTTTACCGAATTAATACGTGTCTAATGTCAAATATTATGGAGCAATTTTGACAGACTTATTTATTAAGTGATCAAATATTGTATTAATGAGTTTGATTTTGACATACTCTATACAGTAGTATATTATGGACAAGTATAACCCTTAATTGTGTTATTTTAGCTCATAATAGGATGGGCAATTCTGTACTAACACATGAGGGGTCCCTGCGCTCAACCATTGTATTTAAATAATTTCAGCCCATTGGAAGTTAACTGTTCAAAAATCTGTGGCATGAGCGCAGTGCACTTCTCTCTCCCTCTGCTTTTTCCCGTGTGGAGTAAATCAAGAAGAAAATCCGAACCTTGAGCTAAGTGAAGGAAACAACATTTTAGAAGCTAAATCAAGACTCTAGCAATTTAGTTAAAGCTCCACAACAAGCTTTCAAGTTCGGATTATTGCTGATCATGGTAAATTTCGAAATTTTACCTAAATATGCGTTTATTTGAAAATGTAAGATTAAGGGTATAAAAATTCGCATTTGTTTCATCACTAGGTTCTATTTGAACTCCAAGAAAATGGCCAAAGGAGGAGGAGAATCACAACTACAAATTGATTTTGCAGTCTCCAAGCCAGGGGGGTTTTCCCATCTGGGTTTTGTTTAGAATCGAATAAAAACTCCGACTTTGGAGTTGGATTTGAATCATTGAAATCCTCGTGGTTGGAATTTGGTGGTGGAGGTCGACAGTGAATTTTGAGGACGACTGTGTTGGAAGAGATAGAACTCCTTTTGCATGTGTTCTTAATTTTGATGGTTAAAATGACGCCGTTGAGCTTGTCATGACCGGCTATCGAAGGGAGTCTCTTTCGTTAATTTTGTTTTTTTGTGACCGGTTTCAACCGCTTAAACAAGATTCATTTTATTGCTATTATGTTCACCTGCAATATGCTTAGTACTTTTGTTCTAAATTTAATATTTTTAACTCTTCAAAAAATTTAATATTTTTAAAATTTTTATTAGCACATGTGTAAATATTATTAGTTGATGTTTCACTTCAGATTCTCTAATTTAGCACACCAAAATAACGCACTGAAATATCGTTTTTGCGTGTGTGTTCCTGTTGTTGATATCATTTTTCATGCCACTGAGTTTCACTGTGTGTTTCCCACGAAAATGCAAAATGAGACTTACATGTCTAGTTCATTACTATCATAGCCATGTCTCTCAAATGTTCGTCTCTTGTTCGCCAACCACCACTACCGATGCCACCGCTTTCTCTTCTCGCCGACAAATGCAAGTCAATGCACCAACTCCAACAAATACACGCTCAAATGATAATCTCTTCTCGCATTCAGGACCACTTCGCCGCCAGTCGGTTACTCGCCTTTTGCGCTCTATCTTCCTCCGGCGATCTCTCATACGCCACAAGATTCTTCAACAGCATTCAAAGCCCAAATCATTTCATGTGGAACACTCTCATTAGAGCTCAAGCTAGTAGCCAGAACCCAGACAAAGCAATATTCCTTTACATGAACATGAGAAGGACTGGTTTTGCACCGAATCAACATACTTTTACATTTGTTCTCAAGGCTTGTTCGAACGTCCGCTCTTTGAATTGCTGTAAACAGATTCATACCCACGTTTCAAAATCTGGGTTGGATTTAGATTTGCATGTTGTTAATTGTTTGGTCAGGAGTTACTTTGTCTCGAGTCATCTAAATAATGCACGTCAGGTGTTTGATGAAATTAGAAACAGGACTTTGAACGTATGGACTACGATGATTTCTGGGTACGCGCAAAGTCTTCGTCCTAATGAAGCGTTGATGCTGTTTGATCAAATGCTTTTAGAAGGGTTTGAGCCCAATAGTGTGACTTTGGCTTCTGTTTTGTCTGCTTGTGCGCAGTCTGGTTGTTTGGAATTAGGTGAAAAAGTTCATGTTTTCATTAAAAAGAGAGGGTTTGAAATGGGAGCGATTCTTGGCACTGCATTGGTGCATATGTACACAAAGAATGGAGCACTTGGAAAGGCCAAAGCATTGTTTGATTCCATGCCTGAGAGAAACATTGCCACGTGGAATGCAATGATTTCTGGGCTGGCTAGTCACGGACATGCCGAGGAAGCACTTGATCTTTTTAGGAAGCTAGAGAAGGAGCAAATTGTGCCAAATGATATAACATTTGTCGGGGTTCTATCTGCTTGTTGCCACGCTGGCTTCATTGATGTCGGTCACCAGATTTTTGGTTCAATGAAGAGAGTATACGGCATTGAGCCCAAGATCGAACATTACGGGTGTATGGTTGATCTACTAGGTCGAGGTGGGAAGGCATTAGAGGCTGAGGAATTGATAAAACGGATGGTGTGGAAACCTGATGTTGTGATGTGGGGAGCTTTGTTGGCAGCTTGCAAAAATCATGGGAATGTAGAGGTTGCTGAAAGAGTAGTGAAAGAGATTATTGCTTTGGAACCCAACAATCATGGCGTTTATGTCGTTTTGTCTAATATGTATGCAGAGGCTGAGAGGTGGGAAGATGTTACAAGGCTAAGGAGTGTGATGAAACAAGGGAAGTTGAAGAAAACACCTGGGTGGAGTCTTGTGGATGGTGATAAATGATCCCTAAAATTTTTGGGAACATATGCATCAGACAGCACTATTAGGCCACTGATTTTTGTTGCCCAGGATCATTATCTGCTATGTACAGGTGATCATCACCACTGATCGGATCTCTCCGATGGGGTGTTCCGTTGATCGGGTTATGGGACCTGATTAGGGCCTCTTTGTTGGGCTGACCAGTGAATGGTCAGGGCAACAAGGATGTTGGCTTGGAAGCACTGTGATTTTTTTGTTGTTATTCATCAAAAGATGAGGAGCCAAAAGATTATTACCAATTAGCAATAGATAAAGCTCTTATTTCTAGCTTTTCCCACGTATTAATTAAATACCAATCTTGGCAGTTTTAACTTACGGACTCCAGAGCCATCCTATGCCATACATAGTGGGAGGGCCTAAAGTCCGCAGCAAATTACAACAACGCGTCCTTTTAAAAATAATAACAATGAAATTATTATAAATATTCAATAATTAAGGACCACATTGCAAGTTGCAACTCATACGAAAAGTTCCCATGTGCTGTCTGAAACCCACAATATAACTACATATGGAAGACTGTAATTCAAAGTCAACTCCTTGAGCAGATGCTGCATAGTCTGTTCCAAATAAGAAGAATCGACATATGTAACACATAGGCATTTCTCTTCTTCTCTAAGCATGAAAATGCAGCTTGAAATACTTCTTTTCCAGGTTCTCTTTGCAGGATTAGCATCTGCAGCGGGTAAAAGCAGTAATACACTTCAAGTTCACACAAAGACAACCCAGTCTTTATTTTTTTTAATTCTTTTCCTTTTCGTTTATCCACAGATATTCTGCAGAACCCAGATTTTGAATCTCCACCAACAAACTTAACACCAAATCGCAGCACCCCATTTGTGCTGTTGAATGGAAACAGTACGATTCCAGGATGGACTTTTGAAGGGACTGTTCAATATGTTAGAGCTAGTCAAACCATAAGACTTCCAGATAATGGACATGCCATACAACTAGTTCAAGATGGCAGGATCAATCAGACTTTCGCTGCCAATGGCGATTACATGATTTATATACTTACATTGACGCTTGCCGCAGGCGGTCAGAATTGTTCAGCTAATGCAAATCTTGAGGTGTCAGCACCGGACAGCCATGGAGTCTTCTCTTTGAAGCAGCATTATGGAAAGGAAACTTGGGAGAGCTATGGTCATTACTTGGGTAGATGGGGTCAGGATGAGCCCATTAACCTTGTGATCCAAAGCCAATCAACAGAATCGGATGACAATTCCACATGTTGGCCAGTGATTGACATGCTGCTCCTCAAAACCAGCAAGACATTTGTTCAAGGCAATGGTAAGGGCATTTCTATATCTACTAAACATATAACTATAGGCCACGTTTCATTATTTATTATAATACAAAATCTTAAATCTTGATTATATATTGGATGGTTTCTGACTGCGAAGATTATCCCCAAAAACCTGCCGAGGAAAGCGAACTAATGCTTCTACTGATTCAACTTGACAACATAGCTTCCATTGTTTTGATATTGTACACCATTTTACGTCTTATTGTTTGAGTCTCCTGAAATAGCTGTCTTATTTACTAACAAGTCGCCAAATTTTTTGAGCACTTCATTCTTGAGTCATTCAATTGTATATTTTGCATATATATACAGTTATGGTGTTCAATTGTATATTTGGCTAATATATACAGTCATACTAAAGTTATGTTTTCTAATCTTGACGTGGACACGCAGATAACTTATTGCTGAACGGAGGATTTGAATTTGGACCAGATTTCCTGAGTAATTCCACTGAGGGAGTGCTACTAGAGTCAGTACCAAGTCCAACTCAATCAGCGTTACAACAGTGGTCTGTGATAGGAACAGTCAAATATATCGACTCCAAGCATTTTTACGTCCCGAAAGGCAATGCTGCGATAGAGATTGTCTCAGTTTCAGCTGGCATACAGACAGCTACTACAATGCTCACAGAGGGTTCTGCATACAATTTAGATTTTACACTTGGAGATGCCAAGGACGCATGTGAGGGAATGTTTGTAGTAAGGGTTCAAGCAGGACCATTAGTTCAAAACTTTACAGTCCAAAGTTTAGGAACAGGATCTGCCATCAAACATTCAGTTACATTCAAGGCAGGTTCGGGTTCAACCCCAATCAGTTTTATAAGCTACAACATAAACCAAACAAAAGATGGTGTGTTTTGTGGTCCTGTGATCGATGATGTGGTTCTGCGTGCCTCTCGTGGAATTAAATTACAATTGAGCCTGGAAATTCTAATTTATGCTTTAGTTCTGGCAGCAGTTCTGTGATAAGAGTGATACTATTAATCATTTGTTAGTTTATAAGTTTAGCAGCCTGTTGTTTTAGCATCATTCATTAAATCCTACTCTTGTTGAGATTTCTACCACTTTTCGGTAGATATATCTACAGGTTTGTTCATTATTTTGAAAAAATCGCAACAAACAGTGTCGCCGTTAACTCCTTTTTTTACTACGCAACATGCACAGTGATATGCTGAATTTGCCGATAATATGCTTTATTGCAAGCATTTTTTGCCATATGATGGAAACCTGGTTATTCCCTAAAATTCTCCCAGATGATTAATGTGTTAGAATATTTTGTTCTTTTGCAGCAAACAATCTAGGTAACAGTTAAGAAACAAAAATTTGACATTATGTCATGATACTCACTCTTCCATAATCACATTGCTGAAATAGCACCCATACAGCTGCCAATTATTATTATTATTATTATTATTATTTTGCGTTTGACAGTGAAAAAAAAAAATTATAATATATGCAGTTGAAATAACACTCAACATAGAGTAAAATTTCGAAGTATTACAACAATACTTTTAACATTTTTATCCCATCAAAGTCTAGAAGTTTAAAATGCACAATATGTTTGATGGTGTAAAGAAATTGAACACCAATCTGCTTCTATGGAAGATCAAGTATGATTGTGACTTTTCATACATATGCATTTTGCTATACTTGCAAGCCAGTATAAGATTTCCTAATTGTAAATTTACAGTATCTAAGTGAAGATGTTTAGCTAATACTTTCTATATCTCCAACGAACTCAGCTCCCTTCAATAGTTAGCAATGTGAAGAACCATGTCATGCAAGCGAAAGAGAAAGCTTGAATAAGCATCTGAAGAAAATCAAAATAAAAAAGCAGTATAAACCGTGTGCATAGATTAGATGTTGCGTCACGACCTATCATTTCATGGGCTGGCCACTGTCGTTTATGACTTATGAGCAACCTATCCTACCAATTTATGCCAGCAGAATATGCATAGAAGTATTAATTAGATAAAAATGGTTGAATTTTGAAGCATAGATATTTGGATTATAGCTCCTAGGTGTAATTTAATTGCATCAATCTAGTTGTGCCATATAGACAACTTAAAAGGTTTTATTTAATGACTTCATAACCAACACATTTTGAATAGGACAATACAATTTGTGGATGAAAATGCTTTTGGAAATTAAGTTAAAACAACTATTGATTGTTAACCAATAATATAATTCAAAGCTACAGCATTTTATATCTGTTCATCTACCAGAATGCTGATGTTTCTGGAATCAAAAGGCAAATAAGAATGGGCAACTAACCGTGTAACTCAAAACCGACTATACTATCTCCAAGGCAATGCTAAACAGTCTGTACTTTGTTCATCTTCATCGCACGTTTCAGAATAGATGCGTAGTCCTGACTTCTTGACCATGCATCAATTTCTCGGGCACGTAAAACAGGCAGTGGATGTGAGAGTTGCCTTGTTTGAGCATTTCTGAACAACAAAAAGTTAGACAATCAAAAGAAAATTGATTAACGCAACTTATTGGAGCTCCACTCATTTTGTTGCACACCTTATGTACCACCCTACTGGACTCGAAGAAGCTTTGTCATACGAGCGAGCTTGCTCCAAAAATGCATCCACATTCAGTTGATCAGCCAAAGATGGACAGCCCCCAGCTAATTTCATTAAAACAGATATGACCACCTCTTGTAGGAACATAAAACAGAATCAGATAACAAAAATAACTGAAAGGCGCAAGATACTACATATTTTCTGGATTTAAGATGTCTATTTTATATACCTTAGGGTCTTGGGAAACGAGAAGGGCTGCACGATCACACGTTAATTCTGCTGCTCTCAGCCAACGAAATAACTGTTCTTCTAAAGACTGAGCTATCATTCCTCCAATTCCTGAGCAAAACACAGGTATTCAGACCACTAGTAATGCATGTTGATCAGTGGATCTACAATCCAACTATAATTAAGTAACAATGAACTTTAACTGAAGTGCAGAATAAGGATCCACATGCATGCACACTAGTAATTTAAAGCCTCAGGTCTAACTATTACTAACTGTCACAAAGGTTTGGAATTTTTAATTTTAGTTTGCAACTGGAGGTGATAAAACCCTGAACGTAGAAACTACTCTTTTCTCTTCATTAAATAACTACCCTTACCAAATGGGGGAAATGCCATGAAAACAACAAATTATTTGTACATACAATGTCGTCAAAAATGAAGCCATCCAGAGGTTGTATGGACAAGGCTCCATTTATAATGTTTCAACCAAATGGCATATTATAAATTTTATAATATCTACTAAAACAAGGGAAAAACGTTATTCCCTGTTAGTTAAAAACCACTTAACCCTAGAATGTAAGATTTTTACAGAAGCCCAACTAAAAGTTTTAGTTACCCTTGTTCCAATATGTTTAACAAGATTTTTATGAACAACAAGAAGATAACAGATGAAGCCATGTAATGTCAACCAAACAAAGAAACTGAAAAATAAAAACTACCAGGTATAGTATAGGCCCCAAGGGTAAGAATATTTGCAAATGTGAGCCACACACCATGGTCGCATTTCAGATGGCCCAGCTCATGAGCCAGAACAGCCTATTTTTGAAAATCAAAAAGCAGAAAGTCAGTGGCATTTCTAAATTTGAAAGATGGAATAATTTTAAAGAAATAAGGATCATAAAAAAATTAGTCTGCCTTTCTATAAATATGTACATCTTATATGTTCACTTTTGGTAGAAAAAAGATTATAAACAGAAACAAAGTCGATTAACAGGTATTTCTTAGAATCAAATATCCAAAGCAGATCTATTATGAGACCAGTCAGAAAATATAATATCTAAGGTGCAGAAAAGGAATGATTAAAACAAGGAAATTTCGAAATTATATGTATAATTGTAACAAAGAAACAAGAAAAAACCTGCAACTCCTTTCTTGTCAGTAGCTCCACAAGGCTTGTATGAACAACAACAAATGGCTTTTTACCACTTATAGCCAACGTATATGCATTTGGAACAGGACTTTGACGGACATACAGATCAGGTGCCTCAAGGTTCAGAATATCAGCAGCCTCAGTCATTAACTGATGAAGTTCAGGAAGCTGATACAAATAATAACAATTTAAATCAGTTGTATGGGCTGATTAATGTGAATTTTCTAGCCTCATTTCACTAACATAATCTGAAAATTTAACAAAAGGACAACCAAGATTTTATTAATAATATCAGAGTAAATCAATACTATCTCAATAAAAATTAACTAAAGGACAATTAAAAGTTTAGTAAGAATGTCAGAGTAAATAAATACTATCACAATAAAAATTAAACGACAAATGTACAAACATGCACAAAAAGAAATTGTATGCAATCTGCTAGGACAACTCAAAACATGTGAAGTAACCACGTTTGACATGACATGACAAATAAATACATGGTTACAGGATGCTAAGCCATGGCTTCTGAATTCTAGTTGATATATATGCAGCATGCATGTTCCCAGAAGAGATTAGCTACTTTAATCTATAAAATCTGTTGTGAGCCACTCTCTAAAGACCTAAGTAACAATAAAAGTTGTCTATAATTTTAGGAAATTTTGAATTTTCATTTGGATATTCATGCAAGAACTGCTCCAGCTCCACCATAGTCCTTGCCACATAGGAAAAGGCCCGAGAAGTATAATTGCTGAATATTTTTGCACGAGTGAAAGTAAGAATTCATAGTAAGACACCATTTGACAAGAGTTTAATATTGGAAATACTTGATTGGATAACATAAGTTCAAAACCTTACGAATAAGATTGTCTTTTCTATAGTCACATCTCACACATAACTTAATATAAAAGGAAAAAATAATAGAAATCCGGTTCAAGATCTGAAACCTCACTAAAAGTTCATGTAGGTAAATGATAAAGATAAATATATCAACCAATATATCCATCTGACTCTAGGATGTTGTTCATTGAGTGTAAACCTGATTTTTTGAAACAAGAACTGAAGTTCCTATATTCTCTAGAAGCATGATTTGCTCCGTCACAGTTCCTGCAATAACAAATTCAAAGAAACTGCTTAATATTGAAATGTCACCAGAATAACAGTCATCATCCAGCCATTATTCCTCTAAGGCAAGGAGGTGTAGTAAAAGGCCTTTTTAACATGGATAAATGAGTTAAACTGCTCTACATGACAAATTATTCTAACATTCCAAAAATTAATGTCTTCATATGTCTATGTGTCCATATAAGAACCCAATAACATCAAATTCAAGTAAAAAGGCAAATAAAGTGCATCAAATTTACATAGAACCGACAAGACGAGCAGTAGTATCATAATCATGTTACATTGCTAGTGTTGGAACTTCAACTTTTGACTAGTGAAGGAAGAGCAGTGTCATAGATAAATAATTATAAACCATGAGACAATGATGCCATTACATTACGACAACATAATAGTAAAACATGGCATTAATTAAAGGGATATTATCATTTTACTACCAAAATTTTACTGACATATCATGTCAGTACTAAGGTTTGCCAAAAAGTGCATTTTACTACTAAAGTTTTACGCTGTTATCAATTCACCACCATTCCGTTAACAACATTAAAAATTTGCTGATGTCATAAGGGCATCAAAGACATTTTTAGCTATAAGAATAAAATTGTCTATTAATTTAATAAATAAATTATCATTTTACTACTAAATTTTTAGGAGAATTATCATTTTACTATTAAATTTTTAAGGAAATTATCATTTTAATACCAAATTCTTAGGGGTAAAATCAACTTTTAACTCAATTTCCGTTAAACATTAACTTTTTCTTAACGGAATAGTAGTAAATTGATAACGACGTAAAACTTTGATAGTAAAATATATTTTTTGGCAAACCTTGGTACTGACATGATATGTCAATAAAACTTTAGTAGTAAAATGATAATTTCCTTGATTAAATAGTTAAAAGATATTACCAAGTAGAGCCCGTCCCAAATCGTTTAATCCAGGAATTGCCCTCAATAGTAGCGTGTTCTGGCCAATAAGGAAAAAAGAAAAAGAAAATAAAAGAAATCACAAATGAAGAAAATAAAAAATAAACTCTTTAATTCCTAGCGCCATTATGCTTTTGATTTTCAAGAAAGGAAAATACCATCCAAAAACACACAACATGATGTTAGTAATTAAAAGATTTTTCTCAAGAAATAAATACAACCCATCACCAAATGTAGTTCAAAGAAGAGGAATTTAATAAAATTAAACCTGCTTGTCAAGTGGGTGCCGAAAATCATCAGCATCAAGATCACGAAACACAACAGAAGCAGCAGCTCTACAAACAGGAACCAATCTTATTCTTCGACTCTGCTTCATTGAACCGAACTTGAAATTCCCACTAAACGAGGTGTGTTTTAGTTTATCAGATGAGACCCCATAGCTGAAACTGAGAGTCATGGGCTTTTGAGTCGAGAAAAGAGAGTACGATAGAGTTACGGTGGCCATTGAAGAATTGATAAAAAGTCACAGGACGTGAGATTAGGGATTTGATGATCAGTCCAGGAAGAGTTTTAATTTGTTGGTGTTTGTTTAATTTTGCTAAATAATGCTAATGATTTTTATTTTGTTTGGATATTTTTGTGCGTATGTAGCTTTGTGTCCACAGCCAGACCTACGGTGACTGCTTGGCGCCAGTTCGTTTTCTGTTGGTTGACTTACGGCGCACGAATGAAAGCCCTTAGTCATTAGCCATGCACGTGATGATTTTTTTCTAAAAGAACCCATTAAGTTCCCCTATACACCCCTTTAAAAAAATAAATATATAATAATTAAAATGAAAAATCTCAAAACACTCATTTTCTCTCTCTACTTTACTATTTGCACTTTTGCTCTCTATTTTAACATCTTGAAATCTCAATTTCATTCATTTTTCAATTGATTCTTTTCTTTCTTAATAAATCAAACTCTATTTATTCTTCCTATTACCATTCTTTTCCTTATTTATCTTAAATTTATTATTTTAAGGATAAATATGAAATATGAAGAGACTTTTATAATCTTCATGAGTGGTAAAAATTGATTGATATTCTTTTTATGATAGTTTTAAAAATAGTTTATAATAGCCACTGTGAAATTGATTTTGAAAAGTTAAAAACCCAACATAAAAGTTTATTTTAAATTAAAAAGAAAAGTTTGAATTACTTATTAGGAAGTTGAGAATTGGAAAAGAAAAAGAAATAAGGTTAATTAAGTAATTTTATTAAAAATCATTTTAAAATAAAAAACTTAATGTAAATAAAGGGTTTAGAAAGGAAACTAATGTATGCAAATAGCCTCAACCCCTCCCCCTTTTTTTTTTTTAATAATATCAACTATTTACAAGTCTTTTGGACCAAAATACTCCTAAAACTTTAAAATAAACAACACCAAACCTCCATAAAATAGCCAAATCCAATCTTCACACTCTAAAGAAGCACTCTCCATTTTACCCCTTCATATTCATCAAATAATAATTTTTATTTGAGCATGACAATAAAATTATCAACCAATTTAAAAAGCTATAACAAAGTTAAGATTAGGTCAATTTTTAAATTTTTGAGTGGGTTTAATAAAAAGGGAAGCTTTTGTTCATTGAAATACAATACAAGTGTGTTTGTTAAAAGAGGTCATATTATAGCCAAAGGAGGAGAGTCAGCAGCAGCCAACATGGAAGCGCAACTACCCAGCAATGACAGCTAAGTAGTGCCAGCTCAGCACATTCTATTATGCATTTTCATCACGACTTTAATAAGACTTAGGTAGCGTTTGTTTTTTTGTCTGAAATCTAAATGGGTCTGAATTTTTCTAAAGTCTGAATGGGTCTGAATACGAAAATCTGAATGACATGTTTGTTTTTCTTTTTTAAATATCTGAATTTAAGTGGCATCTTGTTTGTTTTTACAATAAAAAACATCTTAAATTTAGTTATTTGACATTTATGTCCTTATAAATTAAAACAAAAAAGGAGGATTAGATTTTATAGTTTAGGAAATAAATTATTTTACAGAGATATTTTTGGAATATAATATTTAGTTGTCATTTAGACCTTTTTTTCATTCAGATAAAAGTCACAAAAGTTTACTTTTTCTATTCAGACGTAAATGTCTGAAAATCAGACATAAGTTTCAAAAAACAAACAAACATATTTTAGAAAATGGCTGAAATTAACAAAATTTCAGACTTCAGACATTTAACAAACAACCTCTTAGTTAATAATGGTTTTGGTTTTATGTAAAACTAATACTATAAATAGCAATTGTATTAGATATTTGTTAGTTGAATAATATTTTCTAGATCTTAAAAAAAATTATATCATTTTCTTTGTTTTGAAACAAAAGCCTATAAATAATTTTAAACTTTTCTTTCATGGTATCAGAGTTGGGCATGGCCAACTCAAGTAATCAAAACACACAAAATGCAGGTCAACCTTATCAAATCTCTTTTTCTTTTATTACTCTGACGAACGTTGATCGATCGAATTATATGATTTGTAAATTTCAAGTTCTTTCTTCCATAGAGGTAATCAGCTTGAGTGATACATCAATACAAATACATCAGCACCAGAACGATTTATTTCCCGTCGCGAAGCTGATATATCTGCTCAGCAAACTGACAACCCTGCCTATTTGAATTGGTGAGCTCAAGATCAATAGCTTCTTAGCTCATTACCCTCTTCTCTTAGTGAAGGTATTATTAGCCTTGTTCTTAATCTAGATTCTTCATTTGTTGTTTGGAAAACAATTGAAAAGAAGTTTGGAGTTCAATCACAGGCTAAAGTTCTCCAACTAAAATATGAGATGAGTTTACTTAGGAAAGATTTACTAAGTCTAGAGGATTATTGCTTTAAAATGAAATTTATAGCTGATAGATTAGCCTATTGTTGGCAGTCCATTATCAGAGAAAGATTTGATGTCACATATCTTAAATGGTTGAGGGCCTTGTTATTTTGATGTTGCTACCTTAATTACTAGTACTACTATGGGCTTCGACAATGCCTACACATTATTGTTAATACATGAATCTAAATTAGAACAAGCTCAAAAGGATCAAAATATTAGTAGTGTGTTTAATGCCAATTATGCTCATATAAGAGGAAATGCCAAAAGAAAATGATAAAGAGGTAGATATTAGGACCATTTTTATGGTAATTTTGGTGGTCAAGGCAACGTTGATAATAGAGGAATGTTTCACAATATTTATCTCAGAGGCTTCCTTCTAATCATGGTCTATTTGGTAATAGTTTTAGTAGAGGATAGCATATGCCAACAAAATATGTACTATGTGTTCCTTTTCTAATATGCTAATTGGTGTAGCTATGTTTCCATGAAGCTTCGGATGAATCACTGGCTATAACACTCTGTTAGATTTGGTTTAAGCTAAATCATACAGCTAATGCTTTCTAGAATTGATATAATGAGAACTTCATACCTGCACCATCAAGACATTTTGAAAAAGGTAAAAGTATGAGATCAACTTATATGGCCAGCTGTGATCCTGGTTTTAATTTTAAAGGTTCTTCTTTTGACTACGTTATAGTCAACTATAAAAATATTCCTCGATTCTGTCCTAGTTGTTATGCTTACACACTAAGACCTTATGCTTATATACCTGGATCTACCTACAAACCAGACTCAACATACATGCCCAAATCTAAAGCTGTTTTTGTTGCAAAATTTGAAAAAGTTGCTGATGATAGATAGTATCTTGATATTAGTACTTACCATCTTACTAATGGTATTGCTAATATGCAAATTCAAGAAGAGTTTAAAAGCTAAAGATCAGCTACAAGAAATGGACAATGTTTGTCTATTACTCGTATTGGAGATGCATGTCTATATTGAAAAAGTTCACTATAATATCTAAATCACACACAGATTATACTGAAAGATATCTTGCTTATTCCCTCTATTACAAAGAACTTTTGAATATTTCAAAACGTACAACTCATAATAACCTTATTATTAAATTTCTTGGTAATATTTATTTTCCGAAGGACAAACTGAGGGGGCATGTTCTTCTACAAGGTCTTGCTAATAAGGGACTTTATAGACTATTACATCATTCTAATTCATCATCTACTACAATTCTTTATTCCTGTCTTTCTCAAGTTCAATCTAGTACACCTTTGTCCATGTTGTCATTTGTCAATTTTCATTTTGATGTTAAGTCTCCTTATTATTCTATTTTGAATTTTGTTAAATCTATTGTTAATAAAAGTGGTCAGTCTTTTAAACATTACTTTATACCATTACAACTCCTTGTAACCAAATTTTTAATGAAATAACTCTTCTATGCAGAAGATTTGGTTATTAAAGTAATCAAATATTAATGCATTTGTTGAAAATTTACACTATCATCTTAAAAAGACTCAAGTTGTTATTTACTTCTTTTTGTGCAACATATTTGTGTTGTGAAAATTTTGTTGAACTCGCAAGCACACGAATCTATTGTAAAATAGATCAATGGTGTCGAGTGTCGATCCCACGAAGATGTGGATTTTAATTAGGTGTAGAATTAATTTTGTAAGTGGGTGATTGGATTTATGGGGAAAATTGATTTAAACTATACTAGAATTTAAATTGGAATAGCAGAATTAAATTGAACTGGAAACTATTATAATAAAGTGCTTGGGTATCTGAATTCGTATCAACATGTACCATGGGTTAAATATTCCTTATTAATATCAATTAAATCATAAGGGAGGAATCCACACCTCATGAATCACACTCTAATCAATATGGTGCTAAGGGCTTATCGTGCCAAATAATAATAACCTTCACTACAAGAAAAAAAGGTTTTAGCGACGACACATTTCGTCGCTAAAACAGAACTTTTTCGTCGCTAAAGGTTATAGCGACGAAAAAAATTTCATCGCCAAGGCATCGCAATAGCAGCGTCGCGCTAGCCATTCGGCGACGAATTACTCAATTCGTCGCTAAAGGTTTTAGCGACGAAAATGATTTCGTCGCCAAAACGATTAAATGCGTCGAAATCAACTGTCGCTCATTTCGTCGCCAAAAGTTTATTTCGTCGCTAAATGATAACTTTAGCGATGAATAATATCGTCGCGAAAACCACTTTTTGCGATGAAAATATATCATCGCAAAAGGATGATTTTCGGCGACGAATAATTTTCGTCGCCGAAAATCTTTTTGGCGACGAAAATTATTTGTCGCGGAAAAGCATTTCGGCGACGATATAATTTCGTCGCCAAAACAGTTTTCGGCGACGAAATATTTTGGTCGCTGAAAATTGGTTCGGCGATGAATTGTTTTTGTCGCGGAAAATATTTTTGGCAACGAAATTTTTTGGTCGCTGAAAACAGCTTTAGCGACAAAGCTACTGCTGTCACGGAAATATGTTTTGGCGACCATAATTTTCGTTGCTAATAGTCTTTTTTTTTGTCAATATGATTTGGGTCACCAGATGTGCCTGGAAGCTATTTTTTTAATTTTTATATTTTATTATTAATCAAATCTATTAAAATTTTAAAATAAATAATTATTAATTAGATAAATAATTGAAAAAAAACAAAGCTGTTAACTTTCATAACGCCAACTACAATAAAATCTCAACTACAAATTGCAAGTGTAATAAGGAGCTAATAAAATCTCAATTACAAATTGCAACTACAACAATAAAATATGAACTTTCATAACTCTAAGTAGAGAAATAACTCCAACTACAAAAGTACCTCACAGAAACTATGATGAGGAGCCAAATTGGCTTGGTGCTAATGTTGTTAAAAATGATGTAACATTCTTCAGCTCCTTAGACAAGTCTTCGATCTTGAATTGCTGCGATTGTAACTGATCTTTTGTACTCTGCAACTCCTGCTCAGTTGTCTGCAACCGATCTTGAGTTGTTTGCAGTTGAGCTTGAGTTGTCTGTAACTCAAAACGGGTGGATTCTAACTCAGTGCGCAACGCCTCGTCATTAGATGATGGAACTTGAAAATTTTGACGACCCTGCTTTCGTTTTGCAAGTCCCGTGTAATAGTTTGACTTTTCTCCAAATACTTGTTGGGACATTTGTTCATCACTAATTGGTTGAGATCCTTCAGCTTCACACAATTGATGTAACTCAACCATTTTTTCCTATAATGAAAAATAATCACTTTAAAATAAATTTAATTATGTAAACAATCTTTAATTCAATAAGAATAAAAATCTTACATATGCAGATTGTGCCTTAGAATTGATCCATCCATTTTTTTCATTATAATGAGTAGAACGAAAAAATTCTGGAAAACTTTGCACTTCACCTGACTCAGAAGACTGTGAATAAAACAATTTATAACATTAGAAATGCTAACACTTAAAAATTATGACTTAACATAAATGGCTAAGGCATTATACCTGCTCACGATGAATCTTAAATGGTTTTGATCCCCCACGATGGTTGAAAGGAAGTTTACTCCTATTTTCTGCATTTATTTTGCACTTTTTCTAAAAATAACAGCACAAAATAAGATTTTTCATGTTAAATAAGTAAAAATTAAAATATAAAAAGTACCTTCATAAAATTCTATCTAGACATTCCTATTTTGCTAGATGTATTCAACTTTAATATATCAACAAATGCGTCAACATAGAATCATAGAAAATATATTGAACTAAAATTTACAAGTAAATGAATTAATGAGTCTTGATATGCTTTACCATGAATTTCTGAAAAAATTTCAGCATGACCTCCCTAAAAATATGAGAAGTTCCAATTTATCAAAACCTATCGAAATACAATAAGCACTTATTGGACTTCAAATAAAAAACTTTCATATCAACTACTTCACCTCAACTATGATTGGTCCTAATCTATGCTATGTAATTAAAATGAGACCACTTGTTAGTGCATTTGCTTTGTTGAGATAAAAAAAATTTTATCATCTGAATTAAATGCATGAATGAACCCATAATTTTTTTTTTAAAAAAAATATGTTAACAAGGTGTTGTCATACTTGCAATTCAGAAGAATGAAATAAAACACACAACAAATGAGTCTTGGCTGACTTTAGATAATGAAGCGACATGCAACAAGTTTTGCTGGACAGTTTTAAACTTTTAAGCCTTCACTGTGTGTCACGTTGTTAACTTCTGCAGTCAAGGGGAAGTTCAGGTTCCATTTGACACCGAAGACAATCTTGTAAAAGCCTAACTAGACAACAAATACAATATTTACAATTTTTGTTTTTCATGTTTGTTTTCTTCCAGTTGTGTATATGTGTGTATACATATATATCTATATATCTATATATCTATATATATATATATATATATATATATATCTTCAATGTCTAATGCATAATGTATTGCTGAGAAAAAATTACAGCCGCAGGTAAGTAAAATGGTCTAATTATATATGTTCTCTCCTCTGGGAATTTCCTTATGAACCAAAACTGGATTTGTAGGTTGTTTCTTGCAGTCCATGACTCTCAAATTTTACTCTATTTTAGGTTGAAGTACTGATTATGTCCATTATTTAGATTGTTTGCATTTATTTATTTATTTATTAGTGTTTCTAGCATAGGCTGCTTTAAATTCTAGTAATTAGAAGTTTTAAGGTATGGTTCTGCATTTTGATTCTTGCTTGGGACATACAAGTTTCTCACAACATATTTTCCCTGTTCTGCGCTCAATTTATAATCTTGGTTAAATGCATACATGTATGATTAGAAAGAGTAAATGCAATCTTTATCTTAAAAATTAATTAAGCTTGCTGGATATGCTTTATAAGCAAAGAACAAATAGGAAATATCTGATGAATAAAGTCTACACGTGAAAGCATAGTTTTATTGGATAAAAGTTAGATAGATTCTCAAGTGAAGAACCCTAATAAACTTGAGCATGAAGCAATTATTAAAATGACAAAAATTTGCTACAAAATTTGGTAAGCAAACTGTCAGTATTTATATGAAATGTGAAAACAGTTTAAAAAAAAAAGCAAAAACAGCATAAAAAGTATAAAGCAGCAAAAACATTATTGATAAGCAAAAAAGTAAAAAATTACCCACAACCAACAGAAAAAACACCAAATAACAAATTTATCCAGCAAAAATAGCAAACTAACAGCAAACAACAACTAATAATACTAGAAACAGTAGAGTCAACAATAAATAACAATAAAAGGCTTCTAAAACAACAGAAAAAACACAAATATCAAATTTATCTAACAAAAAATAGCAAAAACAACAACAAATCAACAAAATGGCAGTGAAATAACAGTACAAGCAGGAGAAACAGTCAAATCAGCGATAACAGCAACAAATGGCAGCAAATAACAATACAGGTAGGAGAAACAAAAACAAATAATAGTGGAAACAACAGTAAATGACAGAAGCAACAGCATAAACAACAACAAATACTAGTTACAAAAGGTTTCCAAATAATTCAAACTCCATTTCCCTATAATCAAAAATTAGTAAAAAAGATATCACATGGGGCAAACATTTATTTATTAATTTTAAGAAAGAAACAATTGCATGGAGGAAATTCGACAAAACTAAAATGAATTGCCTTTGATTGACTTTAAATTGGCAAAAATTGAACCTTAAAGATGAGTTAGAACAACTAGAAGAAGTTTAATTCAGAGGGGTTTAATGCTTTAAGAGAAGATACATTATTGGAGGAAAAAAAAAAAGCACTTGTGGGAATGAAAACTGCCCAAAGGGAGAGGTGAGATGAAAGTAGAAAAATTCACTAAATGCCCACTTAAAAAACAAACAAGAATATGATAGAAAAATATACTTGAATCAAATCAAAACAAAGAGAATTGTACTGATATATAACACTCCATGAATTGATCAAAGTCACCCCCCCCCCAAACAATAAAAAGGAAGCTATGTAAGAATATTAATAAAGAAAGATGAGACACCCGAAAACAGAATTTTGGGAAAGAATAGGAAAAACAGATTTTTTTTTAAATCATGTTGAAGAATTAATTCAAATTATGATTTATCAAGATTATTAACTTAAAATTTTGCTGGACGAACAATTCCCAACTTTTGTCTTCATTTCTCGTGGGGCTCTTTTTCTTACTTTAAAAGAACGTTAACATCCAAATGTGTTCAAATTATTGATTGCCTTGTTTTCCATAACAATTTTATTTTGTTCGATTGCTTCTGTGTGTTATTGTTTTAAACAAGTGAAAAGAAATTTAAATATATAAATTTTCAGTACAATTCAAAGGTTCCATCCACATCTATCACATGTATAGAAGAGACTAGCTTGAATCTAGTACTTTGGTGATATCTATCTAGGCTTTTTTTTACCAAGATTAGCTTGATAACCGCTCCCACTAATACAGTGAGTGATATTTTACTTCTATTCTATTTGTAGAAGAGAAAATATTTTAATAAACTCATAACACTTGAATTTATGATCACAATTTTATTAAAAGAATAAATTTATTACTATGCCAAAGGTAATAGCAATAAAGATCTGAATGTAGCTAATTTAAGTTGGAAACAAGTTTTTCTTTTCTTTTTCTTTTTTTTTCCCCATGAATAAGGTTAGTTGGAGAGTAAATTAAAAAAAAACACTTCAAAGAATATACTAAGGGTTGTGTGCCATTCTATACATTATTGAAGAATAAATAAATGTTCGCACATTAAAATACAAACAAAAGGATAAACAAATGCTAGCACATGAAAATTGCACAGGCAAATACAAACAAAAGGAGGGGATTACGGGTCAAAAGAAGAGGGGATTATGGCAAAAGTTTGATAATACACTCAGAAGAGTCCAAGTTATTGTCCCCATCTATAATTTGGACAAAACTATTAAAATAATTCACAATTGCCCTCCTTTGCCGATTTATATTATCCTCCAACCAAAACATCTGTTAATTGTTTTCCAATTTCAAAAAATTGAGTCCTGTGATGTGCAGAGACAAAGAAAAAGGGCGGGCAAGAAAGGTCAAGATGGCCATAGCCAACTCCGTACTCACCTTCACTAGAGCGACAGCAACAACTGAGAGAGGCAGCAATTACGGCGGCGACGACTTGTGATGATGAATTTGGTTACGAGCGGTTGCTGACAAACATGATGGCAGCAGATGAGCAGTGGCTGACAGTGGTGGATGCTTGAATCGTGACTGAGACAGCTGCCCAATATGACTGTAGTACACGAACGGTGGTAGACGGTGGTGACGGCAGTGGATGCGATTTTGGGTTAGAAAATAGATAGAAATTGACCTTGAAGGCTTGAATCAAGGCAAAGAAACAAGAGTTCGACGCGTTTGGTGAGAGTGAGATCGTGAATGTGCGAGAGAGAGAGGGATTGCCGATTTAGGGTTAGAAAATAGATGGGAATTGCCAATTTCTATTTTGCCTTTTATATTTTTAATTAAATAATATTTTTAATTAAACTCACCAAACCGATTGGTTTATAATAAACTATATTTTATAAAAATACAATTTCAGAAAATTAAATTGAATTGATAATTTATAATTACATAAATAAAAATCTTATGTGAAAAATATTTTTATTTAAGTTTAAATGATAATCTTTTTAAAAAAGACATTAACTACATTATATTTACTCATAAATTTAACTATATATTCTAACAATCATATGGATTAATTTTAATTTTAACCTTTAAAAGATTAACTCATAATTTTAATCAAAATATATGTTAAGCTAAATTGAACTACCTAACATTCAATAATTATTTAGAAATTAAGAAGTGTGCAAGCGGATGAACAACTCATCACTTATAACTAAAAGTTTTCTAATACGATTAGTCATAAGTCTTAACAAAAAATGAGTTAATTTTACAAAAATTTGTTAGTTTTTCCTTGGTTTGGCAAAATTTCTTGAATCTCAATTGGGATTCCAAATTCCGGCATATTTATGTATGATTGAAAACAAAATTTTATCTCAATTTAATTTTCGGATCGAGATTGGGGACGTTTGAATTAATAATTAACATATTTTATTTTCTTTATTTTTAAAAATATTAATAAATTCATTTTGTTATTATAATGAACACATATTACTTGTTAATTAATAAAAGGATTAATCATGAACAAAAATTAAAATAATTGAAAATGCATTCTAAATTTACAACTTTATATTGATTTACCACATTTGTAATTAATATGACAGACTTTTGGCGACAAAATACTTAGTTGCTAAAAATATCATTAGCGACCGACTATTTCGACGCGAAAGAGCAATATTTAGCGACCAAACATTTCGTCGCTAAAGAGCAATCTTTACCGACCAAATATTTCGTCGCCAAAGACCAATCTTTAGCGACCAACTATTTCGTCGCGAAAAGACCAATCTTTAGCGACCAAATATTTCGTCGCCAAAGACCGATCTTTAGCGACCAACTATTTCGTCGCTAAATACCTCTCTTTAGCGACGAAATATTTCGTCGCTAAAGAGTATGACTGTTTCTATTCCAGGTCTGCTTTATTGCGACAAAGCATGTCGTCGCAAAAAAATAGTTTTAGCGACGCAACCATATTTGTCGCCAAAAGAATCCTTCCGCGACGAAACATATCGTCGCTATAGGTTGCTAATTATATACTTTTAGCGACGAAATATTGCGACAAAAAAATGTACTCGTCGCAATATGTAATTTTTAGCGACGAAAAGTTCGTCGCTAAAACCCGAAATTAAATATTAATTTTTCCTTTACTGGATTTGGCGACGAAATCATTTTTTTGTCGCCAAAAGAGCCTTTTGGCGACGAAAATAATTTGGTCGCTAAAAGATTTGTCGCTAAAGACTAAAATTCTTGTAGTGCTTATACTAGGGTGCCGGTGAAATAAGGGCGGTAACTAGACAAGATTATTATTATTTGTCGACGAAAAGTCAAAACCTCCACAGAAATTAGAGGGGAAGAGAAAATAAATTTACCAAATAAAGCCCATGACACATGTTGAGACTTCACCTTCAACCCAAGCTTGAAAGAAAATTAGCTACTCATAATTGAACTAAGGGTAAAATAGAAATTTATTAAAATACGTAGAAAATACAAGATGGAGAAAGAATAACAGAAAACTAAGCTCAAAAATAGATTCAGGGGTGTCAAATTAGGAGGGAGAGACCCCATTTTTATAGATACATTGAGTAAATCATGGCCATCGGATTAAAAACAGTTTGGACGCACAGGATTGCGCCACGTCATCAGTCAACAGTACGCGGTTTGACCACGGGTTTGACCACGCGGTTTGAACATTGACGCGGTATGAACAGTGTCGTGAATAGTATCCATGAACAGTACTGTACATGTGAATAGTATCGTACGTGTGAGCAGTGCCATTTTTCCTTTTATACTCCTCTTAAGGTTTTCGACTATCCTGAGTTCAAAAGTGATGTCCGTTTTGCTATATGATATCTTGTTCATTGTGAAATAACCATGATGCCCCTAAAATACATAAAATATTTAATTAAAACAAAGCACTCATAATTAAATAACAAGGGACTTAAATAAATAAAATTAGAGATGTTGGTGAGACTTGAAGTGTAAAATGACAATTTTATCCTTTATAAATATACACTTTCTAACACTCAACACACATGCCAACCAGCTTATTGCTAGTCTCTAGCAAATAAAGTGAAAACAAAATTCAAATCCAAAATGATTTTTTTTTAAACAATCGTGTTTATTCAATCAGACTAATGATAACAATCAAATAAAAGTATAAGTATTATCTCTAGTCTAAAGAAACATGACACCCACATCAACCATCCACATGAATCAACCTAGTAGATTTTGTCACAACTACTTTAAAAAATGACATGTCAAACCTCGAAATCTCACCAGCAGTAGTGACACTCTCACAAAAAAATTAAACCCAAGAAAAATAGTCACTCTAATAAATAGTAAATTGAGAGAAAAATAATAAGGAAGTAATATCACGCGCTCTCACTAAAATGAAAGAAATACGCCTACAACTTAGAAACAACACGATTTCAAGTCAAACAAAATGTTAGTCAGCCCAATTTATTTACTTATTTTTTTCTTTTTTTATGCACCACTACATCTTTTTAGCCCATATAACTAGCTTTTACTTCAGACTATAGTTCCCTAAAATCAAGAAGGACTTTTATTAGGATGTAACGTAGGCTAGGCACATGGCTAATAAAAAAAGGAAAATAGAGAAAACAAAATATATGTTTGAGAAAAATAATATTTTTTGGAAACTAAAAAGTGCATTTCACTTATTTATTATTGTATTATATCTCTCTCTCTCTTTTTTTTGTTCTTTTCTCCTTTTTTTTCTTTTTTTTAAAGAACTTTGTTTTGTTTTTTCTTTTTTTTTCTTTTTTTTTTTGGTATTGCACAAGTTTACCAAACAAAAAAATTATTTATATTTTTCTCAAACATGAATAAGTGATGGAACTTATAAGATATCGGGTAATACTCCAAATTGGAGTGGGTCAAGATGATAAGTTGACAAAAAAAATTTTTTTTTTTAATAAAAGGCTCAAAAGGGCTAACTATGAATATTTCACATAAGGGATGGCTAGAAAGGCTCAAATGGGTCAAATATGGCCTTTCCATCATCTTTTAAGGCTCTAGATAATCCTCCATATCTACTAGTTAAATGGACATTCAGATGTAGCAACACATTTTTTTTAAAGCTATTTTTTTTTACAGGGTTGATTCAAAAGAATATAGAGATCGTATATAAAATAGTAAACTGCTAAGTTGTATAAAAAATGGGCAAAAAGGGTTACTCTCTAAGAAAAATAATAGGCTCAAAAGCTCACTTGGTATTCATTATGACATGTCAATTCTTTCAAGCAATTCATATTTATCTCCGACATCAATATGTAGAGTAGCAAACATAGTATAACATCACTCAAGGCCAAAGATAATACAAATACTAAAATTCGAAAGTCATCATGTCATCCAAATAAAAACAAAATCACACTTTTTTTTTACACAACATTCTACCCCCCAACCTATTCTAAACATGAAAGGAAAATATGCATGCAGAAATGTGAAAATGATGCAGAAAAACTAATTGGAAAAGTTACACTTAAAATGATAGAAAAAGAAAATGATTTTTTTTTTAACTAAGAAACTAGAGGCACTACACTCGATATTTGGCCATCTTCGATTCAAAAATTTAAAAATGCATATTTATAAAGGAGAAGTCAAAAAGAAAAAGTTAGAAAGATCACAAATTTTTTTTTTTAACTTCCAAACTAAGAAGATGCGGTTCTAGAGTTACTACACTCCATATTCAGTCATCTTCTACTAAAAAATTTAGCCACGGTTAGTCTCTACAACAAAAAATTGGTAAAAACTTAACCAACATTCCACAATTCTCAACTATCCCCTCCCACTAACCAGAACGAAACATTATCCTCAATATTTTAAAGGAAAAAAGTAGAGTTTAAAAGACATCACCTGGGTGGTGCAACACAAAAGAAAATATTTACAAGTGGAGAGTTAAATCTAATTTGTACTTCTTACTGTGGCTACTATTACCATCATTATTTGTACACTCCAACACCAAGGTCTTAGGATCTGGCTCTGGTCGATAAGCTTGTAACAGATCAAGTAGCTCATTAGCAGTGTGAGCACAAATAAAAAGTTTTTTCGCTGTGGAAGCAATGAAGTAATTTTTTATTGCATGGTTAATAAATGCGATAAAGCTATTATAAAAGTTATTGACATTTAATAAACCGATGGGTTTCTGATGAATGTGCAGATGGGCCCAAGATACTAATGTGATAAGTGCCTCTAGAGTTGCAAGATCCCCTGATAAGAAAATAAAAGTATCAGTATGATTAAGCATTTCAGATATTCTTTCTTGCATACCTGAGACAACTAACTCTTCTCCAGTCGGTAAGTCAGACACTTGGCTCCCTCTGACATAAGCAGCTTCTGAGACCAGTTTTGATAACCCTCGGTCACCTCCGCCATATACCAAGTGTAATTTCTTTGCTGTATGCTTCAACCAAGATCAATGGCTGCCTCAACGAACTCTTTATATTTGCCATCGTTAAATCCAGAAAATACACAAATGTTCTTGAATTGTTTATTGGGAGTAGCTGCCATTGGAATACTTCTAAACAATAATTTGTGAGTGAAAACAAAAAGAATCATATTTAAGGATCTTGGCGGCAGTGGGTCACAGCTGTGAATGAGGTATCATGTCTATGTCAATTAACGTGTAAAGCACATGGCTCGAGAGTAAAAAAGGAAACAGTAGAAAGAAAAAAGCAAACAATAATAAAATAAAATTATTAAAGACAATAATGCAAATGATAAAACAACAGTGAAATAAAATAACAGTGAAGTGAAAGGATATTTACAAGTAGTTGAGACTGTGGCTCACATCTTCCTCTGGTTTTATGTTCAAAAATGGCTTCAACGTCCTCTATGGGTCGAGGATAGGCTTCCCATCTAGTTTTCTTATAAACTGGCAAACATGGTCGTTTATAGTCAGATTCCCGAGACTGTATCGTGCATACTCTTTCTGGAATGATGGTCATAACTGGAGATTCGCTCCTTGCACATATCCACTAGGATGCGTTTCAAGAGACAAAAGTATATCATCCAATGATTCATTATTCAAGCCATCCCTAATGAATTGAATTTTATTTTTTCTGTTATCAGACACCATTCCTAAAGAACATAGTTTTTTTATCGCATATCATTCTGGCACACTTATGACAAGCAATAGAAATTCTCCGAGCTCTTCGCTTTCTTGCGTAATTTCCTTTACCACAACCAGGCATGTATGCAATAAACAGAGTAACAAACAAAACACACAAAGAAAATCACAATCGTCCTCTTATAGAATTTACCTCAAGCTCCAACTGGATGTTGTAGACACTTCTCTCAATGTCTCTGAGTTGGCTTTCTAAATCCTCAACGTGGGATATTAACTCTTGTGGTTGTAGCTTCCAAATACGATGTATTTTACAAAATCGTTTTTGGCCTCTAAGATGAGATTGGGCACGTTGAAATCGTCTAAGGATGTTCAAGAGGATCTGTCTCATGATTAAAAGTGATAAAAGAAAACTTAATGGTTAAACAAACACACTTATGCACAAATAATTTCAATTAGCAGAAGAATAGTAAAAAGAAAGAAAAAATCAAATCACCAAAAAGAAAGAAAAATCTCAATTCAAATGTAGTGGGTCACTCAAATTTATTTCAGTGTCATCTTCATGTGGTTGGTATTCTAGATATGGCTTTAATATTTGACTATTAACTTTAAACGTGACCCCATTCTTTGGGTCTTTAATTTCAATTGCCCCATATGGAAAAACAGTATAAACAATAAAGAGGCCAGACCATCGAGAACGCAACTTACCTGGGAATAGGTGCAAACGAGAATTGAATAAAAGTATTTTCTGACCTGGAGTGAAAGATTTTCTCATAATCTGCTTATCATGAAAGACTTTCATTCGCTGCTTGTAAACCTTGGCATTTTCGTATGCATCATTGCGAATTTCTTCAGGTTCTGCCAGCTGTAATCGTCTTTTTTTTAGCCAGCTTACTACATGTCAAAATTAAATTTCTTGATGGCCCAGTACGCACGATGCTCGAGTTCCACAGGTAGGTGGCAAGTTTTTCCATACACTAGCTTGTAGGGTGACATCCCAATTGAGGTCTTGAAAGTCGTTCTATATACCCATAATGCATCATCGAGTCTTAATGACTAATCTTTTCTGTCTGGCCTTACCGTTTTTTCTAATATGTGCTTTATTTTTCGATTGGAGATCTCAACTTGGCCACTGGTTTGCGGATGATACGGGGTCGCCACCTTATGAGTGATAGAGTACTTTATCAAAAGTGTTTTGAATGATTTGTTGTAAAAGTGGGTACCACCATCACTGATTATTGCTCGAGGGAATACAAAGCATGAAACAATGTTGCTTTTCAAAAACCCTATCACCAGTTTATAATCATTGGTTCTGTATGTAATTGTCTCTACCCATTTCGATACACAGTCAACAGTAATCAATATGTATTGATGGCCAAAAGAAACGGGAAAGGGTCCCATGAAGTCGATACCCCATACATTAAAAATCTCAACCATTAAAATTGGATTTAGTGGCATCATGTTCGTTCGTGTGATGCTCTCTATTCGTTGACACCTATCACATGAAGAGCAAAAGGTGTAATCATCTCAAAATATAGTTGGCCAATAGAAACCACATTGTAGAACTTTTGTCGTTGTTTTCTTAGCACTGAAATGGCCTCCATAAGCTTGTTCATGGCAAAATGAAAGGATATTCTGAAATTCATTTTCTAGGACACATCGTCTAATAATTTGATCTGCACAATACTTGAACAGATAAAGGTCATCCCAGGAAAATTCTTTATTTCCGTAAAAAATTTAGTCTTGTTCTGCTTGGCTTAATGCTCTAGAAGTTTACCTGTAACAAGAATATTAACTACATTAGCATACCATGGTAATATTTCTACATTCATTAATTGCTCATCCGAAAATGACTCATTCAATGTTAAGGGTTCTGTAATTATGTCAAAATGGAGACGAGAGAGATGGTCAGCCATAACATTTTCTGTTCCTTTCTTATTTTTGAATTCCAAGTCAAACTCCTGCAAAAGCAACACCCAATGAATTAGTCTAGCTTTTGCATCTTTCTTTGTGAGAAAAAATTTAAGAGCAGTATGATCTGTGAATACAATTATTTTACAGCTAATAAGATAAAATCGAAACTTCTCTAATGCAAACACTACTGCTAGCATTTCTTTTTCAGTAGTTGAATAGTTCAATTGTGCATCATTTAATGTCCTATTAGCATAGTAAATAACATGGGGAATTCGATCAACTCTTTGTCCTAATACTGCTCCTACTGCATAATCAGATGCATCACATATGAGCTCGAATGGTAAGCTCTAGTTTGGTGGCTGAATGATGGGTGATGACGTCAACAATTGCTTTAACTTTTCAAATGCTACAAGACATGAATCATCAAAGACAAAATGCACATCCTTACCAAGTAAATTGCATAAGGGTCTAGAAACTTTGCTAAAATCCTTAATGAAACGTCTGTAAAAACTAGTATGCTCAAGGAAAGATCTTACTTCTCTGATTGTTTTAGGTGGAAGAAGATTGGAAATGAGATCCACCTTGACTTTGTCAACCTTAATACATTTGCATGAAATAATGTGACCGAGGAATACTTTCTTTTACCATAAAATGGTATTTCTCCTAATTTAAGACCAAATTTTTCTCGATACATCTCTACAGAACTTTTGTCAAATGATGTAAACATTGATCAAATGAATCTCAAAAAATAAAAAAATCATCCATAAAGACCTCAAGAAATCGTTCAACTATATCAGAAAAAATGCTTAACATACAATGTTGAAATGTAGCAGGTGCATTACATAATCTAAATGGCATCCTCCTATATGCAAAAGTGCCAAAAGGGCAAGTCAAATTGATTTTCTCTTGATCTTTTGGTGCTATGGGAATCTGATTGTATCCTGAATAGCCATCTAGAAAGCAATAAAATTCATGACTTGCTAATCTATCAAGCATTTAATCAATAAATGGTAAAGGAAAATGATATTTACGTGTGACAGAAATTAACTTTCTATAATCAATGCATACACGTCATCCTGTAGTTACTCTAGTGGGTATGAATTCATTATCAGCATTGGTAACTACTATGACTCCTGACTTTTTAGGAATAACTTGCACAGGATTGACCCATGAACTATTAGAAATTAGATAAATGATACGTGTATCTAATAGCTTAAGGACTTCCATTCTAACAACTTCTTTCATGTTAGGATTTAACCGACGTTGCATTTCCCTTGTAGATTTAGCATTTTCATCAAGATGAATGTAATGCATGCAGTCTCCTGGGTTTATACCTTTGATGTCTGCTATGTTCCATCTTAATGCTCCTTTGTGCTTTTTTAAAACATCCAACAACTTACCTTTTTGTTCGTCATTTAGGGATGATGTAATGATTACCGGTAAAGTGCATTCTTCTCCCAAGAACGCATATTCCAAAGTGTTAGGTAATGGTTTGAGCTTGAGTTTTGGTGGTGATTCTGATGATGGGATGATTTTCTTCTCTGATGATGCTAGTTGTCCAACTCTTCACTTCCATTTATTAGTATCCATGGATGGTGCTAAGTCAAGTAAGGCGTTGACCTCATCGACTGATCTGTCAACATCAAAATCCAAACCAAAGTGAGTTAAACATGTTTGTAAAGGGTCATCACTAAGGTTTGAAAGAAAAGTATCATCAACTAATGCTTCAATTAAATCCACATCAACAATTCCATCATCTGCATTGTGAGGTTGTTTGGCAATGTTGAAGATGTTGAGTTCCATGGTCATATTGCTGAAAGACACCTGCATATTTCCAGTTCTGCATTGAATGTGAGCATCCGCAGTTGCCAAGAAAGGTCGGCCTAGGATAATGAGAATGTGCTTCCTTGAATCCTAGATTGGTTAAGTGTCAATTACAATGAAATCAAAAGAAAAATAAAACTTGTCTACCTAGATAAGCACATTCTCCACAATACCACGAGGTATTTTCATGGATCAATCTGCAAGTTGTAACACCACTGGAGTTGGGTGTAATTCTCCAAGTCCAAGTTTCACAAATACAGAATAAGGCAATAGATTTACACTAGCTCCTAAATCCAACAAAACATTCTCAATTGTGTGGTTCTCTATACTACATGAGATAGTGGGGGAGCCTGGGTCTTTACATTTTAGAGAAATTTTGTGTTGGAGTATAAAACTAACATTTTCAATTAAAAATGCCTTCTTTTAAACATGAATGTTTCTTTTTTTAGTACAAAGGTCTTTAAGAAACTTGACATAAGATGGAACTTGTTTTATAGCATCAAGCAAAGGGATATTAACACTTACCTGTTTGAAGATCTCAAAAATCTCACCTATGGATTTTCTCTTCTTTCCTTTAGTTAACCTCTGAGGAAATGGAGCCTTAGAAACATACTCTCGTGGGTTGGTTTCTTCTTGCTCCTCAGATGGTGTGTCTTTAACATTCACAGGTACAATTTGATTTTCTTTTGTCTCCAGTATCTCCACTTTGTTGTCGACTCCTTTTCTTTTTCGCAAGGTCATAACGGCTTTGACCTTTAAATGCTGCTGTGGTGAATTGGTACTTGCTTCATGCACTCCTTTAGTATTAGGCACTGGTTGACTTGGAAATTTGCCTTTCTCAACAGTCATTGCCAAAGTCTGAACTGAAAAAGCAAGTTGTCCCACCATCTTTTCGAGATTTGAAACTGATTGGGCTTGTGAGTTGAAGCCTGCTCTCATCTCATTTCGTAGTCCATCAATGGTTCCGTTTTGTTGCTCAATCATGGAGTGAGTAACATTCTTGAAATTCTGGAGTGCATCCTCCCATGGTCTTGGTTGAGAGTAGTTCTGGTTCTAATTGTATGGTCTAAATTGTGGCTGAGAGGCTTGAAGAACTTGAGGAATTGGTTGCATTGGTAAAGCTGGAGCTGCTTGTCCATTCTGTTGGAATCCTTGAGACCATGAAAAATTGAGGTGGCCTCTCCATCCAGGGTTATATGTGTTGGAGTATGTGTTGTAATTTGATGGCTTCCTCATGACACCGATGGCATTGGCTTGATCTGAATATGACTCATCATCATGTGGCTCTGTTGATTTAGCAGTCGTCAATGATGCTATTTGTCGAGAAAGGCCTTCAACCATCTCTTTGACTTCTTTTATTCCCAAACTGGACTCGCCAATGTGAACCTCATTCACTCCCTTAATTCTTTTAGTATTCCTGAGTGATCGACTCCGTTGTTAGGAATTATCTGCTTGTCGCTGGAAGAAATCCGAAATCTCTGATGCACTTTTTGACATTAGCTCTCATTCGCTTGTTGCCATCAGCCATTCTTGCACATTTGGCAATAATCTGTTAGCCTATATGGCTATAAATATTGATTTTGATGATAACAAACCACATGTGTAAATTAAAGAAAATTGAGAGTAGTTAAAAATAAAGTCTTATATATTGTGCTTTTAAAATAAGAAAATGATTTTATGGAGTTAAGTTATTCCTCAAAGTTGTGAACTAAAGTGAAAGAATTTTACAATCTTTGTTTTTAATAAATATTGTTTTTGAATTTCGGATTTGGACTTATTTGAAAATATTTAAATATTATGGGCCATTCTAAAATTTCACAAAGTTTGGGCTTGTTCATAATTTCAGAAAGTTTTGGGATTCACATAGTATTATTAAGAAATTCTGAAATTGGACTTAATTGAAAATTTTTATAACGTGTTGGGCCATAGTGCAGTTATGGAAAGTTTTGGGGTCAAACTGTAATTTTGGCAAACCGTGCATTGTACCGTTACTGTAGCAAGCGGCAATCCGGATATGATAAACGGAATTCCGGTTATGGGGCAGAAAGGTTCTGGAGCATAAACGGCAATCCGGTTGTGCTAAACGGCATTCCATTGATTCGAAAGAAAACACGGAGCATAAACGGCAATCCGGATATCACAAGCGGCATTCCGGATACTCAAAAATTCAAATTTTTGCCTTAACGGTAACATGCAAGCGGAATTCCGGATACCATAAACGGCAATCCGGTTATGAGTAAAAAGTGAATAACGGCTAGTTTTTTTAGCTCCAACTATAAAAACTCAAAGCCAATTCATTTTCAACCCCTCTAGCAAGCACAAACAAAAAGCATACAACATATCTTGAGCTCTCAATTCGCAAATCTTTATTATTTGAATCATTCTTGTTCTTGAATTTGTTCATCTACTCTTTAAGAGAGTTTTCATTGTAATTTTCATTTCCTCATTCAAATTGTGAGTGTTTGAGTGTGTGAAACACTTGAGTGAAGAAATTGAGATATAATCTCATTGTTGTAAAGGTTCATTGACACCTTGAAGTCAATTGTAAGCACTTTAAGCCTTGGAAGGCTTGGATAGTGAAAACCTCGAGCTTGGATCGCTTGGAGGCGTGGACGTAGGCGGGGATTGCCGAACCACGTAAAATTTCGTGTTTATTTCTCTTCTCTCTTACTTATTTATTATTGTGCTTGGATTGAACTTATTGCTTTTGAATTTATTAAGGCTTTAGATTGGATTGTTGTGTGGTTTTGTTAGGAGAATTTTTTTTAATACCAATTCACCCCCCTCTTGGGTTGCACACTTGTATTTCATAATCCCTCCAAGAAGTATTGGCATTGGTGTCATTTCTCATACCCATGATGTGGACACTTCAAAAGTAGCCCATTGAATCGCTCCTATACTTCGAAAAACTGTTCGTCTTCTCTCTGGGTGAACTCTGAGATTTCCCTGCGAATAGCATTGGTTTTATGCGCTGGGAAATATTTATTTAAAATTTCGTTACCATTTGTTCCCATGTTGTAATGCTATTAGGAGGCAATGTATTGAACCATGAACGAGCTCTATCCTTTAAAGAAAATGGGAATAGTCTAAGTTTAACATTATCTTCTGAAAAATTCTCATATTTAAAAGTTTGACAAATAGTATGAAAATCATTCAGATGATTATATGGGTCCTCATTTTCTAAGCCATAGAATGTTGGGAGACAATTTAGCACACTGGGTTTTAACTCAAAACTCCTAACAACTAAATTTGGGTATCGTATGCATAATGTGCTCAAATTAGCTAAGGGACTGAAGTAGTCCTTAAATGACCTCTCATGTGATTCTGGTTGTTGCAAATCCATTTCAATTTTATCTTTAAATGCAATGTATTTGTGTGTGCGAAGTGTTTTTTCTAATTCAAGGTCTATAGGTTCAAGATTAGGTAATAATGACCTACGACCATGCATGCAAAGAAAATAAAAATGAGAAAAAAATAAATAAAAATAAAGAAGAAGGAGAAATTACGATACTAACCTTATTGCACTATTATAACCTTTCTATAAAAAAAATACTAAAAAAAATACGTGAAATAAATTAACTAAATATAATTTAAGAAATAAATTAACAAAATAAACAAAAAACTACAAAGAAAAAAAATAACATGAAAATTAAATTATAGAAATTTAAAGAAGAGAGAAAAGAAATTGTTACCTAGAAAATGTAAATTCACTTCTTTTTTTTTAAGAAAAAAAATTACAAGGAAACAACTAAAATAATAATAATAATAATAATAATAATAAATTATTTACAAAAATTAATTCTACAAATTAAAATACTTATCTCCCCGGCAACAGCGCCAAAAACTTGTTGTGCAAATTTTGTTGAACCCGCAAGCGCACGAATCTATTATAGGATAGATCAATGGTGTCGGGTGTCGATTCCATGAGGAGGTAGATTTTAATTAGGTGTAGAATTAATTTTGTGAGTGAGTGATTGGATTTATAGGGAAAATTGATTTAAACTATGCTAGAATTTAAATTGGAATAGCGGAATTAAATTGAACTGGAAACTATTATAACAAAGTGCTTGGGTATCTGGATCCGTATCAACATGCACCATTGGCTAAATATTCTTTATTAATACCAATTAAATCATAAAGGGGGAATCCACACCTCATAAACCACACTCTAATCAATATGGTGCTAAGGGCTTATCGTGCCAAATAATAATAATCTTATACTAGGGTGCCGGTGAAATAAGAGCGGTAATTAGACAAGATTATTATTATTTGTCGACGAAAAGTCAAAACCTCCACAGAAATTAGAGGGGAAGAGAAAATAAATTTACCAAATAAAGCCCATGACACATGTTGAGACTTCACCTTCAACCCAAGCTTGAAAGAAAATTAGTTACTCATAATTGAACTAAAGGTAAAATGAAAATTTATTAAAATATGTAGAAATACAAGATGGAAAAAGAATAACAGAAAACTAAGCTCAAAAATAGATTCAGAGGTGTCAAATTAGGGGGGAGAAACCCCTTTTTTTATAGATACATTGAGTAAATCATGGCCATCGAATTAAAAACAGTTTGGACGCACAAGATTGCGCCACGTCATCAGTCAACAATACGTAGTTTGACCACGGGTTTGACCACGTGGTTTGAACAGTAACACGGTTTGCACACGGTTTGAATAGTGACGCGGTATGAACAGTATCATGAACAGTGCCCATGAACAGTACCGTACATGTGAATAGTGCCGTGCGTGTGAACAGTGCCATTTTTCCTTTTATGCTCCTTTTAAGGTTTTCGACTGTCCTGAGTTCAAAAGTGACGTCTGTTTTGCTATCCGATATCTCATTCATTGTGAAATGACCATGATGCTCCTAAAATACATAAAATACTTAATTAAAACAAAACACTCATAATTAAATAATAAGGGACTTAAATAAATAAAATTAGAGATGTTAGTGAGACTTGAAGTGTAAAATAACGATTTTCTCATTTATAAATATACATTTGCTAACACTCAACAGTTAGTTAGGTAAAGATCATAAGCTTCACTTTCTTACATCGAAACAATAACTACTCAAGAGTTTGAAATTATAAATACGGATTATGGGGACCCTCTCTTGTTTTGTTCGAAGATAACTATAGATATTATTTAAGTTTTTTAGATGACTTTAGTCGATATACATGGATCTACCCTCTAAGACATAATTATGAAGCTTTAAAAGTATTCAAGCTGTTCAAATTGCAGGTTGAGAAATAGTTCAATAAAACCATGAAGATGCTGCAATTTGATTGGGGGAAGGAGTATAAAGTGTTCATTAACTTTTTAAAACAAAATGATATATTCCGACACTCATGTCCCTATATACACCACTAATATGGCCTAGTTAAAAGAAAACATAAGCATATAATTGAATTTGGCCTATTTTACTCGCTTAAGCCAAATTACCATTCAAATTTTGGTGGGATGCTTTCTATGTAGCTATTTATCATGTAAATAGCTACTCACACTTGTACCTAAATACTTATCATCATATGTGAAACTTTTTAAACATAAACCTAAATACACTTTGCTAAAATGTCTTGATTCCATTTATTATCTATATATGAAAGACTATAACAAACATAAATTTGATTATCATTCCAGTAAATGTATCTTTATTAGTTACAACCCCTCCCACAAAAAATACAAGTGTTTACATCCCTTAGGTCAAGTTTATATTGCTAGGCATGTCATTTCTTATGAGAATATGTTTCTTTTCATTACTGATACTATTTTTCAGTCATCACATAGTCACATATCTTCTTCATCTTACATATATACATAACAGCAAGTTAATAAGTTGTCTACTCTTCAATATTATTTTAATGATAGCTTTAATATTAGTCCATTAACAAGTTCTAATAGTAGAGATATTGAAAACTCAGTAAGAACTACAGATACAAATAATCAAGGAAATCAACAACAAGCTTCACATGTACGCCTATCATAAGAAACATAATCCAACACTAATATACTTGATCCACTTAATCAAGAACCAATAAATAATTCACTTCTTTTAAACACTACTCAACTAAATCTTCCCAAAACACACATAAAATAATTGCCTAAAGCAAAACATGTGTATTCAAACCAAAGGTTTATACAGTTGTCCTTTTGAACAAAGAACCAAATACAGTGAAAGAAGCAATAGCTGATAAAAAATGGTTTCAAGCCATGAAAGATGAATTTGATGCTTTGATGAAAGATGATACATGAATCATGGTTCCTAATACTTCTCCTTATTGAATTGTTGATAACAAATAGGTGTTCAGAATTATGTACAACACATATGGCAATGTAACTAAATACAAAGCATGATTAGTTGCGGAAGGCTTCCAACATATTAAAGGAGTAAATTACTTTGAAACATTCAGCCCTATAGTTAAGCCATCAACAATAAGAGTTGCCTTGAGTTAAATAGTGATGTACAACTGGAAGATAAGACAAAAGGATGTTAATAATGCCTTTTTAAGTGGAGAGCTTGCTGAGAAAGTTTTTATGCATCATCCTGAAGGGTTTGAAGATTCAAAATATCTTGAATATGTTTACAAGCTACAAAAGGCTTTCTATGGCTTGAAATAAGTCCCTAGAGTTTGGTATGAAAAACTCAAGAGTTATTTAATATAGTGGGCTTTCAAAACTCAAGAGTTGATAACAGGCAAAGACTCTATGATCAAGGTATTGATATATGTGGATGATATTCTTATTATAGGAACTTGTAATGTTGTTTTTAAAGAGTTTATATCAAAGTTTAGCATTATGTTTGTGTTGAAAGATTTGGGTATTCTATCTTATTTTCTTGGTATAGAAGTTTTGTATACAGATGGAGAAATTTATTTGTCTCAAAAGAAGTATATCAGAGATTTACTCACTAAGGCAAAAATGTTAAACTGTAAAGGAATTGAAATAACTATAAGTACAAGGCTTAAGCTTTAGAAAGAAGTAAAGGGACCATTAGGACAATACATTGAAGCATGACGCTATAAAAGCATAGATGGTGGCTTGCAATATCTCATTCTAACCAGACCAAAAATATTGTTTGTTATGCATAAGTTAAGTTAATATGTGGCTAGTCCTACACTTCATCATCTAATGACTTATAAGCAAGTTAAGATACTTAAAGGAGACAAAAAATTATGGCTTGAATTTTAGTTTAAATGAGAAATGAAACTAATTGATTTACAAATGCAGGCTAGCCATGTGACTTAAATGACAAAAAATCCATTGGGCCTAATATATATTTGGGAAATAATTTAATCTCCTAGTCATCAAAGAAGAAATCTATAGTAGTTAGATCTAACGCAGAGAATGATTAGTTGACATGGCTGCAATAATTGTTTGTAGAAATGGGATTACATTGTACATCAATTTTATCTATTTGGTGTGGTAATAAGAGTGCCATTGAGTTAGTCATCCAGTCTATCACTTAAGATCTAAACACATTAAGTTGTATATACACTTTCTTAGAGACAAAGTAATTGTAAAAGGGCTTGAAATCAATTATATACCAAGTGAAAAGCAAATTGCAAACATCTTAACCAAGCTACTTCTATTCATCCAATTTAATTTCTTTAAAGCCAAACTTAATGTGAAACCTTACCTGTTAAGTTTGAAGGGGTTGTTAAGAGAGCGTAGCCAAAGGAGGAAAGTCAGTAGCAGTTAAATATAGAAGCTCAGCTTCCTAATAGTGATAGCTCAACCGTGCCAAATTAGGGCATTCTGTTATGCATTTCCATCACATGCTTTAATAAGATTTAGTTAATAGCATATTTTATTTTATATAAAACCAAAAAGATAAATAGTGCCTGTATTAGATATTTTATTAGTTCAATAATATTTTTCAGATCTGAAAAAGAAATTTCTATCATTTCTTTGTTTCCACACATAAGCCTATAAGTAATTTTAAGCTTTTCTTTCATCATTAAATGGTTAATGTGAGTTAATAGATTTATAAATTAGTTAAATTATATAAAAATCTGACCAAATTGGGTTTTTCATAATCTTAAAGGCAAAACCCACAATCCGGGCGATAAATACGTCAACTAGACTTACAAGCGCCTGTGATCTAGGTAACTAATTCCTATTGCTTGGGTGACAACACATCTCCTAAGCAACATGCATGTCGCCTAATTTTTTCCTGCACAACATCTTGCAAGCAAAAGATATTATGAGCAGGAAATTCCTGAGCAATGTTTCTTATCGCTTAATTTTTGGCAAGTTGTCATCTCATTTGATTTCGATATTCGATTCATTTTTACTACAACTCTTCCATTTTTACTATATCTTTTTTTCAATTTTATAATTCTAAAAAGTTTGAAAGTAATGGTAGACAACATGTTATCACCTATATTGCAATGGGCGTCAGCATACGATTACCTATAGGCAAATAGGCCATTTGGGCAACACTGACATCATGCCCACATTGCCCAAGTTAGGATTGCGCAATGTGCCTAAGCCATCAAAGCTTGGCATGAACAAAATGCACATAACTAGTCAATGCTGACATTCTACTCACATTGTCGAAGCTTGGCATGGGCAAATGCGCACGCTGTTTTTGGGTAACATAAGCCATATGACCATATCCTGAAAGATTGGCATATCAATCTTCTCTTCAAACTCATTTTAATAGACATTTTAAGTAAAAATTTCTTTAAGTAAAAATTTCTTAAAGGCATTTTACAAACCTTAATGTTAAAAAGATTTCTATTTTCATGTCTAATACATGTCCTAGTGCTTAGCCATCATCAATATTAATTAAATAAACAGCTTAAACAATATTTAATGAACAAAACTAATGGAAACAAAATAATATCATGAAGTGAAGCTAAGCAAGATCTTAAATTAAGAGGAGCAAAACCATGATTTAAAGTTGCACAAAACTCTTAAAGAAAGTAAAGTGACCATCGAATAAAGGAAGTTGCCATCGAAAGAGGTCCTATTTGATTCGATTTATGTGATCTCGAGATGAAGCTGAGCAAAAATGTCGAAGAAAGTTCAATCGTCATCGAAGAAAGGAAGTCGTCAAATGTGTAAATCACACAAAATCAATGTCGAAAGTGAAGGAAGCTGCGGTCGGATTTGAAGGTGTTGCTTAAGTGGAATTGGACAAAGTGGGCAATCACTTTGTGCTAACTTGAGGTTTTCACACTAAAAGAAAAAAAAAAACCTACTAGGAAGTGAATGGCAGTTGCCCTTACTGTTATTGTAGCTAGCATCAAGAAAAGATGACTAAACAATATCTTTCTAAGGTTTGTGATAGATATTAACGATCATAGTTATAACATTTTTTTGGAGTAAAGTAGAACAATTTTGAATGTGGCTCTTTTTTTTATTTCATGCTTTTTTTTTTGAAATTTTGGTGGGAAATTTTAAATATGTGAAAATGAAATTTGCAATTAACAGAAATATTTTTTATAGTGAATTTGGAAAATCACATATTTTAGTAAGTAAATTGACTGCTAATTTTAGTGTGAAATCTAATTAGAACCACTATTTGTAGTGAATGATTTGTTTCTATCACGAAATTATAATCAATATAATTTAAAAAAGCCTGCAATTTATTTAATATTTAAAATTTCAAAAATCCACAAATTAATTAGATTCTTCAAATGAATATTGACATTATAAAATCATTAACAAAGGAGACAAAATGAATAACAATGAATAATTATTGATAATTGTCAACAGAAATTAGGATTTCTAACGGAAAGAGTGAAGTCTTCAACAATGGCAGTCAATGAGGATATCTAGTGGAGCTCAAATGGTGGTGAGTGAGAATGATAGATGAAAGGTGTCGAAAATAGTGGCGAGAATGGCAATCAATGAGAATGGTGTCAAACGACAAGTGATTGTCGTGGTTTCTTAAGTTTTCTCTCTAATTGTTTAAGTCTTTGGTGTTTTTAGTGTTCAAATGAATTTCAACTTTTGGACAAATTTTAAGTTCTCTCCTTACTCAAAGCTTTGTTTATATTTATTTATTTTATTTTTACAAAAGTGTTAGTCCTTACTTAAAATTATAAACTTTATATCAGTAAGGAGACATCATCATTTCAATTGCAAAAGAAATGACAGCATTCCCTTTTAATATTAATTTTTGGTTGTAAAATAATTTTTTAAAAAATACAATGAAACCCGTGCAATTAAAGTCAAAATCCAATATCAGTCGCAAATTCTTGATAGCCGAAAAATCTACCATGAGTCTATTATAGGCTCACAATTATTTCACAACTTCATGGTATAAATAAAATCTATTGAGAGTCTATCATTGCAAGTCTCTTAGATCAAAAGTTGTTGCATAGAGGACTGTCGTGTAGTGTAAGGTTTATTTGTATTAAATTTTAGGTGTATTTTGGTATAAAACGCTAGTTGATATTGTAAGAAAAATTAAAGTACAATCTTTTTTAAAAGTGGTCAAATCCTTAAAATTCTAAAAAAAAAAAAATAAAAGATATTCAATTGATGAGAAATGCTAGTTCCCTAGACCTTAAATCTTAATTAAAAAAAGACATAAATGTTGGAAATTATAAAATTATAAAATTATTGAAATGTGTCGTGTTTTTTCTATAACAAAGTAGGATATAAATAAGGAATTATGTAACGTCATCTTTTTTTATAATTATTGAATCATACAACAATGGTGTGTTTATTTCTTGAATTAGCAAATGAGAATAATACATATTCCTCATTAATAGTGTTTACTTATTAAAAATATAAAGAAATATGAATAGATTTTGGTGGAGCCCATAAATTTGGTAATGAGAAGCGGGAATTCCATTTAAATGAAAATAGGAAATGAATTGATCATTAAACACGTAGATTAATTGGTATCGGACTGTTCTAATTTAACCAAAGTTCTCAATTTGAGTATTGGGAATGTAATTATGTTGAATACTTATTGGGAGAGCTTAGCCGCCCTAGTGGTCCTATCCGTCTCGAATCTAGAGTATTCAAAGGCTAATGTGGTCTTCGGATATCAGATGGTTTATTATACCAAAAAAAAAAAAAGAAATGAATTGTCATTTTACTAGTGAACAAATACATAATTGTAACTAAGGGTATTTTAATAATTTGTAATAATTCATTCCAATTAGAAAACAAAAGTATATATATCAATATAAATACAACTCATTTGATTTCGATTCCTGCAGCTCAAGTAAACAATTATTATGATTTTCATTTTTTATTTCAATTTTAACCCATTTTGATTTATGCCCATTCTAATTTTAATAAAGTAAACGCACCATAAATGTAACATCATTTATATTACATGTTATTAATTTCAACCAGATACATGTAATATGACTACTATACAACTATACCTTTCTGGGGTTTACCATACTCCTTATATATTAATAAAAATAATAAAATCTTATCATTTGACGATTTTCGTACTGTAGACATAGGGTCTCTCAATATGTTATTAGTCACAATTATATTATGTTTGGTACAAACACTTGATTCATTCTTAGAAAATAAAAACAATAATTTTGAGTCACAAATTCTTATATAAACTTATTGTATAAAAACTTAAATATCACAACTATATTTATTAGATAAAAATGCTTCATGACACACATAATTTGTTTTAACAAATGCATTTATATAAGAGTAATGATAGAGTCACAACCATTTTATATAAATAAGTGGTATAAATTAATATAATATGAAAAGATCATTGGTATAAAATACTATAGGCTCACATAATTTTAAAAAATAACTATTATTATTTTTAATAAAAAGTTTTATGACACATCGATTTACATAACTAATTTGTATAAAATTATTTGTATCTCCATTATAAGTATTGTTTATACGATATCAATCTGTGAAAAATGAGTTTGTGCAAATCCTTTTCATAAAATTATAAAAATAACACAGCAGAGAAACAGTTCGGCAGAGCAGAGGCATAAAAAACGGTACGTTTAGCGTCTTAATCGAGGTACAAATTCCACCTCTCATCTCTTCTTCTGAAGTTGGGCAAAATCTCAAGAGAGTTCTAGATTTATTAAATTTGGGTCTTTGCCTTTAGCCATTAACGAATGTAAGTAATTCTCTAATATTCTTTAATTCCTACTGCCTGAAAAAATAGAAACTTTCAGCTTTTCCAGGATTTTTTTTTCAATTGTGAAAATGAAAATTAACGGATTTATAAATAATAAGTGTCGTTTCTTTTGTATTTGATGTCGTTTTATTTGTGGGTAAAAGGAGGAATTCGGTGAATCGGCCCCCAACGCCTGATGCAGTGGAAGACCAAGAAAAAGAACCTACTCTACAAGAAATTATCAACATCAAGGTTTTTTTTAACTTTTTTCTATTTAATATTATGTTACTTAGCAGTAATTATTGGTATTACAATGGATATTTTGATTATTTTTTAGTGGAATTTCTTTTTTAAATGGGTATCATTTGTTTTGATTGATAGATGATTGAGAGTGGAGAAAAGGAGAAGTTAATGGAACTTTTGCGGGAAAGGCTTGTTGAGTGCGGATGGAAAGATGCAATGAAAGCACTTTGCAGGTTATAGCTACTTCGTTTAGCTATTAATTATTTTATTCTTTACATGACTATTGTTTGTATCAAGTCTAATGATTGCCCTGGTTTCTTGTTTGTTGGCAACTCTTAGGTTGGTTCGTGGGGTGTTTTAATATGAAAATGTAAATGGAAAATTTGATAGTTTTAAAGGAGTAGTGTCCAAGATAAGGTATGGTTGAGTGGTGGGAAGTGGTAATGGTAGTTAGTGTAGCCAATGAGAGTGGATGATTTGAATAAGATGTGTGAGAAGCCTATGCAATTCTAATACATCTTAGGAGGAGAAAAATTTTTGGGACACCAAGTCAAATTCAACCAAAAACGCACTGTATAATACATATTTGGTTCAGGCATGGATTAGGATTAAGATGCAAGTGAGGGAGCCAGATGGGGATGAGGACTGCTAGAATGCAGTGAAGGATGATGTGTAATGAATGATAGTGAATTTCCAATTAATGCAGTGTCTCCGATTGCTCATTGCAAAAAGTTTAAATCCAATGTTGTGAAAACATATGCTCTATACTAGGATGCAGTGAAGGATGATGTGTAATGAATGATAGTGAATTTCCAATTAATGCAGTGTCTCCGATTGCTCATTGCAAAAAGTTTAAATCCAATGTTGTGAAAACATATGCTCTATGTGGTAGCTCTCGAATCATGCTCAGGTTTAGGAAGGTGTTACAACTGAATTGTGATTTGATCATTTGCCTTTTCTTAAGACAGTTTAGAACTACCAGTTTTGTTGACTATAATACTTGCCGCAAACATGGACATTTTTCTCCTTATTGCGTCCAACAGATACGACTTGCTGAAAAGAAACATCTAATAGCATTTTCTTTTCCTATAAGTTTATTAGATGAAGCTTTGCATGATTCTGATTCTAGCGTGTTTTGTTTCAACATTTGAAAATCTCTTTTGACTCATTAGGGCATATATAAAGAAGACTGGTACAAATAATGTTACTGTGGATGATCTTGTACATGTAATCACCCCAAAGGGCAGAGGTAAGGATTTCTTTCTTTTCCAAATTTCTTTTTTAAAAAAATAAAAATTTATGATCATCTGCTTGGAAATTTTCTCTACTACTTACAGCATTTAGCACATCCAGATGTTGCTTTAGGCTAGTTATCAATTTAGGGTTTTAATAACCAATAATCAATGAAGAGGAATGTGGTTTCCCCAAGTTAATTTGGTAAATCCTTACTAGCATCGATATGCTTTATTTGGTTTAGCCTTTTTTGTGATGAACTATCACGCTTTAAGAAAAATCAATGCAATTTTTTAATTTTGTAATTTAATTATACTGATATATTTTCCCTTTATTTTTCCCCCCTCTTTTTGGGTGTAAAGAATTGGTATATCAGATGTTAATCTTGTCACTTTTTGCCATGCAGCTTCAATTCCTGATTCCATAAAGACTGAGCTGTTGCTGAGAATTCGTACTTTTCTTGCATCGGCTGCACTTTAAATGCACCAGAGTGGTTTGACTCGTGTGAAGTCATGGAGCTATTGTCCAGTGGTTTTGGGAAAAATTCTGTGTAGCTTTCATATTTAGATACTTATAATTTCTGTGTGGTGGAGGCTGCTATGATTCGCTTAGGAATAGCAGAATGCCGCAACATTGAGGAAATACAATGTTACAAAATGAAGCAAGAGAAAGGTTTTATCATACAATGATGTGCACATAGGGTCTGAAAATCGGTTTGACGTTTTCACACTTTCTAACAAATGTTTTGATGTTTTCATAGTTAGTGTTCGGATGTCTGGCTGTCGATTGTTCATTTTGTAGTACTAAGTTGCTGGGTTTGAAATGAAACCGTGGGATGTAGTCTTCCGAATAATTTAAGTTCGATAATTGAAGTGTTCGGGTTCATGCAAAATTTTCTTCATTTAATTTTTATATTCAAAGTTCTAAGTTTGCAGAAACAGACAGAACCAATTTGTTATGGGCAAGAGGTCTGTACACCCGTCCAATGCGTTTGAGTCGAGAACTAAAGACAGGGTTAGTAATAGTATTTTGAGTCAATACTCTCAATCCAGGTGTAGCATTTGCTCAACTATTCACGTCTAAAGAAAGGCAATGTATGGGTTTTGGGCAGCCTTGTGCTGATGATGTGATAAAAAAATAACCGCACCGCTACAGAATGGATAGTGTAACTTGGGCGTAGCCTTCCACACCCAGCAATGAAGAGCACGCTTAACAACCAAGTGTTCAACTCGCCTAGTCTTCCAAACATGCGGTATTTATCCATGTCTATTTAAGGAATCCATGGTAGTCGATCCCAAGCTGAGCCGATTGTAAAGTATATGGCTAGAAAGCAGAACATTCAAGTTTCCAGAGAGTTAAACAAGGTCTCAATCCTTTCAAACTATCCAAACATCATAAAACACAAGACAATCATCGGAAACTCAGATTACATACACAGGACAGAGATATTAAAGCCTTCGTGTTTAAAGGCGCACATTGTTTCTCTTTCACATCTTGCAAGTCTGTCTTTAAGACTGCATTACTATCAAATGTAATACATACTGCAAATGCTCAAGAAGTAGCTTCATGAGATGAAAATATTTTATTTAGTTGACTCACAACATTTCCTACTTTTCACAGGAAGATTCATACAACCAGACCTTTTACCACAGCTTGCGCTCTTGAGGAAAATTGGTGAAAAGCAGGCAGCTCACATCCACCACATCCTACCACATTTGACAATTCTGCTAAAATATTATGCTTATGCAGCAGAGCCCGCTTGTTCACAAAGATCCATTAGATCAAGAGTCTGCATTACCACCATAAAATTCACAAATATTGGTTAAAATGTCAGCACATATAGAAACTTGCAGGAAATAAAAAAGTGAGAGCAATAACTGGAAAGGAAATGCATGGTTATGATACCTCAGGGACAGAGAGCTCAAGACGAAATTTAGGACCATCGTAGTGATGCAAGACAGGCCTAAAAGCATCTTCTTCCAATGCCTTGCACAGTTTTCTTACGCGGATCCTTACCTGTTTATGATTTCAGAAGGCAGTGAGTACAAATAATTTGTCACAAGTAAAAAGCTGTGAGATGCATTGAATAAAACAAAGTCCAAATGTCATCAATGCAGATTTTACCTGAGCAGGAAACCTTGATTCCCCTTTACACTTTTTGTCCTCCCAGGCTGTTGGGTCAATGTTGGAGCCTCCAAAACCAGTTGCCTGTATTAAACGAATTTGTGAAGCTCAAGTGTTTCACGAAAATTAATTGTATACAAGGTAGGGGCAAAGTAGAAACCACTGGTCAAAAACATCAGCATAAGAAAAGAATCATAGTTCCATTTAATCCCTGATGTAATCAAAGTTTTCTGAATTAATGGCTGTTAATATATTAAAAAGGCTTAAAGTTAAGAACAAACCTCAAATATTCCATGCAGTTGGTGAGTAGTATAGTTGTAGAGAAAAAGAGGTAAGCCGGGTGTTATAGCACGGACAGAATCCCTATATCTTGGAGGTAAACCTATCAAAATAATACAGCAATCAGCACATAAGAATCATATTAATACTGTCAACAAAGTAAGCTAAATTCTTAGACAAAACACATGCAAACTGATCATAAAAAAGCTATATTGCTAGAGATATCAACACAATGACTATGGCATTCACAGCTTGATATCACAATAAAATTAATAAATAATTTGCCCATCACGAATGAGTCATATGACCTTAATTATGAATTTACATCTGAGAGATACTGCAAAATTGATAAATGTCTTTATAGGGGTACATTCCTCAAGTTATGACCAAAAGAAAATGAGAAAACAACAATTACCAAAAAGCTGGCGTTTTAAATCTTCCTGCATTGTGTCGTTGTTGCAGACAAAGATGTACCCTCCTAGCACCTCATTTCTCGGAAGTGTCTCTGTTGCAGGCAAAGTCTTGAACCTTTTGTCAAGTGCACTGTTTGCGTTGCTATCATTGTTGTTGTTGTTGTTGTTGTTATTGTTGTTGTTTTCAGCCTCCTTAACACTGAGATTATTACCCCCATATTTATTAACCATCAGGTTTCCCATATTGTGCCCACTGTTTTTCTGGTACACTGCATTCATATTGTAAATACCATTCCTGAAGGAGCTTTTCGTAACATTTTCAACAACTTTGTTGTCCAGATTCATCATGTTGAAGTTGAAGTTAAAGCTCTCAAAATTATTATCTTCATGATACATGATTTTATCCCTCGGCCTTATTTCTGTCATACCCTTTGAAAGATCAAGATTGTTCATGCGTTCACCCTTAAACCTTGTCTGCTCAGCCAACCTTGAGGCAGCCCGTAGCCATGATTGATCTTCAGAGGTTCTTGATTGCCCTCGAAGTTCATCACCTAATTGCCAAAAGCTATGCATGTTGTCCATCTTGCAAATCCTAATGTGGTAACACGGAACAAATCTTATTTAATTTTTTTCCTTCAGAAAAGTTAAAGAGCATTGATAAAGAACCAAAGTGATCATAATTAGTAGACAAATAAATAGATCCATGCAAAAAATTATAGCACAGAGTAAGCATGGAAGGAAACATAGCATGTCAACCCCACTAACCCAATCACAACCACAAACCCCCCCAAAAAAAAAAATTCCTATCATTAAGCATAACATAATATGTAAATTGGACTTATGCAGGCGTATGACAGACCAAATGTTCTACAAATGTGATAAACCATCTCAAGAAAATGGAGGAAGAAAACAAGAGAAGCAATTCTACAAAATAACAAAATGGCGGTAATGAACAACTCCGTAATTAAAGTCAGTATCTGATATCAAAAACAATTCTTAACCTTGAACACTTCTCCACACCTCAAAATAACGAGCGAGGGAAAGAAAATACTAAATGCATTCACAATTATAGTTGAAAGCAATTTCCAACAATTTTAACAGTAAAAGAAACCCAAAATCTCAGAAATTTGATAAAGCAAATATCAAATACCCGTAAACAAAACAGAAACTTTCAGAAACAAATTTATAGTGGGAAGGCATGTAGAAAAAGTAATATAAGACAAATACTTCAACAAGAGATTTCAGCTTGTTATTAACAGAGCCAAACAGACCCAAATTAGTTTATTCAATTTCCTACAAAACAAAGCAACTTAAATACGAAAGATCATCATTTAAATCTAAATGCAAATCAACCAAATCGGGAGAAAAAAAAAACACAATTCAGGGCAATACGCTTAACATGCGGTGATAAATACACAACACAACAACAAATTCTAAAAAAACAAAAACTAAAAACTCACAGTCAACCCCTTTTGACTCCAAATCAACATTTCAGCAAATTTAGCTCTACTATCAACTAATAAACTCAAAAAAAAATACCACAGGATGCTAAAATCAACACCAAACAAGCACATTTAAGCTACAAAACCGAACAAATTGAAAAATAAAATCAAGAAAATCTAGCTAAGATTCAGTAAAGAAAAAAAAAACCTAGTACCAAGTAAACAGTTGGAAGCTTCGATTTTTGGGCTTAAATGCCAAAATTGAGGACAGACTTGGGATGGGAATTGAAGTCAAAATGAAAAAGGAACCCTAGATTTGGGGATCCATAAAAGAAGAGTGGGAGTACCTTTTTTCTTTGCCAGCCAATACCGTCAAGTCTGTGATGATACCTCCCTCCTATTCGCACGAGACAGATAGAGTGAGTGTGTGTGTGTTTTGTGAGAGGTAAGCTAAGGATATTTATTGTGCTTATATTTCTATATGACGAAAATACCCCTTGTCGTGATGTGTTTTTGCGGTTTTTGACCACTAATTTTATTTATTTATTTATTTGTGATAAGGCCCACTATTTTTTTGGTTTCTTTGAATTTTGAATTTTTGTTTCTGGGTTTTTATTTTTTGTGGCGACAGGACAGTTTCCAAGTTCCAAAATCAAAATGTGTTGTGGTGTGCCTTAATTTATAAATCCACTTTCAAACGGGAATGGCAGAAATTTTCACAGACGAGGATCCTTAGGAATTTTTTGTATTTGGAGAGGGTGCAATTTACGAGAGGAATTTTATATTTAATTTCTTATTTGAGAGAAAGAGACATGGATAATTTAACATTTTATTCGAGAAAAAAATGGGATTTGTTGAAATCATCATCTCATTCTCATCCTCCCCATTTCTCTTTTCTAGTTTTATTTTTATTTTATTTTTAAAAATTTGTAGTGAATATATTTAAAACTTAAATTGTAAATGTAAATAAAAATATCATACTATTTATAGAAAAAAATAATATAGATAAGAACGGAAATTAAGACTTAAATATAAATGAGATATGCCATAATTATTTTATTCATAAACAAGAAATAAATAATTCTATTTGTGTGATGGATTAATGTTAATGTAAGGGAAAAAAGACATTTACACTCTTAAAAATTAGGAAAATGATCACCAATATTCCTCAAGTTTTAAAAAATAGATATCAAGACCCTCTTTTGACTATAATACTCTTTTTCATCTATTATTCTAAAAAAATTGACTCTATTTTTTTATAATAAATAGAAACATAACAATAAAATAAATGTAACTATATATACATTTTAAAATAATTTCAATATTTAAAAATATTTTAATATTTTACAATCTATTAGATATATTTCATTGTATTAAAGTAAATTTTATAATAAACACAAACAAAATATTAAAATAAATGTATTAAAATTTAAATTATTTTAAATATTATGTAAAATAATAATTTTAACTTTATTGGTATCTGAGATTCTTTTTAATTGTAAAATGTATTCAATGTAAACAATTAATTAAAGTCTCTACAATAAATACAAACATTGTATTAAAATAAATATAATAATTCACATATTTTAATTTATATAAATGTTAAAGCATTTTAAAATTATTAGTCTACTACATAGGTTATATTATTTATATTATATTTGTATTTATTAAAATTTTAAAGCTAATCTTTTAGTTAATATATTTAAAGGGGATTATAATAAGAAAGAAGTCTTGGTGTCTATTTTTTAGAACTTGGGAGTCTATATGACTATTTTTCCAAACCTTGAAGGTGTAAATATTATTTTCCCTAATGCAAGAGATAATATCACCATTGTGAATATGTTTAAATTTGAAGCTTTATTTTTACTTAACTTTATAGATTATCTTGTAATGTTTATGAAATTGATTTAATTTGATGGAAATGATTTTAATTTCTTTAGTTTATTTTGCTATTTTTGCGTTGGTAATACAATTTTATACTTTAATTTTAATATGATTAAAATAGATTAAGTTCAGAAAAAAAAGTATCAATTATTTAAGAATCAAGCACCCTCAATGATCCTCTTTTACTATTTTGGGATCCCATCAATCATTGAAACAACTACGACGAGAATACAAATAGAATATTAAGGATGAGTATGGGAATGTTGATCCCTCCCCTCTCTATTGTCATCCCTGATTTTAAATTCCAATAATAGGATTCATGACACCTGTTATTAAGTTTCAAATTTTTAGGCTAGGCTTCAACTCTAATATGGCAAAATAGGTATCGAGTTAAGCCCATGTATATTAGACTATAATTATTGATATTTATATTATGAAAATGCATGTTTTGGATCATATTATGAAACTTTATTTGAATTACACAAATGTGAAATACATTTTTGAAAACTATATAATTAATAGAAACTCTATTTGAATTACGTTCATTTGAAATATATTAAAATGTGTATGCTATCATTATTGGATAATAAATTTAGAGTGGGACTATTGACACCCCTCTAAATATCTCTTAACACCTATTTTTTTAATTAATCCCATTAAAATATTTTAAAAAATTATAAAAAAATTTTAACACCTCAATCAATAACAAAAAACACCCTTAATTAAAACTTTATCATGTAAACCCTAATCTCTTATTTTTATTATTAAATCTCATTTTAATAATGAGTCTCTTCCATTTAAAAGATAATGAGTAAGTGAAAAAGAAACGATGCATAATAACTGATGATTAATGTTGGTCTCAAATTATTTATTGTATTATCAATATAGGAATAAATAATGTTTATACAAACAAAGGAAACATAGTTGTCATTGTTGGAAACATTCTGGGGCAATAGTGTACTATTTATTTATATATTAACAAAACAAAATTCATGCATTCTTAGTGAATTTAGCTGGCAAATCATTTTCTTATGAGCTATTGAGTCTACATCCGCTGTTTCATAAGGGCACCAACCAATAATTTTAGTCATCCAAATTGGTCTTTTTAATAAATAAATATCACAGGCTCCTTGTTATGTCTCGTGAGCAGCCGACCGCCAACATTTTAGAACATGTGATGATTTGAACCTTTTTTTATTATTTATTTTACTTTAATAAAATAAAAATTAATTAAAAAATTAAAAAATATATTTTAACAAATTTTAAGATAAAATAAATGATATCGGGGTTTGTCTCTTATTTTAATATAATAAGGAATTATCTTATCATAATATTATAAATAATATAATTGGGAATTGTCTAAAATTACATTCATTACTGTTTAGGATAAATAGAATCTAATACTGTGTTTATCAATTGATAATTGGAATGAGCTGAAATCAAAATGCGGGATGAGAATGAGAATAATTTTTTTACTCCAATTATAGCAATCGAAATTAAAATAAACTATTTTACTTTGTCTTCAAATTAGAGTAGATTATTAAATATCCTTAATTTATCATCATCAATTCATCATTGAACAATAATGATAAAAATAAAAATAAACATAATAAAAACAAAAAATTAGCGTGACGATGAGCGGCTGCATCAATCGACGTGCGTGAGATTGATTGTAAGTGTTGGCATGCTATTGCTTTAGTGGCGGGTCAATGAAAAGCATTGTTGCTACGATGCAAGATCGACGACTAGCGACTTATCAACTATTGACCAATTGGCAACGTTATGTGCTCTAGTGCTGGTTCAACGATTTTGGGGTTATAGTTGGCAAAATAATAGATGTAATATATATGTCAAATAAATATCAATATTCAAAATAATATGTATTTTAGGATATCCTTTTAATAAAATTAAAGTTTCGGGTCAAGATTGACCTGATTTCATTAGGGGGTAATCACTTGGGTCACGGACCGAGCGGGCATTTTTGTCACCCCAAATAAATTACAAATATTAATATAAAAATATATTAATTTAATATTTTAGATTTTTTGATATAAATTTAATTTATTTTTATTTATAAATTAAAAAATATAAGCTTTTTTTTACGTAGGCCCTTGTCCATGCCTAATTCATGTAGGTTTTAAATTATTCAATCATTATCCAGCCCATCCTATGCGGGCTGGGCTTCAGGCCCGCGGGCCTAAGTGGGGGCAGGCTTTTTGGGCAACCCCACATTGTGGTGTTGCGCCCTATGTCTGCTAGTTCAATAGGGGATTTGATGATTTTTCTTTTATTTGTTTATTTTAAATTTTGTGACTTAATTAGGACAAATTAAAAATTTAGGAATTTGGGGATGCGCATGTTCATTGGTTTTAGAAATGGGCATTTGATTCCGAACCCCTATACGCAATCATACTCCCACTATTTCCACTAATTTGATTCTTTTTCTTATCCGTATTTTAGTTAGTAAACTCATCAATTTTTATTTCTATTTTTATTTAATAAACACATCATCAATTTAAATGGGCAATCTACAATTAGATTCACTAGATCAAAAAAGTGACAAGTTACAAAATTTAAAGAAATCATAAGGAAAGGAATATTGTTATAATGTTATAAACAAAATAAATTTGGTCCAAGTAGGCTACATTAGTTGTAAGTTGTATCCATACAAATAAAAAAAAATGTATATAAACACACACACACTAATATAACAAGAACGCTAGAAAAAAGTTTAGAAATTTAAGTCATATAAAATCGAGAAGAAATAGTAAAAGTGATTCTTTTTCTTTTGTTGTACAATTTTATTGCGGAGTATCTTATCGACATATGCAGTTAACGAGTTTTTTTTTTATCTTGTCCAACTTGTGAGAAGGGACCAATCAATATATTCAAATACCAATTGGAAACTCAAAAACTATCAGTTAATGGGTGAGTATTTAAATTACTTTAACATTCATTAGCGAGTAATTAAATTACTTTAACATCCATTAGCGAGTAATTAAATTACTTTAACATCCATTAGCGAGTAATTAAATTACAACCGGCATTTGTTGATTTAGGTTGAGTTTTAGCTCCATCCATACCTCCCACAAAATGTTTTGACCTAATCCAAACTATTTCAAACATTTTTTAATCGGACTTAGGTAGCGTTTGTTTTTTTGTCTGAAATCTAAATGGGTCTGAATTTTTCTAAAGTCTGAATGGGTCTGAATACGAAAATCTGAATGACATGTTTGTTTTTCTTTTTTAAATATCTGAATTTAAGTGGCATCTTGTTTGTTTTTACAATAAAAAAACATCTTAAATTTAGTTATTTGACATTTATGTCCTTATAAATTAAAACAAAAAAGGAGGATTAGATTTTATAGTTTAGGAAATAAATTATTTTACAGAGATATTTTTGGAATATAATATTTAGTTGTCATTTAGACCTTTTTTTCATTCAGATAAAAGTCACAAAAGTTTACTTTTTCTATTCAGACGTAAATGTCTGAAAATCAGACATAAGTTTCAAAAAACAAACAAACATATTTTAGAAAATGGCTGAAATTAACAAAATTTCAGACTTCAAACATTTAACAAACAACCTCTTATATATAACCATAAACAAATAAGCTAATATAACCTAAACAAACTTAGCACAACCGAACTTTTAAAAATTAAGCCCAAACCCAACAGGCCAACATATAACAAAATATAATATTATATTATAAAAGGGGTAATCAATAATTATGCTTTTGTTCATTTAGCATTTTATCTATAAAGAAGCCAGGAAGTAATTCTTATGCAAAGAGAATGAAGCCAAGGCAACTGAAGCAAGGCAAGAAAACAAGAAAAACAAGGCAATAACGAAGCCAAACAAAAAAGAAAGCACATTAAAGACTCAACAGAGTCAAGGGAAAACAGAGGAAGAAATACTCAAAAAGGCAAAAATTAAATCAGAAAAAAGTCAAGTCAAATTCGGCAAAGAAGTCTTCTACACCAAAATGAAAAAAGCTAAATCAATCCACAAAATGAAATCTTCTACACCACCTATTGTTACTGTCTCTAAAGTTATTCTTTGTTTATTAAATTTTAATCCACATTGGCAGATGATCAGAACCCAACCACCATATGCTAACTAAAATTCAAAAAAATCTGTATCATAACTATTCAGAGCACAAAAATCTATCTAGCTTAGCTTAAACACATAACCCCATTAGCCCTCTTTTATATTTGCGGTTAGTTATGTTTCTAGCTTAAAGGACTATGTTTCAACACACATAATATTGTAATGTCACAACAATAACAATGCAAGATCATCAAATATCACAAAGCTGCAGGTATTTAGCCGCATTGATATATCACAGAGCTGTAGCCAACTAGCTGCAAATGCGTTGACTGCAGAAAGCTGAGAGGACATGGGAGCTATAATCAACATATTACTCTTAAAAAGTAAAATAAGTGATTGTGGGTATTTGATGGACGATATCTTATCATGAAGCTATGGGTTTATTAAAAAAAAAAAAAAAACTAAACGACTTCCACAATATGTCAACTTGTTAGTTTCAAATTCGAGAGATTGTCAAATTCGCAACCTCAATTTGCACAATTGCATCAAAAATACTAATAAGAAACTTTAAAAAGAAAAAAAGTACATATGGTGTTTCCACTAACCTATTCAGCTACCGGAGAAACTAGACTGTGGGTGCAGGAATCTGTGTCGGCGTCAGCGTAAGTTAACTGCAGCGGCAGCGGCTTCAGCAATTGTGTGTCGTTCTCTCTCTTTCACGATAAAGAAAAAGGGGATTAGGGATTGCGTTCTACAAGCTTGTTTTTCTGTTCTTTTTATTTGCGGGTCGAGTTCGAGGACCCGACAAAATCTCCAAATTCAAACTCGAAAATTTATTGGGATTTAGACCCGTACCCAAAACTAGCCCAAATTTAATTTTAAACTTTTCTAGGGCCATATCCACCCCAAATTAATCAGGCCCCGCAGGTTCGAGGCCCCGTGGGTATTACTGCCAACTCTATTTAATCCAAAAAAATCAACCCATTTAGATTTCGTTTGAATTCTATTATTAAAATATCTTTTGTTTTGATAAAATTAATTATATAAAAATTATTAATTATCATGCTGCATAATTAACAAAAACTATTTGTTAAATTAATTTATATTAAATTATTTTTTGTGGTGCTTGAGAAATTTACACTTACATCATTGGATTTATCAACTATAGAGATTGGAAGCTTTTAAGAAAGAAGGAAGTAAGAAAGTCATAGATTGGAAGATTTGATTTTAATTTATAATAAATTATTCTTATTAGTGGATATTATTTTTTGTATTATGTTTATGGAGGATTGCAGATTTGCATCCAAGTATTTTAGTTAATGACTTGTACTTTAATTTTTTAAGTAATTTTTTTTAAAAAAAATTAATTCTTTGAGAGATTTAAGTACTAATAGATCAATTTTGACTGAACCAACCTGACTCAAACTGATTTTAAAAAATTTAAAATGTAGTTAAACCAAACCGGTTTGTTTCTGATCAGTTATGGAAAAAACCAAACAGAACCAAAATTTGTCCACTTCTAAATTTATCCGTTGCCATGATTGATTTAGAATAGTAATGCTTCATTTGCAAAGACTTGCGCATTTTTGCTAAAGGTTTAGCTGAAATACATGTGTGTATTTTATTTACAACTACAATCATCAATTTACTGTGGCAATGGAAAACGAGTAACGCATTATTTGGCTAACATGCAGCATGAAATTCCTCCTTTCATGAATGGATTCGACCAAATAAATCACATCAAACTCAATTGTATTAACGATTTGGACATGACTCGTTTCGCAGGCACCTATCCCAAACCCATCAAATTAACATCAATAATAAAATTATGCTGAGAGTCTGGGACAATGGGATTTATTGACACCACAGAAAAATAAAAGAGCGGGACTATTGGCATCCCTTGATTAATCTCATGAAACTCTTATTATGTTACAATGACATTTAAGGATAAACTCTAGTAAAATTAACTTCACTTATATAAGACTCATATTTACTTTTTTAAATTCCTGTCGTATTTTTTCTTTTTTTTCCTTATTTATTCATATTGATTATTATATTTTTTGAAAAGTTAATGTTTTTGAGTTTTTTAGAGAGTTCGAATAAATTAAAATGAAACGGGTGTTTATTTTTTAAAAAGAGTATTTTTGAAATTAAGTGAATTATAATTGAAAGAAGATTTTAAGAGTATTTTAGAGAGGTGCCAATAATGAATTCATATTAAAATTTAAAAAGCAGTAAGCCACATCATATATCATTGAAAATATCACCCTATGAGACAACTCACAGATTTGCAAGATACCAATTTAGAGACTGCATAATGATATAAGCAAAGAATGATTTAGATCGTATAGTGGCAAAAGAGGTTGGTCGATCGGTAGTAAAACAAAATAAGTAGGCCAATATATTAGCAGCATGTTTAAAATTAAACACAAATTACAAAATTTACAAATTAAGAAAACAAATAAGAGAATCAAGTTTTATACGATATGGACGAATGGCGGCTTGGTGCGGCGGAGGATGTTGGGACTGGTGATGGAGAAAGGAGGCTATTACTGACTCTGTTTAATTTTGGGTGGAAATATGTGAAATTGAAATTAGAAATTCGAGTTGCGAATAGATTTTTGGGTTAAATGGGTTAACCTAAATCTAAATCAAATTTAAATGGTTCGTATAACAAAATCTAAACCCAACGTAATTTCATTGTTTACCCAATCCAAAGGAGGTGCTTGAATTTAAATTGACGCATGGGTTATGGAGTTTCATACCCACCCCTAATCATATACATTATCTCATATATCATTATATTATAAAAATGGTTTCCTCCAATATCTTCACTGATTAAATTGGAAACTATTGAATTTATGCATCGTCGAATCTCACTCCAAACAATTCTCTCTACCAATAATAACTTGTCAGTATATGTTATTTAAAGACTTTAGTCATATCAAAACCATTACGTTGTCAGTATCATGCACTAATAATTTTCTTTATAATTTTTTTTCAATGGCATAATAAATAATCACACCAAAATAGTGTTCTTTTTTTAATTAAAAAAAAAAGAATTTCTAAGCTTTTGCCTCGAAGTTTGTTTATTATTTGGGTGGTGCTACCACACACGTAACATACCTGGCATAACCTTCCTAAAATTCCATTATTTTTTTTATATGCTAATATTTATGATGAGAATTCAATAATATTTATAATAAAGATTAAAATTTCTGAGAATAAAAATTAAAACTCCTGAGACTACCTTAAATTAATTTTCTTATGGCAAGACCCAAATATATCTACTTTCTCTAATATTGAAATATATATTAACTTTACCTAAATTTTTGTAAGAGGTGTCTACTTGGGAGGAGAAATTTAAGAATTAGAACAGAATTCCACATGCGTGTCTAATTTTAGTGATGAGAATATTCACGTCTTATTTTAAGACATAAGGTTTGAGTCCTTTTTTTTTTCCCCTTTTAAGTGAATAATAGCGAAATTGATTTAAAAGAGGGAAAGAATAATGTTAAATTACAAAACGGCTAAATAAAACGATATTTGGGTAATCCTTAAGAATCGACAAGCAGAGTATCTCACTAAACTTATGATGAGGAGGCAACTCACAACAATGAAAATTCATACCACTATTCTTCTTCTTATAGTTCGACCATTAAGAGTGTGTTTGGGATCGAAGTTGAGTAGTTGTACCTTAAAAGTTACAGCACTAAAGTGTTTGGTAAACACTAGCTGTTGTAATTTAAAAGATATGTTGATATGATTTTTACTTGTATAATGAAAAATTTATTATATCTTTAATAATTTTATTAAAATTATTATTTAAAATTTACATTTACTATTTATTACTAATTTTTGTTTCATAGTTATAATTTTTTTTTACAGCAATTATAATTTTTAAGTTACAGTATCTCAATTCCAAACGCACCCTAAATACGTAGCGACCATGGTGGCTTAAAATGAGAACTTTGAAAACAAAACAAACAAGAGCAGAAGTTGAATCAGTCTTCATCCAAATCGAATGCCACTTCATGGGATTAAGCAACGTCAATGGTTGTCATAATGGCATACACAACATGAAATGACGTTTGATGGCCTCCACTCATGGCAAAGCCGCCTTGAAATGTACAGTTAAATGCCCCAAAAATAGTTCCACCTGCGGAAGCCCCCAAACCATCAGTCCTGACTGAAGGAACAAATACATGCTACTATTTGGTTTAGCGGTGGGCATTAGACATCTTTTTATCTCAATTTTTAAGTTAATAGTTGGAGTATTTTCATGTACATTATTGAGGTTGATTTGTTTTTTAGATATTTGAAAGTAGATCCCACCATTCTAAATCTAATTATGTGAATTGTGCCAACATAAATTTCTTTAGGAAGGTTGCCAAAATCCTAATGGTAAATATCGTAATGTAAATAAAATATATATGCTATAATAAATCCGTAATACTTATAAGATTTATAAAGATTACCTGTTGTATTGCTATAGAGTGTTATGTTATATACACGTTACAGCTAGCGTTGTACAAGGAAAGGATTAGCGTAAGTAATGAAAGAGATAACTATAGATAATTCTAAACATAGCACAATACTGCCAACTGTGAAGATCACGTTAGGCTATTACGCCCCCGCAAGAAAGGTGTACCGTCGAGAACACCAAGCTTGGACCGTGCACGTTCAAAGGGGAGCCGGGGAAGCGGCTTGGTTAAGACATCAGCGAGCTGATGCTCAGAGGGAACATGAGCAACAGAGAGCAAACCTTGAGCAATCTTATCAGGAACAAAATAAAAGTCAATTTCCACATGCTTCATACGAGAGTGATACCTAGGATTTTTTCAAACATGAGTGGCACCAAGATTGTCTGCAATGACTTGGGCATAGGAATCCGAATACCAAGTTCAGAAAACAAGTGTCGAAGCCAACAAAGCTCAAAAACAGTAGAAGCAATGGCGCGAAACTCAGCTTCAGTAGATGAACGTGCCACAGATTTTTGCTTCTTCGAAGACCAGGTAATGGGATTTCCGCCAAAGAAGATAGTGTAAGCACTCGTAGAGCTGCGATCATCAAGATTGCCCCCCAATCAGAATCACTGTAAGCAGTAAGTGTAGATGATGATGACTGACGAAGATAAAGACCATGAAAAATGGTAGCTTTCAAGTAGCGGAGAATGCGCAGCGGCCAAAGGTGCAAATGAGAGGGACATTGCATGAACTGAGATAACTTGTTAACTGCAAAGCAGATGTCAGGACGAGTGAGAGTGAGATATTGCAAGGCACCAAGAAGTTTGCGATAGGATGTGCCATCGGCAGGGACAGAACCATCGGTTTGTTGAAGACCAATGGTGGCAGACAGAGGAGTGGCAGTAGGTTTAGCATCAGTCATGCCAAACCGATCCAAGAGAGAACGAATATAGTGACGCTGAGAGAGAAACACGCCAGACGAAGTGCGAAGCAACTCAAGCCCGAGAAAATGATGCAGCGGGCCAAGGTTCTTGAGAGCGAAAGCAGAACCAAGACTATGAATGAAGTGCTGAATAACCCGGCCATGAGTGCCAGTAATAATTAGGTCATCCACATAGACAAGGAAATAAATGCGATGACCATCACGGTGATAGAGAAAAAGAGAAGCATCAGTCTCGATTTGGCGGAAACCATAGGACAGCAAAAACTTGTACACGGTAGTAAACCATGCACGAGACGCTTGCTTAAGGCCATACAGAGATTTGCGTAACCTGCAGACATAGGAAGGCTAGTTAGAATCAATAAAACCAGGTGGTTGCATCATGTAAACCTCCTCATCAAGAGAACCATTCAAGAAGGCATTATTGATATCCAACTGACGAATCGGCTAGCCAAACTGTAAGGCTAAGTAGAGAATAACACGAACGGTAGAGGTCTTGACAACAGGGCTGAAGGTGTCATGATAGTCGAGACCAAGACGCTGAGTAAAGCCCTTAGCAACCAGCCGCGCTTTATACCTGGCAATAGAACCATCGGGGTGGCGTTTGACACGAAACATCCACTTACAACCAACTAAATTTTGGGAAGGGATATGAGGGACAAGATCCCAAGTATGATTAGAAATAAGAGCATCATATTCAGTACGCATGGCCTGAAGCCATTGCGGGGCAGCAAGGGCAGCTTTGATACTAACCGGTTCAACAGTGGAAGGCAGCGGATGCTTGGAAGTAAGAGGAGTGAGGGTCGTGTGGTCAAGCCGTTTTGGTTTATAAATGTTATTGCGGGACCGGGTTATCATTTGATGGGTTCGGGACTGCGGCAGAGGTGGTGGTGTTGGTGGCGACGGTGATGAGAGTGTTGGTGGCGACGGGGAAGAAGACGGGGTCGGTAATGAGATATTAGAAATGGAAGAAGGGAGGGTTGGTACCGGTGCATAGGTATGAGAAGTTGAAGAGTCATAAGTATTAGGATTAGGAATAACACTTGAGGCAGAGGTGACGGGTGAAGAATCGGAGCTAGCAGGGAGCGAATCCGAAGCTGCAAGAGAAGAACCACCAGGAGGAGAGGAGTTAGCCGACAGAACCGGAACCGAAAAAATAGATGGAAACCAAGATGTGAGCGAAACAGAGGAGGGAGGAGCAGCGGACGTAAGAGACTGATAGGGAAAATGAGACTCAATAAATTGAACATCACGGGAAACATAAACCTTTCCAGACTGAACGTCTAAACATTTGTATGCACTTTGTTGTAGACAATAACCGAGAAACACACAGGGCTTGGACTTGGGCTCTAGTTTGTTGCGCGTGTACGGGCGTAACCACGGGAAACAGAGACACCCAAATACACGTAGCTTGGCATAATTAGGGTGGTCATCAAATAATAGCTGGAAGGGACAGGTCATGGATGTAATTTTAGATGGTAGACGATTAATTAAGTAGACGGTGGTTTGAAACGCAAATGTCCAAAAGCTAGGAGGGAGTGAGGCTTGATGAAGTAACGCCAACCCCGTCTCAACAATATGTCTATCACGACATTTGGCGACTCCATTGTGTTGTGGTGTGTAGGGTGGTGTAAGCAGGTGATTAATGCCAGTCTGTTGAAAAAATGAGGTGAGCTTGAGGAACTCACCACCGCCATCGGTGTAAATAGTACAAATAGTGGTACGAAAATAATTTTCAACAAGTGTTTTAAAATGAATAAATGTAGAGAAAACATCAGATTTAAGCCTTAAAGCAAAAAACCATACATACTTAGTAAAATGGTCAACAAAAATCACATAATACTTATAATTATCAAAGGAAGTAATAGGAGCAGGACCCCAAACATCAGAATATATTAAATCCAAGGGACGAGTATACATAAAGAAGATTGGCCAAAAGAGAGCGGATGTCTCTTATTGCATAAACAAGACTCACAAGACTCAAAATTCAAGTGCGAAGACAAATTGAAGGTACGAAGAACAAATTTCAAAATATCCCTAGACGGATGACCTAGACGCCGATGCCAGTGAACGGCATCGGTTTTTATTGTAGCATTGGAAATCGGTAAGGCTGGTACGGGTAAAGAGGAAGCTGTCGGCCACTCGTAGACACCTTGATTATTCTGGCCTTGCAAGAGGACCGCCCCCGTGCTCAAATCCTTCACCTGAAAATGATCACGAAAAAATTCAATGGAGACTTTATTAACATCACAAAATTGAGACACGGAGATTAAATTTCTTTGGATGGACGGAACATAAAGAATATTGGGCAGATAAAATTTTGAGTTAGAGGTATATAAGGAAGTTGAGCCAGTGTGAGATATACCAAGACCCACGCCATTACCAACAATGACGGAATTAGAACCATGGTAAGGACTATGAGTGCTCAAATTTCGGAGATCTCCTGTAATATGATGTGAGGCGGCACTGTCGACTAACCAATTGGGGCTGGATGTGCCTGTGGTTGCTATGTGGTTCATAGTCGGACTGTTTTTATGGGAGGTGAAATTCGGACAATCCCGTGCTGTATGACCCTTAATTCCGCAAAGTTGACAGTAGCCCTGGTACCTAGTGGGCTGCTTCTTTTGATATCCTCCACTGTTGTGATACTGGCCTTATGGGTTGCGATTCTGAGGCTGATATTTTCTGTTGCTATTTGGATTCTGATACCCATGGGTAGGGCCATTATTAAATCCTAGATTCCCGTCTCTTCTCTGATTCTGATAAGGGCCACGATTTGTCTGCTGTTTGACTGTGGCATTGACAGTGATAGCCGTATCTGTGGATTTCTCATCTCGCTTCAACATATCCTCGTAATCTACAAGCTTTTCATACAGCTCGTCAAAAGAAAGTGGTGTCTTGCGGATCCGAACACCAGCAATGATTTCTTTGAAATCTTTTCCTACGCCATTAATAATTTGCACCACGAGATCGTCATCTGTAACAGGAACATCAATTAAAGTGATTTCATCAGAAATAGAGCATAAGTTATTTAAATATTCGGCAACGGATTGGCCATCACGACGAGGTCGGGCAAGTCGTTCTCTAAGAGAGATAACACGACTGCGGCTACGATTGAAGTATAGCCGTGCAAGCTTATCCCACGCTTGCTTTGATGTTGTGGAACTGGCTATAAGTGGGGCAACTCTTTCGGTGCAGGAGGCAAGGATGGCGTGAAAGATCAACTGATCTTGGCGTTTCCATAAGGTATAGGTTGTGTTGATGGTACGGGGACCATTACTATTGCCGGTTTGATACTGGGAGGGGCACTCAAACGTGCCATCAATGTAACCTGTCAGACTGTAGCCAAAGGCTAGAGAGAGGAATTGTGCTCTCCATGTAAAATAATTTTTGGATGTAAGCCGTATGGGCATTTGGGCAGCGGCGTTGATGGAAACACAATCATTGGCTGGGTTGTTTGATGAGTGGAGTTGTTCGGCTGGTGAGGTAGAGGAGACGCATGAGGGTTCAGTGGCCATGGTGAGGAGAGAAAAAGATCGACTTGCTCTTTAGAGAGAGAGCTCTGATACCATATAAGATTTATAAAGATTACCTGTTGTATTGCTATAGAGTGTTATGTTATATACACGTTACAGCTAGCGTTGTACAAGGAAAGGATTAGCGTAAGTAACGAAAGAGATAACTATAGATAATTCTAAACATAGCACAATACTGCCAACTGTGAAGATCACGTTAGGCTATTAATACTCATTATATTGAATAATGTGATAATATATTATTGTAAATTTTTAAATATAAGTAATTAAGGTTCAAAATCTGCCCCTACTACTATTTTTGACAAAATGTACACGTTAAATAAGAAAAATTAGAAAATTGTCACATTTTGTAAATCATCATTACTTTATCATCTTAAAAAGAAAATAATTAATCAATAAGTACGTAGATCAACTGACATGAGTCTGTTCTAACTTAACAAACCTTCTCGGTTCGAAACTTGAAAATGTAGCTGTGTTAAATGAGAGAGCTTTGCCACCTTATTTTAGTGGTCCTACCCAACTCGAATCTAAATTAGTTGGAACTTAATGTAATCTTCGAATACTAAATAATTTAATACATAAAAAAAAGAAAATAATTAAATTGCTTCTATTTAAAAATCTAGTATTCATTCTTAAGAAGTAAAGCTAGTTTTGAAATTTCAATTATGGATCCGAAATTTGAGTCAGTTTGACCATTAAACCCAAAGTCCCAAACCGCCCCAAGCGTCGCCTTCAGTATAGTCACACCACTTTCGCACCGAGTTAGGGTTTCAGCGAACTTTCAACACACACGCAGAGAGACTCTAGTCTCGTTCATCATTCAGTACAAAGCAATAAAGAGAGGGCGCGCGCGCGCGCGCGAGAGAGAGAGAGAGAGAGAGACGCCATGGACATGCAAAGCGACTTCGATAGATTGCTCTTCTTTGAACACGCTCGCAAAACCGCTGAAGCTGCCTACGCCAAGGACCCTCTCGATGCCGATGTTCGTTCATATTCTTTTCTTTGATCCGTCCCTTTGTTTTTTGCCTTCTATTTTAGTTTAATTATCTGGCTTTGTTTGGTTTCTGAGAAATTCTGGGAAAACAGTATGAAGGTTTTTTTTAATTTCTTTTTGGTTTGTTGGCGCAGAATTTAACGAGATGGGGCGGTGCTCTTCTGGAGTTATCCCAGTTTCAAACTGTTCCAGATTCAAAGAAGATGATTTTAGGTGCTTATACATATTTATATTTAATTTTTTTTTAGGTCATGCGTTTTTGTTTGAATAACTGACAACTATTTGATTAATGGGCTACTGGTTATTGGAATGATAAATTTGTTAATATGGAATTTTAATTTAATGATGTGCCAGATGCAATTTCAAAGCTGGAGGAGGCATTGGTGGTTAGCCCCAATAGACATGACACATTGTGGTGTTTGGGAAATGCTCATACTTCTCATGCTTTTTTGACTCCTGACCAGGATGAGGCCAAGGAGTATTTCAATAAGGCAGCTCTGTACTTTCAGCAAGCAGTTGATGAGGTATTGTTTTTTCTATTTGCAGTGACACATAAATATTAGATGGTATGATATGCATGGAATAATAGATTTAGTGTTTTTTTGGTAGGAACCCTCGAATGAGCTTTATCAGAAGTCTTTAGAGGTGGCTGCAAAGGTATTCCTTTATCATTTCTTTTGTCAATTAATGTTTGCCCCAAGATGCTTATGTTTTATGTGGTTGATCTTTTAGTTTCGCTCGTATGTTTTTGGTCTGACTTCAATTTTCAAATATAGTACAGAATTCAATTATGATTTTGGGTTCTACATATAGTGAGGAAATATGGATTCAGATCCTAGATTCTGATAAAATTGCTGCTTGGGCAAGATATTGATTAGATGTTAGGTTGGATAAATTTGTCTTCTAGGAAAATCCTAAGGTCTTTTCAAATTGCAATGTGCTATGTGGAATTGGATGGGTGGTTGCCATTGAAATATATGGCATCTTTCCCTTATGAGTTTTGGGTGAGTACGGTGAGAAATAGATACTAGAGTTGTCTGAAATGCTGATAGGAGATTGCAAATGAATTGGTTCTTGAATTCTGCTAGATATTGTTTTGCAGTACATAACTATAGCTGCATTTCCCATTGTTTTGATTTGTCTGAATAAAACATATAATTTGTTGCCTTTTGTCAAGTTCTTGCTGTAAATGAGTAGCCTAAATGCTTGTTCTGTTGGAAGAATTAAAGTGACAGTGTCACAATTATGTGGAATTATTGGATAGAAGTGTCTGGATGCACTCAGGTGATTCAAGGACTTGATCATCTTAAGGTGGCTGTTTCACCTTTATGAGTTGTTTGAGTTTCAGTTATGATTGCTGGTTACAGAGCTAATTGACTTAAGCATGTATTAAATTTGAGTGTTTCAATATTCTTTGTAAAAGAAATGGCCATTTGCCATGTCTATTTATCATATCACATCTACAATGTGCTTGTTCATTGTCATAGAAATGTCAGTGGAAAACACTTTATGCTATTGGCTCCGCAAAGATTCGTTCTGTATACCATATCTAAGTACTTGTTAATTTTGAGTTCTCTCAGATTGATTGATACCTTATTGTCGTCTGTTTGTGTCCATAGGCTCCGGAATTGCACATGGAAATCCACAAGCATGGTTTAGGTCAACAAACAATGGGGGCATCTACTGGACCTTCTTCTACTTCTTCGGGTGCAAAGGTGATAACCTAAAGCTTTTTTTTTTTTTGGTTTTTTTTATTTGCAGCTAAAATGCTTGTGCTGTGGTTTTTTCCTGCTACTAATGATGTGTATCGCAATGTGTCCTATCATAATTCTTTCTATATTATCTATTCAGCATTATATTTGTAAATTGATAGAAATTTTCTTAGTAACAACTTTTGCTGAGAGAGTTTTGGAGGATAAAGAGGTCAGATGTGTTTTTGTCGTGTATCTCTGTTGACATGCATGTGTCTTCTGTGTTGCATATGCAACGTTATTCAATAATTAATCGGTTGTAGGAATACCATGGTTTAAAATATGGGATGTTGTATGATCCTAATTGCTCGGGTTGGTGCCTTGACTATACTATTTCCTGCCCTTTTACATTTCACCATGTCTAGTGCACATGCTGATGTGTGTATAGCCATGCATTGTGCATGTACATGTGGGTGGGGAGAGATTGCATGTTTGGCCTAAAATCTATACCCTAGTGAGGGACTTGCAAATTGTAATTACTTTTACTGTTTTTGTTTATTAAGTTCTGCTTTGACAGTTTTGTATCGGTTAGTGTATTCGGTACATGTGGTTGTCGTCAAAGATGAAGATTATTGCTTCAGCAGTTGCTTGATCATTTAATGAATTCTTTGTCCTTAAGTAAGCTGATTACTTCCTTTTTCTTGCTCGCAGACTTCAAAGAAGAAGAAAAGCAGTGATCTCAAATACGACATATTTGGATGGGTAATCCTGGCTGTTGGCATTGTTGCTTGGGTTGGATTTGCAAAATCCCATATGCCTCCCCCTCCCCCAACCCCTCCGCGATAAGTGAGAGGAACATGGTTTTGTTCGTGCCTCAGGCACTTTGAGATTTCAGTATCCACACAGTCCCATTGAGCCGTCTGATTCTAGGAGAATTGAGAATTTTCCGTGCTGTATGCGTGTACCGATCCTTTTAGTTATTATTGTGTAAACCGTTATGAATAAGTGTTACTATATCTATTATATCTATCTCTTATATGGAAATCATTGAAATGTTCTTAGTTATTTCGGAAAAGCTGTATTTGTTTTAAATATGGACTGCATTTTTTAATTCGGCATCCATCCACTCACGTCGTCAAATATATATTGAGTGTTAAAATCTTTAAGGTTGTTGTTTACCTCCGTATTATTATTATTTCATTTGAATGCAATTATTTATTTTTCAAGAATAATAAAATAGAAAAAAGCATTTGATGGATTTCCTTCTAGAAAATTGTGTGTGTGTTTTTTTTTTATCGATTTAAAATATTAAAAATGAATGATAGACGCTTTTCTTGTTATTAAAAAATGAACTTGCTATGCGACGTCGTTTAGGCATTGACGAGTCACAAGCGACACTGGCGTAGCGAGTCCAGCGACTAGAAAGAGAGAACACGAAGGTTCACGTTGATCTCTGGGTGAGGGTGACGTGGCACTAAAAACAAAAAACTGAAAAACTGAAAAGCAAAGGGAGCTCGCTCTTCCTCGCAGTCTCTCTTTCGTTGAGACTCTGAGCTGAAGAAAATGGCAGGAACCAAGTTGTGCGGTGGCGATACAGCATTCCTGCTACGCTCGCACTCGCACTCCCTTGAAGCAGCAACACGCCGAGCCGCGCCGTTCCCAAGCCGAGTCTGCTCCGTCTCTCCCAAGCCCAAACCATCTCGTTCCCGAATCTTAGCCATGACTGTTAAAAGGAGCCCTAAGCGCCTTAAATACTCCGCTCCACGCTTCACCAAGGTCGTCTTCTCTCTCGCTCTTCTCTTTTTAGTTTCTTTTATTAATTGATTATCATTATTAGTCTAAAAATAAGCTTGCGGACTGCAATGTGCGGCATTGCTTGCATGAGTGAATAAACGTGTAAAACTAAAACCCTAGTGTGTTGTTGTTGTACTGTCTACTGAGAAATAGTAGAGACTGCCTTATTACACCCACCTATATGGAACAATCCTTGTAAAAAAATTTGTTACTAAACCCTTTGATTTTTGGAGGTTTATTGTGTGGGTAATGATTACAGCCAGAACACTGGGCGGAGTTAATGAAATTATTTCTGGTTCCATAATTAATAGGTTCTGTATAGGAGTTCATTATGACTTTTTATTGACTTGAGCGTTGAATGGTGCTTTTTCTTTCATAATAATATTAGGAAGGCGGATTGATGTATGTTGAAACCGACCCATCGGGAGCTGACAGTTGGAAATTGGAGCCAGTTGTTGAACTTTTGAAAGAAGGAGCTGTGGGGGTCATTCCTACTGACACTCTGTATGCCACTGCCATTTGCCTCAGCCACTCTGTTAGTTACTTTAAAGCTGTGTTTGATATCATTGTACTTTGTATCTTTATCAGGGTAGTCACTGGTGAAGGTTGGGAAGCTATAGTTGTAAATTTATATTTCCCTATGCTGCGATTGTGGGTTATTTTGACTTTTGAGCAAGTTACATGCATCATGATGAGCTTGTAGGCTAGTTGTTGATTTATAAAGAGGATAGCGTACTGTCAGAAAGACTGAAAATTGACTTTTTCGAATCCTGAAATTATTTAAACTTCTGTTATAAATTCATCACCATTGTGGTTCCTACCAGAAATTACATTATCTGCTACTTAGTGGGTGTATTCGAGGAAAGAGATAAAAGAAAGTAGTTCTTCAATTTTACATCGCTATGTTGTTTGGCTTGATCGGAGGTTTTTTGTGTTCTTTGGTTCAAAATAATGAATTGCCATCCCTCACGACTTCAATATGTTGTGAATTAAGATATTAAATCAGTCCTTCATTGTGCAATAACATTACTGGATTGAAATATTCAATTGTGATCCTTTTTTTATTTTTTTCCCCAAACTCTGAAAGGATGTCAATTGTTCCTATGTTCTCAGGTATGCAATAGTTTGTGATTTGAAGAGCCATTCAGCGATTGAACGTCTTCGCAGGTAATTGATGTTGTTTTTCTTGTACAAACTTCATTTCTATCTTGCTTGGTGACCCTCTCTCGTATTTTTTCCAATTGCAGGATAAAAAATGTAGAACCTTCTAAGGTAAGGAAGATTGCTTCTCGTGTGTTACCTTATTAGTTCTCGTCTGTTACCGTATTAGTTTAATCTCTACGCCCTTTATGAATGTTAAGATATTTTTTCAATTTTCTTTATCTGGAGGTTGATGCAGAAAGCATAGTGTGAGAAACTTGTTTGATTGGGATGAAGTTTTGGGTTAATTTTGTTAGCTTGGATTTTCCTGTGTCTCAGGTTTCAAGAGTTTCTTTTTTCAAAGTTTTGTATAGCTTTTGGTGTTCTACACTGTAGAGAAGGTTTTAGTTTGTGGACCTCTGGTTCACTTTTTTAATATTTATTCCCTTCTAATATCCTATAAAAGTTTCTCTGTTTCCTATGAAAAAAAGCGAAATTTGTTTGCCCTAATCTCCTTTATATTCAATCTTTTAACTATCCTTTGCAATTTTGATGTCTTCTCCTAATTTTTGCAGCCTTTAAGTATCTTATGTCGGTCTCTCCGTGATATAGACACCTATACAACTGGGTTCCCTCGTGGTGATGGCCAAGGACATGCAAATATCTTTCGAGCTGTTAAGCATTGCTTACCTGGGCCTGTAAGAATATCTCCTTTACCCATTGTTATGGCTAGCAACCAACTCTAAGGTCTCCATCAGTGTCATTGTTGAGCTTGTTAACAGCTATGCATTATTGTATGTGGAGAATATAAGGGAGGCTGAGGCAGGAGCCACCATACAATGTCTTTTCCCATGCATTGCTTCGAATGTTTGTGATATTTTCATCATAACATTATGTTGATGGATTGAGACTTCATAGTGGATATTTAAAGGGGGAAAAAGGTATAAAAAAATGAATTTCTATTATCAATTGATCATCTTAAGAATTTTTGGCCAAGGACAGTTTTGTTTCCCAGCTAACTCTGTTCAGAGTTTCTTATCTTCACATGTTTTGTCAAATTTATGATCCTATTGTAATTGAAAGTCATTTGTACTGTGCTTTTGTGGGTACCTTGGTCTCCTTTTTAGATGGAATTTATCCTGACAAAGTGTCTATGGAACAGTATACCTTTATTTTAACTGCCAGCAAAGAATTGCCTAAAAAGTGTGTAAGATATGGGACTACGACAGCCAAATATTCTATGAGAAAACATGTGGGTGTCCGTATCCCTAATGATGCCATATGCCAAGCAATACTACAAAAGATGGATGCTCCATTAATCTCCACAAGGTTGGTTTGGTTTATATATACTAACTTTGCTATAAGAAAAGAAACAGTTACAGGAAAACAGGTTTACCTTATATTTTTTTTTCCCACCCTTCTTCTCATTCTTTTAGTTGCTGATGCAAACAACTCTGATGAGACAAGTCCTTTCCCATAAGTGACAACTTTGCTAGTTAAACACTGTAGATGCTGCTTTTGTGTCTTTGCTATAATTATGATCCTAAACTGAACTTTTGATTTTTGTACCAGCGTGAAGTGGCTAAAGGATAATGAATGGATGGTAGATCCAGTTGTGATAGCTGATACATATGGACCAGAGGTATGGTTTTGATTAATGAGACGAAATTCGTATTTCTTAAATAAAAAATTTACCAGATTTCTATTCAAGGATATTTACTATAGCTAACTCAAGACCAGCTTATGTACAATGCCGGGGGTCTATCTGTCTTGTTCTTGCTTTTAATAGTGTATTTTTCTCCTTTTAGGGCCTTGATTTTGTTGTTGACGGTGGTGTAAGAGTAGCTGAACCTTCCACTGTAGTTGACATGACTGGGACTTCTCCAAAAATCATACGACAAGGAAAGGTATTCATTGTTTCGTTTGATCTATGTGGGTCAACTTCTGTGAATTATTGGAAAACAATACTGACTAAGGAATATGTTGATACTTGTGTTTTCTCTGTGAATTGGGGAATTCAGGGACCTAAACTATACTGGATGGAAGAGGAAGATGCTAATTCAACTGCAATTGAAGATCTAATCCCTTCGGCTACCTAAAAATACCATGCATCTTGACATAACCCTGTACATAATAATAGTTCATCTGCTGTCAAGGTTGAAATACTACTTTTCTTACATTGGCATTCCGGTTTTGGGTTGGAGAACTACCATGACCCTGCATACCGAATACAAATACGCATGTTTTGTAAATGTCTGGTCTAGAAATGCTACACTGGAGAAAGTTTAGGTAAATGCTAAAGTACGTAGGCCAGTTAGAGCTTACAGTAAATGTTGTGCATACCTGCTCATGTAATCTGGTGCTTAGATAAAATGGCCTGGAGGCCAATCATATTTAACGGTGAGGCTTTTGTCAAGTTGATGAATATCATTGGTGGTTGTTAACTAACTTGTTTTATTTTCTGCCGATGAGCTTGCAAGTACCAACGCCATGTCCAGATGGAGATCCGTTTAATAAATTAGAAGACACAAACACGGGAAAGAGACTGAATCTTGAGAGGACCACTTGTTTCACCCATAATCAAATTGATTTCATGGTTGTCACTTGTTACTGATTCAGGGCGAATGGTATTGTAAAAGAGAAGAATTTTAGAATACGTTAGAGATAATATAATTAATTATTACGCATATAATATGTATAATAAAATTTGTTATAATTGAAACTTGTATGGTAGTTTTGGAAAATTGACATACACATATTATAGTATATTTGTATATTATATTGTTTACATAATATTTTTGATGTATTATAAAATTTATCCAAAAGCCGACGGTCCTTATGTACATGGGAAGCAGTAAATTTTGCTAACTGTAAGAATTATGTTGCCGGGGATTTTAGCAATTAAAGCCATAAATAACAAATTAAGAAATTAATCAGTAAGGGCCGCAGATTGTTGAATAATCTTGGCAAAGGCATACCAACTCGCATTTAATACACTGAATTACTTGCTGTGAAATACAGAATTTACGAAAGCAGAATATAATTTAATTTTTTCTTAATTAAGATAACAACATCAAGAAACCTAATTTATATAATGAGATCGCTCAATTCGGAGCAGAAAAATTAAAAAATTTTGGTGTCTGATGCTTTCTTCATAGCATTGACAGCGAGTCTTTAATGCCAAAAACCTAAATCTGAAATCATCTCTGGGGATTCATCTTGTTCAGAAAATTTCGCAAGAAGTTGAGCAATAATGCAGCGACAGCAAGACTTCACAATAAATAAATAATTAAAGACAAGAAAACATCACAATAAATAATAAGGATCTAGAGCTGACCAGTGGTAGTTAATGAGGGGCGTGAACTACTTTAAATAAACAGTTATGACACTGACAAATATAGACAAAATAGACAACAATAGCCGTGGCGGTGGTTGGCATTACCTCTTTTTGCAGTTGCCGGACTTAAAAGCCATGGAGAAGAGCAATACTAGATACAAACCCTTTCAAGCTTCACTTCTCGTGGTTCCCAGCGAAGCAAATAAAAGTTCATCTTCTTGGTTTCTGCTTAAATGTGAAGTATTTTCAATTTCCTGCAATGGGGTGGTTCAAGTTTCTTAAACTAAGTGGTTGTCTTGCTATGATGGTGATGGTTGGAGCATTAAACTCGGCTGATTCAACAGTTTTAATTCATTTTGATCGAGCTCCCCCGGCACGGTCAAGGTTCTCTACTGCTGTTTTTCAGTTCTCAGTTAAAAGGCCAGATGGTTCTGATGCTTGTAAAAACAATGAGTGTTCTGTTCATTATCAGGTATCAGTTTTCTTCATAGTTCACCTTTCCCTTCTCTTGTCATGCTCAATTGTAGAATATTTAGCAATGCGGGTAATCTTAAAGTGTTTGATTTGTGAACCCGGAGCTAAAATTTTTTATGACAATTGTCATCAAGTTCTTTATTGTCCTCTAAAAGTTCCCTAGTCAGCAAATGTCAAATGTAATTATCAGCTGTTATGAGATATATTCACTTTATTAAGGTCTACTGTTTTGACTTCAGATACGTAAATAAATTGTGCAGCTTGATGACCAAATTTTGAGGCCTTGTCCTTCTGATGTTGTGGTACTAAAAAACTTAACAGTAAATGGTCAGCATGATTTTCTTCTCAATGTGACAACCAGCAGTGGAGAAAGAAACTCATCATCTTATTCATGGTTCATTGGTAAGTATCTGTCCTCAGTGCATTTTTTTCCATTGGGTGACCAGTTTACACTCTCTGGGTTCATATAACAACTTCAATGTGTCCGTTAATGCAGCAGGTGATTAATCTCAGGGCATGGAAAGAGAACTATATGTAGACTTAGAATTTTGATTCTAAAATTTTATGTTTTAAGTTCTTACTTCTTGTTGGTGTTCATATTTTTCTACAAGATACTCTTCCCCCGACTGCAACAATTTTAAGCAAACAGAATTACACGAATGCGGAGAAAATAACAATTGACATTAAATTCAGTGAAGCTTGCACTGGAAAAGGTGGTTTCAAATGTGTGAACTCGTCAAACTGTAATGTGAGTAGTTCTTGTGCTCAGAACTTGTTTTTCACAGTAAATCATGCAGGTTCCCAGCAGAATGCTCTGTATCTACTAAAGAGTTCCCATATGTAGCATAAAGAGTACATGAACGCGGATGTTAATTTTTATTATGACCATTTTCTTTTGTAGGTCATCATAGATGGTCCAGCACATGTGCAGGAATCTTCACTTCAAATCACTGAACCAAATAGCAGATATAGTCTTGATATAATTCTTTCCTCGGGAAGTACATATGGGCGTGTGGTAATTAGAATGGCAGATAAGTTCTGTACAGATATAGCAGGGAATGCTTTTACAAGGACAAATGGTTCCATCATAGTCATTCGCTTTGGTAAGGCATTGGACACCATTTTAACCTATGGAAAATACAAAATCAGTTTATTAAACGTAGGATGTTCATAATCAAATCCGATCTCATCTGCTCAAATTGTTTGATTTGTAAAAATTTAATTTGTAAAAATCAAATATTTAGATTGGTAAATGAGATTGGATTGAGAATTTAAAAATTCATAATCGACGGATCGAAATACGGATTTGCTTTTGTCAATTTACAAAAATCAGCAAATCAATCAAAAAATAAAAATTATTTATTTAATTAAAAAAATAAAACTTGTAAATGTAGCATTACTACTTGATAATACCTAAAGAAGTTAAAATATAATTACACTAACACCATATTATATCTTATCCGATAATAATATAAAATAAAAAAATAATTAGATAATTAAATAAACAATATAGATCATCCAAGCTCTGACATTTCAACTTTTGTGGAGATTTAAATTTATAATTTTAGTTAATTTTTATGTATTTATTTAAATAAATGAGATTTTTGCTATTCGATGTGTTATATTTTGAAATAATGTATTATTCTATTTTTATTTAAACAATTAATTTATTTTTATTTTATTTAATTTTGAATTTAATCGATAGGAAAATTATTTCATACTAAATTTGTTTTATTTAATAGTTCGTGGATTAGATAAAATTAAAAATTTTTAATCTTTAAACCAATCTGTAAAATAGTAGATTGAATATGGAATTGGTCAAATTCGTATCCCATCCATAGATTAAATTTGGATTGAATTTTAACAATTCAAAGATTGGATTAAATTGGATAAAAAATTTATAATATGTAAAATCGTGGATCATATATGAATTTATGACCAATCCGTAAAATCCAAACCACTAATTAAATCATATATCATTTGGTTCATTCTATTACTCTTGCTTGAATTTTTGACATAGATAGAAGACCCGTGCTGGTTGATTTATGGGTGTCCATTCCCGCATACGAGTTGGAATTCAATGGTGTCCCTAGAACTGTCCTTGCTTCTAATAAATTGGAGGACGTGGAAATTTTCTTAGACTTCAGCATTCCCATCATGAATTCAACAGAACAGATCCTAGATATTTTTCGCTTGAATTCTGGTAACTTGATAGCTGTTCACGGTAGGAGGCAGGTGAATCGCCGGTTTGTATTTAAAGTAAGCACTAAATTATTATTATGTTCTATTAGAATAAATACACACACACATATATATATGATTTTACTTATGGGCGCCACTTACTCAAATGAAGAATGTAATACAAATTCTTTGCGTTTTGTAGCTCAAAGATATACCACAAACTGAAATTGTCACACTTGCATTACAAGCGGGCTTTCTTTTAGGCATAACAGGAACTCCTGTCTCACCTGTTCCCTCGCTTACGTTCCTCTATGGTATGCTAGTCAGCACTTTTCCCTCTTCAGAACAGTTCCTGTAATTCCTTTTTTGTCGCTTACCATGGAGCTAAATGATGGATTTTCCTCTAAGATTCCACTAAGCCTGGGGTAGGGCTAAGTACCAGCTCACCGAGCATTACAAAAGATCCGAACATCAAATTGATAGTTGAGTTTTCTAAGCCAGTTTTTGGCTTTGAGTCTTCCATGGTAGACGTGGACGGTGGGAGTCTTAAAAGGCAGGTGCATAAAATGATTACTAAACTATTGATCTCCTGTTTTTACAATGAATCATGTCTTAGCTACTTATGTTGTTAAGTTAGGAGTACATAGACCCTTAATGGAAAATATGTGACATTTTACCTTTTGCTTCATGCAGTTTTAGGGAACTTTCAAGGGCTCTATACTCTTTGACTGTTGAGGCATCAACTCAGCATGTAGTTAGAATTTCTATTCCTGAGAATAAAGTCCATGACATATCAGGAAACCTAAATTTGGCTTCTAACATACTTGAAGTGAAGCATTGTAAGAATAACTCTCCCGATATTTCTATGCTGCTTGTTACTTTGCATTTAATCAGAGATATGTAGATCTTTTGGATTGAAAATTCTTTGGAGTTTTACTTAATGCAGCAAGCCAAGTCTTTGGAGAAAAATTTTCTTTCAAACACCACGTTTTCTTTCTATAGATATTTGGTATCTATGCTTTCAATACTATTCTCTACTTAAGACTTGAAGTTACTCAGATTCAACCCCTGCAATATCAACTGCATTACACTCGTTTGTGACTGCGGGTATGATAGCAACGTCACTGGCAGCTGCTATTCTCTCAATTTCCTCTGCAAACCTTGGAGTAATAGGCACTCTCAATTCCAGGAGTACTGATTTTGTTGCCTCTAATCCATCAATGAACCTGCAGGTTATAGTGCCAAAATTTCCATGCAATTAACTTTTAAAAATTTAGATTCTTGCTCACACATTATGTATTCTCTTTGCAATCAATTTACTTTGGTTAAAAATCTCGAACATTTTCATCATAGGGAATGGTTGGACATCTACAAATTTTTGTTCTCTCAGACTGGTTCTTAGCTAACCAACCTATTGAATATTCTGAGACAACTAAAGGTCTTAGGTGGCTCATACCTCGTCAAAAACTTCCCTGGAGAAATGATAGTGCTTCAGTTTGGCCTAACCATGTTTATTTGGCAAAAGAGAGTCTCACAGAGCAGTTCAGATATCTGCCAATTGGATCCTCTCATGAAGGATCTTATCATCAGATTGGCTTAAATTTAACCAGCTCATCTTGCATTTGGTGTGAGCTGCCTTTTCCAACTGTGACTAACCTGAAGTTTCGCTGGCCCGATGGACGGTTCAACGTAAGCATTAAAAATGCTCCTTATGGACAATTTCTCAATTCCAGTGAATATTTCACTTATTTCCTGGTTAGTATAACTAAATTCTATAAATTTTTGTACTTCAAGGACAGAACTGCATTAACAAGTGCATTGATTTTGTATGTTAATGATTGTACAAATCGTCATGCAGAGAGGAGAGCCAATATCTGCTAGCAATGTGGTCAAAAAATTGGATAACTATACAGGGTAACTTTACAATCAGCTTCTAATATAATCAGCATTTGGATAATTTCAAATTTTACATTCACTACAAGTAAGAGTTATTTATCGGTAGTGGTTTGAAATTCTCATTAAAGTTGTTCCCTTGACAGATGGCGAGACTTGGAGATGAACTTGTTCTGGCTTGGTGTGGGAGGGGGCAGCTTACTTACAGTCCATTTTCTAACACTACTCTTCCTAAGGTGGAGGATGGGGACTTCAGTGAAGGGGATGCTTTCGGTTCCAAGGCTTGAGCTCCTTTTTGTAATTCTTATGCTACCTTGCATCTCTCAGTCTTCAGCGTTTGTAATCAGAGGTAAGAAAATCAGAACAATGATTTTCGTTTCGATTAAACATCCTCTTGGATTCTATGAACGGAAGGCTACATCAATTTTTCAGGTGGCACCACAGAGGGAATAATCATTGGGGCTTTATTGTTGGCCATCCCTGCAGCACTTATTTTGTCGGTGTTTCTATTTTTCATAATTGCAATCTTTTTAGGCAGTTTTGCGCAATATAAAGAAATCAGGCATGCGGCTAAAAGTGAAAAGTGGCATGTAAAACTATGGTTTTTCCTCATGGGAAGGCCTGCTACTGGAAAATGGTTTTACAGGGAAGGGCTGCCTTCAATTTTCTTCCCAATCTTTGGGATTCTGTTTGAGAATCGAAAGGGGCCTCCATTGTTAGTTTTTGCTGAAGATAATGATCCTAACACCATAACCAAGTGGACTGAAAGTGGGAGAAGTGGGATTGGAAGGATGAGAGCTGTCAGCTCAGATGACAGCAATGAAGAAGTCAGAATTCGCACATCAGTTAGGCTATTGGGTTGTGCTAGGTCCTCCTATATTATTCTTGACCTTTTGAGAAGAGTCAGTATAGGGATAATATCTGGGGCATACACATCAAATAAGTTAAGCCAAAGCCTTCTTGCTTTGGCCATCACGCTTATACAGTTCATAAGTTTATTTACTCTCAAACCATACATCCAAAGAGGAGTCCACACAGTGGAAAGTGTTTCTCTTCTATGTGAGGTGGGCATTTTTGCTCTATGCATCAGATTGAATGACTCAAATCCAACTGAAGCAAAAACTCCGGGATTTTTAATGTTGGCTCTCCTGTTCCTCATGTTTGTTGCTCAGATACTTAATGAGTGGTATGCTATGATAAAAGGCATTTTAGGACTCTCTCAGCCCCAGAAAAATTCTTTCAGACTCGGATTGAAGTTTGTTGCTAAAGGCCTTGTGTTGCCTTTCCTACCAAGGAGGCACTGGTCAAGAGTCATGCCTGGTTCGTCGCAACCAATGACAGGCCTAGCTCCAGTCCTTCCTCAAAGCCCGGAAACTGAATGTGGAAGAAGAGGTCCAAGAGGATCTAATGCTGACCCTTTTAGTGCCATGACAGCAACAGTAGTCCCTGTGTCGAGTCCTGGCTCCCCAGGCCTTAATGTTGCTCAAGCAGCTGGTTCAACACCTGCAGACCTAACCCTAGCCCAGCAGAGAGCCAGAGAAGGGAAGCAGGCAAAGGGACTGAAGTTGGAGCCAAAGAGTGACCTGAAGAAGCTAAGAGAGTTGGCAAGAGCTAGTTTTTCTGGGGATTCAAAGGGTGAGGGAACTGGTACCAGTTACGCATTTAGGCAGCAATCTGTTCCTCCTGAAACCACCGTGGAAAATTCTGAAGCCTCCACTTCCAAATTCAAACGATGATGTTAAACACAATGAGGCTAACCAAAAGGGACGGGACGCTAAGGTTCAACCATTTTTTGTTTTTTTTCCAAATCTCTAAGCTAGTTTGTGTATTTAAGTGACCTGTAAGATAGATCTTCTGTATAAATTTTTCGCTTACAGGAAATAGGAAATAAAGATTCCTTATAGTTGGATAAAGTAACTGAAAATTTGAAATTTATGAATGTTCAGAGTTCCCAGAATGCTGCCCTGTTATTCCAGCACAATGTTTCCCTAGTAGGAAACAGGTCAACTAGCTCTATATATCTAACAGATACTGAAAGAAAATTCAAACTCAGACTACAGTATCCTCTATAAATGTTGCAAATATAAAGTAATCATTAGCCTAAAAACAGAAATCTGAGAAATTTCTCTGAAGCAGATCCTTTTTATTAATAGCATTGGTTGAATCAAACTCAACTAGGCTAATGAATTAAAAGTACAACTTAGAAACAGAAGCATTGCTGTTAGCATACAATCGCAAAATCATCCATCCAAAGTTTAATACGGGGAAAACAAAGTTGAAGAAATGCTGCAGAGAAGTGAACCAAAAGCTTCCGATGGCCACCCAAATTCATCTTCCATAATCAGCTTGACTCTGATAATCATCCCCATTAAGTTCTGAGAAAGAGTCTCCAATTATCTTTTCGTCTAATGGAGACACCGCGAGCAAACTGTTGAGGCCGTGCACAACAAGCCAATTGCTGCTATACATATCTGGAAAGACAACTGGGACACCATTAAGCAAAATCACATCACCAGAGTAAGCCACAGTAATCTTAAATCCTTCTGAAGAAGTTGGCAACGTCGTCCCTCCATCGAGCCTAATCAGATCCTGCCAACGAAGCAAACTGAGAATCACATGTTGCTTAAAAATCGAAACACAATCAGTAATGTTCTTCACATATGGCTCCATTGCTGCATCAACTGGTGCAAAGATAGTCAATCTTGTCTGATTTGTAAACCTCGCTAATTGCATATCAAGAAAGGTGGCCATTAAGGTATAGCCTCTTGAATTTAACAAATCTGATGCCTCACCAAAAACATCAACATCAAACCCAATTGGTTCAATTGGAGAAGAAACAGGACTCGGTTCTGGAGCTGAGCGAGGAGGGGGGCTAATCATGACTCCAAATGAAGAATTAAAGAACTCATCAATACCATACACAACCAGTTCTTCTTGATCAAACATGGGTGATTCTTGAATCAAAACCCCATTAATGGACAAATGGGCATTGTTAAAATCTGAAGCAGTAACGATCAGTGAGTGATTGGACAACAATGTCGGTAATCTTGAGCCAAAAGCAAGAGTCTTGAGGCTATCTTGGGAGAGTCTTGAAGGTGATATGTGATATTGAAGCTGAGAAAGAGAAAGCTGGCCCGATTGAGAAAAGGCAAAATCTGATGGGGAGAAAATGGTGAGTGTTTTTGATTCAAGATTGAGTGTCTTGAAAGTGATTTGAAGGGTCAGTGCCATCGATAAGTAGCCTGAGTTTGAGAGTGTTTCCACAGCATTTGATAGGGTTCCAGGAGAGACTGCAAGAGCAATGGAGATGAGAGAGAAGATGATGAGAGAGAAGATGAGGGTAGTAGCCATTGAAGGGTTGGTTCTTGGGTTGGTTTACGATTTGTTGAGGACTTGAAGAAGAACGTTCAAGGGCGGGAAAGGAAGAAGAAGCTGATGCCTTATTGGTTAAAGGTAGTTATTTGATAGGCTTGGTGCCAGCTGCCAAGATTTATCAAAAGAGCTTCATGATGTCTAATTCCATCCAATGACATGCGAGTGGCGGGAATGGGATACGGTATGCGAGATTGAACCAATATTTTTAAAGAAATAATTTTAGGAAATTAAAAAAAAAAGATATTTAACCAAAAGGATTACAAAGGTTTTAATGTGTTTTTTTTTTTAATTTTTTTTTAATTTATGGTCAACCCACATGATTTTAACGTGTTCTTTTTATTATTTTCCAATTAACGATAACCTCGCAACATTTTAACCTTGATTCTATCAATGCTCTGTATAATTCTTTTGGCTAAAAAATGAATCAAGTTCTAAGACTTAATGTAATATAAAAAATTTTGAAAGAAAATAATGTAACACCGTTCATTGTTAATTAACAAATATTAAATATATTCGAAACTAAAATAAATATTAAACAAAATTTTTTATATCATTTCACATCTAAAAATTTATGCATAATGCTAAAATACATCTCAAAATTTATTTTAAAATAGTCATCTTAATTGGGTTGGCAATCGTTATATGTGCACGCTACTTAGTCAAATAAATTTGACTACTAGGTGCATTTGATTTGATATCTTTCATGGATAAAAGAATATAGTACTACTGCTACAAGTTATTCTATTGTACTTATTTGGTTGACAAATGAGAGGATTTATTTGTTAAATATTTGAAATATGAATTTTTATAATTTTAGATTTTTTTTAAAATTTATTTTTTTTAAATTTATGTTTGATTTTTCGATATTTACATCTAATTACAAATGAAAACTCATTTAATAAAAATTCAAAAACATATTTTAAAATTTTAATATTTATAAATTATTTTGTTCAATTGAGTTAACAACATAATTTTAATCTAACTAATCCCATGGCCCCTTTTGGGATAAATTCCTTTACAAAATTGAGATAATCCTGTAGGCCAAGGATAAGTTAATCCTAATACTCTTAATAACACCAAACATGTGATTAGGATGAAAATAGTCCAATCCGCTTTTTAATCCTCTAACCAAACGCACCATAATAGTAATAATATAAGGTCAATGTATGTATATCACATTATGCAATATAAGTTCAACTATGATTTTACACTCTAGATAAGGGTTGGCATCCGATTCGAGGTGAATGAATGAACCCTGAATCTATTTCGATTTTCGGTTCCATTTGATTTGATCCTAAAAGTTGATTGGTTTGAAATAGAAAATAAAACTCAACTGAACAACAAATTTGATCGATTTCATTAAAAAAGAAAGAAGACAAACCCTAAATGACTAAGATTCATTTGATGTGCAGGATAGGAGTAGATACGACAAGATAGGATGGGATGGGATATGATTAGATTAGATATAATATTATGTTGTGTATATTGTAGCTGAGGATTGGACTATTGCATTTGGCATGCCATCAGATTTGAAAGTCACTAATATATTTTATATATTAATTTAATCAAAATTATCTTACATTAATTGTTATATCACAATCTAAAAAATAAATTTGTTCTCCATAAACAAGAAAGAAGACCTACACCCTAATGTTTTAAAAAATAGTCATATAGACCTCCCAAATTTTCAATAAAGGACATCAAGATCACTTTTGGCTATAATACATTTTGGCTAGTATTTCAAAGCACCAGAGAGCAGAATGTTGGAGTGCTAGATCCGAACTAGAAGGATCCATATAAAATAATAGAAATTGTTCGCCCTGGAACTTACAGGATAAAAGATACGAGTGAAGTTGTGCTCTCGAATCCTTGGAATGCAGAGCATCTAATGATCTACTATCAGTAGAAAATTTATTAATTTTTCAACAGTCAGAATAAGGCCCTCTTTGAGCCATCAGAATATTTTATTGTTACCAAATGATTGTTCACAATCAAACTTATAACTATTTATTAATAAAAGTGTTTTTTCTCAATTACTTTAGTGTGTGTATGTGTGTGTGTGTGTGTTTAGTTTCTTGTTCTAACAAGAAAGAAACAGGAAAAGCTAAAAGTAAATTCCTAGTGCAGGAAAAGTTAAGCAAATTCAAGAAAATATTAAAGAAATTTGGGTGAAAGCAAATGTAAAAGAAAGGAAATTCAGAATTAAGATTTCTAAAAACAGACAACTTCTTAAGTCCATAACAAGAAGAGTGGGAAATAAAGACATCATATAATCCCACTAGTTTGGTACAAAAAAAAGGGCCACCATCCTCGTCATCATCATCTTCTAGAAAGCTATAGTCAAGATAGGGATAATGACTTTCCATCATTGCTTTCACCTTGCCAGCACGCTTAAAAAATTCTTCATCAATTATATTGGCAAACTCAGCAAAAGTCCTGTATTTTTTCATAGTTGAAGCTTTCGCAGTTGACATTTGAAGATTGAGTTGATTAAGGGAGTTAGACAAATATTGAATCTCGGATTGAGACTGAACCCTTAGATTGTCATAATCGGCTTTTAGGTTTTCATAGTCTGCCTTTAGTTTCGCCTCGCGAGTTTTTTCTTCAGTCAAGCTTTCCTCTAGCTCATCAATCCACTTTTCATAAGCTCGCCTAGATTCAATCAGAGTATTTTTTTCGAACATCAAATTTTTAATTCTTTTTCTGGATACTTGGATGGCACAACAAAGTTGCAGTGAAATGAATAGAAATTTTAATAGATAGACATCTTATTGAAACACTAAGAGTAAGGAAGCCCAATGTACTTGACAAATGTTGTCTAGCATAACGTCGACTGGGTCACAACTTTCAATATGCCTCACATCGTTGGAAGAAATGTACTAAGGCCAAAGTTGGTTGAAAGAATTAGATATGTTTGAGCAAAGTCCTCCCAAGCAAAGTTGGGTAAGTTCTCCACCGCAGACAAGGTCCCTTAGCTTGAATCTGATGGGAAATGAGCAGGAGTCGATATGTTGAAAGTGACAGAAGAGCTAACCGATGGTAGATACACAGCCAAGTTAATAGCTAGTAGAAGCAAGGTCTCTTGTCGAGAATGATTAAGAATAATAGCTTGGGAAGAGGACCCTCAAACATGAAAAGTAGGCTTATCCCTTAGCTTTCTACTAATCTTAGCAAGGGGAAGCTTTTCAATCTTCTTTTTTTTTTTGCGAGCTCCATCATTCTCGGAAGACATGGCTAAAAAAGGAAAAAAGAAAAAGAAGCATACATGTTATCGTGTGATCAAAAATATGAAAAAAAGAGAAAAAGACTCACTTCTAGGAGAATTTATAAAGTGCACAGGGGAGATAAAACCGAATATTAATAATAAAAAAGGGGTTGTGAGAGATATGTCCAAGATCTATACTTCGGTGGAATATTGAGGATACTTAGCAACAGCCCTCTCTCATTATCAGAGGTTAGAGTGGAAGAGGTAGGTGTATTCCAAGTTGCCAGAAAAAAGGAAGGGAAAAGCAACAGTAAATACTCATTAAAAAATAGATAAACAAAACTTGAGAAGAGATTAAAAAAAATAAATGAAAATTGATTGTTTAATGAGAGAGAGAAAGAAGACCAATTTCTATAAGAGTTGGGCTAGTGGGTGGGTAGAAGAGGCAACAACTAATGTATAAATAGTTGAGGAAATAACTCTTTTTGAGCTTCAAGCCTTGAACAATAAAGCTCCAAAAGAGCTAGGGGCAGCTGATGTCGAAAAGAAAAGTGAAGTATGAAAAAGAGTTAATTAAAATGGAAGCATGAAACATGGAGGAGAGGAGCAAGAAAAAGAGTTAATTAAAGTGGAAGCAAGGAGCATGGAGCATGAGAGCATGAAAAAGTATTAATTAAAGTGGAAGCATGAAACATGGAGTATGGGAGCAAGAAAAAGAATTAATTAGAGTGGAAGTATGGAGCATGGGAGCAAGAAAAAGAATTAATTAGAGTGGAAGTATGGAGCATGGAGTATGAGAGCGTGAAAAGTCAAAAGGAAACCAGGAACCGTGTAATAAAGTTAAGCTCGACTTTAGGGCAAAGTAAGCACATTTGAAGCATAAATAAATTCACGTGAATAATAAAAGACACGCTTCATTTTTACATGAAAAGTGGAAAGTATGAAAAGTCATGTCTAAAAACTAAGAACCAAAAAAGCAAAATAATAAAAGGAAACATGTTCTATAAGAAACAACAGAAGCAAAGTGTAGTAAATTCTAATTAATCTAGAAGCTTCGGAACCTACTTTGAGAGGGAAACAAAAATGGACTCCAAATAACATTTTAATTAAGTAGGAAAAGTCGACCAAAGTAAGAAATTAACAATGATTTAGGACACTAAAAAATTGTATTATAAATAGAGAGCTCTAGAGGTATAGAGGACAAGAGAAAAAAAGTTCAAAAGATGAGTAGAAAGAAAGAAAAACTCCGTTGTAATCTTTGTTCAATAGTGAAAATTGCTCTCTTGACTCCCGTGGACGTAGGTCAAGCACTAAACCACGTAAATCCTTAGTGTTTTGTTCTTTATATTGTCCCCTTTATTCAATTTTCTAGTTGACAAAAAATAAACGTCAACAGATTAACAAAAACTCTATTTAAATAAGCTTTACTTGAAAAACTATACTAAATGGAATCTTATCTAATGATTATTTAATCGCATAAGTTTCTTTTAAATTTTTTGTTGCTATTTGATTTTTTTTAATAAAACTTTTAAAGATTAAATAAGTTATTTTGTATGTACTAGCAAAAATTTAAATTTTGCCTTTTGAGAGTAGAAGTTGATTTTTTTTAAAAAATGTAGAAATGTCAAAAATATGCTTTACTTATTTGATAATTATATTTCATTCCTTTCGTATATAACTTTAAAATACTTGCCTATTAAAGTAATTTTATATTTTTTATAAAAGTTCTGATTGTTAACTAAGCAACTAAAAATTTTTTAGTCACAGTTCAATTATAAACACTCTATTAACAAAAACTCTACTTAAACAACCTTTATTTGAAAATTTATACTAAAGAGAACCTAAAATTTGAGACTATAAGATCTTATCAAATTATTAAAAGAAAATAAAGTTAAATACTTGATAATTAATACTATCTTATATATGCTTTGCCATTTTTTTTGTACTAACATATTTGCCAATGTTCACTTAGATAGAGTTTTTTTTTTTTGGCCGAAATCTGAATGATCTAAACTTTTCTCAAAGAATATTAATATATAAATGATATGTTTGTTTTTTCTTTTTTAATATATTAACATCTTGTTTATTTTTTATAAATAAAGAATATTTTAAACATTGTTATTTGATATTTATGTCAATTCAAATAAAAAAAAAGATTAGGCTTTATAGTTTAGGAAATAAATGTATTTCACATAAATATTTTTGAAATATAATATTTACTTATTATTCAAACATTTTTCCATTAGGATAAAAGTTACAAAAATTTATTTTTTTATTTTGATATAAAAATTTGAAAATAAGACATAACTTATAAAAAATAAACAAAAAAAATTTAGAAAAGACTTAAAATTAATAAAATTTAAGATTTCCTACCAAAACAAGCCTTTGTTCTCGTTCATGTGATCATATATAAGTCTTTTTTTTTTAATTGACATTAAAAATATATCTTGACAAATGTTAAGTTACAATGATTGTAACTTAGAGGTTCCATATATCTTTCATTGAGAACCCGTCTTTACTTTTGGCCTCAAATAATAAATTAATTTATAGGCTTCTATTTTCTCTTAAAAAAGAGAAAAAGGAAAAGAAAAAAGAGAGGTGAATATTGCATATTATTACGTTTCCAAAACAAAAAGCATTGCATTGATATGAATCTGTGCAATGTCATCTTCATCGATGCCTACTCCCCACTTACAAACCTCTGGAATGCTTTCTAAAGAGCAGTTACTTCATCTCTTCAACCGCTTTTCCTTCCTCACCTCTCAGCCTGGTACGTTTTCCCTTCCGTTTTCCTTTTATTTATTGCCATTTCTTTTCTGGTCAGAATAATCTTTCCCTTTTTGTTTTTGTTAGATGTAAAGAAAAGGGTTGCTGATGCTGTGGACGACAAAAAGGCAAATTCTTTCGCTTTCACTATTCCATTCATTGTTCATTGTTTTATGTTGCTTATATTCATTCGTTTTTGAAATGTGTTACATTGTGAAATGTCATTCTGTCTTCATGTTGGTATCTGGGTTCTGGTTAATTCATATGCGTTACTTGACTGGTAGAAAATTCGATAATGTTTCATTTCTTTGTTGATGAGTGCTTATGTAATGGGTTTTCGAGGAATTGATTCAATTGATATGCAGTAGACTCTTTATTGTAGTCTATTTTCATGTCAGACTCTTTATTGTAGTCCATTTTCATGTAGCTTATTTTAATATATGTGATACTCACCGCCATTTCGTAGTTCCTTCCTCTAGCATTAGATCTGAAGGAACAGGGAAAAGATTGAGTCTCTGAACTTGAAGACACAAGAAAATGGGACCTTTATCTCAATTTTGCTTAATGCAAGTATCAGGTGTCTTAGTGAGATTTCTATTGTTAAGAAACAGAAGTGATATAATCTAAAAGTTGTTTGCTTTCTGCTCTCTCCTTGATGTGTATTTATCCAAATCGAAGGCATAGTGTTATTCCACTTTACTGATGTGGAATGGTAGTTTTGTTTGGATATTAGAAGTGCTTGCTTTCATTGCATAAAAAATGAACACGTGTGTCTGTGTGTAAAGATCTCAATTTTAGTTGTCATTGAATATATTAGACCTCATACCACATAGCCACTTCATTTGACTTATGGATGTAAAAGTAAGAACTATGTTTTTGGTGGCTTGTAAGATTTCTGGTGATGTAATCTGCTTGTTGATTTAAGTGTTTACACTTAATAAAGTGGTGTTTCTGCATTATGAGTCTGTAAATAGTCCATCTACTTGTTGCATTTTTTTTTCTTTTTCCCTGAAAATGAAGTTATGCAGGAAGCTATTGCTGTTACCACTGAAATCCAAGAAGAGATATTTCAGGAAATGGGTGTTGGTAAGTTTTTCATAGGTGATACTGTAGATATCTACTTGTGTTGAATTCTGTTTGAATTTCATTGTTGCTTCAGAAGTAATGAGCTTTGTGCAGTGATTGACTGTATCATTTACTGTTCAATACTAGAAGAACATTTATCATTGTGTACATGCAAGATTATGCACTCTCAACCTTAGTCTAGGTGGCAGTATTTTTTCAGGGTTGGTTTGATTGTAATATTAGTTGTGAAGATTTTTATCGACTAGTACATCTTCGTTAGAGCCTTGTGGATCAAATGCAATATGTACTACTTCACCCTGCCTTAGTAAGTGGCATAATTTATCATGCATCTATTTACACTTTGTTACATATATTCCTGCTTTATCCTTTATTTTGATCATACTCGAACTGGAATTAGGATTGCAGAAGACATTTCATCACTGATTTGGCTTGCAGTATGGTTTGAAAATCTTGACAAGGTTATGCATTTATGGATAAGACTGTATGTGCCCCGCTTTCGTATTAGATATAATAATTATCCCCAAACTGCATAAGACAGCCACAAATGCCATACAACGATACTTCCAGGTAATAGAATGCCAGTTAAAAATCAAGAGGATTCTGGATTAAGCTGTAATATTGGACTGCGAGCGCCGGTTTTTCTCTTTACAAATTATAAGTTTTCACCTGGAAATCAAATAGATTGTAATAGTTTGAAAGATTCTACATGTAGACGACATTGTACTAAGATGTATACATGGTGTAACATTATTCAAAGTATGCCAGTTTTTCTGTTGTAGATCCAAGTTTTGGTCTCGCTTGCCTGGGGAAGGTGAATATGACTTATGAGAACGATCAGGATTTGATGATACAATTCTATAAATTTGTGGCAACGTAAGCTCTCTTTATCTCTCACTTTTATCTGTACTATTTTGACTTTTAGAAACCATCATCATTCTTCTTTGATCTGTTAAGGGGAAAGTATCCTGTTTCCACTATGCGAACTTAATTCTTTTAGTGCACAGAACTGAGACCTTTCACTCATTCCCTTCATGACATGAAGGACATCCTCCAGTTTGTCTGTTTTTGGTTACATATTGTCTCTTTGTCATCTTTCAAATGCTGAAGCATCTGTTTTCTATTCCAACATTTTAAAATTTGGTATAAGAATTAGAAATAGACCACTTGTTTGTCCTATGAAAACGAGGGCCTTGTTGACAGTTTAAATGGTTTGCATATGCAAACGGAACATGAACATATCCTTGGCTGGTTTGGTGGACTTTGCTATAGCTCGTTGAGATCATCAGTAAAAAATTTTTGTAGTTTGCTTGGCCTTATATTTTGATGAAGACAAATTGTCTTGGTCACAGAATTCCTTTCATGCAAGCATTACGGATTTTTGAGATGAGCCGTTACTTATTTTAGCATCTGTTTTTCTTAGTTAGGTGCATTTATCCATATTTTTAGCCTCTTTATCTCTTAGCTTCTGTTGATAGATGAACTTCTTTGCATATGATTACTGGCGGGTTCAAATTTTTTAAAGGAGCTATATCTGATTTTTCTCTTTAATTAAGGATCTATCTAATTTTTCTAACTTTTCTCTTTAACTAAGGATCTTTATCTAATTTTTCTCTTTCAATACTATTACTCACTCTATCTTGTGCTAGGGAAGAGATGGTCTGTGATGAAGCTGAGCATGGACCAGATGAATTTGCTGAAAGAATGCATAGTCAACAAAAACTACAAGAACAGGTACTTTGAGACCAAAATTTTGGAAAACGCAATTAGTTGTGATGTAGTATTGCTGAATCTAAAGATAACTTCTTTTGCAGCAACTGGAGATGCTAAATTACATGCGTAGATTTCACGTGGATGACCAGTCTGCAATTCTTGAGAAGGTACATGCCACTTTATTTATCTATGTTTGACTTACTGGGGACAGGAAAGAAAGAAATTCAGACTGACATTCAAATTGATGATTGATTTATCTTGAAAGCAACGCAAGATCGCCATGTTATGTTGGACATTGAAATTCAAATTATTATGTGATCTATATAAATGTTGTTGGAATGATGACTCTTACCCTTTCTGAAGTTACTCGTCTGTTTTTAGCAGTTGCACCACCAGATGGAAGATGCAAACTTTGAAAGTGCAACGTCAGTTTTGTCTTCAGAGCAAATTCAGGAGATTGTTCAAAGGAGGGTGTCACCAGTATTTAGGTCAAGGTAGTTGGGGACGGGTTCTCCCTGCAATCTAATTTCATTTTTGGCCGATTTGTATTTTGTATGTTCCACAAGTATAGTGGTGTTACATTAATGTAGTTAATGTGTTGCTCAAGTTACACTTCGGAATTGCACAATTATGTTTCAATTATCTCTAACCAAGTAAATGAATGCATCTTCGTCATTTTCATCTTGATTTTTCTACATGGATATAAGACCAATCTGATAGTGAATAGAGCAATGAACTGAGACAAGTTATATGCATAACAATTGGACAAGTTCCACCCCATGCATGATCTCAATTCATTCCATAGATACATGTGAAGAAGCTTGTCTCGATTTTGACACTAACAATGTCCCTGCAATCTTTCATGCTATTACTTTCTATTTTACATTTCTTTCGATTTTGACACTAACAATGTCCCCGCAATCTTTCATGCTATTACTTTCTATTTTACATTTCTTTCAATTATTGGAACAAAATTGTAGACGGGATTTGTGAGCATCATTGGAGGCGGTATCATTGACAACTAAAACCAAATTACAAATATTTAATCAAGCCCAAAAAATAACAAAGCGTGGAGATGGCCGAGTTGGTCTAAGGCGCCAGATTAAGGTTCTGGTCCGAAAGGGCGTGGGTTCAAATCCCACTCTCCACAATGTTTTTCTTTTTTTAATTATAATTTTTGCTTTAGCAGAAAACCGAAATGCCTCTCTGTCCCTTCCCCGGGACAGCGTAAGCTCCAGGCGGTATTCGAAAATGCCAAAGCTTCCCCACGACCTTAACGAAATATTTCCTGCACAAAAACTCCTCTGCATATGCCTTCTCCACCTTCCTGTCCACGTCATGCAAGAACACATGCGTCACACCCCTGCTCTTCCTCGCACGTGCCATCACCGCTGCGGTAAATATCGTGGCCATCCTACCCGGCGCCTCCGCGTAATACCCACGTGGCCCGTCTATAAATATCACGTCCCACTCTCTGTTGTACACGTCATCGGGCAACTCGTTCAGCACGAGCTTGCACCTGGTGTTACCTTTGATATGCACGTGAGGGGGCAAGCAATATTTCTCGTACCTGTAAGAGCTCATGAGGTGGTCGGCCTCGTAGAGGTGCGTCCGGTACGTCACCGTGTGGACGCGCAGCGCGGGGGCACGTGCGAGGATCGTGTGGACCAGCTTGGAATCTTCTTCGAGGAAGACTGTGGTGCCACGTGGATTCAGTGAGGCCCACATGAGGGAGTCGTGGCCCAAGCCGAAGACTAGGAGGTTGCACGGCGCGAGGCCGAGGAGCGCGTCGAAAGGGACGCGTATCTCCGGGAGGGTCAATTGGGGGATGTCTCGTGACGTGGCGTAGTGAATGATGGCGAGGAGTTGTGTTTGCATCGCCGCTGGGGTTGAATCAATCGCGTAAATGCGTGGAATCGAAGCCTTCATGGTTCGGCTCAAGCCGGTTATGAGAAATGCGGCTGTCACCGCGAAGGTTAGAAGCGCGCCGAGGATTAGCGGACGCTCCACAACAAATCGCCGATTAGGTGGCTTCATGCTTTTATTTTATATTTTTTTTGATCAATTAATTCTACGTCTGTTTTAGAGTATGAAAATGTTGTTTCTTTGTGTCTTTTTTTTTTTTCTTTCTTTCTTGTGACAAAATTTGGAAATAAGAGATTGGGAGGACGAATAGAAATGCGAAGGGTTTCTTTTGGTTGTGAATTGAAGAGAAGTCTATTTTTGGGCTATTTTTGTGTGTGTGTGTAAGAAGAGTTTGAGGTTGAAAAATAGAGAGAGAATTAGTAGTTAAAGGAAAGAAAACAGAAAGTTGACAAAAAGTAATGTGGTGAACTGAAACTGATTTTGTAATTTGCTTTAGGTTGACATCACACACTAGTACATGTATATCATACGAAGGTTAAATTTCGTTTGACCCCTTTTAAATGGACATCCATCACATTATTTACAGATTTTTTATGAGTCATTACAGGGCCCCATGCGATCTACCTCGGTTAGGGGTGGTAAAAACATCCATTTGGTTTGGACCCGAGCCACACCTGAGCGTTGTAAGCCGAGTATTATATTTGGGTCGGTCTTACATATTATTTGATAAATCTAAAGCCCAGTCTGAAATCTGAATTTTATTAAAAAAATATTATTTTAAATATTTATATTTATTTGATTCATTTATTACACATATATAAAATTTTAAACACTTAAAATTTATATTTTCATGTAAAATTTTATTGAAATAAATTTAAAACTTATAAAATTATAAAAAAAATAAAAATATATACACATATAATATTAAAAAAAATAAAATCTGAGTACCTGAATTAAAATTCAGCCCGTGCATCTAAAAATTACATCCAGGCCGGATCTGGATATTACAATACCCAGACCCAACTTGGGATTTTACCAACCCTAATCTCGATTAAAATATGCTTTGAAAGAAAAACTTTCAAAGGAATTTTGATGGAACCATTTTGATTCTTGTTGTCATCCCCAACAATGATTGATCCTTCTTACTCATTAGCTAATTATCTGGGAAAAATAAAGAGATAATATTGTTACAAAGATCGATTAATTGCATTCTTTGGAAAGGAGCAATTTAATTTACTCTACAAACTTCAACATTTTCAGCCATCTATAATTGAATTAAATCATATACATGTTTTTATCTAAAAAAAAAAAAAAGAAAAGAAAGATCATATACATCTTACAATTAGAACTAAATATAGAAAATAATTGAGTCAATTTTTGACTTCTTCAATGTTGACAGTCTTGTCCTCCATTTCGAATAACTAAAAAAACATTTCACAACAAAATTAATATTCACGATAACAATCATCTAACATTTCAAAGTTTTTAAACATAAAAGCAGCAACACATGCTAAATGGAATCAAACAATACACAAGCATGGTATACACACTCAACCACAATACACAAGTCAGTTAAATTATACAGATCTTGACATCTTTATCAAAAACACATTAAATAGTAATAACAATTTCTTTTTCAAGAATTCATTTCTTGATACATAGAATTGCAACAGAAAAGCATTGTAGTTTTATTTTTATTTATCAGCCAAGATTTCTACATCCAAACAAAATTATTATTTGAACAGTTAGAAAAAATTATAATGAGCATTAATAGACCTTCAAAATTTTATTTAAAGTTTACTCTAAATAATGTTATATGTAATATTATATTATTAATATGTCGTCCATTAAGTAGTTAATAATTTTTTTTTCAAAAAAATCTAACACAAATTTAGTCACATTAATCCGCCAGCTAATAAATGAAATTTTCGAATGACGTAATTCTACTGCCACGTACGCAGGGCCAACCATTCCGGATGACTGGACTTGATTGTTGACGTGGGCAGTGGTGAAACTGAAACGAACGACCTTTAAGATAAGGGCCTCACCCGTTCATCCATCTTTTTCGAAATATTTTCATTTCATCCATTCAACCGAGAGAAGAAAAAATGGCAACGGTTTCAATGAGTGTAAACCTAATCGGCTCGTTCAAGGGTCTCTCTTTATCTTCAAGCTCTTCCTCCTCATTCCTCAAAGGCGATTTCACCGTGTGTCCCAAATCCGTCACCGTTCCCCTCCCACCAACGTCGCCGGTACCCTTAACTATCGAATCTGCTCACAAGAAGGGAGCCGGTAGCACAAAGAACGGCCGTGATTCGCGGGGCCAGCGGCTCGGCGTCAAGATTTTCGGTGACCAGGTCGCCAAGCCCGGCGCAATTATCGTCCGCCAGCGTGGCACCAAGGTTTCACCCTAAATTCCTTTTCTTTAAAAAAAAAAAAAAAAGAATTTGTGCGTCCTAGTGACAATGAAATTTTCAGTTCCATCCAGGAAAAAATGTGGGGCTGGGCAAGGACCATACAATATTCTCTTTGATTGATGGACTAGTCAAATTTGAGAAGTTTGGGCCTGACAGGAAGCAGGTGAAATATTTTGCAATAACAAACTGTTTGTGAAAATGCTCAAGTGAATGCCATATTGAATTGTATTGGTAGTAGAATTGAACATGGATTTGTGTGATTTTTAGGTAAGTGTTTACCCAAGAGAAGTGCAGCCTGAGAATCCCAACAGTTACAGAGCAAGGAAGCGAGAGTACTTCAGGTTGCAGCGGGAGAAAAAGAAGGCTAGAAAGGAAGCTTATTTGGCTCAACCTCAGCTGGTGCTTGCTTCTGCTCTCGATGCTGCTGCTGATGGCCTTCCCAATTGCTAGGTCTCAAAGGCTCCCGTTATTTTTCGACTTGTTAGTTCTTGTATCTTATTTATTTTTTCCCCCCACTATCGTCACACAATGGAAATAGGATTTCTTTAATTAATGGCTTCTCTGATCCAAAAGTCACCGGTGATTTTGAATTTTTTAATAAACATTGCACAACGTTTCAATTCAAGTATCATAGAATTAGAATTTGGTGGTTTGCATTCTAAATTAACAAAGTTGACCGCGGTGATGCATTTCCTTTCTCATTTTCGAACACAAAGCTCCTCACCAAGGCCTTGAATTGATCCTCTTATTATTTTAACTCAGCTCATCGTTAGTTGGAACAAAAATTGCAGCCTTTTTAAGTGGTGCATTTGCAAGTAAAGGGGTCTAAAGTGAACAAAATGATTTAACGTAGCAAACTCCAATCTGTAAGAACAAACTGTCGTTCGACAAAAGTAAAGTATTTCTGGAATAAGTCAACTTAATGCGAATATAAAGTCTAATTCAAAATGATTCAAGACATATTTGAGGTACTGTCTAATAAAATCCTAAAAAAATTAACTCATTCCTTCGTTGAAGGGTGTGTATCAATCTGCTGATAACTTCCATCATCAAAGCCAGAAACTCTGCAGCCTGCAATTTCACAGGAATTCATTAGTCTTTAATGCATGTACGACAACAGTTAGTATTGCATTCCAAATGCACATTAATCCATAGTCAATAACCAGCAAAATTTGAATTTGATTATGGTTCTCAACCTCTTAATGACTTTTCTTCAGTAGTGTGTCTATGAAGAAAAAACTATTGATATAATTCCTCAAAGTGCACATAAGCTTCAAAATTCTAGTCATTTAACATCCCGCGGTAAGCAACATCACAAGGAGCACATCAATTGCAAAAGCAGTCACTCAGCAAATTCGACAGCAATGCACAACTATTGCTAAATTTTGTAGGCAAGTTAAGCACAAACAAAAGCATAAAAGAAAAATTTAAAATATACACCAAATATGCTAAAATCCAGCAACAGGGACAAATAAATTTGAAAGAAAGAACCCATGCATCTTCGCGAGACATCAAACCTGCCTGTTGTATGTAGTTTGCCCACATCTTACTGGTTGTTGTTCAACATGTTTTGACATTGAATGTACTACATTTACACATTTCTTTATTTCTATTAGCAAATAAGTCACTATAGGACTACACATAAGTTGCTTGCATTTTCAATCAAAGAACAACATCCTCCTAGTTTCAACAGTGTCCCAGATGAGAAAAACAAGAACCCTCTGTCTCATTGCTACACCAGCTCAAAAAAACCAGAATAGTAATGCAACGTCTTTGATGTACCAGGATAATCTATACATCTTGAGCCATTTAAATATCCAATCAAAGATGTCACAAATGTGACTGATTTTGTCATCCAAGACTGTATCCTAAAAAAAAAAAAAAAAATTCCACAAACCAAAAATTCACAAATCATTTAGAAAAAATTGGAGTCCGTAGTCAATGGCTCCTATTAATAAGATTTGAATACATACATAAGATAGTGAATTATACATTGATGATAAAGATTAAACACATTAACAACTAATTCAATATGAATTTCATGTCCAAATTAAAACTAAAGCTTAACTCGCTATCAAATTATAAACATACACACAAGGCAAGAGAATATTTCAATCATAAATTAAAACAATGGACTCGTACCTTATCCAGATCCAACAATAATATTGTTGATAGGGATGAAGATCAGCTTGACGAAGAAACCTACGAATCCCATGACAACGAATCCGATCGCCGTACGGAACGCAACCTTCGTGAATTCTGCGAAATTTCAAAATAAATCACAAGTCAATATACCGGCAGATTAAATCAGAAAAAATAAAATAAAACAATAAATTCGAAATTATTATGACATGTACCTTTGCGATCGGGCTTGTGACACCTCTTGACAAGACGCAAGCTGTCTTTTGCGAAATCTCTGAGCGGATCGAAGACGTTGTCGATGGCGTCCATTTTCGTTTTCTCCTTCGATGAAGCGAATTTTCAGATCTATGAATTTAGCGAAACTGGCTGTTGTTAAATAAGCTGCCAAAGATGATGTCAACTATCTTTCCCCATTATTTGACCAAAATACCCTTATTCAGAACGACGGCGTTTCGTTGACTGTTTGAATGCTGTCTCCCACTCTTCAATTTTGTTTTTTTGTGGATGAAATTCAAAGACAACCAATTTAAAAACCTTCCTTGTTCGGCATCATGTGAAATCAGATTTATGATATGATTTCAAAACTTTGCAATGATTGAGCATTATATCCCAGATCATGTGGCGTATGAGTAATATTTATTTAGATAATCAAAAAATTCACGGAACATCATTTGAAATTACTTACATCACTCTTCAAAAGGAAGAATTAACATCAAGCGAAAAACAAGATTTCTTTCAAAGAATAACATAGAAATAAATTAATAAAATGATCATCACTACATTAACATTTTTAATTCATAGGTATAATATATGATCAATAAAATAAGAAAAGTGGGCTTCAAAACAAGTTGTCAGCTAGTCGGAAGTGATTCAACTCCAAGGGTCGATGGGAAATTTCATCGGGATGCACCATCTTTCGCCAACTCATAATCTGTTCAAAGCTCATTGCAGTCTGCACAAGACATGAGAATTGGTACTGCAGGGAAATACTGAAGCGTGTATAGTGGTCCAGATTCAATCAGCGTATGCATGCTGGCTATCTTTTTGTTTGCATTGAGGTGGAGTCTGGTTTTCTTTCGCAATGAACAGCTCGAGGGACAAAGGTCAAGCCACGAGTGTGGCGACGGCCAAAGCTGACCGACGAAGGAGTGGTGTCTGAAGTGCTTAATTTAGAGACAGCAGAAACAAGACCATCGATGGTTTCATCTTCTACTTCCATCGAACTTGAAGCTTCCTTCTTTTGTAAAGCTTGTTTACGTTGGTTCTTCTGTCTCTGTTTCTTGGACGGGTGGGCCTTTTTGAAGAACTCAAATGAAGTAGGGAACTTGTGCTTGTCCACCAGATGCTGTTGCCGACTTTTGTAGTTCTTGAACTTCAACCCACAGCCTTCAACCAAGCATTCATACTGTTACACACAAACATGCAGCAATATGTTGTATCTCCAATAAAATCAAGAAGACAAAACTCAAGCAGATACCAACAGACTCAAACCACAAAATGTGCATTATTCATAGATCTAGCCAATTAAGATCATTGATTCAGGTTCTAAGAATCAGCAATCACGTTATTAACAGAAAGGCCATCTATTCTAGCAAAAGCTAGCAGTAAAATAGATGGTCATATCTGTGGAATTTCTCAAGTAATGCACAAACAAGTTCAAGTCAGAAACGCCAAATGATGTAGGATAAAAAGGACATGTGACTTGTTATAGAAACTTGAAACTGCACAAAGTACCATTTCTTAGCAACCGAAAAGATTCCGCCATGTTTTGAATCCACAATAAAAAATAACCACACACGATTTAGTCATTGCTTCACGACAAAGACTTAAGTGGACAAAAAAAATTACCATGGGATAGCCATGTGCAACCTTTGCCTGAAAGAAAGAATCATGAGCTTCGGATACATGTATGCTTAGCAAACGCGATGTTGGGTAAACTCTGCAGCACACAGAACAGGATGCAGTATGCCGGGCATTGTAATGATCTTCAAACTCCTCTAAAGATCTCAATCGTGCATTACAACCGACAATGGGACAGCAGACTCGCCTGGTCAAGCATCAATTAAGGACAATTTGAATAAACTCGTAAAGAGACACATTTATAAATCTTGATTCTTAATCAAACACCCAATTTCTGGATAATAATGAATAATAAGATCCATAACCTAACACGAGAAACACACACACAAAAAAGAAAAAAAAAAGGTTAAACTATTACAAGCAAGTAATAGTACCTGCCATCCTCGGTTACCATATTCTCAAGTTGGTACTTTTCATCTTCACTGAAATCCAAAGCAACCTGTAAATTGAAAAAAAGAATATCAAATGATTATTTACTTAGAAAACGAAAGATTAGAAAAAATGCCTCAAATAAAAAAAGAAAGTGAGGAAAAAGGACCTGTTTAGCGAGAAGTTCGCGTTCAATGTTTCCGGAAGCAAAGAAGGGAGAATCGGGCCGAAAACGACGACGAACAGAAGCCCAGTACGGGAACTCTGATTCGAAGTTTGCGTCTAGAACCATCGCCATGAATTATCGATATTGATTTGAGTTTTCCGCTTTCGGTTCGTTTTCGTTTCGTTGTTTCTGGTGAATTCAATTTTGAACTTGTCTAGCGGTTGTAGAGAAGACAGTGGAAGCGAGGAAAGGAATTGTTGTTTCGGGGAGCAGTTCGGATTTGAATCTAAAATGAAATTTGGGTTTTGCTACTGTGTCCTTTACGGGCCCAAGAATAATAAGATTTTTGGGCCAAAGTTTGGGCCCCAAACCATGTCATGGTTTGTTTTGGGTCTTTCAAGTAAGTTTCTGGTTTGTCTTTGGTATTTATTTTTTGTTTATAATGTTATATTTTTCTTTTGATTTTATCGATAAAAAATAAAAATCACCACCGGCAGCCACTACCGGTGATAGTCAAGTGCAAGTAATTTATTATTTTCATTTAAGTAATGTTTGATACCATTAAAATTCTTGTTATTGGCTGCGTGGGATAGGATAAATATCCCCGCAAAGACCGAAGGCTTAGGGGTGGGTGCTAGGGGGACAAGTCACTGACCCGATTCGAAAATTTTGGGTTTCAGACTCCAACTCAATTGGATCAAATTGTGACCAGATCAAGTCAAATTCATTCCAATCCGAAACACCATGCGCACACAAATCATTTATGACAAAAACTTTCGATTTGATTCGAACTATATCCAAGTCGGGACAGATCAAATTATAAGTTCAGATTATTTTTCCCAACCCGATCCCGGTAATCTAAACCTGAATTTACCCTAAATGGGTGTGAGCTAACATTGACAAAATTTTCAAAATTTTGACCAATATTTGAGATCCTGGCCTATTTTAGACAAGATTCCGGATAAAATTTTATCCTAATTTATTATACAGGTCGAATTTTAGAAAGTTTAAAAATCTTAATTGGGATCTCAAATAACTCGAAATTTAGATTTTTAGAAAGGTATGATAAGTCAATTTAATGAATTATATATCTAATATGTCAATCATATGTGTATGACAACTCGTTTCAATAAATTATATATATGTATGTCATCACAAGCATATGAAATATTGTTTGTGATAGAATCTGTAACGTATGATAGAAACTCACGTCATCCGAGACAATTAGAAATCCCGAATCGAATAGGAATTCAAACATATTTTTATCTAAATTTAAATTTGATTTACTATTTGCAACAGAATTAGGATCGGCAAATTCTAACTAGTCCATCCTATTACCAACCCTAGTGTGAGCTAGTGGAGTAAAGAATGGTCAAGGCCAAATTTATGGCTGAGTTTGGCTTGTGCAACAAGCATTGATTGTTTTTACTATGCAGTGTGGTCCAGGTTTGCGCAGCCTACCAAACACGGCCGTAGGATGTGTAAAGCATGTGGTATTAAAGATTGAATTTGGTTGGTAATGTTTTTAATCTTAGACGTGGCAAGGTAGGGTTTGTTCGGGCAAATTCAATCTTCTAGAATATAGTATGCAATTATCACTAAAGTTTATATTAATGTACCTTCCCTATAAAAAACATTTGTGATTCAAAGATTATGTTATGTCATTAGATATCCAAATTTAAAAGTGAATGACCCAACTTCTGTTTAGAGTGAAACTAAAGTTAATTTTTTTAATGGATAGTTTAAAATTATAACTTCTAAAGAATTTTGAAGATTGTATCATATGGTTGTCTTATACGATGATTTTTCAATATATTTTACTTTTTTCAATATATTAAAAATCCAACTTTACTTTATTTAAACATAATCCATGCTAACATCAAAGGGTACCATTTAAAATCTATAAATTAATGCTTAACAACCACAATCAAAAGGTTGAAAATTTAGATAGTGGAGCGATGATTTGGCCTTTTACAACAAGGAAAAAAGAAGGGTCATAGGTAAATATTTCTATATCAAAGTTGTCAATGGGTGCAACACTTCTCATTTTGGGCCTCATATTTATCCTCTATATAGCATATGTTCGTATGGTGGTGTGATGTTCTACGTGAATCCACGCTATGAGGTCGGACCAGATCAGCTAAGAGCTAGATTAGATATTACAGATGCGATGGCTATTGAAAGAGTATAAATTTAATTTGTTAGTGGCATGAGATTGGGCGTGCATGTTTATTGAAAGGAAAAAGAAATTAAAAGAAAATAGAAAAGGTGTGCGTGGGTATTATATATTGTTACAAGGGCTATTTTGTAAAATCTCCACTATCCTTCCATTCTCTTAGAGATTTGGCCAATTATTTTTAATTAGTTTCATTTGATTGATCATTTCAATTCGGATCTTAGAATGATAAAGGGGTTAACAAATAGAAGATTTTTGTGTTCGAATGATCCTCTCGTTAAATGACAATTTTCAAAATACAAATTATCGTAAAACTTAACTTATTTCGATATTATTGTGGAAATTAAAAAAAAAAAGTTCATCACCTTACCTCATTTTTTTGTTTATCTTGTACACAAAAATGAAGGTAAGTTGAAATTTATAGTAAGTTGAAGGTATTTTTAATGATTGTCAGTAATTCAAAATTTATCCTAAATAAAATAAAATAAAAGCAAGACGCAAGTATATATGTATCTATCTGGGTATGCACGTATATCTGGCCACGCAATGCTAATCTTACTTCACTCTTCTAACTAATCGTTATAAACAAGTGTAAAAAATATGAAGACAGATAGATTTCGAACGTCTATAAAATTTTCAACACCTAAAAGAAAACAGTTTTTTTGAACATAACTGTGATTGGCGAGAGTTGTTGGCCAAGGTGATTGGCTCTGTGTCAAATAAGAAAATCAAACAAAATTGCATCACGTTTCATACGCGTAGTGAAGATGAAAGCTTCGTTCTAACGGCTGTGAATACAATTATAATAATCAAGATTAACAAAGTCTAATTCGGGGATATTGACACCATATTTTTAATTAATTTTTACAAGAATTACCAATATTGGCTGAGTCTATCAAAGTACACAAGTGGGTTTTGCTTATTTGCTAGAATTGCAATTACCATATGGGTTTTAATTATTTGCACGCCTATTGCATTTTTGGCCATAAAAAAAGGTAAAATTAGCAATGGTTGCTAAGCGTATTCCAATGTGAAATGTCCAGTACTGGATTTGAATTCGCTTTATTGTCATTTTCATTTCTTCATATGCAAGCAATCAGGTGAATTTGGATGTGCCTAATCCATCTAGAAAATGCCCTTAATGTATATAACCACCATTTCGACAGATTAATAACGTTGATTTTCCTTGCACGTGCTACTGCCAATCAAGAAATGGTCTTTAAATTTGACTTCCAGGATTCGATCGGATAAACTTGTCAGGTTATTAATTATGGCTACTTGCATCGCCATAGAATAGAGAAAATTAATTTATCATCTCCTCCAACTTGTTTTCACAGTAACCTAAACAGAAACATTCATGTATGTATATAGCATAATCACAAGTTAATCATTACCAAGCTGAGATATATAATCAATACCATGTGGCTATATCTTAGTGGATGGTCGGTTTTGAAAGAGAATGAGTACTAATATACAACAAGAAGATAAATTGTACAAGCTGTGACGGGTCATTCTCAAGTGGAGTTGTTCAATTTTTTTTGTAAAAGAGTTATTAACTGTTTAATGGACAGAAAAGTGTGGACGTGTGCATTGGGGAAGTGTTCAAGATTCAGTGGGTTGACGTTAATACCAAAAGTATTGCGTTCATATAGACCAAGCAAAGAAGGCAGCCTGTATAGCATATTATAAATATTATCTTTGTCAAGCTTGTCACGTTTCTATTGTTTTCCACCTTTATTTATTTTCTTCTCTATATAAGTAAGACTCAGTAGTAGCCTAACCAAAGATACACAAAGAAGAAACTAATGAAGTTGCATGCCAATTGCTAGAGATGGAAATGGGAGTAATGAGAGAGATGATGGTGTTTTTGTTACCAATTCTTTTGATTATGCAGAGAGGCGATGGGCAATTGGTAGAAAATTTCTACTCGTCAACTTGTCCTAATGTTGAATCCATTGTGAACAGAGTGGTGTCAACAAAGTTTAGCCAAACGTTCGTCACCATTCCGGCAACTCTCCGGCTATTTTTCCATGACTGCTTCGTCGAGGTAACTCATTATAACTAGCGTTTATCAGATACTAGATGATCATAAGGTTATATTTTCTGGTTTATAACAGAGCAATGTTGTTTTTTTTTTTAGCAATTAATTTTTAGTAGACCGGTCATTATTGGAGGCTATCACACGTTATAGCTTAGACAAGAACAGTTACCAAATCATTTGACTTAGGGACATCATAGCGAATGACTTAACATGGAGCTAACAGATTCAAGTACCACAAGCTTGGTCTGTATCATTTGACAACTCATAGTACAATATAAAGTGGTGGCATGGAAAGAAGAATAGAAAGATGCACACGCGTGTTTGACTAGGGTGGCATCTCTTATGGATTAGGCTACTGTGATAATTAGCGTGGATTACAATAATTGGCAACTGAGTCGTTTCTTTGACAGGGATGTGATGCCTCGGTCCTGATTCAATCGCCCAATGGGGACGCGGAGAAGGATGCCTCAGACAACCTTTCCCTTGCAGGAGACGGATTTGATACTGTTGTTAAGGCTAAGCAAGCTGTGGAAGCACAGTGCCCCGGCGTAGTCTCTTGCGCAGACATCTTAGCTATTGCTGCAAGGGATGTTGTAGTCCTGGTAATTAGCATCATTATTAAGTAGCAACCACAATGTTTCCCACTTTGTGAAGTTAAATTTAGTCCGGTCAATATGCAGGCTGGAGGTGCTTCATTCAGCGTAGAATTGGGAAGACGTGATGGCCTTGTATCTAGAGCATCAAATGTGAAGGGAAATTTGCCAGAACCAACATTCAATCTTGATGAACTCAACCAAATGTTTGCCAAACACAGCCTCAGCCAAATTGACATGATTGCACTCTCAGGAGCTCACACTGTAGGCTTCTCTCATTGCAACCGCTTTGCAGACCGCATCTACTCATTCTCTTCATCATCTCCTGTCGATCCTTCATTGGATCCAGCTTATGCCCAACAGTTAATGCAATCCTGTCCGCGAAATGTTGACCCCCAAATTGCCATCAACATCGATCCTGTAACCCCACGAACATTTGACAATATGTACTACCAGAATCTAGTGGCAGGGAAGGGCTTGTTTACTTCGGATCAAGTGCTATTCACTGATGAATCATCTCAGCCTACTGTGAATGACTTTGCTAGAAACCCTCTTGACTTTAATGCAGCATTTGCCACAGCTATGAGAAAGCTTGGCAGAGTTGGGGTTAAAACCGGTAACCAAGGAGAAATACGAAGAGACTGCACAGCATTTAATTAGTTAATCCGCATAAGTTAAAAGGTGTGAATAAATAATAAGCATTCGGTTGTGGAATAATTTTCTTGAAAGGAGAATAATTCATGTCTTTTACTAGTTCAAGGTCTTCGTAATCTTTGTGATTGTGTCCACGCTCATTTATTTTGGGGAAAAAAATATAATATTCCAATCTTCCTTGAAAGATATTACGCTTTTCTGTCAGACATTAATTACTTGAATGAAAAAAATTTCTGTAATGGCACCTTTTTTTGTGATTCTTTCTCATTGTGTGGTGGCTTCAACGTCCCACCATTGAAAAGAAAATTTCTTATGGCTTTCTGTTGCCAATCTGTATTGGATTTGGCTGTTTCGGAAACCATGTTTGCTAATTTTTAGCAATCAATCTTATGAAACGATACAACAATGGATTCCAAAAATTTTTTTTTTGTCATTTTCATCATTAAAATGAATAACAGGCCAATCACCTCTAGATAAATTTATCTATTCAATTTATACACCAACACATTGAAATTTGGAAGTAAGCCCTTCAAAATTTCAAATATGCAACTAAAGCCAGTAACCAAGGAAGAATAAGCAGAGATCGCACAGCCTTTAATTGATTAATTTGCACAGGTGAAATGGTCTGAATAAGAAGCATTTGGTTGTGAAATAATTTCCTTCAAAGGAGGATAACTGATTTCTTTTTTCACATATTCAAGCTTTCTGTTATCTTTGCGGTTATATCAAAGCAAGGCTCATTTGTTTAGGAAAAAAAAATGTAACATTCCAATCTTAATTAAACTGGATAAGTGTTTTTGTCAGATATAAAATAATTGAATGGAAAGAATTTCTGTAATTGCATTGTTTTGTGATTCTTGCTCATCGCTATTATTGTTGAAATCTTGGCCAATTTGTGAATACTGCCTACTATTAAATGTGAAAGTGCACGGTGGATTCTATGTCTCCCCATTGAAACCGTGTTTGCTAATTTATAGTAACTTATTTCGTGAAATGATACATTTACTTGGTTCCATCCAAGGTAATTTCTAATTTGTTTCTTGCGTCATTTCCATCCAGCTCTTTCCCATATATAAGGCACAATCAGACTCTACAGTATCAACAAAGACAAACACTCCTTAGACAAAGGAAAAAATGAAGGTCTTGAGAGGTTTGATTCTGTTAGTTGTTCTGAATCTGATCATTGTTGGTATGGAAGTTGGGCAAATAATAGAAAATTTCTACACCGCCGCTTGTCCAAATGTGGAAGCCAGAGTAAAGCAGGTTGGCAGCCAAGACACTTCTATAATCCCTGGCTCCCTGCAGTCATTTCGAATATTTTTCCACCACTGCTTTTTTGATGTATACATATGATGGCTAAATGCTTTTCCATGGCTAGTTTCTTGAAGTAGATTGATTAGTTTTTCCAATGATTTTGCATGTAATTTGATGTGTCCTAATGTAACAGATTGTTCTTTTATCAGTGTTAAAGCAATGTGTCTTAAATTTCGCTGAGCTTTCAAATTAAGCCAATGTCACAGGAATCCGTTTCCAAGGTCTTCAAATGATTTGTTTCTCTAGAATTGCTCTAATGGTTCCCCTTGCTCGAATTGCAGGGTTGCTACCCCTCAATAATGATTATCAAAAAGAAGCAGAGGGGTTTGCTCAGGATAATCTCTGGCTTCCACCATTTTGTTTTGACCTTTTAATCAAAACAAAGCAAGCAGTGGAAGCTGCATGCCCTGGCATAGTCTCATTTGCAGACATATTAGCTACTGCTGCCAGAGATGCTAATGCTCCTCAGTTTTCAAGCAAGAACTAACATTTCTTCTCGTGTTTGATTTCAGGCTACTGGACCATTCAATGTAGAATTGGACGTCGTGATGGCCTGAACTCCGATAGATCTCATGTCCTCATAATATCCCAGATCCTTCCTTTGATCTCACCCAACTTAACCCCAATTTCACCAGACAAAACCTTACACAATTCAACATGATTGCCTCTCAGGGAAACACACTGTAGGCGCATCTAGTTGCACCCACTGTACCAATCGCCTCTACCCTAATGTAGATCCTTCTGTAAATAGAATGTTAAATAATACTCACCAAACATTTGGCTCATCTACCGTGAAACAAGTCAATAACAACAAAAGTTATATGTCATTTGTGAATGATCGTGATCTTCAGTATTTATAAAAGAACCCAGTACAGCTATTTACACCCACTGTACCAATCGCCTCTACCCTAATGTAGATCCTTCTGTAAATAGCATGTTAAATAATGCTCGCCAAACATTTGGCTCATCTACTGTGAAACAAGTCAATAACAACAAAAGTTATATGTCATTTGTGAATGATCGTGATCTTCAGCATTTGTAAAAGAGCACAGTACAGCAATAAATTAACTAGTACCCACCTGTGATTAGAAGTGACTGAAAGTCGGAGACCAGCAGAAATCATGTATTATCAAGACTCAAATCATAAAATTAACATAAGACGGTAAGAAAATCTTGAACTCCCTTTTCAACTAAAGCCTAATAGAGCAGTGCCAAAATTTACAGGTTGTTATGCAAATAATTAAAAACCAAAAACAAATATCCCATATGTTAAATAATTGAAAACCAAAGACAAATATCCCATATGTTCAGATCTGTGGCTAAAAGTTTATCCAAAATAGAACAGTTATGACTTACAACCACAGGACACTGAATAGAAAGACTCATACCCAGTAAGTAACCGGATCAGCGGGTGTAGATGTGAACGTGAACGGCCAAGATAAGGATGCCATAGAGAGCGCAGATAAGAGTGTGAACTACAACTTCCTCCGCAAATTGTAACCTAAAACTGTCTCCATATTCAATCTCCGTTTCTGCAACTTCCTCTGTAAACAGTAGCCTCAAACTATCTCCATATTCAATCTCCATCTCTGCAGCCTGGTTGCATCCATTTGACCTGCACCCCATTGATGGCGGATTAATCACTTGCCGCTGAAACACTGACTCAATAATCTCTGGTAATGGCCTTTCAGTCCCTTGCTCATCAATCGCTGAGAGTAATCAATGGAGGAAGGAGACTGTTACTTTCTTGCTGATTAGCCCATGGTCTGGGGCGGCAGTTACCAACAGCAGACTCTGAAAAGCCTACTCTTAAAGGACTGAATGCTGGAAGGCAGTTGCTATGCTCTTCCACATCAACAACAGACTGTGGAAGGCCTTTGCTTGAAGGTGACATTTTAAGCTTTCGCCTTACAACTATCAGAAAGTCATCAGAAAGTCCTCGAAATGATTACGGATGAATATAGAAAATCAGGTTTTTCATTTTTTCAATTAAAACTTTTTAAACCGATCTCATACAACATATAAGAATTAAGTAATCTAGAAATTCGTACCTTTGATGATCTGAGAAGACGAACGATTGAGAGTTGTAAATCCGTCTCCAAACGATCTTCTAGGCTATGAATTAAGATCGATCAACACTGGACGTGTGGGTGTCTGTTTCACCACTCCCAATTGCAACTGACGTCTCTTAGATGTCTTCAATATTTTTCTCAAAAACCCTGAAATTCTATTTTCTCAATTTTTGGGAGAAAAGTATCCCTTTTATAATATCTTATGAAAAACCCTAGTATATTAGGATTAGGATTCCTATTTTAATTTAAAATAGGATTCCTCTTTTAATTTAAATATTTAAATATTAGGATTAGGATTCCTATTTTAATTTAAAATAGGATTCCTCTTTTAATTTAAATATTTAAATTAAATATTATCTCTTCACTTACGTAAAAGTGGAGAGAATGTGTAACTAACAAGGGGACCACCTTGTAAAATATCACAAGCCTCCATTTTACACTTGAATATAACATACTAGGTTTTAACAAATATTACAATTATGATTTTCACCTAATACGCCAGTTTTCTTGCTTTTGGGTCCAGTGATGATGTTGTCAATTAAATGAGCTAACGCGGGGATCATTTGGGAACATACAATAGTGGTTACAATAATTAAATTTGTAATTAAACAAATATAATTATTTAATTCCAATTCTACTCCACTATAAAATTGGAACCGACCTCCATAATTGTATGCTCGAATAATAATTCGTCCAAGCCACATTGATTTCTTTACTTCATAATCCTTTATACCACATCATTAATTAAATCGATATCTCAACTGTCCAATCGATTTAATTACATCTTGTTCCTTGATACTTACTGGTTTTCTCTAATGATCATTTTCAACATACTAAATATGTTGACACGCTCCACAGAGAGAATTCTATGATCAAGTGCCGAAAACCCATCAAGAGATGTGTCGTACAAATTCTATATTGTTAATCTATAACTCCAATACTCATAATTGCCTCCACTAAGATACCGGGTAATCTTGACCACAAGTGTGTGTCGTGCCCATTGGTAACTCAAATGGAGTAACAATTACAATTATGAAATCATAACTAATTCAAGATTAAGATTACAGTAAAATCAATGCCTATGAGATTTAATAAGTCCGATATCATTTTAAGGTTAATTAAATCTCATATGTGATCTGTTTAATGTAGTAAACTTACATCAATAAATTCATACATGATTAAGACAAATCATTCAATGAATTTATTACAGTCTATACCTAAATAAAGTGCCCAACTTTATTTATCAACTGCGAACATAATTTATTTAATCATAAGATAACTTGTATTTATGTCTTCTGTGAATCCACATGGTGATCATATAAATACATATAATATGATCAAATGGACTTTACTAAAAATATTAATCCAATTAAGATACTTGAATAAAATACCTCATTTATTTTATTAATCAGAAAAATTGTTTATTACAATAAATATATAAATATGCTTTAAAGAGCATATTTTACCAACAATCTCCCACTAGCTCTCAAAGCATATTTGGCATCTCGCGCATGCCCATGGACTCTAAGTGCAAGTCAAAAAGTTTCCCAGGTATGGCCTTGGTAAAAGGATCTGCCAAGTTTTGTTGTGACGCAATCTGAGTAACTTCTACATCACCTCTCTGCACTATATCCCTTATGAGATGATACTTCCTCTCAATGTGTTTTTGTTTCTTGTGGTTCCTTGGTTTTTTTGATTGAGCCACTGCATCACTATTATCAACGATTAATTTAAGTGGTGCATTTGCAGCAGATACAACCTCAAGATCTTGAAGGAACTCATGAGCCATATCTTTTCTTTTGCAGCCTCAGATGCAGCCACATATTCAGCTTCTGTTGTGGAGTCTGCGATACAAGATTGGTTCATACTTCTCCAACTAATAGCTCCACTTCCTAATGTAAACACATAGCCAGAAGTAGACTTTCTAGAATCTTTATCTGACATAAAGTCAGAATCAGTATAACCCACTGGAATAAGTTCATCACCAGAATACACAAGCATATAATCCTTAGTTCTTTTCAGATACTTCATTATGTGCTTGATAGCAGTCCAGTGTTCAGGTCCAGGATTAGATTGATATCTGCTAACCATCCTAACCGCAAAACAAATGTCTGGTCTAGTACAAAACATGACATACATGAGGCTTCCCACAGCTTCCGCATAGGGAACTCGTCTCATTTTCTCTATCTCCTCAGATGTTTTGGGTGATTGATCCTTAGAGAATGAAATTCCATGTCTGAATGGTAACAACCGAGTCTTCGAATTTTTCATGCTAAATCTAACCAATATTTTATCGATATAGACCGCTTGAGATAAAGTCATTGTTTTATTCTTCCGGTCTCGTAGCAACTTGATACCAAGAATATAACTAGCTTCTCCCAGATCTTTCATATCAAATTATTTCACTAGCCAACTCTTTATTGTAGTTAATACTCTTCCATTGTTTCCGATAATAAGAATATCATGTACATAAAGAATTAGGAAGGCTACAGATTTTCTCTGAATTTTCTTGTACACACATGGTTCATCAATATTCTGAATGAATCCAAATGATTTTATCGCTTGATCAAATCTGATGTTCCATGACTGGGATGCTTGCTTCAATCCATAGATGGATCTCTGCAACTTGCATACCAAGTGTTCTTGGCCTTTTTGTATGAATCCATCTGGTTGTTGCATAAAGATGTCTTCTTCAAGATGCCTATTAAGAAAGGCAATCTTGACATCCTTTTGCCAAATTTTGTAATCTAGCACTGCAGCAATAGAGAGCAGAATTCTGATGGATTTAAGCATAGCAACCAAAGAAAATGTTTCCTCATAATCGATTCCCTCCTTTTGAGTGAACCCTTTAGCTACTAATCTTACTTTAAATGTTTCTACCCTTCTATCTACTCCTCTTTTCCTCTTGTAAATCCACTTGCATCCAATAGGTTTTATCCCATTTGGTGCCTCTACAAGTTCCCAGACTTTATTGGAATACATTGATTCCAATTCTTGATTCATAGCCCTTTTCCAATGTTCAACATCACTATCTATTAGAGCTTCATTGTAACTAGTGAGATCTTTTATATGTTCATCTGAGATAGCCGTATAGGTTTCTCTCAATAACATATATCTTGCTGGTAACCTAGTTACCCTCTCACTGCGACGAGGTTCTAAAAATGATGGTTGTTGAGGGATAATCCTTTGTTGATCAAATTGTTGCTCTTCATTCTGTTCTAAAGCAGGTGTTGAAAGCTGAGTATCAATTTGATTACTTGATAGTTCTTCAAGTATTACCTTACTCTTAGGTCTGAAGTTCTTCATATAGTCTTCCTCGAGGGAAGTAAAATGTGTGCTCACAATTACCTTCATATCTTGAGAACTATAAAATAAACCTCCCCTTGTTCCTTTGGGATACCCCACAAACATGCAAATCTCAGAACGTGAATCCATCTTTTCTGCCTTTGGTTTCAGCATATGTGCTGGTGATCCCCAAATGTCGTAAACTTGGTTTTCGACCTGACTATAATTCTATTGGGGTTTTAGGCACTGACTTAGATGGAACTAAGTTTAAAAGGTAAACTGCAGTTTCTAGTGCTAGTCCCCAAAAGGAGATAGGTAATGACGAATAACTTAACATAGATCTCACCATATCCAAAAGAGTTCTATTTCTCCTTTCAGCTACCCCATTTTGTTGTGGTGTTCCTGGGGTAGTCAACTGAGATATAATCTCATTTTCAACCAGATGCTCTTTGAAATCTTCGGAGAGATATTCACCACCTCGATCAGATCGAAGTTTCTTTATGTTCTTATCTAATTGCTTTCTGTCTCAGCCTTATATTCTTTGAATTTCTCAAGAGCTTCAGACTTATGACGCATTAGATAAACATAACCGTATCTCGAGTAATCATCAGTGAAAGTGATGAAATACTCATAATCTCCTCGAGCTTGTACATTGATTGGTCCACATACATCTGTATGTACTAATTCAAGTGATACTGTTGCACGTACACCTTTGGCCGAGAACGACTTTTTGGTCATTTTTCCTTCTAAACAGGATTCACAGAGAGACAATGATTCATTTTTCAGTAATGATTCATTTTTCAGTGGACCCAAGAGCCCATCTTTGATCATTCTCTGTATCCTATTTTGGTTTATATGACCCAAGCGTAAATGCCAGAGGTAACATTGGTTGGAAGAAATATTTCTTTTCTTAGATAAATGTGTATGCTCATCATTATTTATCACTGTGTCATGCATAGAATGCATCATAGGACTTAAATGATATAAATTATCTTCCAATGTACCAGAATAAATAAGTCTATTATTATAAAAAATAGAAACAGAGGATCCAAAATTTACAGTGTACCCTTATTTTGATAAACAAGCTACTGAAATTAAATTCCTCTTAATGTCTAGAACATAAAGACAATTATTCAAAACTAAAGTCTCATTATTAAAAGATAATAAAATAGATCCAGTTTTCACTGCTGACACGAACTGTCCTGTCCCTAACCGCAACTTGACGCTTCTTTCACTTATTTTCCTGAAACCAATAAAGTAAATTACAAATATGATTAGTTGCTCCTGAATCCAACACCTAAGTGTCAATAGAATTCTGAACTAAACATGCCTCTATTACAAAAAGATTTCCCATACCTGATTTTATAATCATAGGGCAATCATTTTTCCAGTGACCTTTCTGTCCACACTTGAAGCATTTGTCTTTCGGCTTGCCATCTTGCTTGGTAGACGATTTCTTTTTCCCAGCTTTCTTCTAACCCTTACCTTTTGGCTTAGGCCTAGAAGAAGAACCTTTTTCAGCAATATTTATGCTTCCTAGAGATTTCTCAGTACGATAGATCTCTTCAGCAGAATGGAGTTTGTTCATCAATTCAATTAAGGTCATATTTCTTTTGTTCATGTTATGATTGACCTTAAACTCTTTGAATGTATCTGGTAAAGATTCTAGCACCATATAAATTTTTGAGTTATCATCAATTTGTGCACCCTGAATGTCAGCCTCATTCAAATAGTCCATCATTTTGAGGACATGATCACGAACTCTTGTGCCCTTCCCCATTTTGCTATTCATAACACCCTTCAATCTTTGCTTGTCTCAGCAGAGCGAGTACTCTACCCAAACATCTCTTGAAACTATCCATTATTTCAAAGTGGCGCTTTAAATTGCAGTGTTTGGTCTGCAGAATATTAGAAATTGAGGCTAAAATATAGCATTTAGCAATTTCATTGGCCTTTTGCCATTTCTCATAAGTCAGGACAATATATAGATTTCTTTTTTAATCTATATAATTTTCGCCAGTGAGTTTGTTTTGATTCAGAATAATAGTAAGTGGGCTTAAGGAAGACATTTCTGAAAAATAAAACTTCCATGCATTAATACATTGAAACAAGTAATATTTACAATAAAAATCTAAAATGCAAAAAACCATAAATGTATTTTATTTTATTGTAACGATAATCTAGTACCGCTTTAGCAAGCTATCCGTTGGGGAAGTCATGCCGCCACTTACTAGACCCAATTAACCATTAGATTATTTTCTTTCATGTCGTAACATGATAAATAACTATCGTTATATTTTTGGGCCAAAATTTGTTAACAGAGCTTCGTTGGGAAGGTTAATAACAAATTTTGTTGAGTGTATAACCATTATTTCAATATACGTATTTCTCATATCATGCAGCCACCGTTAGGGTGATCAACAGATTGAAAAATATTTCGATCTTATCTTTAAAGAAGTTCATCAAATAAAATGTCTAATATATATACCCTCCGTAGGGAGCATCACCGTATCATGAAGTCGAGATATATATATAATTTTATTATTGAACTAACAATGGAGCCCGTGGGAAAATTATCTTGAATTTTTCCTCTCACACTCAATATTTTAAAACTGGTTTTTCCTTTTAAAACATACATATATTGTTAATTGCATGCTTCCTATAATATTATCTAAGTGATATTTTATATTATCAAGCATTTGTAAATTTCAAACAATATACATAAATTCATGTTATATGAATGACATCTATCATTATACATAGAGTGGCACTACCTATTCTATATGACATGTTATCATGGCATGTTAACATCCAAAACATAACATGTAGAAAAATAATTAAATAATCTCAATTCATGGTTTTCCTAAAAAAAATATTAACCCTAAGCCTAATCTTCATTGGACTTCTTGTCAATATCTTCTTCCACTGGATTATCTTTGTTGATGGACTTGGCTAATATATGGGCTTTAAATTTATTATTGGTCCAAATTTTTAATTTTTAAAGAAATAAATAAAAAAAATTTTAAGTAAAAATTTTTTTGGACCAAAAATAAACTTAATTTGTTAAACTATACCCATGCATTTTAATCCATTAAGCCTAAATTTTATTGGACCTAAAACTAGGATTTACCAAGCCCAAAACCGATTCTGGACTTAAATGCAAAATAATAACAATTCTACCCAAACAAGAAAATTATAGAACCAAAGGGACCTGAGTGATAATTACCACTCAAAACCCTAATTTCATCTTTTTCTCTCTGCCGCCATCACCAATAAACCAGTAGCTGCCGTTCGTCTTTGCTTCGGTGAGCACTAGCCACTGTCACACCAGAAACACGCAACACGCCACCGCCGGACATCAGCCGCCTGCTGCTGCCTTCTGCTGGTTCTTGCTCGGATTTGTCCTTTTCTCCCTTTTTTTTTTTAAATACTTACAAATTTTTCTTACAGATTCCTAACGCCAATGGCTTACAAAAATTCTAAAACAAAAAATTAAAACCAAAAGGGAAACATGGTGATAATAGACCACCCCTTTTGTTACAAATTCAAAATAAAAATACAGACAAATTTCTAATCATAAATTGAGACAATCCAAGCATGCTTTATTTATATATTAACAAATAAAATATATCTAAATAAATTGTGCCACTCTAATACATAATAAACAAGATAGATTTCTTACAAAATCCTTATATATTATTATGAGATGGCTCTGATACCAATTGTAGGGAGAAAATCAGGTTTTTCAATTTTTCAATTAAAACCTTTTTGGACCGATCTCATACAACATATAAAAATTAAGTAATCTAGAAATTCGTGCCTTTGCTGATCTGAGAAGACGAACGATTGAGAGTTGTAGATCCGTCTCCAAACGATCTTCCAGGCTATGAATCAAGATCGATCAACACTGGACGTGTGGGTGTCTGTTTCACCACTCCCAATTGCAACTGACGTCTCTTAGATGTCTTCTATATTTTTCTCAAAAACCCTGAAATTCTATTTTCTCAATTTTTGGGAGAAAAGTACCCCCTTTTATAATATCTTATGAAAAACCCTAGTATATTAGGATTATGATTCCTATTTTAAGTTAAAATAAGATTCCTCTTTTAATTTAAATATTTAAATATTAGGATTAGGATTCCTATTTTAATTTAAAATAGGATTCCTCTTTTAATTTAAATATTTAAATTAAATACTATCTCTCCACTTACGTAAAAGTGGAGAGAATGTGTAACTAACTAGGGGACCACCTTGTAAAATATCACAAGCCCCCCTTTTACACTTGAATATAACATACTAGGCTTTAATGAATGTTATAATTATGATTTTCACCTAATACGTTAGTTTTCTTGCTTTTGGGTCCAGTGATTGTGTTGTCAATTAATGGTGTTGTCAATTAAATGAGCTAACCCGGGGATCATTTGGGAACATACAATAGTGGCTACAATAATTAAATTTGTAATTAAATAAATATAATTATTTAATTCCAATTCTAATCCACTATAAAATTGGAACCGACCTCCATAATTGTATGCTGGAATAATAATTCGCCCAAGCCACATTGATTTCTTTACTGCATAATTCTTTATACCACATCATTAATTAAATCGATATCTCAACTATCCAATCGATTTAATTACATCTTGTTCCTTGATACTTACTGGTTTTCTCTAATGATCATTTTCAACATACTTGATATGTTGACACGCTCTGACCAGAGAATTCTATGATCAAGTGCCGAAAACCCATCAAGAGATGTGTCGTACAAATTCTATATTGTTAATCTATAACTCCAATACTCATAATTGCCTCCACTAAGATACCGGGTAATCTTGACCACAAGTGTGTGTCGTGCCCATTGGTAACTCAAATGGAGTAACAATTACAATTATGAAATCATAACTAATTCAAGATTAAGATTACAGTAAAATCAATGCCTATGAGATTTAATAAGTCTGACAGTCATTTTAAGGTTAATTAAATCTCATATGTGATCCTGTTTAATGTAGTCGTACTACATCAATAAATTTATATATGATTAAGACAAACCATTCGATGAATTTATTATAGTCTATACCTAAATAAAGTGCCCAACTTTATTTATCAACTGCGAACATAATTTATTTAATCATAAGATAACTTGTATTTATGTCTTCTGTGAATCCACATGGTGATCACATAAATACATATAATATGATCAAATGGACTTTACTCAAAATATTAATGCAATTAAGATACTTGAATAAAATACCTCATTTATTTTATTAATCAGAATAATTATTTATTACAATAAATATATAAATATGCTTTAAAGAGCATATTTTTCCAACATATCAAACAACAAATAATTGTATAAAATGGTACCGCATACCATTTGGAGATGTAACTATACATGAAACAAGAAGATCCAATACCTATAGCTATATCCAAAAACCCTGAATCCGTTATTGGGTTGTGGATTATGAATGTCATCATCAAAACTATGCTATATCCTGCCCAACATATTAATTCTATCTATCATGCAGTATCTTTCACATTTGTGGGTGTCCCTACAACTTTCTGTATCCACACCAATACTGAAAAACTAACTACGCCATAATAGCTATTAAGAATTCTAATCTTATATTCTTGGGGAACGAATCTATGATTACGGTTCATATCCCAAGTGAACTAATCTATGTTTTTATTTTTAAAAACATAAAAATGAGGCTTTATTTGTAGAAAAATAAATTCATAATCTAGTGCTTTGCGGTCCATCATAAGCTTCATGCATGTGCTCTTCACAACCTTTAGATAAAGATCCAATGGCTGGTCAAATTTCAAAAGTCAACATCACACGTGGCATCATTTAACTCGTTCGATTTGGCCAAAGAACGGTTGAGATTTGGCAGGTTAATGGATGGATCGGGTCGACCCGAATACAAGATTCAGATCCTACAACTTGCTTCACCAACCACTGCCACGTGGCACAATCATGGCCATTGAATCATGAACGGTTGAGATTCAGTCAAAATTGTCAGCTATCTCATGCACTCATGTCTATTGTAAGCTCATTTCATCATCTAATCAGTACTCCGTCAATAGGAAAAGTTAACTATTTTTGCACAAGCCCAATTTTAAGCCGATCTTGACTGATCCTAAAGTTTTCGGACCTTCAGAATCTAAATTTGACCTTGGTTTAACTATTTGGAGCCTCGATTTATGTAAAATTAATATTTTTCTAATAAACACACAAAAATACACAAAATTAGATATATTTAAAACATAATTAATAATTTCTAATATATTAAATAAACACAAATATAAATTATAAATTAAACACAAGATAACATTATTATCGCTTGATAATTAACAATTTTTAACACTAATCAATGCCTTTCACATATATAATAATGCTTTAGTAAGAAGTGGACGAGGCCTTTACATCCTGGGGTTCTCAGAGGGGTGATAAGGTCCAACCTAAAAAGCACATGCATTAATTATTGGAGAAAGTTCGGCATCATCAAGTCAATATTGATGGAAATGTTTGTACTGCGATAGCTACAATAACGGATCTCCAGGTAATTACAATTAATTATAAATAAGTAATTAATTTGGTGTTTGTGTTGCCAAGATATTATATTAGCCTAATGTCATTAAAAATTAAGTTTATATACCAGTTGAAATGGTTTAGGACGCATTTAAGGTATGTAACTAGTTTGTATGTTTTTTGGTGCTTGTTTTTCAATTTTACAGAGCTAGCAGTGCAAGCTTGATGTTTATTCTTTATGTAATGTGATGGGCGCATTACAGTGGATTATAGCCTCAGCTGATCGGCTAAAGGACATTCATAATCTCTTGATAACTGATCCAGCTTTGACAATGTTGAAAACAGTGTGGTATGCTGCGGAAGTTAAAACAAAAGAGTTTTGGGATGATCGACAATGAAATTCAAATCGGTCAGATATGGGACGGTTAGCTTTAGATTTCGAGCAGGTCTACATTTAGACGAAGTATAATTAAGGCAGATTTGGGTCAGATTAAAATTTATTAGTTTGATGTGATATTTAAAATGGCAACATTACAGAGATTGACCATAAAAAAAATCTACTAACAAAATGCATTTTTAAATTTAAAAGTTATTATTATAAAATAAATAAAAAACATCATTTTTATAAAAAATAAAAATAAGTTTTGTCAGTTATTATCATTCTCTGATTTATATACCTACATCAAAGTAAGTTTTGTCATTTTTGTAAAGAGAGAATAATACAGAATAATGCAATGAAAAATAAAATCCGCACCTTGGTTTAGGCATAATGGTGCTATGTTGACCCAATTGTGTTCTCACCTGAGAGAAAAAAAACCCATAAAGAAAGAAGCCTAACTTCAATGCAAATCCAAAATAAAAATTGATTACCCTGATCGCATCAGAGGATTGCATTAGGGAAACGCCAGAACAAATGGCGCCAAAAACTCCATACAAGGATAGTGGATAAGAGAATCGGTTTTTCAAGTGGGCGTTTGGGGCACTAGAACCTCCTATTTTCTGGTTTGGGGGATGAGGTGGTTCTGTTTTGGGTGTTTGGTTTGGGGATGAGGTACTTCTGGTTTGGGTGTCTAGATGAGGTGGTTCTGTTTTGGGCGTCTGGTTTGGGGATGAGGTGCTTCTAGTTTGGGTGTCTGGATGATCGACAACAAAATTCAAATGAGTTAGATATGGGACGATCAACTTTAGATTTCGAACAGGTCCACATTTAGATGGAATATAACTAAGGCAGATTTGGGTCAGATTAAAATTTATTAGTTTGATGTGATATTTAAAATGGCAACATTACATAGATTGACCATATAAAAAATCTACTAACAAAATGTGTTTTTAAATTTAAAAGTTATTATTATAAAATAAATAAAAAACAGCATTTAAAAAAAAAATACAAAGAGCACCTTCAACATATATGGAACACTCAAATGTGGACATATACTTAGTGCACGTTTGAGGCAACGCCAAAACAATTAATGGCATTAAAGAATGCATACATGGACAGTGGAGAAAAATCTAATTTGCTTTAAAAACAAAGTTGTTAAACGATTTAACACACGCTTCGAATACTAAATGAACCCCAACCCATACGTGCATCTTTACTAATTCAATTCTAAAGAAAATGGGTAAGCAAATAAAGGGTAGCTTTCCAATTAAGGATAATGGATTAGCTAAAACACAAAATAAACACAGAGTCCAATGCACTGTATTTTGTCATGTAGTGCATTAAATATTTGTCCTAAACCAATGCATATTGGCATTTCATCAAACAGAAACTAAGAATAATTTCTATGATTTATCTACCTACATAAGAGTAATTTTTGGCAAGTTTGTATAGACAGAAAAATGCAAATTGTCCTAAAACAATGCATATTGACATTTCATCAAACCATAAATTATGACTAAGTTCTATGATTTGTCTAGCTACATCAAAGTAAGTTTTTTTCAGTTTTGTAAAGAAAGAATAATACAGAATAATGCAATAAAAAATAAAATCCGCACCTTGGTTAAGGCATAAGCGCCTTTGTTCTATAGTAGGTTCTTCGTAACGAAAGTGTGCTGTGTTGACCCAATTGTGTTCTCACATGAGAGAACTAAACCCATAAGGAAAGAAGCCCAACTTTAATGCAAATTGAAAATAAAAATTGATTACCGTGATCACATCAGAGGATTGCATTAGGGAAACGCCAAAACAAATGGCGCCAAAAACTCTATACAAGAATAGTGGATAAGAGAATCGGTCTTTCAGGTGGAGGCTTGAAGCACTAGAACCTCTCATTTTCTGGTTCGAGGATGAGGAGGTTCTGGTTTGGGTGTCTGGATGAAGTGCTTCTAGTTTGGGTGTCTGGATGAGGTGCTTGGTTAAGGCATAAGCGCCTTCGTTCTATGGCAGCTTCTTCGCAACTGAAAGGGTGCTCTGTTGACCTAATTATGTTCTCACATGAGAGAACAAAACCCATAAGGAAAGAAGCCTAACTTTAATGCAAATCAAAAATAAAAATTGATTACCCTGATCACATCAGAAGATTGCATTAGGGACAAATGGCGCCAAAAACTCTATACAAAGATAGTGGATAAGAGAATCGATCTTTCAGGTGGGGGTTTGGGGCACTAGAACCTCCCATTTTCTGGTTTAGGGGATGAGGTGATTCTGTTTTGGGTGTTTGGTTTGGGGATGAGGTGCTTCTGGTTTGGGTGTCCGGATAAAGTGCTTCTGTTTTGGGCGTCTGGTTTGGGGATGAGGTGCCTCTAGTTTGGGTGTCTAGAGGATCGATAACAAAATTTAAATGCGTCAGATATGGGACGATCAACTTTAGATTTCGATCAGGTCCACATTTAGACAGAGTATAACTAAGGCAGATTTGGGTCAGATTAAAATTTATTAGGTTGATGTCATATTTAAAGTGGCAATATTACAGAGATTGACCATAAAAAAGAATCTACTAATAAAATACACTGTTAAATTTAAAAGTCATTGTCATAAAATATGAATAATTGATGTTTATCTTGAGTTTTAATAATAATAATAAATTATGTGTTGTTTCATTCCAATTTTACCCTTGTATTTTCATGGGTAATTTTGGGGTGTTACAGAGACCTAGTCTAGTTGTTCGACCGATTAACGTGTACGTCGATCAGAGCTTCAGACATGAAGCTCCAATTTGTATCACAGACAGCACCTCCAATGAAGGTAATCTTGTCAAATCTTCTAGTGATATTTTATATAGTTTTGGTGGTATGTTGCTGCTTCTCTCTAATTCAACTTTGTACCATCATCGAGAATTAGTTAATATTGGCAATAATACTGATTATACTGCTAGTTATCTTCATGCTATTGGTTTGGGTGTTTGGTTTGGGGATGAGGTGCTTCTGGTTTGGGTGTCTGGATAAGGTGCTTCTGTTTTGGGCATCTAGTTTGGGGATGAGGTGCTTCTAGTTTGGGTGTCTGGAGGATCAACAACAAAATTTAAATGGGTCAGATATGGGACGATCAGCTTTAAATTTCGAACATGTCCACATTTAGACGGAATATGAAAAGGTAGATTTGAGTCAGATTAAAATTTATTAGATTGATGTCATATTTAAAATAGCAACATTACCATAAAAAAGAATCTACTAATAAAATACACTGTTAAGTTTAAAATTCATTGTCATAAAATAAATAAAAAACATCATTTTTAAAAAAAAATATAAAGTGCACCTCCAACATATATGGAACACTCAAATGTGGACGTATACTTGTGCATGTTTGAGACAGCGCTAAAACAAATAATGGCACTAAAGAATGCATACATGGACGGTGGAAAAAAATCTAATTTGCTTTAAAAACAAAGTTGTTAAACGATTTAGCACACGCTTCGAATACTAAATAAACCCCAACCCATGCGTGCATCTCTACTAATTCAATTCTAAAGAAAATGGGTAAGCAAATAAAGGGTAGCTTTCCAATCAGGGATAATAGATTAGTTAAAACATAAAATAAACACAGAGTCCAATGTTCTGTATTTTATCATGTAGTGTACTAAATGAACAAGAAAATGGGAGGTTCTAGTGCCTCAAGCCTCCACCTGAAAGACCGATTCTCTTATCCACTATTCTTGTATGGAGTTTTTGGCGCCATTTGTTTTGGCGTTTCCCTAATGCAATCCTCTGATGTGATCAGGATAATCAGTTTTTATTTTCAATTTACATTGAAGTTGAGCTTCCTTCCTTATGGGTTTAGTTCTCTCAGGTGAGAACACAATTGGGTCAACACAGCACCCTTTCGTTACGAAGAACCTGTTATAGAACAAAGGCGCTTATGCCATGCCCAATGTGCGGATTTTATTTTTTATTGCATTATTCTGTATTATTCTCTCTTTACAAAACTGAAAAAACTTACTTTGATGTAGCTAGATAAAAACTCCATACTATGATTTATCTAGCTACATCAAAGTAGGTTTTTTCAGTTTTGTAAAGAGATAATAATATAGAATAATGCAATAAAAAATAAAAGCAGCACCTTGGTTAAGGCATAAGCACCTTCGTTCTATGGCAGCTTCTTCGCAACTGAAAGGGTGCTCTGTTGACCTAATTATGTTCTCACATGAGAGAACAAAACCCATAAGGAAAGAAGCCTAACTTCAATGCAAATCGAAAATAAAAATTGATTACCCTGATCACATCAGAGGATTGCATTAGGGAAACGCCAATACAAATGGCGCCAAAAACTCCATACAAGGACAGTGAATAAGAGAATCGATCTTTCAGGTGGAGGCTTGAGGCACTAGAACCTCCCATTTTCTGGTTCGGGGATGAGGTGGTTCTGTTTTGGGTGTTTGGTTTGGGGATGAGGTGCTTCTGGTTTGGGTGTCTGGATAAGGTGCTTCTGTTTTGGGCATCTAGTTTGGGGATGAGGTGCTTCTAGTTTGGGTGTCTGGAGGATCGACAACAAAATTTAAATGGGTCAGATATGTGACAATCAGCTTTAGATTTCGAACATGTCCACATTTAGACGGAATATAAAAAAGGCAGATTTGGGTCAGATTAAAATTTATTAGATTGATATCATATTTAAAATAGCAACATTACCATAAAAAAAATCTACTAATAAAATACACTGTTAAATTTAAAAGTCATTATCATAAAATAAATAAAAAACATCATTTTTTTTTTAAAACATAAAGTGCACCTCCAACATATATGGAACACTCAAATGTGGACGTATACTTAGTGCACGTTTGAGACAGCGCTAAAAAAAATAATGGCACTAAAGAATGCATACATGGACGGTAGAGAAAAATCTAATTTGCTTTAAAAACAAAGTTGTTAAACGATTTAGCACACGCTTCGAATACTAAATAAACCCCAACCCATGCGTGCATCTCTACTAATTCAATTCTAAAGAAAATGGGTAAGCAAATAAAGGGTAGCTTTCCAATCAGGGATGATAGATTAGCTAAAACATAAAATAAACACAGAGTCCAATGCTCTGTATTTTATCATTTAGTGTACTAAATATTTGTCCTAAGCCAATGCATATTGGCATTTCATGAAATAGAAACTAAGAGTAATTTCTATTATTTATCTACTTACATAAGAGTAATTTTTGTCAAGTTTGTAAAAACAGAAAAATGCAAATTGTCCTAAAACAATGCATATTGACATTTTATCAAACCATAAATTATGACTAACTTCTATGATTTATCTAGCTACATCAAAGTAAGTTTTTTCAGTTTTGTAAAGAGAGAATAATACAGAATAATGCAATAAAAAATAAAATCCGCACATTGGGCATGGCATAAGCGCCTTTGTTCTATAACAGGTTCTTCGTAACGAAAGGGTGCTGTGTTGACTCAATTGTGTTCTCACCTGAGAGAACTAAACCCATAAGGAAGGAAGCTCAACTTCAATGTAAATTGAAAATAAAAACTGATTACCCTGATCACATCAGAGGATTGCATTAGGGAAACGCCAAAACAAATGGCGCCAAAAACTCCATACAAGAACAGTGGATAAGAGAATCGGTCTTTCAGGTGGAGGCTTGAGGCACTAGAACCTCCCATTTTCTTGTTCATTTAGTACACTACATGATAAAATACAGAACATTGGACTCTGTGTTTATTTTATGTTTTAACTAATCTATTATCCCTGATTGGAAAGCTACCCTTTATTTGCTTACCCATTTTCTTTAGAATTGAATTAGTAGAGATGCACGCATGGGTTGGGGTTTATTTAGTATTCGAAGCGTGTGCTAAATCGTTTAACAACTTTGTTTTTAAAGCAAATTAGATTTTTTTCCACCGTCCATGTATGCATTCTTTAGTGCCATTATTTGTTTTAGCGCTGTCTCAAACATGCACAAGTATACGTCCACATTTGAGTGTTCCATATATGTTGGAGGTGCACTTTATATTTTTTTTTAAAAATGATGTTTTTTATTTATTTTATGACAATGAATTTTAAACTTAACAGTGTATTTTATTAGTAGATTCTTTTTTATGGTAATGTTGCTATTTTAAATATGACATCAATCTAATAAATTTTAATCTGACTCAAATCTACCTTTTCATATTCCGTCTAAATGTGGACATGTTCGAAATTTAAAGCTGATCGTCCCATATCTGACCCATTTAAATTTTGTTGTTGATCCTCCAGACACCCAAACTAGAAGCACCTCATCCCCAAACTAGATGCCCAAAACAGAAGCACCTTATCCAGACACCCAAACCAGAAGCACCTCATCCCCAAACCAAACACCCAAACCAATAGCATGAAGATAACTAGCAGTATAATCAGTATTATTGCCAATATTAACTAATTCTCGATGATGGTACAAAGTTGAATTAGAGAGAAGCAGCAACATACCACCAAAACTATATAAAATATCACTAGAAGATTTGACAAGATTACCTTCATTGGAGGTGCTGTCTGTGATACAAATTGGAGCTTCATGTCTGAAGCTCTGATCGACGTACACGTTAATCGGTCGAACAACTAGACTAGGTCTCTGTAACACCCCAAAATTACCCATGAAAATACAAGGGTAAAATTGGAATGAAACAACACATAATTTATTATTATTATTAAAACTCAAGATAAACATCAATTATTCATATTCAACTGGATCCTTACATAAAGCATCTGAAATAATGTCTCTAATAAAAAGTCTCTAACCCAAAATAAAAAGTCTATGCCAAAAATTTAATCTTTAAAGCAACTCCAAAGATTCATTAAGAAAATTTTTCATCTAAGAACCCAAGCCACATCTCTAATCAATCTGCAAAATATTGGAGACGAGGGGTGAGCCGTCAACTCGGTAAGCAAATCCATGTACAATATTTGAAACCTTTGTCATTTTTCCTTTAAACATTTTATAATAACATCTTCATTTAGCATAATGGGTGGATCCATGTAAAAGCATTAAAAACATTAAAGCATTCATAAGAACACTAAAACATAAACATTAGTAGCTCATGCCTCGTAGTCATCATCATTCATCATTCATCATTTATCATTCATCATTTAGGGTGTTATACCCCGCATTATTTTTTATTCAGGGTATTATACCCCGCATTGTTCATAACATCCTTGTGCACAAGATCATCATCATACCAGCAAGCTGGCCATAACATTTCATAACATTATAACATTTGCATCGTATACATTACTACGGACCATGAGCTAAAACATTTTTGAATCCACCTTACATCCTTTCGTAAATAGCATTTAAAGTCTTCTAAAACATTTAAGAACCTTTGTTTGAACAATTAATTCTTTTAGAAAATTCTTTAAGAAAACATTTGTTTAAGAAATTCATTTTAAAATACATTTCTATAAATTCATTTAAAAGTGTTTTTATCTTGAAAAATTCATTTAAATATTTAGAAATCAGTTTTGCAAAAAATTTCATTTAAACGTAATTCTTATATCATAAAATTTATTTATTATAAAGCATATCATGCATGAATCTTCTTACCTCGATCCGTAGCAATCAATTCAATACCTCGAGAACAACCAACGAGCTCACCCACGTCCTATAATCATTATAAAAATACTCTTATCAATATCATCTCTAACCTCAAACATAATCCCAATCATCCTTAAATTATAGGCACTTAGGAAATTCATAAAATATTCTTTAGTACTCGAAATAATATGTTTCTTTCTGCTAATTAAAGAAGACACATTCAGGAAGCATATAATTAAAATTCATAATTTTTGGACTCCTGAAACTATTTTAAAACGTTTTATTTCCAAGAACATCTAACCAGTCCAGAAAATTCCAGATTTGAAAACATAATTTCAAAAATCACGATTTCAGTTTTTAAAGACAGAGGAAAGATTGAAATTTCATTATAAAATCCTAACATGGCATGTAATATTCATAATTTAGCTCAATTGTTACACATTTCAGCTTCTGCAATTCTAGAAAACAGTTTCCAGATTTGCAGCAGCCACATGTTACGATTTTTAATACCTTAACCATAAGGAATAAAACTATGAAATTAAACATGCAAACATAGGAGACATAGATCTGTTGATACAAAAATCATCATAATTTTTAAGGATCTGTAACCTTACAGACAATTTCCAGAATTGAGAACCGCTGCTGAAAATTGAAATTTTCCAACACCAGTAACCCAACTTCGAAACCCATAACAATTTGCATACTGAGACGATTTCAACACAAAACCTACTAATGAAAATCTTAGGATGTCTGGTTCTATGATATGTAAGCATATTCACGTGATTCGAAATAAAGAAAACGATTTTAAGGAAGGAATAAAGATTGTTCATATCATCACACCATTACAAACACACATATATTACGCAAATCATACTACAAGTAAGTAAAGGCAAACAATTCATAAAAATAAATCATACAAGTCAAAGAAAAACTCAATACCTTCAGGCAAACACTAAGAAGTTATAAAACTTTCTTTTTTCTTCTCCAAAGACTTATGTTTCTCTTTCTTTTTCCTTCTCCAAAGACTTATGTTTCTTTCTTTTTTTTTTTAGGATTTGTAACGGTGTAGAAAATAAATAACGCTTTCTCTTAAAAAGATGATTTCCTCTTAAATACTTGGCAATTAATAAATATTTTTTTAAAATAAAAAATTAATAGCTTACGTAATTTATTTAAAGTAATTTAATAAATTTTATTCACACACAAACACTCAATAATAACTATCTTACTCAATTTAATAAGGGTAAAAGAAGAAATAAATAAATAAAAAGAGGAAACAAATAAATGAATATATAAAAGTGGGTGTTACAGTCTCCGTACAGAAATCCCAAGACCCTTAAACAGTGGCGATGGGGTTTCGTTAAATTTTGTTCTATGGTTGCAAATACTTAGCATTGTCGAAAACATTGCGACGTAAACGAAAAAGAACCTCATGCTCATGCTGCTCGTTTGAGTTGAAAAAAAGGGCAATATGAAAACTTGCCAGAAAATGAGTAAAAGCACAATTTATACTGCTGCTTTTGATTAACTAATATAGTTAACTAATTAACTAATCAGTAACTAATTGATCGAAGAGACTGAACTATGCTGAGCTGTCAAAAATTGCCACCTCTGCTCAAAGTTAGTCAAACTCTTTTCTTTTAAAACGACGGACGAGTCAATATCCAAACATTCTCACTGCCACATGGCAAAATCACAGTCAAAATTGGAGGAAAGAGAAAGGAGTTTGACCTTTTTGTACTCGATTATTTGCTTCGAAAATTTCTTGCGGTTTCTTTTCTTTTCCAGTATTTTCTTGGAAACCAACAGAAATATTTCCTTAATGCTTGCGTTTGTTTATAACTTGTTTTCTTCAAACTCGGTTGTGAGTTTTATTAAATAAAAAATTCATTCGCATGCTAAATTGTAATTTGGAGACGCCATGTTTGTTGTGCGCGGAATGCGGAATCAAGAGCACCAAATAATTATAGAAAAATAAAGGACACAAGATTTACGTGGTTCAGTAATTAAACCTACATCCACGGGAGCAAGAGAAAAATAATTGTATTACTAACAATTATTTGAGTACAAATTTGAGTAAAGAAATCTCACTTTCCTAGAACTCAAATACACCCAATACTCTCACACACACTCTCCAATTGCTCACACTCTCAGAACTCTCAAAAGCTTAAAAACTTATAAGCTTAACAATTTTGGGATGCAATTCAAGCTCTCATCACCTCTCTATTTATAGCCTAAAGAGTGGCAAAAAAATCAACTCGGCAATTTGCCCATTTGTGCTAGCTTGCATGCTAGCTGTATGTTTGTTGAAATTTCCAATCTTTGGTGCAAACTTTCAACACATTTTTGCCAATTTTGTCAAGCTTTTTGACATATTATTATAAAGATTTGTGTTTGTCAAAAAGCTTATCTTGACTTTCACAAATCTCCACCTCGGCGAAGATTTGTCCAAATCTGAGCCGACTACCAACGAATCATCATCCCCAAAGTGACTGCATCTTTGTGACTGCATCTCTGTGACTGCCTACGTACCCACAATCTGGGATCAAGCCAACCGTAGTTCAAAATTCCCGAAGGAAAAAACTTAACACAATCGAAGGATTTGAATTATTTTCAAGCAGTGTTGAAACTTAACCGTAAAACTACCTTCACAATGGATCTGATGGATTATCTTTGGTATTAATCTTTCTCAACAACACAACACTGCCCTTGATAATCTCCCTCACATAATGATATTTCACATCTATGTGCTTCGTCCGAGCGTGATATGTTTGATTCTTCGCGAGGAATATCGCACTTTGATTATCACAGAAGACCGTAATGTTCTCCTGGATTACTCCCAAATCACTTAACAAGCCTTTCAACCAGATAGCTTCTTTTACAGCTTCAGTTGCTGCCATGTACTCTGCTTCCATAGTGGACAGAGCAATTATCGATTGTAGAATCGACCTCCAGCTAACCGGACCTCCACCCAATGTGAATACGTAGCCCGTTGTTGATCTTCGCTTATCTAGGTCTCCGGCGAAATCAGAATCACAATACCCAACACATTGTTGACCGCAATCTTTCTTGAACAATAACCCAACATCAATTGTCCCATATAGATATCGGAGAATCCACTTCACCGTAAGCTAGTGATTTTTACCCGGATTTTGCATGTATCTACTAACCATGCTCACTGCTTGAGATATATCAGGTCTCGTACACACCATAGCATATATCAGACTACCCACAGCACTAGTATATGGAACATGAGCCATGTACTCCTGCTCCTCTTGAGATCTAGGACATGAAAAAGAACTTAATTTGAAGTGAGGAGCTAGAGGTGTACATACCGGTTTAGTTTTATCATCCATACCGAATTTTTCTAGCACTTTCTTCAAATAAGACTTTTGAGTCAACCATACGCTCCCATTCTTCTTGTCTCTATGAATTTCCATCCCAAGTATTCTCTGTGCATCACCCAAGTCTTTCATCTCGAACTCAGAAGCCAGCTGCTTTTTTAATCTTTCAATCTCACCTCTATTCTTCGAAGCTATTAGCATATCGTCGACATAGAGTAACAGATAGATAAAAGCTCCATCTAGTAGTCTTCTAAAGTAAACACAGTGATCGTGTTCACTTCTGGTAAATTTCTGCCCTTGTATAAATTGATCAAATCTTTTGTACCACTGCCTTGGTGATTGCTTCAGTCCGTACAAAGATTTAATCAATCTACACACATGATTCTCCTTTCCAGCAACTTTGAAACCACAAGGCTGAGTCATGTAGATTTCCTCCTCTAAATCTCTATGTAAGAACGCCGTCTTAACATCCAATTGAGCCAACTCTAACTCATATTCTGCAACTAAGGCAAGTAGGATACGAATGGAAGTATGTTTTACGACTGGAGAGAAAACTTCATTATAATCAATACCTTCCTTCTGAGCAAAACCTTTTGCCACGAGCCTTGCCTTGTATCGAGGAGTTATTTGATTCGGAGATGCTTGCTTCTTGGTGTAGACCCATTTATTGCCAATAGCTCTTTTCCCCTTTGGTAACTTTACAAGTTCCCAAGTCTGGTTTTGATGGAGAGATTTCATCTCTTCCTCCATGGCTAACTTCCACTGATCACTTTCGCTACTGCGTAATGCTTCACCGAAAGTGTTGGGGATGTCATCATCAATAACTGGAAGTGCATAAGCTACCACCATATCTTTAGTAAGCCATCCGGGTTTCTTTATCTCTCTTTTTGGCTTCCTTGTTGCTATAGAATCATCATTATCTACATCATTAGTTGTTTCTTCATTTTGTGGGACATTAGAAGAAACAACCTCTTCTTCAACTCTAGGTGTCACCTCTATAGTCGAACCTTTCTCTGATGTAGAATTAACTGGTACATATGGAGTTGCATCAAACTCCACTCGCTGCAATACCTCTGTGGTCATGTTCTCCACCTGCTGAGAGGTTGAAACTTTCATCATTAAAGCTTCATCAAACGTGACATCTCTGCTACACACAAACTTTTTATCTTCGAGATCCCAAAGCTTGAAGCCCTTTACTCCACCTTTGAATCCCACAAAGATAGCTTTTTTAGCACGAGGATCCAGTTTACCATCTTTGACATGATAATAAGCTGAACACCCGAATATACGAAGAGAATCATAGTCTTGTGCATGCTTTCCAGACCACATTTCCATAGGAGTTTTACCTCCAATTGCAGCAGAAGGCAACCGATTTATCAAGTGACTTGCGTAGCTCACAGCCTCAGCCCAAAATTTTTTATCTAAACCAGCATTAGATAACATACATCGTACCTTCTCCAGTAAAGTACGATTCATACGCTCAGCCACGCCGTTCTGTTACGGAGTATGTCTCACCGTGAAATGTCTTTTTATGCCCTCACTCTGGCATACTTGCAAGAATGGATCAGAAGTATATTCACCCCCATTGTCAGAACGCAATACTTTGATCTTTCTGCCAGTTTGAGTCTCCACCAGTTTCTTCCATTTCACGAAAATCTCTAGAACCTCATCTTTTGCTCGCATGGTGTACACCCACACACGTTTAGAGAAATCATCAACAAATGTAACAAAATAATGGCTTCCACCAATTGATGCAGTCTTGGTTGGTCCCCATACATCACTGTGAACATATTCAAGGATCTCACGAGTATCGTGATTAGCCGTACCAAACTTGACCCTTGTTTTCTTGCCTACTACACAATGCTCACAAAACTTTAATTTATAGGTTTTGGTACCTTTTAAGAGTCCGTGCTTCATCAGAGTTTGCAAAGACTTCTCTCCAGCATGTCCCAAACGTACATGCCATAGCTCAGTGGTGTCATTGTGCGCCTCAGCAATATTTGCTTCATCAGTTGTACCTCCCTTCAAATAGTACAAATTGTGACGCCGAACTCCTTGCAGAATCACCATAGCCCCATGTGTAAACTTCATTGTACCATCTTCAATGGTAACCTTGTAGCCTTTAGCTTCTAGAGCACCCACAGAAATTAGATTTTTCTTTAAAGCTGGAACATATCTAACCTCTTTCAATTCTCTGACCATTCCATCAAACATTTTGACCCGAATTGTTCCTACCCCCATTGTGCGACAAGGTTGATCATTCCCCATCACAACTGCACCGGTTTCCAAATTACGAAAATCTGTAAACCATTCTTTAATAGGACACAAATGGTAGGTTGCTCCAGTATCAAGTATCCACTCGCTCGAACTAGCCACGTATGCTGCAGGAGTAATACTTAGTGAATAATCAGAGTCTTCATCTTTAGGTGCCATGTTTGCTGCTACTGGTTTCTTCCCATCTCTCTTTTGAGTCTTTGGACAATCTTTCCTCCAATGACCCTTTTCATGACAAAAGGCACACTCATCTCGAGCTATATTTCTGCTTCTCGATTTGGATCGAGAATTCTTTCCACCACGCTTTTTCTTTTTCTCCATCGCCCAATCTCTGCTCACTAAAGCTTCAGACGATGCTCGTTCAGACTTTTTATCATTAGTACGAATCTCCAAGTTAGTCAATGCTGTACAAACATCTTTGAAGACGATCACACTCTTCCCATATATTAAGGTCGTCACAAAATGGCTATATTCCTCTGGTAGTGAGTGTAACAGAATCATAGCCTTGACTTCATCCTTAATATCTTCATCAAGATTCTTCAAATCAGCAAGTAACTTTTCAAATCTTGAGACATGATCGTGCATTGACATCCCAAGCTTCATTCGAAAGCCATATACTTGGCTCATTGCATGAAGGCGATTTTCAGGACTTTTCAGCAGATACTTCTCCTCCAATGTATGCCATAAAGTCATCGCACACTCCTCATCTTTCACCAAGTATTTCACCTCCTTGGTCAAACAAGATCTAATCTGACCACAAGCTTTCTCGTTCATACGATTCCAAATTTCTTCATCATACAAGTGTCTTTTATTTTTCAAAACAACATCGAGATCGATTTGAATAAGGGCATCCATAACTTCGCGCCTCCACATGCCGAAGTTAATTTTCCCATCAAACTTTTCAACATCGATCTTCTGGCCTCCTATAACAGGTGCTGAATAGCGATTTGACAAATCTCGCCCCCCCCGAAGTGTCTCTCGAAATAGTCTCAGTAGATCTCCCCCCAATTCTGGAAGTTTCACCTTCTACCATTTTCTCAACGAACTATTTCCACTTGAAAAACAATCTCTATGATGTTAATTTCGCGTGAATAAATGCACCAGGAAAGTTCCCATGAGACTGGACGGGAACTCGGTCCCAATTAAAAACCAGAATCCTTAGGCTCTTATCGCCTTGTTGTGTAACTTTCCTAGACATGCAAAAATACACACTACTTACAATAGATTGTCTCCCAAGTACAAATGGCCGTCTCCACCGTATTCGTAAACAGTACCGTATGTGAACAGTACCGTATACGGGAACAGTACCGTATACGTGAACAGTACCGTATATGTAAACAGTACTGTATCCCCCCAAGTACGAACCGTCGGCTCTGATACCACTTGTTGTGCGCGGAATGCAGAATCAAGCGCACCAAATAATTATAGAAAAATAAAGGACACAAGATTTACGTGGTTCAGTAATTAAACCTACATCTACGAGAGCAAGAGAAAAATAATTGTATTACTAACAATTATTTGAGTACAAATTTGAGTAAAGAAATCTCACTTTTCCAGAACTCAAATACACCCAGTACTCTCACACACACTCTCCAATTGCTCACACTCTCAGAACTCTCAAAAGCTTAAAAACTTATAAGCTTAACAATTTTGGGATGCAATTCAAGCTCTCATCACCTCTCTATTTATAGCCTAAAGAGTGGCAAAAAAATCAACTCGGCAATTTGCCCATTTGTGCTAGCTTGCATGCTAGCTGTATGTTTGTTGAAATTTCCAATCTTTGGTGCAAACTTTCAACACGTTTTTGCCAATTTTGTCAAGCTTTTTGACATATTATCATAAAGATTTGTGTTTGTCAAAAAGCTTATCTTGACTTTCACAATGTTTTGATCTTATGTAAGTTAATAAGTACCATGTAATAACTGGAAGTATTACATTTCAAGATATGGTTTTGGTAACTTTCTACCTTTTTCTTTTTGGTAAATTAAATGGTTAATTAAGAACTGTATAATTGATATTTTGGAGCATCTATCATCAATTTTTTCAACTTATATCTGCCAGTAAATCAAGCCTTGGATCATCTCGTATCCATTATTGATCTTATATCTGATCAGTTAACAGCTTGATTTACCTCTCTGTACCGCTGACTGGGAACTGAATTCGGTTGCAGCATCAATTCCCTGCTTCAATTGGCCTGTCATCTGCCCTCTGGCAGCTTTCATACCCATTGATGTTGATTTTGCTTCTGCTGATGAGAATCTCTCTTGTTCTTTGGAGAGAATGATAGGGGGATCCCCACTTCCATACAATGTAATTAATGATGTTAATCCAAATTTACCTGGCAAGTCTGCCATTTTGGTTGTTTCTCAAATTTATTTGATTATTACAATTCCAGAATGTCTCATATTTAACAGGATAATAAGTTTGCACTAGTAACAATAGCTTGTTTTTGCTAAATCAAAGAGTATTCTCATTTGCTCTAAAATTTCAGAGCTTTTATATTCTCTGCTTGTTTAATTACCTTGTAATATGCGATTTACAAATATATCGAACTTAACTTATAATATAACATGCGAGGGTCAGCTTGGCTTGCTAATACCAGACAATTTATATAGTTCAGTTTATAAAAGCATGGAGTTTGGTATCCTGCCTGGTTTGCTCCAAGTAAAACACAAGTGCACAACATTGATTATGGAAGGCTATTTTTTATAGGTAGGCCTGCGAAAATTCTCAAACTCTTTCATCACTGATTGGAGAGTTGAACGTAAAACTGATTGGGTAATGCAAGAGATCACTGAACAACACAGAAGAGACTGGTTGAGGACAAAAAAGGAGAGTTATTCTGCTTGCCCTGTATACTTATGTATTGTGACAATTTAATGCTAATGTAACATAATCCTTTTCTTGGTTGGCAACAGCTTAAAATTTTTACCATTTGGCAATCAAAGAAGAAGAAAAAACCAGCTACGTGATGTCACACGATGACATTGGTGAAGTTGTTTGTCTATTTGAAGGTCTTCCACAGCATGGACATGATGATAATGTAACTGGAAGGCAAGATTGTAGAGATAATCAGTCTTTCTGCAATCTTCTATCAGTTGGTTGTATGGAAGGCTCATGTTCTCTTTATGGCTTATTCGTTTATTGTATATTTGTGGATCTGACTAGGACTTTGGCTGTTATGGAGTTACGTGATCTCGATCAACCATCATCTCATTCTTTGAGTACTTTGATCCATTTGCTTTTCTGCGAGAAATAGAACCTTATAAAACAAAGGTTTAGGTCCGGAGAATGCAGAATACAAATATAGTTTTTGTAAATCCCTCACACCAAACGAGGTGGTTATGTTTCTAGGTAACTTACGTTTAGTATTTCTTAGAAATACTCATTTAACTTGATGAGGTTACTTTGCGGATATAGCAATAAAAGGCAGTCTTTATGAAACTTTTATTTTCACTTATATGATCATGCCAAATTGGATGTTGTATGTAAGGAAATGAAAGGTAATGCAATACTCAATTTTTCAGCAGGATCTCTTATTAACGTTGAAAGAAGCAAGCCTGATACTGAAGATATCGTCAAAACTGAATCTGGTTCAGGCACGGTGAACAGAGCTCTAGATTTAAGGCTTTGAAGCAAGCAGTCCAAGGCCAGAAAGCAAAGTACGGGGGTGAAAGTCCATCAAATTCTCATAATCTGACTTCATCGTCTAATGGACAAATAGCACTTCAAAATGGGGAAAAGAAGGCTGTTGTTAGCAGAATGAAGAAGCTTAAAAGGAAGTATTTCTGCCTCGTGGCGCTTGAAATGCTCTCTTCGTTTCTAGCATATAGTGATAGGATATAGCCAAATTGCCCACAGTAACTCAGAGAGCAGTCAAGCTCCTGCTGGCCAAAGCCAGGTATCATAGTTCATAGTTTATAATTGATCAATATAACTCTGATGTCTATTAAGTTTGAAGTCCATTGATGTACGTAGAAATATTAAATGAAGATTATTACTGTCTTCGAGATACAAAGCTAGCAAACTGTTATAATTCATCTTATACAAAGATAGAAATGAATTGGGTAGTCTTCATATTGGAAACCTCATATTCCTATGTGTGACATTACTTGAAAGAGCTTATAGTTTTTAATCTGTTCCCTTCCTTTGGGGCTTTACTTGTTCGTACCAAAATCTTATTGTTACTTAAAAAAAAGGGCCTAAACTGAGGAGGGAGGATTGTATTTGTATACTTGTTGACACCGAGGTTTTACAGTAACTATGCTTCAATAATCTTCGAAAGCGTTGTCACTACTGGAAAATAGATAATATTTGATAGTTTAAAATTGTCAAAAAAGGATACATTTGATAATTATCAAGTAATCCTGTGTCAAAAGACTCTCAGATATCTTTGAAGATTAAAAGCGATCGAAGGTTAACGACAATAAAAAATTATCAAATTCGTGTGACAATTAATAAGGGTCGTCTAAATATAAGTTGCTCAAATATTGTCAATCATACATGACTACCAAAAATAATCAAAATATAATACTTTATTTTTAGTTACAAAAATGTACTTTTTAATTACAAAACTGGTGCCCTTGGCTTGGCTTGTACACCTGATGTATTCAATAAAATTCATGTGATGAATCTCAAAATTTCAACTCCATAAAACACACTACAAGAGCAAGCAAATCTGAAATTATTAGCATGAAGTTATACAGGAATCAACTTTAAAGAGTTTGAAACTATATATTTATCTAAATTAAGTCTAAAACTTAAAATTAAATCAATACCAATCAAATCATTTTCAGGTCAGTATGTAACTGTTGGTTGTGGCTCTCTTCGACTCTAGAAGATGAGGTTTCGGTGATCCACTGCACTCTTTATCAGCCATTCTCAAGACAATCAAGATAATTATCAGATTTTAAATTAAGGAAGCTACAGGTGTTGACAAAGGCTGGAAAAATGGAGTACTCATAGATATTGTCTAGCAAATTATCTCCCAGAAATTTACTTTCAATGGTTAAGATATTTGTCTCATGATATTTATCAAGTTATTTGTCTCATAATCACATTAACAGATATATAGCTAGCTAGCAACACAAAACTAGATATACAAGAGTGAACTTTAATGATCTCCAACTAAACTTGACTCCAGTTCAAATAGTTCAAAGAAAACAGAGGAAAGACAAAGACAACTAAGATGAACGATACGGAAGACATAGAGGATCCATACTTGAGAGTGTTGGGCATCCACTCCAACTGCATTACCAGTTGGCCCTCTGAAGACAATAGGAACAAAAATCTGGCCAGAAGACATGTTATTTGATTTTGCAGCAGAATTAATGATGTGATCAATTGCCTGCAACACAGGCCACAGCAGAGAATAACAAGAATTTTTCATCAAAAAGTGATCTGACTAACAGACTCCTATACTGAAAATCATATAGAACAAGCGTGATATTCCTAAACTGCCATGGTAAATACTCAAAAATGCAGTGAAATTATGAAGATTCCCACTTCTAAGGCTGCAATTATGAGAACACACCACGACTATGTTAACATAAAAGGATCTGGCAAGACACATGATATTTAAATTAACTATGTCTGATTGAATTAACTAAGAGCTTTTTTAAATTACACCAATGTCTGCTTACTGCATAAACTGATAAAAAGTATTTTATTTCACAATGCAGCAAATTAATCTGAACATGTGCATAGAGAAACATTAGTCAGACATTGTTCAGAAACTTATTATATCAAGTAACTTCAGAGAGAGAACAATCTCACTGAAGGGGCATGCCTTTGCAGCCATAAGCCTGAAAGGTGAACCACATGATTTTTTACTAAAATGCAAAGAGGCTTTTCATTGTGATCAAAAGAAAAGCCATGACATCCCAAAAACCTGAACTTTTGAATTTCAAGTGAAAAATTAACAATAAAAAGAGAAAGAATCAAAGAAAAGGTCATGAAATGCTAAAAACACCAAATTTGCTGAATTAATCAATTAAAGTCATTTTCAGTAAAAGTAAGCATGAGCTTCACACTCATTTTTGAGTAATTTGATGAGAGAACAGAATTTTACCATCTCACAAGGCACATCTGAATACCTCTAGATATAAGTTGCATGAAGGATGGATATCATTGAGCATAGAACAAGCCATAATAATTTTTTATATTACTAAATTAACCTTAATGTAATTTACTATTAAAGACAATTTAATAAAACATATTTAATAAAAATTTATCTAATAAATAATCATTTTTTTCTACTACAACTCACATCAACAATAAAAATTGAGTCAAGATCTCCGCAACATCTCAGTTTCGTTGGAGGTGATGGCTCCTAAACAGCCAAATACTAGTCTATTTGTTGGATTAAACAAGGGTCATGTTATGACCAAGACAGAACTTCCACCAAGCGCGGTAGATCGGAAAGGGAAAACAAGCAAAAGGGTCCACTTTGAGAGGAATGTGATTGGGGAAGTAGCTGGCTTTGGACCCTATGAGAAAAAGATCGCTGAGCATCTTAAAGTCGGTAAAAACTAGAGGGCACTGAAGCTTGCAAAGAGAAAGCTCAGGATTCACAAGAGGGCAAAGATGAAGCGTGAGAAGATGTCTAATGTCCTCTGCAGGATGAGGGCCACTGGAGTGGAGAGAAGAATAAGTGATGCATTACTTTGTTACACGTCTTGTTCACCTGAACTTTATTACACTAGCAAAGTCTTTTTTCAATTGAAAACCTTGTTATGAAAGGAAAATAAAAGTTAATAAAATTAGAAAAAAAATCAGATATTTTGTTCGTGATGATAAATTTTTTATTGGGTGTAAAGAGGAAATAAAATAATTAAAGAAATGAGTAATGAGAATAATATAGGAATTTAAAAGAATGTTTCAAGTATAAATTAATATCTTAAAATTATAATTAAATGTGCAGAGTATTTAAAATATATTTTAGAGTACAACAGTCTCATCCTTATATTTATCACAATTTATTTATTCTTTGCCGTAAACTTTGATGACTTGAAATTCTGGTTAATAAATAAAAAAGAAAAAAAGAAAAGTTAATTATATCCTATCCAGATGTTGTTACGGTTACTGATCAATGATAAATCCCATAAAGGCTGCAGTCCACAGTCAACTAGGATACTAGCTAGCAAATCTCATGTTGTTTGTTTGGACATTAAGAAACTCCCCTAAACTTATTTCTTTTCTCAATTTTTTTTAAATCTATGGTTTGTGCTTATTGGTTTTAAAATTCTTAATTATAGTATAAGAAGAAAAATTGTTGTGCAGTTCCCGGCGCTGTCATTGTCAGTCAATCTCTTTTGATGATTAATGTAATATCCTATGTTTGTATGCGGCATATTGATCTGAGAATACGATAAGATTATATATAAAGATTCAAATTGGAGAAAAATTAAACTGAAGTGCTTAGAGAAAATAAATCAAATTTAAAATACAACCAGCTGTCTAATCTAAAGAGAATAGGGTTATAGCCACGCAAGGAGATGGACTCTTCAACAACCTTCCGACAACCAAATTTGATGATGAAAATGCCAAATTTGCACACGAGGATCTGAGTTTCCAAGTTGAATATTTCCTCCTAAAAAGATGCTTTGCCTTTTCTGCTGTTGTTGCAATGGTCACATGGAAATAGTCCTACTCATCTCATCTTGAATTGCCTCTGTAATCCGCTTAAAGACAGAAGTCGGCGAGACAGAGAAACTTGCATTCACCAATGTCAATTAATGTGCTTTCTGATTAAAAGGATTTATTATAGCACCCGATATAAACTCTGTATCATATGATAAATAACCACAATCATGCTCATAACAAATGTTTAACATCTTTGTATGGATTTTAAAGGGAAAAAGCAATGCTCCAATCAGCAATTATTTGACTTTGAGAGGGAGATTTCGAAACAAGAAAGGGATAAACGGATAGTGAGTTACCTGGATTTCTGCAAATTCGGGTATAGATTAAGGAATCCAAGGCAAACGAACCAAAAAGGGGATCGCTGCAGAAGAGATGACAAACATAATGCGGCTAGCAACCATATGTTTATATGCAAATTTCTCTGGACGCATTGAACCGATATATCAAGGTGCCACTGGAATTTTTCTCGCTGTGTGGTAACCCGCGTGATGGCACTAAGAATTCCACTTAGCCAGCGAACCCAAAACCCATCGGAAGCGAATTCGTTGGAAGCAAGTCAATACTTGCAATGGAGATTATGCAAGACCAAACCACAAGAACCCAAGCATTTAACTTTTTAGAACTCTCCACATATTGCACACCCACTAGAACTTTCTAGGTTTCTCTACATAGGTCGTCAAATGTTTGACACTTGTATAGAGTTCTCTAGAACCTAGCATTTAGGCCCATGTGATAAATGTGCTAGTGTGTAGAATTCTCTAGGCTTAAGCAATCTCACCCTTATAAATATGGGTGAGCACCCCTCACTTGGTACACAACCCACAACACCATCACACCCAAAACCACCACACCACCAACACACACAACACACACAAGCTCTCTACAACATCTTGTAAAGCTCTCTTGTAACATACTTTCAATTGTGTAATAAATTGTTTATATTGGCCATTAAGCTCTTGCTTCTCCTAGCATTTGTCACAAGTGTGTGTGCTTGGCTAGTTGAGAGGTTCAGAAAGGCTTACTTAGCTACTCGCTCGCTAGAAAGTAGTCTAAGTGCTGCACGGGTCGCTGCGCGCTAAACTAATCCCGTGACATCAAGGACACAATGCTTAACTAAAAAGCTCGGACCCCAACATACATCCTCATCACTATTTATATAAATGGTTTTCAAATGACACCCCATTTGCCAAGGTGAGGTGGCGTGCAACCCTCGTGCCACCTCAAATGCCATACTTAAATTTTAGACACTCATTAAGCGTGATCCTAGGAGCACGTCTCTATTGCCCTTTGATTTGAGTAACCGCTGCCCACCATGCCTATTAACAAGGAAATCATGAATTGTAATTGCTACCTCTACTATTTTTGCCCCTCATTTCTAGGCACATAATCAAGGCCATGTTCTCCCACTTAGTTGCACCCACAATTGCCACTCATGCTTGATTTTAGGCCCACTTTTTTTAGGGTTGCAGCCAACCATGCTCCACGTCCAGCAGCGATTGTCTGCCTATAGTCCGCACATGAATGCCTCTCATTTTCGCATAATTCAGCCCCACGTGCATGCCCTATGTCGCTACACATTTGCACACACTCTGGGACGCAACTATGCCACAATCTCACAACTGCCCACGCAATCCAGACACTGACTCACATGCTATTGAGCCCCATGCTTGCGCGCCTTGTGCCATGCTCGCTTGCATGCTGTCGTGCCTTACACTCACACACAACCAATCCCTCACGTCCGCGCACGCCCATCACGCCTCGCACTCACACTCCGGCTGCACCACGAGCTTGCGCGCCCATTGCGCCTATGCTCATGTGAGATATTGTGTACGCCACCCACGCACACTCTAACGTGCGCTGTCTCGCATTATCCTTCATCTTGGAAACCGAGCTATATAAAGCAAGACGAGAAGCCACAAGCATCTATTGCAACTGAGCCGAGATCCAAGCCCTCCAAGCACAATTCACAAGGTGACACTATGACTCTCACTATTGGGAATTGTGACATGACGTATCTTAAATATCAAGACAAGGGAGACATAGCAAGTGAATGTGTGAATAAAAGAGTTATGGTGTTGCAGGACAATAGTGAGATTATGATTGAAAATGAAATAGAAGAAAATGAGATGCTGGCATTAAAAAAGGTCGAAGATGAAGAATATACAGCTCTTGAGGAATTGACTTTAGTAGTTAGGAGAGCTTTGAGTATGCAAGTAAAGAAAGACAAAAAAATGCAACGGGAAAACATTTTCTATACTAGGTGCTATGTTCAAGACAAAGTACGTAGTATGATTATTGATGGAGGAATTTATACTAATATTGCTAGTACTATCATGGTGGAAACGTTTGAGCTTCCAACACTTAAACACCCACTGTCATACAAACTAAAACAATTGAATGACAGCAGTGAGGTAAAAGTGAATAAGCAAGTACTACTGACTTTTCGGATTGACAAGTATGAAGATAAGGTGTTATGCGATGTAGTGCCAATGCAGGCTGGACACTTATTACTTCGGCAACCTTAACAATTCAGCGACATATAAAGCATGATGGCTTCACTAACAAATATTTATTTGTGTTTAATCAACACAGCTTTATTCATGTTCCATTAATGCCAAAGTAGGTTTATGGAGACCAAGTGAGCCTACACACAGAGAGTGATCATAAGAAAGAAAGTGAGTAAAAGAAAAAGATAGAAAAAGAGAATGAAAATAAAAAAGAGGCCAACAAAAATAAGAGAGAAAAAGCGAAGAAAAATACGGCCATTGAGAGAAGATCAAAGAGAGAATAAAAGAATTTCTATGCAAGAACGAGTGAAATTAAAAAAAAAAGAAAATTATTCACCGTCCACTCGTTTTTTTTCAATTTTTTCAAAAATACACATTTTTTTTTTGTTGGAATCCACTTAAAGTTACATTTCTTTCACTTTTTCACTTCCGTTTGTAGACCGTTAAGAAAAATAACGGAATATTGTTTAAATAACTTTTTTACCCTCAAATGTAAAAGCTAAGAAAACTTTTTTTAAAAAATACACAATTCTTAATTTTTTTTTTACTAAACTCCACTTGAAGTTATATTGTTTTGCACCTATCCACTACTACGTCATTGTGAAAAGATAATTTTACCCTTATGATATCAGCAAAGTTATAACGATCTCCAAACAGAAGTGGAAAAGTGAAAAGAAATGGAATTTCAGGTGGATTCTAGTAAAAAGAAAAAAAAGAATTGTGTATTTTTGAAAAAATTGAAAAAAACGAGTGGATAATGGATAATTTCCCTAAAAAAAAGCGTTGTTCTCATATCAGCCAATGAATGTACTTTTGTACACTGAGGTATTTTTAAACAATAACGAAGTTGACCCTACTTTGTCTAGTTCTATTACTTCTCTCTTGCAGGAATATGAGGATGTCTTTCCCGAGGAAACAAGATATGGTTTACTTCCAATCTAAAGGATTAATCATTAGATTGATTTTTTACCTAGTACAACTATTCCAAATCGAGTAGCCTATAAGAGTAACCCGAATGAGACAAAGGAACCTCAAAGGTATGCTATTATGAGTGCACAAGATATGCAGGTTGATAGGGAGAAGATACATGCAATCCAAGAGTGGCTGAGTCCCACAAGCGAAAGTAATGTGAGAAGCTTTCACGTGCTCGTTAGTTTTTACTAGTAATTTTTGAAAGACTTTAGCACATTGGCCGCACCACTTACTGAGTAATCAAAAAAGACATTGGATTCAAGTGGGAAGAAGAGCAAGAGAAAGCCTTTCAAATAACTAAGCAAAAGCTAAACAAGAAAAAGCCTTTCAAATAATTAAACAAAAGCTAACCAATGTTCCCTTATTGTCATTGCCCAACTTTAATAAAATGTGTAAAAGTTGAAAGTGATGCCTCAAGTATTGGTATTGGTACAGTCCTAATGCAGGAGGGATGACCAATTGCTTACTTAAGTTAAAAACTAAGAGGGACAGTCTTAAACTATCCTATTTACAATAAGGAATTATATGTGTTTGATTAAGCGTTAGAAACGTAATAGCTTTGAGCGTTAGAAATGTGACAACACTAACTATGGCCTAAGGAATTCATGATTCACACCAATCATGAGTCTTCAAAATATCTTAAAAGACAACACAAGCTGAACAAGTGGCATGCTCGGTGTATAGAATTTATAAAAACGTTTCCATATGTTATTAGTTACAAGCAAAGTGAAGAAAACGTTGTTGCAAATGTGCTTTCTCGCAAGTATATTTTAATTTTAACATTTAATGCTAAACTGTTGGTTTTAAACATATTAAGTAATTGTATGCTGATGACCATGATTTTAATGTTGAATACCAAGCTTGTCAAAAGACTGTGGTTGGTAAGTACTTTAGACATGATGGTTATAGGTTACTTATTTTGGAGGAATAAATCGTGTATGCTTAATTGTTTTTTGAGAAATTTGTTAGTGAGAGAATCCCATAGAGGAAGGTTGATGGGGAATTTTGAGTTGTAAAGACTTTAGTAATTTTGTAGAAACGCTTCTATTAGCCACATATGAAATGAGATGTTGAGAGACTTTATGGTAGATGTGTCACTAGCAATCAAACCAAATCAAAAGTGCAACCCTATGGCTTATACACCATGTTGCCAATACCTAGTGTGCTTTGAACTGATATTTTGATGGATTTTATACTAGGGTTACCAAGGTCTAAACGAGGGATATACTCAATTTTTGTGGTTGTGGATAGATTTTCAAAGATGGCGCATTTTATTCCATGTCACAAAATGAATAATGTTTTTAATGTTGCTAACCTGTTCTTTAGGGAGATTGTGAGATTGCATGATATGTCCAGGATAATTGTTTCTTATGCGTTCAATATTGTTTTTAGATTTCATTTTCTATTTTCTAAATTCAGAAAACACTAAATACGTGTTCGGTAACTCATTTTTTAAAATATTTTTGAAAATATAAAATTCATTCTGAAATTTTAATAAAAGAAATAAGAAAACAACTTTTCTTGTTTTCCTTAATTTCCAATATAATATTAAATTTCAAAATGAACAACTTTCTTCCATCACCTTACAAAATAATATTAAATTTAAACAGGTTTTTTAGTCTTTTATAACGTTTCTGATGTGGAAGATCTGTTTCATCAGCGATCACTGAGCATACTTTATTATAGAAGGATTTAGGAAACTTCTTTTGGGAGTATTGGCTCTGATACTAAAAGAAAAGAAAGGAAACACAAAAGATGATTTTATTACAGGAAGAGAGAATACAAGATTTCACTCAACGATCTGACTACAACTTAAGACTCTGATACTATTCACCATTGTTTCCGCTGGTAAGGTCTACTATGCTTCCACTCAACTAGTGTTGCTTCCCTCTGTAGACCATGCACGGTGCAAACACTTCTCCCCATCCTGCAGCCATAACTGGCCATGGTTGTACTGGTGGCATTTTATAGCTTCTCTAAAATGCTTTAGTGTTGTTGCTAGTAGAGCTTTCTTCCCGTACACGAGCTAGTTTGGAAGGCTTGTCATTCTTCCAAGAAGTTTTCTTCTGCTTCCTTGGTTGTACTTTTGATAGCACTGCAAAGTTCTCATTCTTTCTTCATCATTGTCTGCTCCTGTCCATATAAGCATTATTATTCTTCTGGAGAACAATGGCCAAATATGGATCTACTGCAACCAGAAATCATAAATAAAGATGATCTCGTAGAAGAACAATTTGCTTGATGGGAAGAGGAACGTTTACACTACGCATGGTTTACAAAGGGAAACAACACTAGTTGAGTGGAAGCATACTGAACCCTACCAACGGAAGCAATAGTGCATAGAAAAATTGTTCTTCAAACTATGTTGGTGGTAACCTTCTGCTTGATTCTAGTGGAGGTGACTTTGTTCAATCACACTATTTCTTTAGGGACTTACTACACCATGTTGGTGAGATTGCCATGACTGGTCCTAAAAGAAAATCTACAATTGTGATGAATCAGGCCTTGTAGTTCACCATACCATGATTTATAAATTACAAACCCACATGTTTTTCATGAGCCATAACAATCTTCCTATCACTAGATTTACTGCTGCAGAAGGAAGAATCATCCAATTGAGAACTTTCAAAGAAAACCAACTAAACTTGCTATCACAATGGATAAATGAATACGAGCAGAATAATAAGCCCTTGCAAGTCCATAAAGTTTCAAAAGTTGACAGATTAAAAAATGGTAGAATCTCAGTTTCCTTTCCCAAGGAAACCAGGCCAATGTATCCTTGGGAAAGATACCAGATTGAAGAAAAACATCCCATGTCTTATTCACACATGCCACAAAGATCCTGTTCAGCCACACATCTAGTACAGACACATCATCCGCAACCACACATTGCAGAAAAAATATCACAGTTCTAAGATATGTTATCAAGTAGAAAGCAAATCCAATAATTTTTTAGTATCATCAACTATACGACTAATCATATCCAAAATTGTTCAAAGCTGACAAGCCTCTCGAAGCATCTAAAAAAGAAATCTTCACCATAGTCGGTAAAAGCGACAAATGCAGTAAAAGAGCTAAAGCAAAAGTGTCAATCACTTCCACCATTAAAGATACCCAACAGCGGACACCTCATCCTACAAACAGATGCTAGTGATCATTACTGGGGATCGATGCTGATTGAAAAATCTGATAAAAATAGGAGAGTTTGTGGCTATAAATCGGAATAGTTTAGTGAAGCTCTACATTACTACCTATCACAAAAAAAGTACTAGCAGTAGAAGAGTTTGTGGCGATAAATGGGGACAATTTAGTGAAACTCAACATCACTAGCCATCATCAAAGAAAAAGGTGCTAGCAGTAATCAAAGGAATTAAAAAGTTTCCTTTATTACTTGTAGCAAAAATGTCAATTGTTTTCTTACCATTCTTAACACAAGATGGCAAACTTTTGAAAAGGCTTTGATCTCAGTAGTTGAAGTGGGACTCAACTAAGGGCATGTAGTCATTTAAGTGGAACCAAACTTTACCTTAGATCTACAGAAACCAACTCTTCTAGAAACTATAAAAGTGTTAGTCCAAATAAATAGATTAACCATGAAACTAGATAAATCAGCCCTTGCAGTTTACCATACCATGACTTACAAAGTACAAACCCACATGTTTTCCATGAACCATAACAATCTTCCTTTCTCTCACTCCTTTTGTGATCAAAACAAATTAAAAGTACCTTCAGGGATTACTTAAAGAAAATAAGGAGAAATCCCAGATCCTCAACTAGCACGGTGGTCTAAGTCTCTCTCGAGATTAAAGTTTGAAGTAAAACACATCAAACGAGAATCCAACACAATTGCAGATTTCCTCTTAAGACCAATCATGGCAATCTCTCCAACATTGTGTACAAAGTCCTTAAAAAATGGGTGTGATTTATCAAAGTCACCTCCACCAAAATCAAGCAAACGAATACCACCAACATGGTTCGAGGAATAATTTTTCTACAACCCTTGTAGTTCACCATACCATGACTTACAAAGTCTGTTTCAAGCAGCAAATCGTCTCATATTATTCTACTCGTACTCATTTATCCATTATAGTGGAAAGCTTTGTTGGTTTTGCTTGAAAGTTCTGGGTTGGATAATTCTTTCTTCTCCAACAGTAAATCTGATCAACCTTATATAATGTACTCACATCTAATAAACATTGATCGATCAATTTTGATGCAATCGGTGATAAAGTTAATTCTAGTTGGTTCTTAAACAAACTCTTTGAACTTATCAGATTTTCATAATGTTCAAACTCTTGACTTATCAATAAAATAATCTATAACTGATTGACGGCACAGTTAACACATCTGGCTGTTGTTCTTCACCACTCAACAACATCAAGTGCAACTGTACAATTGATCCTAATTCGTCACAATTTCTAACATAAATGTTGTTTTATGTATTTGGTTTTATCCAACAGATCATTGGTGGACTACAAATAATCAATACTTAATATGTAAGGAAAATGATGAAAAGTTGTTTTATGTATTTGGTTTTATCCAACAGATCATTGGTGGACTGCAAATAATCAATACTTAATATGTAAGGAAAATGATGAAAAGTTGAGATAGGAAAATAAAGACAATGATTGAAATAGAATTGTAAAACAATTTGTGGCGGCACCAAATAAGGGAAGAATAGCTGAGACTTTTACATTTATGCAGCCCTAGCTGAGGAGTTCCCATGATGGTGAAAAGATTAAAAAAAAAAAAGTGGTACATAGGCATAAAAACATAACAATAACACTTGATTTGTTTAAGGATAGCAAATTGGTCCATTCGAGTTGGATATTCATTTATCCATTTAGAATCTTTTGGATATACATATAGATATTCATTAAAAATATCGAACTAGATATTTGATGGATATAGATATTAGATGGATATCCTGTATCCAATTTAGTTACTTCATTTAATATTAAAAAATTATAAGTTATAAAATTAAAATGCAATGAAAAATTATATTCTCCATAACATCCATTTACCTCATAATAAGGATATGGATCTCACTGTTTAGGTCCCAATTTAAGTCTCAGTTGATATGGCATTGCCACAGCTGCTGTGTTATTAATAATTATTAGTTTAAGCTTAATTATAATTTTTACCTCTCTTATTATATGAATTTTATTTTCAACTCGAATAAATCTCACCTTACAATATCTCAAATAATACCACAAAACCTTACCGCAATCCAAACTTATTCAATAATTGAAATAGAGGAACTTAAATAAAGAGAATGGAAAGAATGCCTACCTGAATATATTAATTTTGAGGTAATTTTTTCTATTAACATTATTTATGAGTTTCTTAAAAATATTATTTTAAGTTATGATTATTGCCAATGTATTTCAATTGGACAATCTAATTTCATTTGAATCAAGTTGATAGTGAGAACATAATAGAAAAGGAGACACATATTGAAGAAGAAGTAGAAATGCCTAAAATCGAAATGGTCTTGGATACCATTGTTGAGTTGTTTCGGTCCTATTAATTGTATAGAAAACTGATGGGGCTTAAAGTTATCAAAAGAACTTTACAAGAAGATGATGAAAGATTGTTGAAATTTGTGAATTTCAATTGTTCACGAAATAGCAAGTCAAGATGTAAATCATGCATTTAAATTGCGTCCTACAACAAAAACAGATTGCAAGGCTAAAGTCAGTGCTACTATCTTGATGGAAGGAGTAAAGTAAGCTTGATTGTTTATGAGCATAATCACAAGCTATAGTACATCAAACAGAGCTCAGTTTCTTAAAAAAAATCAAACCATGAAGGCATATGTGAAGAGAAAGCTGGAATTGAATGATAGAGCTAGAATTAGACAAAATAAAAATTTTCATTCTTTAATTATTGAAGCAGGGGGAGATGAGAATTTATCTTTTTTAGAGAAAGATACCAGAAACTACCTAAATAAAGGAAGACGCTTACAACTTAGGAAAAGAGATGTTGTTACAGTACAAGAATATTTTTTAAAGATGTAGGCTAATAATTTATACTTCTTCTACATTATGGATATAGATGAAGATTGTCGTTTAAGGAATATGTTTTGGGCCGATGCAAGGAGTAGGGTTGCAAATAAAGAGTCTGATAATATTATCACATTTGACTCAATATATTTAACAAACAAGTATGATATGTCATTCTATGCTTTCGTTGGGGTCAATTACCATGGTCATTCAACTTTATTAGGATGTGGTTTAATTTCTAGAGAGGATATTTAGACATATGTATGGCTTTTTATGTCTTGGCTTACATGTATAAACGATAAAGCTCCAAATGTCATCATCACCAAGATAAGGCCATGCAAAAGACAATTGAAATTATTTTTCTTGATGCATGGCATAGGTGGTGCTTGTGGCATATAATGCAAAAGTTTCCTCAAAAGTTAAAAGGTTATCAGCAATATGAGTCAACTAAGGTTAATTTGCGAAATCTTATATGTGATTCATTTGTCTCTTATGAATTTAAAGAACGTTGGGCTTTGTTTATTAGAAAGTACAAATTTTAGAATAATGAATGGTTAGCAGCGTTGTATTCTAAAAGACAACATTGGATGCCAACATATTTGAAAGATAATTTTTTGGGCAGGAATGTCTATTATACAACAAAGTGAAAGGATGCATGCATTTTTTTATAAGTATGTAAATTCAAAAACTACCTTGAGATAATCTGTTGATCAATATGAAATACATTGTATGATAATGTTGAAAAAGAAAATTAGGCAGCCTTTAGTTTTTTTAATTCTTAGATACCTTGCATTACCCAACATGCCTTTGAAAAGCAATTTCAAGATGCGTATATAACTACAAAGTTTAAAGAATTTTTAGTGAGAGCTAGCAGCTAAAATCTACTGTGAGTTATCCTATGATAAAGATAATGTTTCAAAATCAAATTTTATAGTGAATTAAAATGTTATAGTTGAAGGGAACCATCATCGTGTCTTGTTTAAAGTTTGCTTTAATGAGGCTATTGGTGAAGCTAAATCCAATTGTCAATTATTTGAGTTTAGAGGAATATTATATCGGTATATACTTGTTGTGCTTATTCATAGAAGAATTTTCTATGTTCCCATACAATACATTTTAAGGTGATAAAGGAAAGATGTTAAATGATGTCACACTAAGGTCAAGGCAAGTTACAATAATTGGAGCACTAAACTGAAGGTCTTAAAGTTGATAAGATGCGTAGTTCATTTTATGAAGTGGTAGATTTGGCTATTTATAGTTAGGACAAATGCAATGTGATGAATGATCCGAAAAAGAAACTAACATCTAAGGTAGATACTGATGGATGAAGCTTTTGTAACAATAACTTGATTGATGACAATATAACAGGAAAGGAGCTTCATAATATCTCAAATAAGAATTCTAAAACTCTTACTCCACTAGTTATCAAATCTAAAAGTAGACCCACCTTTAAATGGAAGCAATCAAAAGTTGAGCAAGTGATTTAGAGAAAAAAAAATAAAAGAAGAGGGAGAAGGTAAGAACTAAACTAATCAAAGAAGCTTGTAGAATATTTTTATATTTTTTTCTGTATAAATCTTTGCTAATTATTTTATTTTATTTTTGTCAAGGATGTTGAAAGCAGTAAAAGCAATTATGTTGTTGGCATTGACATCCAGCCTGCTTCTAAACATGAGGTTCAAATTCTTGGGACATAAAAAAAATTATTGTACAAGTATTGTTATTGCTTGGCAGTTTTCAACAACAAAAGTTAAACATGTTATGTTAATTATTTACTAATTATGAATTCCATTATTTTTTTATTGTCATTTTCATGCGTTACTTTTTTTATTTATGTTTTAACAATGATTATCTATAATTGTAATGAATTGTATATGGAATCCTAAGATCCCTCTATTGGTTTAAAAAAGTTTTGCAATAGAAATATTAGGATCACATTTCTCATACAATATATAGAATTACTATAATTTTGAAATCGTATCTTTACTTTATAGTAAAAGAAATTTAGGCTCTTAAATCACGATTTGTCACTGCAAATTCTGTTAAACGATCCATCGCCAATAATCTTCTAGGTTATAACTCAAGTCTAATTTACACTTGATATGTGGGCTCTTTCCTCACTACTGAAAGCAACTAGCAAGAGCAAATTTTCCCTCTCAAAGTTAGACAAAAAAAAATCATTTTCTCTTATATGTATATTGTGGCTCTTAAATCCCTCATTTTTTCTTTTTTAGAGAAACATGTTTTTTTATATTCCTATTGGTGGAAACCCTAGGCTCTTTATTTATCTCCTTTTTCTTTTTTTTCATTTTATTAAATTAAGATATTTGACTTAAATTAAAACTAAGATAAAGCCCAAAAGTGGCATTACTTCTTCTTGTCAAAGGGGCCTACCTTGTAAAATAACACAATATTTTTTACACACAAGCATATTAAATGGAGTCTCCTACCAAATACTATATTTTGGCTTTTAACCCCAATAGCTAGTTATCTCGCTTATTAATCCAGTTGTGGTGTAGTCAATTAAATAAGCTAAACTGCGGATTATATAGGTACATATAATAATGGCTACAATAACTAAGCCTATAATTAAACCAGTCTGATTATTTAATTACAAATCTACTTCATTAAAAGATTGGTAATGACCTTTATAATTGTATGCTATCTAGGATAATGATATCGAATAATAATTTAGCCCATGTCATATTTCTTTATAAAACAATCTTTTGTATCACATTGCTAATTAAATTAATATTTCAACCGTCCAATTAATTTAATTACATCTTGTTCCTCGACAAACTTTATTGAACACTTATTGTTTTTTAACATCTTATTATGTTGACCCACTTTGACCAGAAAATTGTATGATTAAGTACCGAAAACTCATCAAGAGATATTGTATAAATTTTATATTATTAATTTATAATCTCATTGCTCATAATTACTTCTACCAAGATACCAGGTAATCTTGACTACATTTGTATGTCGTGACCATTGGTAACTCAAATGAAATGATTATCACAAACACGAAACTATAATTAACTCATGTGAGACTACAATAAAATTAATGCTTATGAGATTTAATAAGTCTGACAATCATTTTAAGGTTAATTAAATCTCATATGTGATCTAATTCAATGAAGTCAAACTACTTTGGTAATTTCATACATAATTAAGACAAACCATTCAATTAATTTACTATAATTTGAACATAAATAGAGCACCCAACTTTATTTATCAAGTGTGAACTTAATTTATTTAATTAATTATAAGATAACTAATAACTTGTATTTATGTCTTCTATAAATCCATATGATGATTACATAAATACATATAATATAATTAAATAGACCTTATTCAAAATATTTATCCAATTAGGATGTTTGAAAAATATCTCAAATGTTTTATTAATCAGAAATTATATTTATTACAAGTAAATAAGTCAATATCCTTTAAAGAGCACATGATCCCAACACCCTCCTAGTATATATAGAGATGTACCTGCAAATGCATTATGGAGGAGTAGATTATATGATTGATTCAGAATTTACTTATAGAAGTCATAGTCAGGTAATTTATTCGCCACCACTTCCTTTTCTTTTCCTTGTCTAGTTATCTAATATGATAATTATGACATAAAATATGTGATTGTAATTGTTTTATTAAATTTTCATTTAGTACAGGACGACATCAACTTTCAAAGAGATGGCAAAAATAGATAGTATGGTATCAACAAACAAAAGCTAAGCTTTTAGAATGATTTGGTGGAGAAGAGCTTGGTTTCTAGAAAATTCATACCATTAAGCAATATGGTTGTTTTGTATTAAAGATAAAATTTGTGTTAATTTGAGTTTTCTTTCTTTTTGGACTTTATTACCCTAGACTGAAATTTATTTTCAAATAATGTGACTAAGTGGAACCATTTTTCTTAAAATGTATTTCCCATCCTATATATAGTTGATTTTTATAATTTTGATCAATTGCTTGAAAACATCTCTCCACATACAGATTTTTTTTGAAGTTACAACTTCCATTAGCAGCATTTACATTTTAACAAAAGTTGAAGCACACATGGCAACTTATATATTGTGCAAAAAAATTGCAATTAATTTAGATTTTAAGCTTAACTTTCCAGATTGTTTGTATATAATTTGACAATAGTTACACATCAATATGTAGTTCATACATAATAAAGATTCATTACATCCACTACAAGAAAACTGGCAATAGATGACTGCGACTTTATGATAGAAATCATTTTATCATGTAAGTATGATGGAGTCGTGACAGAATTTCAGTTTATCAAACGATTAATGATGTACTTGTGATATAATATTGATCTATCAAGAATTTATGATATGCGTATGATATAAATTAACTCAATTACAAATATTATGATAGAAATTAGATATTGACCGTGTTTGACCAAAATTAAAAGTATTATTTTAATTTTTCAAAATCTAAAACGCAGCGTTTAGCATGTGAAATGATTTTTGAAATAAAAAATATATATAGTACAAAACGATTCGTTTAGCCGAAACCTAAACAAAGCAAAGAAAATTTCGTAAGTACACAACTCACTATCGCCATCTTCATTCTCACTCTCGCAAAGGCCACTCAAACCCGAGGCATGTTCATTGTCACTCTAACTCCATAATCAAGATCAGTAACCTTAGCCACGATCATAGTGACACTCTCAATCAATTAGCCTACACTCACCATAGTCATTATCGCTCTCACTCTCACAAATGACACTCAAACCCTAGGTACAATTATCATCACTCTCACTCTCACAATCAGCACTCAAAACCTAGCCAAATCCATTCCCTATATATAGTTTTCCATACACAATCAGCAACTACCACCATCGAGCAAACAACAAAGCAACACCCAAATCACGGATCCACGACGAAATTCGAGCCAGCCACCACGACCCAAATTGCGATGGCGCGACACAACCAGAACCATCCAGTGCTTGACTTTGTCACGCGAACTAGAGGATTGCAGCCCTAAACCTTCAATTCCAGGTTTTGTTTTTCTTCTTCATCTAATTTTGTTTAAAGCCTTAAGTGTTTTAGAGAAATTTTGTATTTTGGAGAGTTTGTGAGCAAGTGACTAACTAACTAACTAAATGAAATGATGGGTTTGGTTAAAAAGTTGTATTAGATGATAGAGATAGAGAGAGTGAAGGCTTTTTTATTTGTGATTTAATAGCTTGAAATTTTGGATTAGAGAAAAAACAATGATATAGAACTTGAAACTTTACAGGAGGAATACTTGTCAAAGGGTTGCGTTGTAACTCTAGAAAGAAGGGTTTGCTTTTTGTTCTGGACCTTTTTTTTTTTTTTTGGTGTGTGTGTCCATGCTTGTCTTTACAATGGTTCCACTCTGTGATAGGTTAGGAATGTGACTTAAAATTGAGAAACAGTTTTCAGATGTGAGTCCTAAATTGGGAGTTGTTGGATTAAGCTCTCTTCATTGTTTTCAATTACAATTTTAAACTAATAGTCTAACCAGCTATTGGAAGAAGAATCATGTTCATATGTCCATCTGATAGCATGTCATGCATATCTTTTTATTTTCATCCCATGATTTTGTCTTTAATATGTCAAAGATTTGACTGCTGCATTAGCTAATGTGCAATTTCCAACTTAGTTTATGATATGATTAAAATGAGCTGAAAAATGGTGATTAAGTTTAGTAGATAATGTTAGTTAACATAGATAATGTCAATACATTTAAATCTATCTAAAAGAATGTGATTTTTTTTTCCAATAGATAGCCTTTACAGGGATAATATATTGTTTTCTTCTTAACTCATTTTCTAGTCTAAGTCATTGCAACTATTAATTTCTAGTTGCCTTTCGGTTGGAATGATTGCGGGTATATCTTTGTAACAAAGTAAAGGGATACACTTCGTAGAGAGCAGAACAAAAAAAGTTATGCAGCTGCTCTTTTAAAGGAAAAGGATAAAATAATTAATCAAGTTATTGCTAAAGGTGGAGCTTTATAAACTCTACATATTTATTTGATGCTTTGTTCACAAGTATAGTTCTTGTTTGGGAAAATTTTATTGCTTTATCATGAATCTGCTTTTGTGCTTTGTTCTGTACACACACACATTTTTGTTTCTTTTCTGATCTTAAGTAGAGAAGGTCCTCTAGTTTTCTTTTCTTATAGGATGATTATATATGGTCCCAAATACGTTTATATAAATTATTTAAGTCAATGCAATGTGTCATTATCAATTATTAATATTCTTTTTTGGATTTTTTATTTCAGTCTTGGATATATTTTCTTTTGTTTCTTTTTAATCACCCTTTATAACTAAGTTGGAGGGCCCTTTAAGCTTTTCAAAGGCACGCAATCAAAACCAAGGTATTTTAATTCTTTAATATGCATTTACAGGCAATAAACTGAGTAAATTAAATACATTTTGACATGCTTAATAAATTAACCGAACTTTGTTTATTGATTATTTTTGTCTATTGTTTTGAATATTTGAGTTTGGCTTGTATAGATGTACCAATTTTTTTTTTATTGTATTGTTGCTTGCTTTTTTAATATGCAAATATTCGTTAATATGTGAGGCTAGCATGTTTTGATCTTTTCTTATTTTTCGTTGTACATGTGTGTAAGTCAATGTTATTTTTTTATTTTTTTATGAAATAAGTAATTTGAAAGGTCAATATTGTTGTTTCATGTTTGCTCTCTTTTATGTGCCAGGATCACAACTCGTTGAAACTAAAATGGATAAGTCTTGGATTGATTGTAGTAGAATATATGCTGAGTATGAAAAGCGGGTTGTCGAATTTGTGAATTTTGCTATTAAAAATGTAGAAGATGCTAGCGTCATTAGATGTCCGTGTTATAAATGTAGGAATTTGGTATTTCGCACACCCACGATTGTAACCGAACATCTTTATTGGCACGGTTTTGTAAAGTCTTATAAAATTTGGAAGTGGCATGGGGAAGATGGTCGTGCGATACCATCTTCTAATATAGATATTTCATTTCACTCAATGGACTTCAATTATGATAATACGACGGATATGGTCAATGATGCTTATAATGATTGTAAGGGAGATCCTAAGTCATTTAGAAAACTATTAGAAGAGGCTGAGAAACATGTGTATCTAGGTTGTGCAAAATTCACCAAGTTAGGCAACTTTGGTGAAGTTGTTCAATATAAAGGGTAAATTTGGGTGGTCTGACAGCAGTTTTACAGCACTGTTGAGTTTATTAAAAGAATTATTGCCTGAAAAAAATGAAATTCCAGCGTCTATGTATGAAGCCAAAAAAACAATGTATGCTTTAGGCTTAGAATATGTGAAGATACATGCTTGCCCAAATGATTACATACTCTACAGAAAAGAGTATGAAGGGCTTTCTGAATGCCCTACTTGTGGGCTGTCTAGATGGAAAAGAAAGGATGGTAGTGTTGACAAGTATAGGATAGGTATTCCAGCAAAGGTTTTATGGTACTTTCCTCCCATTCCTAGATTTAAGCGTATGTTTCATTCATCGCAAACTGCCAAGGATTTAACTTGGCATGTAACTAAGAGGGTAGTTGATGGTAAGCTCCAACATCCTGCTGACTCACCATCATGGAAGTTAATAGATAATAAATGGCCTACCTTTGCATCCGATCCTAGAAATCTCCGTCTTGCGCTATCGGCTGATGGAATCAACCCACATAGCTCTCTTAGTAGCACATACAGTTGTTGGCCGGTTATTCTTATAACATATAATCTTCCGCCATGGCTGTGTATGAAACGAAAGTTTATGATGTTGTCCTTATTGATTTCTGGTCCTCAACAACCGGGCAATGACATTGATGTATACTTGGCTCCGTTGATTGAAGACTTGCAAACTTTATGGGATTATGGGGTGGAGGCTTATGATGCTAGTAGAAAGGAATTCTTTAACCTAAGGGCTGTTTTGCTATGGACCATAAATGACTTTCCAAAGATACGGGAATTTAGCGGGTTGTCTTTGTTAAAGGATATAATGCATGTCCATATTGTGGCATAGACACACCTAAATGCAGACTAAAACATAGTGGGAAAAATGCATATATGGGTCATCGTCGTTGGCTTCCTAGTAACCATGAATTCCGAAACCAAAAGAAATCCTTTAATAATAAAATAGAGAGAGATCCACCTCCAAAACCATTGAATGGTGAGGAGATTTTTCAACTGGTTGAGTCTATTACAAATCAATGGAGGAAGAGTAAAAGTAAAAAACGCAAAAGTTTTGACAACAGTGAAGGTGTGTGGTGGAAGAAGAAATCAATATTCTATAATTTAGATTATCGAAGTACTTGTTAGTGCGTAATCAATTAGATGTAATGCACATAGAAAAAAATGTTTGTGAGAGCATATATGGAACACTGTTGAACATTCCAGGGAAGACCAAAGATGGCCTTAAGTCAAGGATGGATCTTTTGGCATTGGAAATTAGGGCTGAATTAGACGGACGTTAAAAATGATAAGCGAACATTTCTACCTCCAGCTTGTTATACTTTAACTAGAGAGGAAAAAATCAGATTCTGCGAAGCTCTGAAAAGTATCAAGGTTCCAGATGGGTATTCTTCAAACATCCAAAATCTTGTGTCAATGAAGGACTTTAAACTTCAAGGCCTTAAGTCCCATGATTGTCATGTTCTCATGCAACAACTTCTACCCGTCGCTCTTAGGTGTATCTTACCAAAGCATGTTAAAGATGCTATCATCAGGTTGTGTTTCTTCTTTAATTCCTTGTGCACAACTGTAGTTGATGTAACAATATTGGATAAATTACAGATGGACCTTATTGTGACTTTGTGCTTACTAGAAAAATGTTTCCCCCCGTCTTTTTTTGATATTATGGTTCATCTTACTGTACATTTGGTGAACGAAGTTAGACTATGTGGCCCAATCTATCTTCGGTGGATGTATCCATTTGAGAGATACATGAAAATTCTTAAAAGTTATGTTCGGAATCGTAACCGTCCTGAGGGCTGCATAGCGGAGAGTTATGTTGCAGAAGAAGCATTAGAATTTTGTGCAGAATATATGTCAAATATGTGTACTGTTGGGCTGCCACGTGGACATATGCAAAACTTGTCAATTGAGAAGTCCTTATCTGGTGGAAAACGAGTGCAAGTTAATCCAAATTTGCTAGATCAAGCACATTTGTATGTATTACACAACACACAAGAAGTTGAACCATACATTAGGTAAAATATTCATCCACCTAACTAATAAATTTTAATATTTATTCAATTGAATTAGATTTTTTTAATATCGTAATCTGTAATTTTTATGCTTTAGTGAGCACATGCAATGGCTTAGAACTAGTTATCCACGTCAAAATGACAAATGGTTGCAAGATGAACATAATCGCACCTTTGCTGATTGGTTGTCAGATAAGGTGCATTCTCATTTTTCTATTACATTTCACTAGTCATATCCTATCCATTTCAATTGATTAAACAAATAGTAAGTTTTACAGATGTTTCTTGCTTGGTAGGTGTATACAGAGATAGAAAATGGTGTTGTTATCTCAGATACCCTGCGCTGGATATCACAAGGGCCACTTCCTTTTGTGGTTAAACACTCAGGATACGACATTAATGGTTTCCACTTTATAACACGAGATCGAGACTCTACTCGTGTTACTCAAAACAGTGGAGTGACTCTAGTTGCAGAAGCTATGCATGTTGCTAGTGCAAAAGATAAACATCCTATAACATGTGACATGACATTTTATGGAGTTATAGATGAAATATGGGTTGTTGATTACCATTTGTTAAAATTTCCTCTGCTAAAGTGTGATTGGGTTCGAAATAGTGGTGGTGTGAAGAAGGATGAACATGGATTCATCTTAGTGGACCTAAATCGGTTAGGGTATAAATCAGATCCATTTATATTGGCTTCTCAAGCCAAACAAGTTTTTTATGTACCTGACCAGATTGAAAAAAGGTGGTCAGTAGTGTGTCATATGCCTACTAGAGGCGATCTCAGCCTTACAAATGAACATGACGTGCAAAATACAAATGAACACCCTCCGTTCACCACTGAATTACCAACTAATGAGTTATTAGAATCTGCCGACGGTGAAAATGTAATCTATGCACGAAATTCTAATGAGGGAATTTGGATTAACGGCTGATATACCCTTTTACAGAGTTGATGATGAAGTATCTACGCATGAAAGACTAATTATTGTTTATTATTTCATTGTAACTAAGCTTTAAAATTTATGATTGTACAAATTGTAGCTTTTGGATGTGTTAGTTTCGCTAACATGTTCCAGGGTGTTGTGGCTTTAATCTTTTATGTTATTTATAATATTTTTAAGCTGTTATTTTTTGTTTATTAAGGCTAATTGTTATTTTTGTTTTTCAGGTGAACTTAAATGGATAAAGGAAAGGGTATTTCTAAGAATAATGTGCTTGATGCTAGCAATAATGGTATGGATGATGATTACGATGATCTTTTTTATGATGGCACCAATCATGATGTTCCTGAAAATGCTATGGGCTCTGACTTTGAAGAAGATGAAGAGGACATGGTAGGTGCTGCAGACGTTGTTGCAGGTGCTGATATGGATGCTCCAGAGAGTAGTAATGCGACCAGGGGTGTGAATATGGGTGCTAGGCAGAATAAAAAGCTAAAAACGAGGAAAGGGAAGATTGTTGTACAATATAATGTACTGGGCGTTCCTGCTGGTGATGAAGCCACTGAGCTGGCTTCCTATATTGGAGTCTTAGCTCGTACTTCAGTTTCGATTTTATTTTCTGATTGGCGTAAAGTTCCAGCGGAGACGAAAGAGCGTTTATGGGAATCCATTCAGGTAAATTTCCAAATTATTTAACCCATTGATCTTCAATCAATTGTTTTAGTCTTGTTAATTATTGTAACATCATATTATGGTATTAGGACTGCTTCATCGTTCATCTTAACAGTAAGAAGCAGTTGCTACAATCAATTGGGCATGCATTTCGTAACTTCAAGTACATGTTGGCAAGAAAGTACATTTTGCCAGTCGCACGAGATCGGAAGAGACTATACAGACCTCCAATTGATTATCCCCAAATCAAGAAACCTGTTTGGATAAAGTTTGTCGATCAGCGTTTATCAGATGCCTTTCAAGTTAGTATCTTCGACTTACACTATATGTTTGACTTAGGATTTCTTACTTGTTAACATTTGTTAGACATATACAAATAAACACCTTTGTATTCATATGAAATTATTCAGAAAGTCAGCTGTGCTAATAAGGAGAAAAGAGCCTCTAACAAGTTGAATCATCGACTCAGTCGAAGATGATATGTTGGATTGATGCAAGATATGGTAAGTATATGGCTCTTAGTTTTTATTACGTTAATTTGTTAAAATTATTAATTATTGTGTGGACTTAAATAATATGATTTGTTTATCTACTAGTGCTCAGAAACTGGTCTTTCAGAAGACTTAGTGGACAGGAGTGAACTTTGGAAGAGAGCCCGGAAAATGAAAAATGGGGTTATGACCAAAAGGCGAGAAGATTGTAATGAAAATGGTGAGGACCTTCAATAAAGTTAAATGTTCTTTAATTAGTTTACCCTTATTATATTACAATTGTATGCTATTTGTAATTTATTTCTGATGATGATAGGAAAAGCTCAAAAAGGAGGCTGAGAAAGGGTCTTTGAAGTCAGATGGAAGAAACGACATTCTTGCACAATCATTGGGAAAGCTTCCTCGAGCTGGCCATATGCAAGGTCTTGGTAAATTTGTAACACCTACCAAGTACTTTCACACAGTTCATGTGCATAATAAGCATGCTGCAGAGACTGACCTGCATGCTTGGAAGCAAGCAATTGAAAGCCAGCTGGAGGAAATCAGTAAACAATTAAAAAGGACACCTCGACACTCAGATATGGGAAGTTGCACCTTCCCCCCCGTTCCTAGCCATGGTGTTGCTGATTGTTTGGAGGAAAATGACAATGACAAGGTGGATGTAGTTGAACAGAAGGTTAGTTACTTTTTTTTCTCCAGCCTTAAGAGTATTAGGATTGATAGTAGGTTTATTAAGTATAGATTTTTTCCTTTGTAATTTTCAGGAGCCTCCTAACTTAGATAACTCAGCTGGCCAGGAGAGGAAATCCTCACCTGGAAAAAAGGTAGAAAAGCAAGAGGAAGCCGATGAAAAGGATGAGAGTACACCAAATAAGAAAAGAAGAACAACAAGAAACATTACTGTCATGCCAAGAAAAAGTCCAAGACTCAACACCAACTTGCCAATGGGTGATGCAAATGACGGAGAAAAAGTAAAGCTTGGTAGTTCTAGAAAATCATTATTTCAAGAGAATGTGCAATTAGCTGATGGTCTATGGCAAGTTCCACCTGATAGCCCAAGAACAAGAGCTGCAAAGCTGAACAGAAACAAAAAGAAGAAAGGTGCAGTGCAGCATGTGCCGAGAAACACTAGGCACGCAGCGGCAATGCACAAAAACAGTCATCCAATGCTGCAACTCTTTGGCAGATTATGTGACATGTACTTACCTCCATCCGGCTGGATTCCATATTGGATTAATGATGATGTATTTCAGCTACAAGGCATTGTAGCCCATGTTGGGAAAATGGAGTGTGATGCCATGTTGACGATGCAAGCAATAGGAGTTAATGCTATTGAAGTATATATTGCGTAAGAAATTTTTTTTTCCACTTTAATTAATTTATATGATGTTGCAATACTTATCTAATGACAAGTTTTGGTTTTTTCCACTTCCTTTTGTTTCAGGTTGCTATATGACTCGATTATCCCAAATAAAAAAGAAGTAAAACCATTTGGATTCATATGTCCAGGATTTGTGTCACCCCATCCTGGACAAATTCCAGACATTTCCCGTCCCAACCGAGCAGAAGGTGTGTGCAAGCGCTTGAGAAAAGCCCGCAAAGGACAATTCTTGTTCATGCCATACAATCCCAGGTCTGGAAATTTCAAACTGTAATCAAGTGTTCTAATAATTATTTATTCATTTTATCCTGTCTTTCATAACTGTTGCTTTGTTTTCTTTGCCTTTTTCTATTTTAGCTTCCATTGGGTTTTGGTTGTGATTGATGTGGCAAAAAAAGAAGTGTTTTATTTAGATCCTAAGGGGTACGATTCTCCTGATCCTGATTTAGAACAGCTGATTAAATCGTATGTATTCCTTTCCATCTCATAATCCTAATATTCTTGCTTTCCTTAATATATTTTCAATACTTTAACCAATGTACTTTATTCATACAGTGCTATGACACTGTTCTCAGCTGAGGATTGTAAAGAAAGATGGAATTATGGCTCTAAGATGAGATTTGTGAAGGTAAACTAATTATCTTAACTAAAATTTTGTGTATCTACCACTTTAAGCCTAAAATAGAATATATTTATAATTATTTTTTTGGTTTATAACTGTGAATAGACCCCTCAGCAACCGGGAAGCGTGGAATGTGGTTATTATGTCTTGAGGTTTATGAAGGACATTATAGCAGACCTTAGTTTGCTGATGAATGAAGTGAGTCAGTGATGAATAAAATCATAGGATTCTTTTATACCATGTGCACTGCATTGTTATGGAAATTTGATACCAACTAATTTTATGGTTTTTAGTTTCATGGGAAGGCCGCATACACTCAGGCTGAGATTGATGAAGTTCGTTTGGAGTGGGCTAATCACTGCTCTGAAATCATTAACGCAGCAAAAAATGGTTAGTATGAATTTAAAACTATGCGCGCAAACATTTTTATTCTTATATATTATAATTGGTTAAAAACTCTAGACAAAGTGGCAATAACAGCAACCAAGCTAGCTACCTGGGTTTCTTTGGCAATAACAGCAACCTAGCTAGCTACCTGGGTTTCTTTGGCAATAACAGCAACCTAGCTAGCTACCTGGGTTTCTTGAAGTAGGCTTAATCTTTTATTTGAACAACAAACACCTGCAGGCAAAGTTGTTTTCATGCTCTGAAACCTATAGAGAATAACAAAGTTGTTCCACGTTTTATTTCATCAAGGAATTAAGTTGTATCTTAAACCTGTAGTTTTAGTTTAATTCCAGCGTCTTTATAATGATATGTTGGTATTATCATTGGTGCTGCACATGCAAATAAGTTTAAATTTGTAATGATTCTGTTGTATCTAAAACCTAATGGTTTTATTGTAGTAGTTAATTAATTCTTTATAACAATAATGCTAGCTATATTCATTAGATGTTGCACATGCAGGTTGACAGAATTGAGGTTGCTAGATTTGAGAGTTTGGCTGGGTGTTTGTGGAAAATGGCAATTCATGTACTGGACATGCGTTCTTGATGCCTTCTTAGCTTGTAAAACTTGACACATTTGTTCTTAGTTGCGGTGAATTGATATTGTTGGATAAAACCCTTTTTGGATGACATTATTAATATAATTTGCTTTCGACTTAATATGATGTATAATTTCATTTTTGGTTCATATTCATTTATGCCTAAACTTCATATATAGGAATGCATAAATTTAAATGATTTTGGTTCATATGAATTCATGCTAAATTTCATATATAAGAATGCATAAATGTAAATAAAATAATTTATAATTATGTTGAGCATAAATTTAGAATGTGACAGAAAAATTGGTCATAAAAAAAATTTAATGACATAAAATATCAATCACAAATTCTGTCACAAACGTAATATTTTACCCCTGAATTGTCAGTGACAGTTATTCACGCGCGAAAATTAATTTTCCCGCCAAAAAAATCAAAATAAATTAAAATTTTCACATTTCCCGCAAAAAATTTAAATAATTTATTTTTTTTTCCATGACTGACATATGACATTTAAACGGGATCATAAAATAATGACATATTTTTTTTCTGTCATAAAAGAGTGACAGGGACATAGACGATAGATAATTTCACTGTCATCCACCCACCTTTATGATAGATTATTACAGTCATCTATTGCCAGTTTTCTTGTAGTGATCTCTTTCCAATAAATAATGAATAAAACATATTTTGCAAAATATATAGCCAACATATATTAAATAATCAAAAAATGAATTAAATTCCAAGAGTGCGTAGGAAATGCAGGACTTGGTATCAAAAGTTGATGACTTAACACCTTTAACACAACTACAAGGAAGAAATTAATGTGCTAGATCTAGTGAAACAATATCAAAAGTAGCACAGGCCGAAGCTTAAAATAATTTTTGTCAACATAAAATGATTGACCAGAAGCATCACATTCAAATAATGTTGGTTTTTTTCAATTATTAGGAAAACTTATACTTCTTTAGTGCCCGCAAAAATTATCAAGGTGAATACTATAGGACAGTGATGAATGATCAAAAAAATGATGATTGACCAGAAGCATCACATTCAAATAATGTTGGCGTTTTTCAATCATTAGGAAAACTTATACTTCTTTAGTGTCTGCAAAAATTATCAAGGTGAATACTATAAGACAATGATGAATGATCAAAAAAATAAACTAACTAGTGAAACAAGATTGCACTCAATCATGAGGTACAATTCTAGCCTTAAAATCTTTATACCCTCTTGATTGTGCACTATTCTATAATCTTATTCAACAAATAGAATCAAAAGGATATGCAAAAGGTAATTGAAATTATTTTTCTTAATGCAAAATTCTAGCTTTAAATTCCTATGCACAATCAAGAGGCATAATTCTAGATTTTGAGGACAAACAAATGAAAGAATATAATTCAATCTCAATGAAAGAAACTAAAATTTGTAAAACCATAAACACCATTCATATTCGAAGATGAAATGAGAAACTATTTTTTTTTATCCTATAATTATCATTTCGGCTTAGTTTGTCAGCAACCAATGGACCATGTTATCAAGTGATAATACTTATTTTATTAGCAATATAATTAATTTGAATTAGGATACACTTTTCACTCTCAAAAGTCCCGAGAAATAAAAAGCCCAAAACAAATAATATGAAAATTTTCAGCTCACTTTACACTTTCCATCAAGATGCACAGTAGAACTAACTTTAGCCTTGCAATTCGTTTTTGTTGTGGGACGCAATTTAAATGTATGCCTTGAATTACATCTTGACTTACCATTTTGTGAACAACTGAAACTCACAAATCTCAACACCCGCTTGTCATCTTTTCTTGAAGTTTTTTTGATAACTTCAATTAAACCCCATCAGTTTTCCGTACAATTTGTAGAACCGAAACAATCTATCAACCATATCAAAGATCATAAATTAGCAAGCATGATAAATTAAAAAAAAAATCTTAGAATTTTATTTGTTGAATAAGTCAAGATTACAGCTAAGTTTTGTGGAAATATTAGAGATATTGTAAGTTGGGATTTGTTGGAGATGAAAATAAAATTGATATAATAGAGGAATGAAAATTATAATTAACCTTAAACTAATAAATATTAAGGACATGGTTGATGTGGCAATACCACATCAATTGGGACTTAAATTGGAACCCAAATAGTGGGTTCATACCATCAATGCTTACTCAAATGTGTTTTCCCCTTTCATATTTTCAATTTAGCAAACCTAGACAACCTCTTCACTTCACATGCTAGTCGCTTGTTGTTCGTTGCTCACGAGCCACTAATATCGCTGATTGTCGATTGTTCGCGGGCTATATATGTCAGTTTATTCACGATTTTGCTCGCTTCTCTTCAATATTACAGCTGCTTCTTCTCCTTCTAGTTTAAGTATCTTTCTTTCTATCTTTCTCTCGATGCATCAACTACATTTGTTATCTTTTATTTAATGTTTGTGTTCTGATATCAATTGAGGGTCCAAAATGTTGTGTGAACAGTAGAAGTTGCCTTTTTTCCCTTGAATTTAATGAACCCATTTGAAATTTATGGGTAATTTGGTGTAGTTCACATGTAGAAATTAATTTTAGAATTTACGAGTTAAATTAATTTTTTGGGCTAAAAGTTCATTTCAAACTCCAGACATATATTGTTGTGACTTGAATATGTGGCTGTAACTGTAGAGGATGATTGGATTTAGGCAGTTGATTATTGTAGCTATTAACAAAAATGACTGATTACTTTTTTACGATAAAAAAATTAAAGTAATGGTTCCATAACTATAATATAATTTTTTTCCTTTTTAAAATTAAATAAAAAGTTTTAAATCTAGATGATGGTCATTTGACCTTTAAGGCTAGTAGTTCAATATGACTAAGCATATAAAAATACCTCCGAATACTGCTACCTTTGTTGCACATTAATTCATTGCAGGAGTTAACACCTAGAGCTTGGGCCCATTTCACAAGGAGAACAATTAATGGAGAAACAAAGGCAGTGTGTAATCATTGTGGCATATGTTTTGCTAGACAACAATAGAGTGGTACTTCACATTTGTTAAACCATATCGATAAGTGACCCAAACGAATACATGAATCAACTCCAGCTCCAGTTTCTAGACCTAGCCAAGCATCTAAGGTCTCCAAGAAGAACGATGTTGAAACTTTAACAATTTCAGCATTTGATCCCAAAGCATTTGATAAAGCGCTAGCTAGATAGAAATAGCCAAAATGATAATTATGCATGAGCTTCCTTTGAGGTTTATTGAGTATGAAGGGTTTGGGGATTTGATGAATTTTCTGTAGCCTTTGTTGTGTAAAATTTATAGAAATGCAGTTAAAAAGGAAGTTTCTAAGCGATTTGATTACAAAAAGACTAAGACAATGGCCTTGTTGGAGGATTTTACTAGTAAGGTTTCCATTATTATGAATGTGGGGACATCTGGTGATCAAAAAAGGGCATATGGTCACTAAGGCGCATTTTCTTGGCAAGACTCTATGAAATTGGATCTTAAGGTAAGGTCTAAAAGTTCAAAAAAGTTGTTTTACGTTTTATTATATGTAATTTATGAATATTTGTTCTCATTTATGATATTATTTTATTCTTTTTATGAATGGACAAAATTCATAAATGTGTCTTCTCCACACACTGCTGAAGCACTTTCCTATGATTTGGCTAAGCGTCTATAGGATTGGAATGTATATCGAAAGTTATCTACCACAACAGTTAATAATTGTTTTAATAATGATGCTATGATTCTGCTTTTGTTAGAGTTAGAAAAGAGTCCAAGTCAGATGCCACATAATCGTGTGAAGCTGTCAAGCAATAACCTTGGACACAAAGCAAGAATCTGTACTCAGGGAAGGAGATCGACAAGATTGTAAATATGAGAAGAATAATCTCATGAAAATATTGTATAAATAAATGGTGATCCTTGCCATGTAAACACTTACCATGTGAAGTACCTAGCCATGCATATAAATAGCAGAACTCTGTACGAAGAACATATACAGCAATAAAAAAAGATTATTCCTTAAGAATTTTGTCTTGGTATCAGAGCAGGTAAGTCGAAATAATGGCTTCATCTAGTTCTGTTAATACCACCAATTCCACTACCCATACAATACCACAAACCAATCCCAACACCTTCAATTTCACCGTCCCAATCAAGCTAGACAGACAAAATTACCTTATATGGAAATCTCAAGTCCTGCCCTCAATCCGTGGCAATGAACTTGAAGGCTTCATAAACAACACAAAACCTTGCCCAAACAAATTTCTGGTAGTTGCTGCAGATGACCAAACTGTAGAAACGACTGTAAATCCAGAATATGGACTTTGGAAGAAACAGGACCAACTTCTTCTTAGTTGGCTGCTGTCTTCAATGAGTGAAAGTGTCTTAAGTTCAGTCATCAGTTGCACCACTTCCTATGAAGTTTGGAATGCACTGGAAAGACTTTTCTCCTCTCAGTCAAAAGCTCGAATCCTACAACTTCGGATGCAGCTTCAAACCCAGAAAAAGGGGTCCATGACTGTTAGTGACTTTTATTCCAAAATGAAAAACTTTGCTGACAATCTCACTGCCTCAGGAAATCCCATCACAGAAGAAGACTTAGTTCTCTATATTCTTGCAGGCTTGGGATCAGAATATGACCCTGTAGTGGTTAATATAACAGCAAGATCAGACACACTACCTCTTCAAGAAGTGTATTCACTTCTCTTGAACCATGAAAGTAGACTTGATCGATCATCGATATCCGCCAACATAGCTTCTGATGGGAACATATCAGTAAACTATGCTCAATCCACTCAAAACCAAAGAAAATACAATAGTGGAAGAGGAAACAATCCAAGAGGTAGAGGTAGAGCAAAAACACCACAAACATCTGGTAGAGGAAAATCAAAGCCAACTTGCCAAATTTGTGGAAAGGTAGGACACATTGCGTTCGATTGCTGGCATCGCTTTAAAGAAGACTACGAGCCACAAAGCAATGAGAAAAACCAGAGTCAAGCCACAGCTAATGTTGCAAAGATTGATTCAGAAAATGATCAAGGTTGGTACCTGGATAGTGGTGCTACAAACCATGTCACATATCAGATTGGAAACCTTGAAACGAAATCTGAATACAAGGGAAGTGACAAACTTATGGTTGGTAATGGTCATAAATTAAAAATAAACTATATTGGTAGATCCTCACTACTTGTCCCATATCAGAAGCCAATTATTTTAAAAGATGTTTTGCATGTTCCTCATATTACAAAAAATCTCCTTAACATCTCTAAATTATTATCTGACAATGACTTATTTGTTGTTTTCAAGAAAAATACTTGCCTTATACAGGACAAGATGAGGAAGAAAGTCTTGCTTCAAGGAACGGCTGATGGAGGATTGTATCTGTTGAAAACATCCTGCAAGACACCTGAATCCAGAGTCAAAAGTCCCCTTGCAACTTCTCTTTTTGCTGCTTTAAATAAATCTGTGTCATCACACAGCGAGTCAGAGTCTTTTAAGAGTCAAAGTCTAGAATCAACTTGTAATGGAGTCAATAAAATAGATACATTACATCAAAGATTTGGTCACCCCAGTGTTCAAACATTAAATGACATATTAATGTCATGTGATGTATCCAGTAACATCAATAAAATTTCCGTTCCTCAATTTTGTGCAGCATGCCAATATGGAAAAAGTCATAGACTAAGCCATACCAACTCAACAACAAAAACAGAGGAACCACTCGAATTATTGCATCTTGACCTTTGGGGACCAGCACCAATAGCCTCTGGAAACAACTATAGGTACTACCTAAGCATTGTAGATGATTATTCCAGATTTACATGGATTTATCCACTGGCTGCTAAATCAGAAACTTTTTCCACCTTCCAAGTTTTTAAGAAAATGATTGAAACCCAACTTGAAAAGAAAATTAAAACCTTACAAACAGATTGGGGGGGTGAATTTAGATCCTTCGTACCTTTTCTCAAAGAAAATGGAATTTTATTTAGGCATTCATGTCCTCACTCTCATCACCAAAATGGAAGGGTGGAAAGAAAACATAGGCATATAGTAGAAACTGGCCTAACCTTACCAGCACAAGCCTCAATACCTACAAAGTATTGGTGGCAAGCCTTTGAAACAGCCACATTCTTAATAAATAGGATGCCGACATTAGTACTCAATCGAAAATCCCCATATGAGATAATCCATCATCAAAAGCCTGATTACAAATTCATGAAGGTTTTCGGTTGTGCATGCTTTCCCCACTTAAGGCCATACAACTCACATAAATTAGATTTTCGCACTGCTAAATGTGTCTTTATAGGATATAGCTCAAAACACAAAGGATACATGTGCCTACACAGTAACGGGAGAGTTTATATAGCAATAGATGTGGTCTTTAATGAGTCTGAATTTCCGTTTCAAAATGACAAAGCATTTCAACCTGGTGTTAGTGAGAAAATACGGTCGTATGTCCATATTATGCTCAAATCCTAACAAAGGTGCCACAGTTTCTACTTCAGATGTGCCCGCCTACATTTCCACCAAAGAGATTGTTCAAGAAGCAGGCTCCAACCTTCACTGTCCAACAGACCGAGAGCACCACATCCCTTCACCAAACCAAGAGACCAACACTACAGAACCTGAAACACCAGAACAAAACATGACAAACTCAGAAACAACACCGTAAAGCACCCAAAACATTGCGGCTATAGAGTCAAAAAGTCACCACAAACACTTCTCCCTAGTCACCCTATGATCACAAGAGCCAAGTCTGGGATATATAAACCCAAAATTTACACCGCACAAAGATTAGCAAAAGAGGTAACTGACACTCCAGCAAGTGTAGAAGAGGCGTTGAAAAATAAAAAATGGGAGACAGCCATGAGGGAAGAGTTTGAAGCACTTCAGAAAAACAGAACCTGGGAATTGGTTCCACCCTCTCAGGATCAAAAGGTGGTAGGGAATAAATGGGTTTACAAGGTGAAGTATAATCCAGATGGCACTGTGGCAAGGTATAAAGCCAGACTTGTGGCTAAAGGCTTTCATCAAACAGCGGGCATCGATTTTAACGAAACTTTCAGTCCAGTGGCCAAATCACCAACTATCAGAATTGTGTTGAACCTAGCTGTTATGAACAACTGGGATATCAAACAAGTGGACGTGAATAATGCATTCTTGCATGGTGAACTATGTGAAGAAGTTTTTATGAGTCAACCGAAAGGCTTCGAGGACAAAAGAAAGCCACAATATATTTGCAAGTTAAAAAAGGCACTCTATGGCCTCAAACAGGCTCCAAGGGCTTGGTATAATAAGCTCAGTTCAGCCCTTAAAGACTGGGGGTTCAAAAACTCAATATCAGACACCTCACTGTTTTTTATGAACAAAGATGGAGATACAGTGCTGCTACTTGTGTATGTAGATGACATACTGCTCACAGGCAGTAATAGTAAGATAATTGACGATGTGATTCGGAAGCTGAATAAAAGCTTCTCTCTGAAGGATCTTGGCTCACTAAAATACTTCTTGGGAATAGAAGTAGAAAGGACTACTGAGGGAATGCATCTATCGCAAGGGAAATACATCACTGACCTCCTAAACCGAACAGGAATGGAAAATTGCAAAAGCCTGCCGACACCAATGAGCACAAGTACCAAGTTGAGAAAGGAAGGAGGGAAAGCCTTCAGTGACAATACCTTGTACAGGAGTGTAATTGGAGGCCTACAATATGCTACCTTAACAAGGCCTGAAATAACATATGCAGTGAACATGCTAAGCCAATATCTAGAAGCACCTAAACAAACTCACTGGGAAGGGTGTAAGAGAATTCTCAAATACTTAAAAGGAACCTTGAATTATGGCCTACACTTCACACCAAAAGGAAAACCAGGACTGATGTGTTTCACTGATGCAGATTAGGCAAGTGATCAAGATGACAGACGGTCTATTGGTGGTTACTGCACCTTCCTTGGTGGTAATCTAGTCTCATGGAGATCCAAAAAACAGAAGGTGGTGGCACGCTCTAGCACTGAATCAGAATACAGGTCCCTTGCCGATACAAGTGCTGAAATCACGTGGATATGTTCTTTGCTAGGAGAACTTGGAATGAAGCCAAAACAAAGACCAGTGATCTGGTGTGATAACACAAGTGCAGCATCCCTTGCCAGCAATCCAATATTTCATGCCCGAACTAAACACATCGAAATTGATGTACATTTTGTCAGAGAAAAAATTGCAAATGGTGAACAAGACGTGAGATACGTACCAACAAAGGAACAAGTGGCAGATATTTTGACAAAACCCTTAAGCTGTGATCGCTTCAGATTTTTAAGAGACAAGCTTAAAGTCTCAAATAGACAGTTAAGCTTGAAGAGGGGAGTTAGAAAAGAGTCCAAGTCAGATGCCACATAATCGTGTGAAGCTGTCAAGCAATAACCTTGGACACAAAGCAAGAATCTGTACTCAGGGAAGGAGATCGACAAGATTGTAAATATGAGAAGAATAATCTCATGAAAATATTGTATAAATAAATGGTGATCCTTGCCATGTAAACACTTACCATGTGAAGTACCTAGCCATGCATATAAATAGCAGAACTCTGTACGAAGAACATATACAGCAATAAAAAAAGATTATTCCTTAAGAATTTTGTCTGTTAGTAGTTAAGTTTCCTTTTGACTCATTATTATTAAAAGGAAAATTGCTGCATATGAGATGTTGTTCTCACTTTTAAATTTAATATTTAAGGATGGCCTTGATGCGATAGGTGATGGGATTGCAAAAGATAGAAACAGTGTTAATTATTGGACATCATCAATTGAAAAAGCTTCAGTAAACTGCATTGCAGTGTTTTTTTTTAATTGCTCACAATTTAATAGTATTATTAAATTAATTAAATCCTTGGGTGCATAAGTTGTTTTATTTGATTCACATTGTTAAGATATTTAAGCCTTACAACGATTACGGACAAGTAGTAAAATGACAAATAATAAAATGGTGAATCAAATTGAAATTAGAGGTTTTTGGATGGGTTTTAAAATATGAGTTGGTTTTAATTATTTTCCACAAATAACAGTGGCTTGTCTTATTTTCCCTTTACAAATCTATATGCTCTTTCTGTCCTTTATTCTCTAGTTTTTGAGATTGACATATTTTCAATCTTGTTATGGACATCTCCCAAAAAGCTAAAATTGATCTCTCTTCAAATGACAAGTCGAATTGATAGGTAGTTTCACATGCTTAAATGTTGCAGAAATTATGTATATTCATGTTCTTTAACTTTGAATTACCTAGTAATTCAAAAAATTGAAAACAAATTATATTATCAATTGTAAAACAGTACTTTTAACTTTGTCACTGGGTTAAGTTCTATACTTTCACGCATGAAATTAAACTTCTATTATCAATTTTGAAATAGTTTTAAAATAGTGTGATAACAAATAATTATGTATTTTTTTAATGAATTTAATAAAGTTATTGAAAATTTTGTTTCATTTTCAATAGTAACTTCTTATTATCCGAAGTGATATAATTACGGAGCTTTCATATAATTATTCAAAGAATAATGACATTACAGATGGGGAAGGAAAAAAAAAAAAAGACTGCACGAAGTGATATTGTAAATCCATTTCCTTTTTGTGCAATGCATTAAAGTTTAGCTTAATTCTTATCCTTTGCCCGAATTAGTTCTGAAGGGAGTAAATTTACTATTAGATTAAACGTTGTTAATGTTTCTAATTTTCCAATCCCAAAAGTAAACACAGCTTTTATTTTTAGAGACACTAATTAAGTTAAATAGTTTTTATTCTTCAACTGGATGGATTCACAGAGGATTAAGTGGATCAAACGCCAACTAATAATTGCAATACAACAGTACTAAGTGTGAATTTTAAACTTAGGTAGCGTTTGTTTTTTTGTCTGAAATCTAAATGAGTTTGAATTTTTCTAAAATCTAAATGGGTCTGAATATAAAAATCTAAATGACAAGTTTGTTTTTTTTTTTTAAATATCTAAATTTAAGTGGCGTCTTGTTTGTTTTTATAATAAAAAAAATTTTAAATTTGGTTATTTGACATTTATGTCCTTATAAATTAAAACAAAACAGGATGATTAGATTTTATAGTTTAGGAAATAAATTATTTTACAGAGATATTTTTACAATATAATATTTACTTGTCATTCATACCTTTTTCCATTCAGATAAAAGTCACAAAAGTTTACTTTTTCTATTCAAATGTAAATGTCTGAAAATCAGACATAAGTTTAAAAAAACAAACAAGTATATTTTAAAAAAGTTTGAAATTAATAAAATTTCAGACTTCAGACATTTAACAAACAACCTCTTAGTAAATTGTTAACATTAATATTAATTTGAGGACTCGTGTCACGTGATAAACAAATCAATATATTGAAGAGTTGAGATATAAAAAGATATTAAATCGTGTTCGAACTCCGTGGCAAGTAAAATACGAACACTTAATGCCGAAGAAATTAGCAATCCTGGAACGGGTAGAACTCAACTACTGCTAAACTAAATCCCGTAGATCAAGTCAAGTCAAGTCCCATACTAACTACGATTAATTTTTATTCTGAATAAAATTATGAGAAGTAACCAAGGTATTAATATATACGCCCAAAAAACAGACTCTTTAATTTATTCGTTTCCATCAATTCTTGTGATTTCTCCTTTGCCGCATATTTGCCGTTGATTTTCTTTTATTTTTCTTCTTCGTCTCCCAACCTCAATGAGTGCAGATATTGAGAGGACGGCAGATTCTGAGATCATGGAAAATGACAGCGCCTGCGGAACAGCAATGCTTGTTATGCTTTTTGGTGGCATGACAATGGTACTGATTATGGCGGTGTGTGCTGCTATTTTTGGTCCCGCGAAACCCCCAGAATTTGAGGTAATATCGGTTTCTGTCAGTCCCTTTAATGTTTCAACATCAACCTCCCACCCTGAAATAACCGCAAACTGGAAGATTGTTTTGTCTGTACGAAACCCTGAGAAACAGAAAACATTCGCTTACGACCAGTTTGATGTAGAGGTATCGCACGGAAACGAGTGTCTGGCAGGCGCAGCAATTACACCCTTTCAGCTGAAGGAAAAACAACGCAGTTTGGTCAAGGCAAACATCACCGCCACGTCGGCGTATGTTTCGAATCAGACTGCACAGGCTATCGAATACGACTTGAGTGCAACCGGAGCTTTGAATTTCGATGTGACTATTAGAATCAAAGCATATGTTTATGAGGACGAGCCTGACGTTTTCAAACCCGACTCTAGGATAGATAATCAAATCCGGGCCTCGTGTGACAATTTGCTGGTCAGATTTTTGTCAAATAATAATATTGTTGGAGCAATGTTGAAGAATCCCTCTCCAATACCTTGCAAAATAACCGAGGGCCATAGATTATGGTAGGGCCCGATATCCACAGGATGAGCTAAATTTGTTTTCTACTTGCTTTTGCTTATATTCTTTGTAAAGTTTGTGCAACTTATTAGCATGATTCATAAATTTGGAAATTCTTTAGTGGATTGGTTTTTTTATTTTTTTATTTTTTAAATTCTATTATACACATATTGTACATACACTTACTCAAATGCTTTAAACCCTTTATAATATTCGAGAGATTTCTATTTCACTCACATTTCGTAAGAGAGAGACTGTCTCTACTCAATTAGCTCACATTTCCTAAATGAGAGATAGCTCACATTTCATAAAAGAGAGATTGTCTCTACTCAATTAGCTCACATTTCGTAAGGGAGACTGTCTCTACTCAACATTATAAGTGTAAGACTTCTCCTATTAGACTAAAGGTTCATTAGTATTGGTTTTTTTATTAGCATTGAACAAATCACGGATTTTTCTTTTCATTCAAAGTTTTTTTTTCCTTTTTTTTTTCAATTTACTAGTTAATTCAAGTTAAAAGTATTTAAATATACATAATTTCTCAAACATTTTAGGGTCCAGCTAAGTTGCTTCAGTGATATGGTAACACTCTTTTTTGTCCTTTTGTGACTTGATCGTTAGATACAACGAAACAATTGCAAAAGTAAAAGCAACGGCCGGATGTATTTGCTCGGGTAATTAACATTGCAGTCCCTCTAATTTTTCAAAATGTCAGAAATAATAATAATATTATTATTATTTTACCCTCCCACCCCATCAATAGTTATCATCATCTCTACTTCTCATGCAACCTGTGATTCATATTTAGACTTTCATTTTTTTTTTCTATCTTAGTTGTTTTGTTTTATTTCTTTTAGTAAATATTTTTATTTATTGAAATTGTAAAGAATGAACAATAACTTAAATTAATAGATTATGGGAGAATACCTTTAAAAGAAAATTAAAATTAACTAACTTTTTAGGCTTCTAATGTAACATTTTTATTTTTTGTTGTTATCATAAGACAAAAATTTAGTCTAAAAAACTCATTCTAGAGTCTCCTTAGGGTAAAAAAAAACATCATTATCACATGATAATTTGGTAGCCTAAATTATATTATTTTTAGTTTACTTATTCATGTCAAACACCTTATTAAGATTAAATTTTAGTAAAATAAACCCATCCCACCATCTTTAATCGCATTAAGCAGGCCCTAATTGGTTAGATCTTGTTTTAGAAATTAAGATATAACTCTTTCTCTATTACAATGGTAAAGAAAAAGATATAAACACAATATATTCCTCTTGAGAAAATGCAAGTATTATGTTTTTGAGGTTTTGTGCTTAAGAAATTAATCTAATCTATGTAGTTAGAAGACTCTTATTTTTTTTATGCTTTAGAAGAATTATATGTTTGATAAGGAATAAATTAAGATTTAAAGTAGGACAAATTGATTTGAGAAGGAGATAGAGAGAATAAATTTTTTAGAATTTAAAAATTATTATATTTTAATTGGGGCTTATTGCATAAAATTATTAAAACATATGGTTTTTATTATTTATAGAAAACAATAGGGATTGCTAAAGAAAACACTAAATAAGTTTTTTAAAATTTTAAAATTATTATATTTTAATTGGGGCTTATTACATAAAATTTTTAAAACTTACAATTTTCATTATTTATAGAAAACAACAGGGATTGTTAAAGAAAATACCAAATTTAGGGGTTTGGTACAACGGTTGCAAAGTAGTTTTGTCCAACATTTTAACATGTGAAACTATGAAAAGTAGAAACCATCCAAACACCTCTAGTGTCAATTTAATTCATCATTTTACTGTTATATAGCTTAAATATTTTAAGAATGTGAATCAAATAAAATAACTTATATACTCTTAAGAATTTAATTAATTTAATAGTAAAATACAAATTACCCCAATTGTTTGTGAGCTTTATGTCCACAAAATACTTAAACTATAATAAAATAAATATTAACAAGGGCATCAATAAATAGCTTTTTTAGTTTTTTCGTTCTTTATCTTGTCCATCATATTATTAAAGTAAGAAATTCTCTTATTGTAATTTGTAAATGAACTCTTATTATTAAAATATATAGTAATGATAAATACTAGCTTAATGATTAAAAGCTTTTATTAATTCAATTATAAAAATATATCAACATTATTTGAGCCCTATGCATATTACAAATTTTCCCAATGACTCTTATAGTGAAACTTGCTCATGTCACCATAAATTCAACTCAATTCGAGTCTCATATAGATTACAAATTTTACGGTTGAGGAGAATAGATTAAATGATCGAATTAGAGGAAGTTGTTGCTCTTTGGGTTGATAACTTAGTGATTATTTGGTAATGGTACAAGGCTTATTTAATCTAATAAGTTACTTTTAATTTTTTTTTGTTTGAATTTTTTTCAGTTGAGCTTTTAAAAATTAAACAAGGTGTTGACGCGGAATTCTGGTCTCTGCTCGATTCGACCAAGATCGACCAGGATTTCTCCTCAACAATTGAACTCGCAACCCACAACGAACTCTCCTCGTATCTTCTTCCAATTGAACAGAATAATGCCCTGTATGACCTTCATTCCAGTAGTTCCCTGCACACACAAAAGCAGGTCAGAGTACGCCGGGTGTCTTTCCGGTGCAAACCCTCCGACGCTCAAGTTAGTGATTTGGGTTTACCCTTTTCTTGGGAAAATCGGCCACTAATCTTTTGGCCCTGGAATAATCTTTTCTTAAGTTTTAATCTCAAAAAGTCTAACCCATTTACCTTCGTTGATTACCTTTTTATAGCCATCCTACGAATCCGGCCTCCCACGATCCACATCTACCACTTCCCCCAGTTCACGAAATGGGTGCTTGAATGTCGTGGTTGCCAGTTGAGTAGATTTCGTGCCAAGATTCTCGGATAAGAGCATGCCTCTAATTAATTGCCATTGACTGGGTCTGCCAACCTCGAATCTCTAGCTAGAAAGGCTCTCGACCCCTAGGAGAAGGCCACTTCGCACGGTGGTATCGAGGAGAGTTCCTTGTGAACGAGCAGAAAGATTTCCTACTCGCGGATTCCCACTACCAGGCTTCGGTTGTCTGCTCGCATATAGGGAGGTTGGCCCTTCGTCCTGGATATGGCTGGTCTCATCGCAAAATACCCCCACAACACAAGGTATTTTATTTCTATTACCGAAAGATCAAATTTTAAAATTTTGAGAGTAAGTGTTGAAACATTTTTTAAAATATTAAAATATTATTTACTTATCCATATCTTGTTTCATTCCTTTCATAATATAATTTAAAAAACTTGTCTATTAAAGTAAATTTAAAATTTTTAATAAAAGCTCTTACTTAACAACCAAACAACTAAAATTTTTTTATGTAAAAATTGTACTAACAACATCTCTACTTAAATAAACTCTATTTTACGAACCTTATAGGGTTTGCAAATAGAAAGTTCAAAAATTATTAATTTAGTTAGCCATGAAGTACCATATAATTTAATCTTGTCATTAGTTTTTTACAAGTTAAGGAGAGACGATGATAGAAAAATATGGAAATGATGCAAGTACAATTTTAATAGCACCACATTGAAATATAAAAATTAAAAAAAATTAAAAACTTATTCAATGTAATCAATGAAGTGAACTCTCATGTCAAAATCATCCAATAATAATAACAGTTACTCGGTACATAAAAACTTTTAACAAGAGTACTTCTATCCTATGAGCACTATAAAAATAAGAAATAAGAGAAGTATCAATTTCTTACAACAAATCCCTGCATATTGCAAAATTTAAGATCGATAATTAGCTAAAATTGAAAGGAAAACGACAATTGATTGCTTTGTTCCGGGAATATCTTGTGGTTTTGGGAACTTCTCATTGTTAAACTTTTTGTTCTGCAAGCCATGAAAACTTCTGATTGTAAAATATTCTGCGTTTCTTTTTCAATTTGCAAGGTTTCTTTCTGAGCATTCACTTTTAAACAAATGCTACCAGTTCTAGAAGAGTCTGTTAATAATTGTAAAAGAGATGGACCATGCGTAGGCCGTAGAGGGAGTGTGTATTGTTGTTGATATATGGGGTTGATCACAAAATGACAGTAGAAAATAATTTGTAATTATTTTTACAAATGATTTTGTAACTGAATATAATTTTATTTAAGGATAATTGAGCGATAAAAAAATTGAAGACACGATGAGATGGCGAGTAAAAATTTCACTTCCATTTATTCCTCTTTCACTTTCATGCCACTTCTCAATATCTCCGAATTCCTACACTCAGTTACCTCTCGTTGTGAACGACTGAGCCGAAACGCAGCGTTTGAGCTTTGAGATAGTTAATGAGCCGTCTAAACGCACGTGAGGGAAGCCCGGGGTCACCCAAAGTCAACGTTGGCAAAAAATCAAAACAGTTAAGGCCGCTATCTTAGCGCAACAATTAGCTCACCGAGTCAGTTACAAGTGCCGGATTGGGGATTTGGGATGCATGCCAAGTTTGACCGAGCAGCATGAGCCGTCCGACTCATCCCAGTTCTTTAATTTGCTGTTAATTTTTGTTTCTAGATTACTCTTGTGGGCGCTCCTTGATAAGTCATTCTTCACCGTTAATGCCTTGATATTCGGTAATTATCGTGACGAATCTTCTGATTTAATCATAACACCTCTCCACCCATCCATGCTTCTCCCCTATTATTAATTCCAGAAACTCAGAAGGATTTCATGGAGTTTTGCCTTAACCACAGTTGATTCTTTCTTTTATGATGATGATGATATCATCGTCCTCGTCCCCGTCGTCATCTCACACATTCTCAGATGAAACTTGAACTGAAGACCTGAATCCTAAGAAGTAAGAATGTCTCTCCTTATTCCTGGAACTAAGCTTGAAATAAAGTAACGATGAAAATTTCTTCGGGTTGATTTATATGAGATACAAGTGTCTTTTTAGCTACCGAGTCTGCCAGTCCGAATGGCAATAAGTAATCGTCTGCTACAAAGAAGCTACTTGAGTGCTTGCTTAAAGACATCCATTACTTGAGAGACATATTTGTGCAGCATTATGCTTTCTTTGATGAAGAACTATCACTATTCTTGCATAGATTCCTCTTTATTTGAACTGTTAATGCTCAAGATGCTTTAGTTGAGATTGTGAAAATATACAATTAGTAACTCGAAGATTCCGTAAAAGTTAGTTAATGGAGATGTTGCCCCAACAACAGTAGCGGTACTCTCTACTTGCCTTTGGCATCATTGTTGAGTTGAAAACTACTAATTATATAATCTACCCCCAGCTTATGATCTTCTACCACTACAAAAAATGAGATGGAATGTGGACACATAAACCACATAACAAACGGGAAAAAACTATGAGATGAAATGAGCATGCTAAGTGCTAAATGTGGACGCACCTACAAGAGTGAAAGTTTACTCCTGTTAATGTAGACACTTCTTGATGAATAACTTACATGTGTGTCAAAAATAAATTATTAATAAGGAATAGATTATAAATTATTATTAAGACAAGGATCCACAAGCCTAAATGCTTAAAAGCAAAAAGACATGAATATCTGTCAGAAAACATAAAGCTCAAAAGCTTTTGAAACTATCTTCTTAAAAAAAATAACGATAATAATAAACTAGCCTCCTTTTATATTATATTACTATCATTGTTATTATTAAATCTTTCTATATGATTTCTTAGCAACCAAACATTAAAACAAAGATGAGAAGAATACGAAAAATAGGAATCATTTCAGCTCTTTTATGTGAACAGAGAAGGGCAGCCAGAAAATAGAAAACAAGGAGTATAAGAAAAATTATGTTCTAATACTCCACTTCCCACCTCAGTTACGTAGTTAACAGTGTAAGGCACTGGAAGTTAAAGCATTCAATATTCATCTGCATTTGTCAAAATTTAAATATTCATCAAATCTACAACAAGCACCACATACTCCACCATTAGAAATAATACATAATTTTCATTTAATTAGAGAATATACCTTCCAAAGTGGTTCCTGGTGTGGAATTCCCAGATGCAAATTTTGCATTTTCATTAGCAGACCTGCAAAATGAGAAGCAATCCAATGATGTATACTGATTCCAATTACTTGTAACAAATACATGGAACTTTAGCTTGTGACAGGGGAGGAGTCAGGAACCAGCGACACTTCAATTTCAAAGACCCAAAGGCACAAGAAACTAAAAGGTTCTCTGCAAACTTTACCTTAACATTTGATATATCTGGTGTATCAGAAGTTTTTAACAGGATATTACTTGTAAAATTCCATACTCTTAAAAGCCAATTAGTATCTACCTCAATGGCCTTTCTCCAGGCCTCCTTGCCTGGAAAAACACGAAATTTGTAAGACTATTGGATAAATTAAGAAAATGTTTCTAACACAAAAATACAAATAAGCAATAAAATACCTCTCGGTTGACTTTCTTTGCTTCCCAAACTTTCTCTTTATGAAATCCTAAGAACAAAAAAGGAATAGAAAAATCATCAGTCGCTTCAGAGTATTAAAAACATCTATGATACTTCTCAAACCATCAGTATAGTTGCCTTTAAATCATCCTTTTGATCTTCAGCTAATGCCTCTTCCTCAATCATCTAATAAATGAACTCCTACAGTTCATAGGTGCATTTACCAATCAGTTTTCGTTTTCATTTTTCAAGGGAGGGGGAGGGTAAAAACACATAAATAATTCAGCAATATCATTATACCTAACCCCAACCTCCACATTAACCAAATAGTGAAAATAACTGTAGGTTGTACCGAACACACAATCATAAAGTATAATTCACATCAACTTAGTTGAATTCCCAATCAAACTTGTAGACAACCTGCAGGAATAAAAAGAGATAAAGAAACAAGTCAACTTTGCAAAAGTTTTGGAGATTCATTCCAATAAAGGTAAGCTTGACAGTTTGTTCAAATATATACTTATGATTCTTTAAAATCCAAAAGTTGATGTTTATCCATAATATGGCCCACTTGGAAATCATCTGCTATCCTAGAAACATAGTTGAGATTTAAAATTACTATGTGAGGCCATAAGCCAAGAAAAGGCAGAGCGCAAAAGAAAACTGTGATAATTTTTGAAGAATGAAATCAGGCTATGATCAATATGATCAATGCAATTAAAGAAACACTTAAAGATAGATTATGGAATTTGTTTTCCTTAATGGATTGATATCCTTGAACACCTGATCCACACCACAAGAACCTACTATAACATACACCACATGGACATATTATAACATTGTTGGCATTGTTTTCTTTCAAACACAATCTCAAGATTCACATACGAACATATGCTTTGGAACTTCATTTTACTTATGTAGTTCATCAATATCTCGAACTTTAGTAACTTCATTTTGAACAGAGATTTTTAACTTAGCTGGAAATGTTAATCATTAACAATAGTTGAAGAAATCTTTAAAAGGTGAATAAACGTACAGATTAAGACTAATAACCATTACCGTGCGCTTCCATTTGACATCGCCATAAAAAAAAAAAAATTTCTAATTTTGGCCAAAAAAAAAGAGCTAATTTTTCACTCTTTCAGAAATAAAAATGAACAGATTTCGGTATTCATAAGTTCTACAATTTGTTCTAGCTGGCAATGCACTTAATCACCCACAAAGCCAATGTGCCCAAAATCTACATAGTTCGTACATTACGAAACCTAAAAAAAGCATAGTTCATGCGGGTATTTCATCAAACACCGTCAAGATATTCTTTAACCACATGAAAAATTACAAATCCACCCAAAAAAGATCCTTCTTAAAGACAACTTGTCTGATCTAGTACGTGTACCCACTAAATGAATTGAAGATAATACCAAAGTTTCTTCGTCGTCTTTTGATCATCACCCTTCTTTTCATTTGAAACAGATCATTAAGTGTTGAGAGCTAAATTAAAGAATTAAAGACTAACAGAAAATAGAGAGTGAAGTGAAACGAATACGAATCAAAGTTAGATGATACATACTGGTTCCAGTTATTCTCGGTCTTAGAAAAACAAAATTGGACGCGTCCATTGAAGGTTGACTCGGTACAAATCGGCTAACTAGAACAAATTGAATCTGTCTGCAACTAAGTGTAAAAGATGCATTTCTCTTCCAAAATGAAAGTGCAAAAAAAAAAAAAAATTGTTTCAAATAAACCTAAACCATCAAGAATTAATCTGTTAAAAGAAATTGTGATAAATTGAGTGTGGAAAGAATGCAGAGGTGTTGCACTCGCGGAAATTAAAGATTTGTCGTAGCCGTCATCGCCTTTTCACCGTCACCGTTGCCGGATTTCTCTTGATAAAGCCATCGGCGAAGCGTGATTGACGTCGTTTTCGCGTTAGGTTTAGATTTAGGATAAGTTTAGGTTTCTTTGATTTCGGATAAAAATGATTTTGAATTTTTAAGTAAAGCATAGTTTAGACTTTAGCCCGTCTTTATTTAGTGTCAATTTCGACCGCCATTTAGGCCGTCCATCCAAGATTTGTAAATTTGTATTCAGTGACCACAAGTTGCTATACGTTAAACATCATTATTTTTATTGCCTATTCCCCAAGAGCGCCATTGGAATAAATAACTATCTCCTTTCATTTGGTGAAGAATAAGAATTAAACTAAAAGCTACTTTTCACGACTTGAATCCCAAGCAAGGTTGCATTGCACCAAAAGGGGATGGATTGATAATATCACTGCTGTAGTTGTTGATTTTTTCTATTTTTAATGTCATTATTCTTAGCATAATGAGGAAAGCTTCCTATTCTATTGAACACAGGCACTGCCAGGCAGCATTCTTGCCATATAATCACAGGTAACAGAGAATACCAATAGCAGAACCATGTACTTGAACTTGCATACATCAAGGGTGGCAAAGGCTCCAGTGCCAGTGCAACCAAGAAAAATTAAAACTATTCCAAATTCAAAGCGTTTACCGAGTGAATGTAGAAAACTAAAAGCGCCTATTTCAGAATAAATAATTTTCACTAATATGGACGTATGCTTCAATAAAATAAAGTGAATGTAAAAAAAAACAGGATAAAAATTGAAGCTTCAAAGATTAAATATTGCATCATTTGAAGAATTGAATCCTGTTAAAAAAAGGGGAGAAATAAAGACTTTCCCGGTTGTGAAATGCAAAACCAGCAACCGCCGAAATGGTCAAACTTTTCACCACCAAAAATCCCTGAATTTTCAGAAATTTATCAGAATATGCAAAGTCAAACAATTTTTCATCTGTTCAGCTGATTGAAATATCATTGATTGACCAACATGACAAAGAATAAGAAATTATAAAAACTAACAAAAATCATATCACTACAATCGACTTTGAAAGGAATAGAAATTTAAATTTGTTTCTGTGGCATTTTCATTTTCATGTTGCGAGCAAGGGGGTGAATTTTGATGCCTAATTTGTTTATTTGGATATCTGTTGCCATTCAATTTAGGATTTAGCTGTTTCAGAAACCATGCTTGCTAATTTATAGTAATTCATTTGGTGAAGTGGTAGAATTATTTGTTTCTTGTCATCCAAGGTAATTACTAATTTGTTCCTACTAAAAAATGTTATTGAACCACAGCTGCAAGCAATTCAAAACAAAAGAGAACTGAAAAAAAGGTCTTGGGGGGTTTGATCTTGTTAATGGTTCTGAGCCTGATAAGTGTACTTGTCCATATCCCCTGCGAACAATCATCAGATTCAGAACCCATTTTTTTTTTAAAAAAAAAAAATCATCAGCTATGGCAGAAGACTAGAACCCAGATGAAAAATCCAGTACAGTTGCAAACCATTAACCCAGCAAAAAATCATGTATTAGTTATCAGGCCTTAAATCATAACAAATGTGTGGCTAATTAATCTTCAACAGAAAATAATAAACAAATATAACACAATGAATTGTCCTGATAAGAACTAAGAAAGGTGGGGAGTGTACAACAGCAATCAGATTAGAATCTTTCAAAACTACGTGGCAGCTTCCAATCACAGGACAAAAGGAACCAAACATAATTTCAAATCTTATACACTATGTTTGACCCTGCCATCTTCCTCTCCACAGTAAGCAGCTATGGCAAACTCGAGAATTCCACACAACCTCATTCAGTGTACGCAAGTAAAGCAATAAAATCATTGGAATATTCTAATTGCAAAGATCACTTTTTAGTTACCCCAAATTTGAAGAGCGGGATTTTCCATACAGGTGGGAATAGACATTCGTAGTCCGATGAACAAGAATCATGCTTAAGATGACTGCAACGATGCAAAGTCCTGACATTATCATGGAAGTAAGAAAGTAGCATATGGAACCTTCACATTTCAGGGGTTCATCAACACGAGGCATGCTTGCAAAAATTGACTCTGCATTTAGCAGATGGTGATGGGGCTGATGCTGCTTCTCTGCTTCACGATCATAGATATAGCTGGCAATTAGACCAGAGAAAACAAGTGATCCTGCAGGATTAGCCAGTGTAAGAAAGTTGTACAAAGCCCCGAACTTTTTTAACCCAAACAACTCGGAAGCAGCTGCCGGGACAATTGCCCAGTGAGAACCATAGCCAAGCCCAATCAACAGAGTGCCAACATACATGGCCCCAGGCCAACCCATCCCCAAGAAGACATGGCCAATTGCCATCACGAGTTGCGCAGCAGCCATTGCCACTGGTCTTGGATAAGCGTAGTCCCTACACAAATATATCATTAGGATCAGTAGAAAGACTAAATCTGAAGCATTATCTATAACTAAATTTAATAAACATGTAGTAAGATTACCTGACAATAATCTCAGAGAAGTAACCCCCACCAACACGACCAAGGAAATTCCAAATGCTGATCATGGATACAAAGATGTGAGTGTTATCATATCCTAAAGACTGGCTCATCTGACCCAGATTATCAATGACTGTCAGCCCAGATCCAGACCCCAATAGAAGTGAGAAAAAAATAAGCCAAAAGTCTGCCTTGATTAAAGCTTGCATCAAGGTGAAGTCCTCCCCTCTATGCGGTCCCCTCCTCCTCTTGACCCTCACTGCTCCTTCTGCTGCTGCGTGGAATAGTCTTGCTTGCAATTGAGCAATTCTTTTTTGCCTTTCTGATGCCGGAAGCAAGTCTACATCCTTAGGTTTCTCATCTTCCACCTCACTGAGAATTACCTCATGAGTCTCCTGATTGGATTTGCCAGGTTCCATGTTTTCCGGTTTTGATAGAAGGGCCTCTTCTGCTGGATCTGTTGGCTCTAAAAAGAAACTTAATATTATGGGAATCACAATGGGAATAAAAAGAAGAACAAACAAAATCACTGTGAAAATTATTATCACAGTGTGCTTCAAATCAACTAGATCTTCAACAAGCATGACTCCCATTAGATAAGCTGCCAACAGAAGACACACACTATAAATAAAGGTGAAACTTGAGCTGTCTGAAGGCCGCACTTGTCTGTGACCTCCAACAGGTCTGATAATGAACATTAGAGCAATAACAACCATTGCCGGTCCAACAGCAACCATGAATATCAGATTTGCATGATCAGGGGCATGGATCATGGTATATACTTGAGTCAAGATTGCACCACCTAACCCAGCAAAGCCCTTCAGTATTCCCACCACCGGACCCCTGCTTTTAGGAAAGTTTTGCACACAAGAAACCAGAGCAGCTGTATTGAAGTAGGTTTCGCCATTGTTTCCCACGAAAATAAGAATGCACATCTGCATACTGATGTGAGTCAGCAATTTGACCAAGGGAAGATGATAAATAAGTTCAGAAATGTTTCCTGACTAAGTTGATGAAGTAGAATAATTTATTCAAGGAATAACTTCTATAGTTCAACTGGAAAAGTAGAAAATGATTCTAGCAACAAAATTATATCTAGCAACTTTAGAAAATACTCCCAACTCAAGCCTATACGCAACATGTAAAAATCTTAATAGAACATAAAAATTCACCTCATCAAAATAAATCAAAGGTTTACTTTCTCAGGATTATGTGAATATTGAATGATGTCTGATATAAACTACACTTGGAATATAAGTTAATATGATATTGACATTAATTTCATTTACCAATATTGATAATATATAAAATATATGCCCAATCTAATAACTAAATTTACCAAAATGTCTGCATAAAGTTTCTTAAAAACATCACATATACCGAAAAGCACCATGATATCACAAGTTTGGTAGCTGCGTTCTGCCAGAGGAATGACGAATAAGGAGTGGACACTTCAGTTACTTTTTTAGAAAACTTTAGTAAACTCAAATAAATGCACTAGATGCAACTAAGATGCACAATGTTCTTCTCCTAAATCCGGAGGCCTTTTGATTGGTCCACAATTTTATCTTGTCAACCAGAATTTGTAAGGGTAAATGATAAGGACCACATTAATTTGATTCTCCCAATTTGATCATAATCACGCCAAAAGTTCCAGAAAAAACAGTAAGAAAGATGGAATTAACCACCGGAATTGTAAGATCTCCGACCTGAGTTACACATTTAAGAACCAAAAAGAAAGGAAATCAGAATCACCACCAAACTAAAGTACAATCAATTTCGTCCACAGAATGGGAAAAGCAAAATTGGCATAGACACTGGTAATACTAAAAAGGAAAGAGTATCATTTGAAGAATTCGAATACTCTTTATAAAGTAAAAATGTTTTCCCTTAGCCTTTCCAGGTCCTAGAAACGCAAAAAAAAAAAAATCCAAAATCCGTAAATTTTAAGAAATTGACAGAACAAAACATACAATCAAACAATTTCCAATCAATTATAGAAAATCTACAGATTGAAAAGCAAATCGCAATCCTTGCTTTAACATCATCAGTCATGACAAAGAACATAAATTAAACAAACACTACAAGATTACTGATTTTTCGGATCAAACAAAACCAAGATCATCATCTAATAACTAAATTCAAACGATGAACAAAAACAAAAAAAAAAAAGAAAGAAAGAAAAGAAAAAAGGAATTTTTGAGATAGATACTCACAGCCCACAAAGGCAAAACGGGAGCTCTACCACTGACAATCAACCAAACCCAGCCGTAACCAATAAAATTCTGTAAAGCTCCAACAAGAAGAGCACCCCACAAAGGCAAGACCTCGCACAAGCTACCAGCCAAAAAGCCAACACTGTCACCAAGATCCTTAGCCACACCAAGCCTCGCTATCTGCTTCTGATTATAGTTCAAAGAACTCTTGATCACAGGCGATATGCTCCCAAACAAGTACCCTATCCCAGCACAGGATTGAATCCACATTGCTGCCACAAACACCAGCCATCTGTTGTTGATAAACGATACAAATCTCTCTTGAAACTTGCCCATCATTCATTCAAGTCACTCACTCAATGCTCAATATCGCAAAAATATTGCAAAACTAAAAATGTTGAAGCTTTGTGCTTCTTTTGAATAGAAACTGATTTGGGTATATGTAGAAATTTAGAGGATAGATAGAATCGTTTCCAATTCGTTATATAGTTATGCTCAGTTTAAGTCTTGAGTTTTGATGGGCTTTTATATACAAAACAACAAAAGAAAGCATAATTGATGATGATGTTGATGATGTGTTCTGTCTGCAAAATAGCCTTGTGGTGTTCTGCGCATTTACAAAGGTGCCACTACATTTGTTTTTCTGCCACCGCTGTCTTCTTCCTCTGTACTGTAGAAGAAAGAGAATTGACATCCAGCTTAGACGCCATGGTAATTGCTAATTATTTTTTTTTAAAATACAATTACTAATTATTTTGAAGCAGATAGTGGCGTTTTGGAATTGTGTTTTTTTAATTTTGGTAAATTAGTTAGGAATACAAAACAGAAATAAAGATATTAAAAATATTTTGGAAGACTTTTTTATTTAGTTCCCTTTGTTGGAAATATAGTTGGCATGGCCATTCACATAACATTTACAGCTTACACCAGCAAACATAACAAAATTCACCTAATTTTGTAGAAGGAAAAAAATTTAATTACTGCATTATATTTTGATTTTATTTGGTATTGAGGTATTATAAAAAAACTTATAATTATAAAATAAAAATTAATATATAATAATATATATTTTTAAATAATAATTTTGGCAAAATATGTAAAGATAAAATAATTTTTTTATTATATAAATATAAGATCAAATCAACTTAATTTTTAAACTACGGCAATTAATATTTACTAAACTCTTTATACTTTAACTTTTTAGTCATACTTATCAAATATCTATTTTAAATATAATTTATTGAGATGGATGTTGATGTTTAATGCGTAATTGTTTATTTATATCTGTAGGCATACCATCAGTTATGGTCAAAATCATTGAAGCTCTAGAATTTTAGCTTATAAGCATGTGAAAAATTTCAAAACTTTTAAGTTTTCTCAAAATCTTTTTCATTTTCTCAATAAAAACAAAAAAGAAAAAGAAAAAACTTCTTTTTCATTTCCTATAACAAACACAATAATTTTGTGAACGGGATATTATTATTATCTATCTTTATCTTCTTTGATTGTTTTCGTGGGAACCATTTTCAATGTTGTCTTCATCAAGTATCTATATTATGTTGACACATGCATGGAAAAGACAAAGGATCATAGCGAAAAAGAAAATATAAAACCATTAGGGAAAATGATACCTAAACTACCACAATTTACTTAAACATACACGAAAACGAATCAAGATTTAAAAAATAGTTATAAATATCTCGTTTATGACTATTATATGATTCAATAATAGTCATAAATATTAACCTTAAATAAATTCATCAGCAACAACAGTAACAATAATATTAATTAGTTAATAATGATCATAATAAATTTGTTTATCGAACTAAAAAATATTAAAATAAATTTTAAAATATTTAAAATAAATCTCTTAATGTAAATTATTTTATACCTTATATTTATTTTAATATTACAATTGTACTTATCAAAAAAATTAAATAATTGTTGGGTTAAGAGCTAGATATTAACAAAATCTGTATGACATATAAACATGTATTATAAATGATAGATTCATATTATTGAATCTTTTTAAACGTTCAAAATAGTTTGAAAATGTATATTATTTTATTTATTTAATATTCAATTTGTATTTAGGGAAAACTTTTTGGTTAATATAATCAAAAGATATAATTTTTAAAATAGATATATGTGACCAGTTTTTAAAGTTCAGGAGTTTGTACGTACATTTAACCAAATCATGTGAGTACATGTATCCTTCTCGCAAATTGTTAATCTTAAAGCTATGAATTGGTGTTATTTTATTGTTTCTATTAGTAAGAAACGTATAATTTAGCAAATTATGCAGTCTAACTTTTATATTCTTTTCAAGTTACGCATGTGAAGATTTTTCGTGATTCATTTGTGACTCGTTGAACCTAACTAATTTGACCATTTAGCTACAAATTCAACAATCACGTTTATTATTCTTATAGAAAAGTGCACTATACTTTTTTTTTTCTTTTTGAAATCCTATTAATATTCAAAAGATTACTTCAATTGTAGTTACAAAATACAAATATACAGAAACTGCACGTATTCTTTTATTTATTCATTTATTTTGGGAAAATAACATTTTTTCAGGATAAGAAATACCATTAAAAATAAAAAGTTACTTCAATTTTTTAAAAGAAAAAATTAAAATTTATTTTGTAATTGCATGTAGTTAAGAATTTATGGTAATTTCCTTGTTAAAAAAAAAGTTACAATCTTCGTGTAACACCGTATTCTTTTAAGTAATATTTTAAATATGTCATCTCAAATTAAGTGATATTTTTCTGACAGATGCTAAGTTAACGTAACTTGCGTCTTCTTACAGTAACAATACCATTGGTGGGGTCTGATACTGTTGTTGTGAGAGGACATGAGAAACGTAACTTAAGCCCTCTCTATTTTTCTAGATGACTTGATGTAACAATGAGACAAATAATACATTGATTGTAGTCATAGCCCTTGGATATTAAAAAAATAAAATAAAAAGGGAGGCTATGAGAGTACAGTATTAGCTAAAAACATAGAATGTGAATTTAACCAACTCCTTTTGTTGTTTTGTGAGAATAATTGGTCTTCAGAAAAAAAAAAAAAAGAAAAAAAAAAGATGAAAAACTTGAAATGAACATGAACTCTTCACTCTCTCACTCGTCACACGGCAGCAGCACTAATGTACAATGTGGCTCTCATTCGGCCGCACTTATTATACAAACTACTATTTTTGCCTGCATATATACCGACAATTTCCTAATTTTGGGGCCAGAAAAACAGATGAACAATCGTCTAGGATAACTTCACTAGCAGGTAATTAAATTACTTTTTGTAAAAAGTGGTTTCAACTTCGAATCATCACATATCCAATATTAGGAGAAGATTTTTTTGCTTCCCAATATTTTCGAGTTCAAATATTCAAATTACTTATCGGTAAATTTCTAATATAAGTTAAAAATTTATAGATTTACGTAATGTCTGAAAAACAAAAAAATCAAGCTCAACAAAAAGACTGTTTCTATTTTCGAACAATTATGAATTGAGGCACATGCGAAAAATTAGCAACAAACTTGGGTTTTAATCGTCACAAAGCCGGCGTCTTTACAACTAAATATTATAAACAAGTATAAATGCGCCTGGGTAAGGCAATGATTAAAAAGCACCCACGGATCGGACACTCAATTAGAAAAGGTCCCATGAATGAATAATTCTGCAATTTCCCACTTTCTTTTCTATTTATGAAACCACATAAAAATGCAAAGATATTTTAGGACTCACACGTTAGAGACGTATTTGTAAGTAAGAATAATTTCACTCACAAACTTGGTTGTGGGTTCCACATGGACCCACAGCCAAACACTATTCATGTGAGGGCTGTTACTTACAGAATCTGTAAGGTAGCCCTCTCCAGATATTTTATTATACCTATTTACTGTCTTACCAACCGAGTTGTTCCTCCTATGGTATAAGTATATTCTGACAGACAAACTAGTTTAATATAAAATAAAAAGCTGGAGCTCTGCTCCAATGTTTTGTCGGTTCATAATAATAATAATAATTTTTCGTTGAGCTGGGGCTAACATAGTATCATGCTGTTTGATCTCATCATTAAAAGAAGGAGAATAAAGTAACAATAAAATAGATCTGCACGATGAGGCAGATCAGGGCCACATTTATCTACTTTTCGAAAAAAATAAAAAAAAGCGGCCACAGATATGTTTTTTAACATATCACGTGGGGCAATTCAAGTGGATATCCGACCCTACCCGGCTGGCAAGGTGGACCTTATAAGTCGATTTTGTTTGTTTGTTTGTTTGCTGGAAATTAAAAAAAAAATAAAAATAAAAAATCCACTGGCAGCAAATGTCCTTTGCGACCAAAGGTTGCGTGCCCCCGAGTCACATTTGATCAAGCATATGAAACATGCAACTTGAAATTAAGGAAAAATTTATAAAAATAATTATAAAATTTTAGTATTTTTTAATTTTAATTTTTTTAATTTTTTTATCATAATGAGGTAAACACCTTATTTTTAGACTATATTACTCTCATCTTTTTCATCAAATTTACAAAAACATAGCAGTGAAATTTCCAGCACTAATAAACGGTAATCTTCCTCAATAACTTAACAAACTTCATCATTCTCAACAAATTCCATCATTCTCAATAAATTAACAAATTCCATCAAACCAACATTGCATAATTGAAGATATAATTATCAATTAGAGAGCTTGCTAAGGTTAGTTTATACTCTTACCATAACCTAAGCTTTTGATCTATTGATTTTATCATTTAATTTCAAAATTAAAGAAGATTTTTGTTCCAAACATTGTTATGGTTCATTAATAAAACAATGTGATTTGTTAAAGTAGTTAGTTTCAGTTGAGAAATGAAGATAAATTATTGAAACCTTTGAAAAATCGAGCAAAAAAGAAGCTCAGATCAAGCGAGACATGTGCCTGTCTCAGTGGTTTTATGTGAGACAGGCGTTTGTCCCACTGTCTGTCTCACCAAAATCGCACATAAAGCCATTGATTTTATGTGAGACAGGCGCATGTCCCACTGCCTGTCTCACTAAATTTCAGCTATTTTCCGAAAGTCATAACTTGGGTTACATGCATCCATTTTAGGCATATAATATACCGTTTCGAATCTTACAAAGAGACGAATCGAATTCAAAATCGTATACTTTATTTCATCCATATAAATGTAGTGCATATTCACTTTACTAGGTTTTGTAGCATGTAATCTTATATCTTTTGTTTTTTTATAATTTTAGGTTTAATGGATTCCGTTGTACTTCAATTATGTTACGACGGTTGGTGGGAGATGTTAACAGATGATCGTACGGAGTACGTGAATGCCAAGAATACAACATTTTTAGTTCGGAAAGATTGTATGTTTGAGCAATTTCTGGCACAGGTGTATGAAGTTTTATAGATAAATCTTAATGAATATAGTATGGTGATGAAGACAACTTTGAGGTCTAGTAACACAATGTATCGTGCATGTTCACTATCTATGGACATATTTAATGATGAAATGGTTAAGGTTGTGCTGCACATGGCCTCTGATGTGGTCAATTATGGATGCATCCCTATATTTATCACCACATCTCCTCGATTTCCGGCCAAAAATCCTGAGCGGTTTTTGGAAAGTGAAACTTCGTTTAGAGCAAAAGAGTCTGTCCCTGATATTGAGGAAGAGGTGTTACCACAACAAATGTCTTTCCAGCAACGTTACTCTCCACTCAACGAAAATAATGACACTATTGATGAGAACAGCATGACGTTGATGTTGAAGAAGAAGTGTTACCATTAAGGACATCGTTAGAGCAACATTACTCTCCATTTCATAATAATGAGTTCTGCAGTTATGATGATTCTGCTTATGACACCAACAACACAAAAACTGATAATGCTTATTTGGAGTCGTTCAATAGTGTGCAAGGCATAAACTCCAATACTGAAGGGGATAGAGGCATTGGTCATTCTGATATTCCTATCAATGATGAGGATGAGGATGAGCATCAGTATGATATTCCTATTAATAACAGAGACAACCAACCTATTCCTCTGGTGGCCCGTTCGAGGAGGAGGACAATAGTTAATCCCTTGGTGAGTCTTGTTCCAGTTTTGCCTTCAAACTTGGTTGCTCCAGACTTAGTTAGAAGCTGTAATTCTGCTGACATTGGTGTTGGAAAGTTGTTCGCTGAGAAGAGTGAGTTAATACTGGAGCTGCGCAAAGTGGCCTTGCGGGAAAAGTTTAATTTCAAGATTGCACGGTCCACAACGACACGCTTTGAGGCCTACTATTCTTCGGAATCATGTAATTGGCGTCTTCGATCAACGAGAGGTTTGGATGAGCAGAATATTCTTTAGGTAGTGAGAAGAGTTGACAATATTCATACGTGCTCTAATTAGGTATTGCCTAGTGGTCTCCGTCAAGTAAGGAGTCGGGTTATTGGCCATCTTATCGCAGAAAAATTTATTCAGGACAAACAGATATACACGCCGAATGACATTAGAGCAGATATGCAGCAAGAATACTGTGTCTAGTTAACATATCAGCAAGCATATCGGGCTAAAGAAGTCGATCTTGAAATAATACGAGGGAGTCCTGCAGAGTCATACAACTTACTTCCCAAATACTTCCATGTCTTAACTCAAGCAAATAAGGGTACAGTCACACACCTCGAGCGGGATGGAAATGATAATTTCTTATACTACTTTTATTGAGCTTGGATCTTCCATCAAGGGCTTCACGCAGTACATTATGCCTGTGATCGCTGTAGATGGCACTCATTTGAAGGGGCTATATCGTGGAAGCATATTTGTAGCAACCTGTCTAGATAGTAATAATCAACTGTATCCGTTAGCTATTGGGGTCATGGATTCAGAAAAAATGATGCTTGGGAATGGTTTATGACGAAGTTACACAGAGTGATTGACGATAGGCCAGAGTTAGTATTTATCTCAGGTCGATGCACTGCCATCAAGAGAGCCGTTGTGAAAGCATTTCACACAGCTGCTCATGGCATTTATTTTTACGATGTCAAAGGCAACATTAAATCAAAATTTAAGATGTCCAAAGCTATTTGGGATCAATTTGAGCCAGCCTTTATTAATGCAGCAAAGGCACATGGACACAAAGAATTTAAAAGGCAACTTGAAGGGTTGTGGATGCTCCACTCGGGTGCGGCTGATTACTTAGAGAATAATATGGGTACGTGTAATTGGGAAAGGTCTGAAATTGAAGGTAGGAGATACAGTATACTTACCATCAACATTGCGGAAAGCGTGAATTCTTTAATGAGAGAACCGCGAAAATTTTCTATTACTCATCTTGTTGATCACTTTAAAAAAACATTACAGCAATGGTTTTATGATAGGAAAATTGTGGTTGAATCGATGAGCACTTGTCTAACGACGTGGGCAGATGAGATAGTCGGTGAAAGGAGAATTATAGCTGAAAGAATGACCGTTCGTCCTGTGTCTCAGCATCGATTTCATGTTTTGGGTGGTAGTGTAAAGGAAGTGATAGTTGATCTTCATGAAAGGACTTGCTCCTGTAGAGTATTCCAACTCGATCAACTTGTTTGTGCACATGCAATTGCTGCTTGTCTGACCATCCGTGTGGATTACATAAGTCTTTGCTCATATTATTACTCTAAAGATTCCTTGGTCATGGCATATGCACAACCAGTAGAGCCGGTTGGCGACATGACAGATTGGGACATTCTAGAAGAAGTTCAGGAAATCAGAGTTAACCCACCGATCGAAGCACCACCACCTGGTCGTCGTCCAGAGTTAAGAATTCCTTCTATCGGTGAGGATGTTAACCAAAGAACTGTGCGATGCGGGCGATGCAACCAACCAGGTCATAACCGCAAGAGACGTAAAAATCCCATCGTGTCGAATCTAAACTGAATGTATCATTGTTACTCATTATAGATTCTGAACTCTTATTTTAGTTTATTTTACAATTATATATAATGAGGTATTTTATTTTATATTAATTTGCATAATAAGTACTAAAGTAGATCAACAATTACTTATAACTAAATATATGAATATATCAAAAGTTTATATCCATTAGAATAATCTTAATCCATACATCAAGTCTGAACACAATACAATGACTTACAAGACAATATCGCCCGTAAAAATATCTACAGCAATTTTCTTCCTGAAGTAATGCGCGTGGCTATTATGAAAATTAAGTTTGAGCCCAAACATCAAATACATTGTAAACATCATCATAAATATACCGCAATCACCACTTCCAAGTTCTTTTTGGGGCACATCTTTAACGATTCTAACTTTTCAAGAGTCGGTACTCTGTAGCTCAGGTTGGATGTTGTAGAATCCAACATTTTGAAGCCATTGAGGCAAAATGACCTGAAGAGGCTTGAATTGACGCAAATATATTTTGTCATCGGAAAGGATAACCAACGAGTCATAAATCTGTACCCTCTTTATGCGAAAGTCCGCTAGAGCTAGTACCCAATGATTGCCGCCCAAATTTACAGGGATGAATATCTACATAAATAAAATGTTAAATTATCGTATTTCATACACAACTTCTATAAGATTGAGTGACAATTCTTACCACATCGACGTCCGTAAACGGTTTGGACATGATATTTTCCCGCCCATCCATATAGCTGTTTAAGTTGTTGCCGTATTGTAATGAATAGACATCACAACTACCATTGTTCCATAATTGCTTTAGGAACACCTATTGCACGATGAGTAAGAAATTAATAACATTTCGAGATATTTAAAACATCGAAATTATAGTTAATGATTGTTGAGTTCGTAAACATGCCTAAAAATATGTATCCGTATGCGTGACGCGCTGCGGTAGTGCATTTGGAAACTGCCGTTGCTTCTCGCTGATCAAGCGGTAAAACGTGTGAATATGCTGTAGAGGGATTAAACCAAGTAAAATTAGAACACAATTCATGGCAGCGGAAAGATGAACAATATTGTAATGTTTTGACTATTAAGCACACTTACCTCATCACCAAGTCACCCCATCGAAACATTTCCCACCAGTATTTCAAAGAAATTTCTAGACTGTTGGACGGGCTAATCCACGAAAATTTTACCGGTAAACCACTAATCATACTCCTCACACAGCCTTGAATCTTCTAGTCCCCTTAACAGATTTATATCTACACTCGATTTTTCATCAATTTCATAGTCCGTAATTTTGAGTAGGGGCAGAGGCCTGACATTCTTAACTCTTTTTCAAAGGAGGAATGAAGTATGGACTGCCAAAGATATATGACGGTCTATACGGACGTCCAAACTTACTAACGCCGGGTCGTGCCTCCGTGAGTATTTGCACACTGTCACCACTTATGTCTCCATAGAGACTGTACAACGACATGGGGGTGTGCTCATCGTCATTATCCGCATTCGTATTCGTACCGTAGCCAACATCAGCGGTCGGGCTATAGCCATTTAGGGCCTAGCGATTCGAGGAGATGAATATATTAAATTAATTCCAGGTTTCAAAGCATAATAACATACAGAAGCAGGTGAAACTTGCTCACCATGTATGAGCGGCCAAATAGAGAATCACCGTATGTGCCCTTCGAAGAGCCCGCGCCAAACGAAGCCATAAACCCCATGACCGCATCTCTATATTGTTGTGCGTCTCTGCGTTCTGCCTAAGTTCTAACCTCAGTTTGTTAATGGAACTGTGTTCTGCCTGAAGTTCCGACCTCAATTCATGAATGAAACACTCTATTCTGTCAAGTCGTTGAGCGAAATAATCATTGCGGAACTTAGTCCTTGCCTGTTATTATGAAATAAGAAAGTAATGAGAAAGTGTTGAAGTTACGTATATGTGCTAAAACAAAATGATCAGGACGACAGAAGTAACCTCGGGCTCATGTCTGTCATTTGAACCGTCTGAGGATTCGTAATGGTCGTCGGCAGCAAAGTCATCCTGAACAGGATTCTGCTGCAGTTCTGTTTGGCGCATTGTGTCATGTTCCGCCTCTTTGGTCCTTGTAATGGATGCCGCGTTGACTGAAGGCTGGTGCTGCACCAAGTAAAAAATTAATTTTGTTTATATTTTAAATGATACTGTAAAGGATACCTACATTACAGACCCAACTTGGCATATATGGCACGTATTCCTCAACACTCTTCCAATAATTTGTGGTTCTCTCCTTTGCATCCGGCTTGATGGTTTGTAAAATGTTGTCATCCTATCGTAAAGAATATCAATTTTTCAATTAGTATAATCATATCGTCATTAATAGTTATATACAAACATACATATAATTGACTTACAAGATGCTCGTTGAGGTATGAATTGACTTCGCCGAAGTTTATATTCGAAGAAGCCACAAGCTTCCATCACACGATCCAAGGACCCTTCGTCTTAATTTTCATAACCCACTGTGATGGTAGTCCTCCAATCGCTTAAAAAATCCATGCCTTCAACAAGGAAAGATATAAAGTCAAAAACTGTTTCATTAAATATTCATTATAACAAAGCTAAGTTATTAAAAAAAATAAATTCTTCACTCACATGCACTGTAGCCGTAAAGCCGTAAACATTGTATTTTTCAATTTTATGCAACGGATTTTGTGCGCATGCCCTCTTAAACTTACTGGCTTTGCCGTTCAATGCATTATCAATGCTTTCATATATTATTTTCCATGACAAACGACCCCACGGACGACTTCGAAAGTGATTTATGTCATCCACTTGATTAAGCAAATCGAAATTGATCTGACAATGATCTTTTCTTCCGTTTAGTACTCTATCAACAAAGTAAAATATGGCGATTTTTAGCTCATCGGTGTCATCCATCATCTTGAAGTCTAAGTCCATAAATCTTTGCTCGAACTGGCCAATATTTATATCGCGATATCTACCGCCAAAATACTTCTTAAGTAACCTATGAGTTGTTTTATACTCCGTCACAAACACATCTTTGCCGAAGCAAAGTCCAGTTACTAGGCACCACTCTCCAATTGATAGCCGTATTAAATGGTCGCCAACTTGAAACCATAACTCATTGTTTTTATTTCTAACGGCGTGGGACACTTGCTGAAGTAATATATTATGAACAATTACGCCACTAAACGGATAGTTTCGGCACTGGAGGAAATGCCCAAATATATCATCTTTGAACTGTTTCAACTGTTTCTTTGTTAATTTTTCCCAGATGGCATTAGCAACGATATCTAATTTGCACATACTCGTGGTACGTCCAGGAAAGTGATCGCCATAAGGTATCTTCATCATTCCCGGTTCTTTTCTCGGTCCGGGCAGATTATGCAATGCTATTTTTGATTTGTCCATTTATCTGGTACAAGTTAAAAATATTACATGTCAATAAATTATAAACAAAAGCAAAAAAAAAAAAAAAGAAACTACTGCTGTCGCACCAAGAGGTGCTGCCTCATGGTGCGACAGGCACTGAGAGGCAGCAACAACATACGCTGCCTCTTGGTGCGACAGGCACCCGTCTCACCAAGAGATAGCGTCTCTTGTTACGACAGGTAGGAAGCACGTGCGCAGATGCCCGCAGGCTGGCACGCAGCTCGCGCGCACATGCCAGCGCACGCATGTCATGCGCAAAAAGTGCGGACTCTCGCGAGTGGATGCCCCTGTCGCGCGCGAGGCTCCCCCTGTCGCGCGCAAGATGCGTGCGACAAGTCTATCCGCTCGTGCAAGATGCAGCAATTCCTTCCTTTCACTTATCTTTCGGTTTCCTTTGCCTTCCCTTTCTCTTCTCTTCCTTTTCCCACATGCATTTCACCCACCGTCGCCATTAAACACCAACAATCTTATATAAATTCAATCCAACACCAATGCAACCAACACAACAATAACAACAACAACAACTCACCTAGGGTTTCCAATTTTTGTCTTATATTTTGGAGATCTCTAAATATTTATAACGTGATTTAGCTTTTTCAGCCGCCGACAACTTCCTTCGCTGCAGATCTACGTCGCCGACGATTATACGGGATTCCGGTGATGAGATTTTCAGGAGAGGGAGAGAAATTTTGCTTGAGAGAATCGTGAGAATGATGAGGGTAATTTCGTCCTCAAATTTGGGTTTTGGCTAATGTTGATAGAAACAAATTTGGAGGGTTAAAGTTAAAAAATGAATAAATTTTTTAGTTAATTTTGTAAATTTCCCGAAATTAAGATCATTGCATATTATAGATTAAATATTTCATTATTATCCTCTTCTTCTTCTTTTTTGGTTTATTTTATATGTTAATCTTTCACTCCTAATCTAGCAAAATGTATACTTTCGTATATTACTTCGATTATTAAAATATTATTGAGCATATAATTGTTGGTAACTTAGTTTTCCAAATGATAAATTCACTTTGTCTATTTTCCCATCTTCCCAACATGTATGAGTAAATTTTCGAGTCAGTTTTTGATAGATTTTTTTTAATGTACATGTAGATATCATAATTGGCACGCTAACAAGCGAATAACACACCGCATGCCGTCCCGAGTTGCCCAAAGTTGATGAAATAGAAACGTAATATCACGTTTTCAAATACTTACGAACACAAGAATTACTATTCCATTAATTTAATCTTTTTCTTTCTTTCTTCTCACCTCACGAAAAACATCTTTTCACTTGAGCATCAGCGTGTCTTTGCAGGTACACCCGCCGCGCTTTGATATTAAAGCTTGCAGATGGAAAAAGAGACCCACGTTGTGAAGGTAAAAAACGACTTCTTCTGTACTACAATAGACTCTTAATAGAATTTTGGAGGGGAGTTTTTTGGCATAATATATCAGCCAAGCAATCTTTATATTCCTTAGTTTGATCAAGTGGCATGTCCTCGCCCTTGCCCAGCTCATAAGGAAAAAGATGTGATGAGAGGAAAATATGTTTTTTTTTTCTTTATATGTAGTGGATTGAGTAAAGACAATAGCTAATGTTGCCCAACAAGTGCTCTTCATTACCAATAATCTAGTGTGTGTGATAGGCAATGTGACAAGACAATCAAATGAATATTAATCTTATTTCATAGAATAAAATAATATGAAAGGGGTCATTTTGAAAGCAACAAGTAGCAAAATCTAATTCTAATCTTCTATTTGGGTTGATTTGTTGGATTCAATGCGTGACCAAACCTTAGATTTCGGCTTATCTAAATCCCCACCAAAGCTTATCCACTTGGTCCAAAATTGAATATTTAATTGATCGGCGTCGGATCTTGGAAGGTAATAGCTTATACAACATGCGGAGAGCACGTATCGAAAATCTTTTTCGTTAATATTATTTTTCACACCCAAAATGATTTTCTTTATAAGTTTATTTATTTATTATAAGGATAAACCCTCTACTCAGAATGATAATTTTTAATTTTCTCCTCAAAAGCGTAAAAACTTTAATTTATCTCTATTTAATATTTAATATTAAGAAAACTTCCGAAAAGTTCATCAACGCATTCCCATTAATCCTCATGTAAATTGAAGCTTTTATATTTTTAGAGGCAAATTAAAAATTATCATTTCATTTAAGAAGTGAATTGAAGTTGATCTCAAATGCTGTCCCACATGGGTTGTGAATAATTTGGAGAGATACAACGACATTTGCAGAGTACGGAGGCCCATATATGTTGGGCTTCACCGGGGCATGTCTGGTCCACGAGACGTCACTAATGGGATTGAGCCTCTTTCTTCAAAGTTAAGGAAGACAGATGCAAACCCCACAATCAAACCTTCCAGAATTGTTTTGACTTTGTATTCCATATTTTGACAAATGTGCCTCCATTTAGCTCTAAAAATTTAATCCATTAGCTTTTAAGTAGTTTTTTTTTTTCTAATTATGCTGGCCACTTAAGTTCAAATCATCGAAAAAGTAGAGGCTAAAAATTCATTCGAACTTACCTATCCCACACCAACTCTGCCATTTGAATAACAAAATATAAAAACTAAAATAACGTGTCTAATGTATGTATTTTTAGGACATAATTAATTACATGTTTGGGTTTGTATTTATTTTTTTATATTTTTTATATAAGAGTCTATTATCATTTTTTTTTATTTGGTGCTTGATTTAGTGTTTTTAATTAAATAACTACAATGTCGAAGGTAGTGGTTATGTAGTTGAGTGTGACTTAACTTAATATGAATGTACTGTATATCCACAATTGTCCGAGTTTAAATAATTAGAGGAGACAACAATTAACCATTATTTATTTTAATTTTATGAGACTCACTAAATTGAAAAATAAAAAATAAGAAAAAAAATAAAATTATGAAACTCCCCTACAGGACCTATTTTTATTAAAATATATCACTTCTATTTGATCAACCATATTTATTCTTCAACCAATTATGATAATAAATAGTGAATGAATACAGAGAAGCGGGTGCGACTCAATTAACGTAGCATCCGTTTGGGAGAGCTGCGTTGTGGCAACCATTATTTATTTTAATTTTATGAGACTCACTAAATTGAAAAATAAAAAATAAGAAATAAAATAAAATTATGAAACTCCCCTACAGGACCTATTTTTATTAAAATATATTACTTCTATTTGATCAACCATATATATTCTTCAACCAATTATGATAATAAATAGTGAATGACTACAGAGAAGCGGGTGTGACTCAATTAACATAGTATCCGTTTGGGAGAGCTGACCTATATTCTAGGGGATATTCTTCTAGAATATAGGGTGGGGAGCAGCTACGCTGTGGCAGCACAACTGCCCCAAACGAAATCGTAGTCTAGTGGGGAATTTTTCCCAAGGTCACGTCTGACGTCTGTCACCATTTTGATAGTGTTCGCATGGTTCGAAATCGGCGGTGATTATTCTCTTCAAGAATTGGGACGGTAAATCTATGAGCAATCCTAAATCAATAAAATCACGACAAATTAATAATAGAATTTTTTATCTCAAAAATTCACAAAACAACAAATGTTTTTATCATAAATTTGACGTACTTATATTTTGTTCTTTATTTTTCTAAGAGTGATGATACAACTACAAATTTTTGTATAAATTTATATTGTACAAACTGGCATTAATTTATTAGTTGAATGAAAATATAAAATAATATAAATAAATTATGTAGAACAATAAATATTTAATTCAATCAATTTAATCATGACACATTAATTTATATAAAATAAATTTATATAAAAATTTATAATTATATCATTACTTTTTTTCTAAATTTATAACGGCTGATAATACATCAATAAATTTAATTATTACCAGGTTTGACTTGTGATAATTGAGTGATTTCGGTGAGGCCAGCCCACACGAACACAATAATCCAAAATCCAGCACAACATCATAATAACCGCAAGTCCACAACCGTCGTGAAAAAGCAAGTTACTGGCCAATTTTATTATTACTTCTAAGTTTGGCCAGCAGAGTCTCTGGCAAAATTATGGAATCGAATCTGCTTTAGAATTTGTAATAGCGTGTGATTAGAGAGACATCCTTTAATTTTTTTACAGAATGAAGAAGACATAAGCAATCAGATTCTTATAAAGTGCTCTTAAGCACTAAAAAAATGGGGCACACTCGATGTCAATTGGACAATTATTTGATCAACATGCCACCACCATTTTGAAAAAAAATCACCATCTATAATTATTTTATGGGTCCCATTTGTTGAAATAATTGCTTTATCATTTATTGAGACAAAAGTCCCAAAATAGAAAAGTAAAGCATTTCTTCTCTGTTTTTTAATTTATATATATATTAGGTCTTAAGGTGATGATTATAAAAAGAAAAAAATTCAATAAATCTTAATGCTTTGGATAAAAGCCATTCACAAGGTATAAATATAATATCTTTGTTTTTATCTAAATAAAGTAGTAAGATTTATTGATTTTTTTTTTATGATCATTATCTTAAGACATTATACACTTATGTATAGACTAGACAAGGGGAGGAAGTGCTAAATTTTCTTACGTGAGAATTTTGTCTCAACAAATGGTGAAGTTATTATTATTTATAACATTCCCCTTTAGATCCACCATTTAGTTACAAACGACTATTAAGATAAGAAGTGTTATTAAACGTACCACTTATGTTGTAAATAATGGCTTTACTATTTGTTGAAGATCTGATAGCACTTCCTCCCCTTTGTTTAGCCTATAAATATGTGTATTATACTTTAAAATGTTGATCATTAAAAAATCAATAAATCTTTCAGGTTTTTGATAAAAGCCATTTACAAGTTATAAATGCAATACATTTATTTTTAGTCCAAAATTTTTCTATTTATTTTATTTTCTTTATGACATTATTCCATTAATAATTATTTTCTCTTTCTTTTATGTTTTTTTCCAAAGAGGGAAAATGTCCGCGTGGACAACAGAAAATCAAATGTAATTTTTCACTCTACAACAACAAATCACATACGCATAGTATTGGAATTGTTCGTTAGTCTTTATTACCCCGTTTGGAGAAGAAATTTTCTCCTCAAATATAAGAGTGGGATAGTTGCAATGTGGCAGCACAACTGCATCAAACAAGCTCATATATGATTTTGTAAAGATTTGTATTGATTCAAAATTTTTATAAATTAATTAAACAACCCCCAGTAACAATGCCATTTAACAAAACACATTAAAATCATCACTAAATGAGATCTAGCTACCTTGCAACAGTTGCAAGGTATCACCAATTTTTTATTTTTTGTGATGTTAAATTTCATTTAATCTATTATTTTTTTTATTTACAGTTTATTTATAACATTATGTGCTTTGATTGGTGACCTTTTAAAATGTGATTTTATTTTATTTAATATTATTTACTTTTTTTATTTACATTTGTTTATAAGTTTATGTGCTTTGGCTGGTGATCTTCTTAAATGTAATTTTACTTCATTTAATATTATTTAACTTTATAAAAGAGTGAATATAATAATAAGCCTATGAGTAGATAATAATAAATAATATTTTTTTAATAAAATTACAATATTAAAATTTTATTTTTTAAATAAAATAAAAAATATTAAGAATAATTTTTTAGGACTCACTATTGTTTATTCTATTTTATTTAATATTATTTAATTTCGAAAAAATAAATATCTAAATAATATTGTATAAAATAAAATAAAATAAAATAAATAACATTAACAATAATTTAATTTTTTGAGACTCGTTACTGATTATTTTATTTTATTTAACATATTTAGTTTTATGAAAGAACACATATAATAATAAGCCTATGACTATATAATGTTAAATAAAATCAAATAAATAATAATAATTAAAAATGATATTTATTTTTTAAGACTCACTTCTGATTATTTTATTTTATTCAATATTATTCAATTTTTTAAAGAACAAATATAATAATAAGTCTATAACTAAATAATATTAAATTAAAAAAATTAAAAATTATATTTATTTTTTAATGCTCACTACTGATTATTTTATTTTATTTTATTTAAAATTTTTTAGTTTTTTAAAAGATTAAATATAATAATAAGCCTATAACTAAATAATATTAAATAAAATGAGAATAAATAATATTAAATAATATTTATTTTTAATAAAATAAATGATATTAAAAATTAATTATTTTAAATAAAATATATAATATTAAAATAAAATTTATTTTTTAAGACTCACTACTAATTAAATAACATAAATTTGAAACAATTTGGATTTATGTACTAAAAGTTTTAATTTTTTAATTTTTTTAAAATTTTGATAAATATCAAAGAATATAATATTAATATTTAAATAAATAAATTTCTATCATTGAAACTAAACCTTTCATTAAATCCAACGGTCAAAAAGGATTGAAATAAAAAAAAAAACCAAAATCAAGTAATACTTCGCAACTGCTGCAAGGCAGCTGAGTCCCACTAAATGTTGTACTAGATTTTTGTTACTTTTCAATGAAGTTTCCTTAGGACCGCATGTGATGATGTAAGAAAGAAAATGCGGATCACAACATTGCTTGATTCTCTAACGTTCACTTTCCTAGTCATCAATCTTTGTCTCGTCTTCCCAAAGCAAAAGCGAAATACATCTCTCCTTTATAATGCCCTCTTTCCCCCTTTCATCTCGACTTCCAAACACTCGAGATTTAACAGAGAAATAATTTTGCCACTTGAGGGTGTGATAGCTAATAAGCTAGCTACATAGCATTGGCATTAGAAAGATGTCAGATTGGGGCCCTGTTTTCGTGGGTGTTGTGCTGTTCATATTGCTAACACCAGGCTTGCTCATTCAGGTGCCGGGCCGGAGCAGGTTTTTTGAGTTTGGCAACTTTCAGACCAGTGGTGCTTCTATTCTGGTTCATTCTATCGTGTATTTCGCTCTCATGTGTATCTTTTTGTTGGCTATTGGTGTCCACATGTACTTGGGCTAGCTAGCTAATATGTATATAATTGCCCATAGAAGAATTAATTACTAGTGAAATTGGTATTGGTATGTGAGATTGCTTCGTTGTTCGTTTTCATCTTCTCTGCATCTTTCATTTTTTGGATAAGATTTGTGATTATGAATCAAATGGTCCTTGGATAGTAAATGACAATTGTACACTTTCCATTAATTAATTTTATTACCTGTTCTGTGGACTATGATTTTGTAATTTGCTTAATTATTATTGGTTTGTAAATCTGGATCCGAGTTACTCTGGCACCCTTTTATTTGACGCTGCAGTATTGATGTTCATTTCTGGATTCACTTTTGGGTTGATGCATCAGTTTTTACTGACTGGGAAGCTTGTTGCGATATAAAAAAGAGAGAATCAAAGAATTTTATGTCTTATTGGCAAGTGCAATCAAAGAGTTGATTTCTCAAAATTGTATGGCGGATATTGCAATTATAGTGTTCCTTAGCTTAGAGAGTTTTCGTAGTTTTATGTTGCTGACTCTACTAAGTTTTTGTTGCTACTACAACTTATAATTTATTATGTACATTATTATAAAATTTTAAGAGGTTAGCGGCAGCGCAACTGTCCTATACGCACCCTAAGGAGTGAAGGGGAGAAGTGGAAACTTCAAAAGAGATTGAGCGACGTCATACCAAACAATTTTGAGGGTTTAGCAGCAGCGCAGCTGTCCCAAATACACCCTAAGGAGTGAAACGGAGAAATGGAAGCTTTAAAAAAAAAAAGATTGAGAGGCGTTGTACCAAATAACAATACAATATAGATATGACCTTTGATAGTATGATTAAATTAACAAATGTTTGAACGAGAAGAAGGGTGCTTGTTCTTCCTCTTGGGTATTATTGTCTGTGTGACTCAAATGTATGGTTAATTAGATTGATACACTATTCACTCTTCAGATGATAACATAAGATCAAGTTGATGGATTGATAGCAAATTAATATATTTTCACGGGTCGAAAACAATCAGAATCAAGCTAGAGCGACCAAAAATCATCATATAAGAAGATTACCATGGAACTGTATGGCAAATTACACAAATAGACAAAAACTTCATTTCATTTCATTTGAACTCTCACACCAAGCTAGCTAGTGATGGCAGTAAAATGGAAGATACAACAAAACTAAATTTTTTTTTTTATTTCATTTCATTTAGATTATGAGATACGATTTATTTGCTTCCTAGATGAAGAGATGAACATGTAGAATAACAAGAAACAAAATAAGAAACAAACCATAGAGAACAGTGTGCACAAATATGGCAGCAATACTAGTCTTCATGTTCAAAAAATCAACCGCTCGATTCCTTGCAGGCATCTGCAACACCAACCCTGGTGACAGAAATGCGAAGAGCGCCGCAGCTATAAGCGGTGCAGCCCAATCATTCATCCTAAGCTTGAACAATTGTCCCAGAAACTTCCCAGTTGTTCAGCCCTTCAAATGAAGAATAATGGAAGCAGGGGATATATGATAAGTATAACAAAGGACCTAATTTATTGGCAAGTGCTCAAGTCCACAAGGTAAAAAATAGGAATCCCAGAAAGCTATTAAATGAGCCATTGACTGTCAACTTTATGCTTCTTTTAATAATCTTGTTGTTCTGTTGGGATAAGGCAGGGCATCATTTTCTGTCCATCATCTCTCGAGCATAATTTTATGAATGATCACTATGCTTTCAGAATATCAAAAGCAGTACCATTTGGCAGCTATTGGTTGGTGGCTTAATGCTTCAATTGATTACTACTTGATTAATATATTACTACAGTGTTTATTGGGGGAATTAAGTACTATTAGTCAAACAAAAAGCTCTAGAAAAAATAGCGCGGGTCCATTCTTTCTTATTCTATCTATCTTTATTTTTTTATTTCTTTATGATAAAGCAAAAAAAAAAAAAAAGGTTCTGAAAGAAGACAGCTAAATCAGCAAGGGGGCTGGGAATCGAGTACTCATTATATTTTTTTTTATATGTGTAACCAAAAATTTCATGATGGTAATAACACGAATATTGATGAAATTCTTGTTTTCCGTACTCAAGTTTGATCCTCACATTAGTGTATTTAATGAGGGACATATGATCTAAATCTAGAATACTCACAATCAAAAGGTATATACTGTCTCTCACTACCTTCTTATCATGTATAAAATTCAAGTCATTAAAGATGATAAAATTCTCCATAAAAGAGTGTTTTATTTGAATCTATTTTTCATGTCCTCGGAAATCAATCAAGCCGGGATCAAACCTTCTACTTCCCTTACCTTTTTGGTAAGCATTCAAGAATGATAGATCTTAGCTTATCGCCATCCTTAGTTACCGAAATGACTAGAATTCGCTACAAGCCTATTCTGATTTGACGAAAATGAGACTTTCCACTCTTCTTGACTCATCTTTCAATCAAGCTAAGCATGGGATAATAATCCTCAATTCGACATGTCATCAACGTTAGTGAATACACGTGTGACAAGTTGTGTTGTGTGATGGGCAAGTAGTAATTGCATCTGAAAATATGTCCCATCTCATCAAAAATTCCGAAGCTCGGTGGCGACACCGGCGCACATCAATCGACACTTGGCACGTGCTAGTGTCCACACGTACCAAGACCAGACAGCCCCCGCCCCGCAAGTGACCCAAAATGTCTTTCTTGTGCTTACCAAATTTTATTATTCCCACAACAGCAACTATCCCTCTCGCTCTTACAAGGTAAAGGGCAAAGCTACCATTTTCGTCTGCTCATTTGATCACTCACTTTGTTAACTGTTTTAAAATCAAAAACTTTTCAAGAAAGAATGGCCGACTGGGGACCAGTGGTAATTGGGGTGGTGCTGTTTGTGTTGCTGCAACCGGGGCTCCTGTTTCAGCTACCGGGACACAGCCGGCTGTTGGAGTTTGGTAGCATGAAGACCAACGGCAAGGCTATTTCTGTTCACACTCTTATCTTCTTCGTTCTCTATGCCATCCTCATCTTGGCCGTCCACGTTCACATCTACACTGGGTGATCCGGTTACTCACTGGGTATGAGTCTTTTTCTTGTCGTAAGTTGTAACTGTTCTGTTTTGGGTCAACTTTTAAGCACAGATCTGAACATATGGGATATTTGTTTCGGTTTCTTAATTGTTTGCGTAAAAGCCTGTAAATTTTGGCACTGCTCTTTTAAGCTTTAGTTGGAAAGGAAGTTCAAGATTAATTGACTTTAGCATCTTTAATCTTTGAAGCTTCAATTTTTAGCTTGTTTTTTCACATTCACTTTATATTATCGAAGCATATGTCCCGTATTAGTGAAATGTATTTATTCTAAAATAGGATTTTTTTTTTGTTTTTTTTCTTAATTATGAGGTATTTTAGGGAGGGTCCAACTCTAGAAGACATTTTAAATCCATACTACAACCCAGGCTCCATTAGTCTTCTACAGGGCGGACCTGTTAGTGGGCAGCCCGGTATAAGGGGGGAAAAAAAAAATCAGTTAGTTTGATTAAAATTACGAAAATGCCAGTAATTGCTAATTACGAAAATACCATCAATTGTTAATTACAAAATACCATCCATCATTATTACTTTTCCTTTACTTCCACCGACACCATTGGAAAAAATAAAAAAATTTCCAAATCCTTCACGATTCCTCATTCTTCATCAATTCACCTTCACTGCTTCACAAATCATAATTCATCATCCGCTCTATCTTCCAATTTCTTTGCAATATGTACATTTTTCTATTCGTATGTTACTATACTTTTAGAACTTGCATAAATTATTTATTTTTCTTAGATAGATTTTATTGATTTATTTTACATATTATTTTAATTTATTATTTTTAATGTTTGATTGGCTTTTTATTTTTGTAATTAGTTTTGTGATTTATTAGTTTGAGTTGATTTGTTATTGTTATTTTTTCACTAATAATATTTTTTTAAAATGAAAAAGATAAAAAAATTGAATTGTTTAATTTATTTTAGCATGCTAATTAAGCTTGCGATTATTAATTAATTTATTAATTCTTATGTAGTTTCATGTTATGGTAATTTATAGGTTATAATGTTTGATAAATTCAAGTCAAGGAAAACTCTCCTTTCATTTTTTTACAAAGTAGGTGAAACAGTTTAAAGGATTCATTTAAACATATTGATAAAAGAATGAATGCACAATCTTCACAACAAGTTTTAGAGAATATGTTGCAACTAAAAATCTCAATAGTAACTATCAAGTGGTTAAATACTATTGATTTAGAATTCATAATTGATGAATTTTATTGTTTGAAGTCGTGAAAAGTATAATTTTAGTTATATTTTTATTTTTATAAAATTATTTTGTTTAAATTAATTATTATTTGGTTTAAGATTTTTAATGTCCTCATCTTATTATGTGTATTTTATTTTTTTGTAAAATTTTATTTTCACTTTAAAATATAACTTTTTTTTTTAATTTAATTTGGGGTACTTTAAAATCCCCCAGTCTTCTACGTTCACTTGCGTTCACTTGCTAAAGGTTTTGAATTTAAAATTTAGAATTTAGAATTTTTTTTTTTGGGTTGCACTGGCTTTGGCTCTGGAATTTTTACCACCTTGGGTGCATTTGACATACTGTATTGTATTATGTTATATTATATTATTTTAATATTGGTGTATTGTTATTATATTGTATTGTATTAGTACTATATTATAATAATATTATATAATATTTGATATTACATTGTATTGTATTAATTTTTTTGTGATTAATTTAAATATTATATTATATTAATATATTTAAATTGTATTAATATAAATATTATTTTTAATTTTAAATTAATATTATTGAAATTTATTTATATTTAAATATTTATTATTAGTTATAATAAATTATAATGTAAAAATAAAAAAATATAATATAATATTAAATTAAATTAAAAAATTATATGTATTTATTACTAATAATAATAATAATAATAATAATAATAATAATAAGCAAAAGCAAATGCAAATGCAAATGCAAAAGCGAAAGCGAAAAAAAAAAAAACAAAGAAAACGGCAGTTGCTGCATTAGTTTGGACCTATTAATGCAATGTTGCTGTGGCTTTTTATCTGTCAAACATGACCGTATAAATTTAATGCAATGAAGAGTTTTAATAACTCAACTAAACTTACCCTTGATATATGCAAATTCAAATATATTGGTTTTGCTATTGGTATTCTCTGTTACCTATCATCAAGTGGCTTAGTGGGTTTTGGTTTTGAATTTAAGTAACACAAACTAATTCAAAGTAAAAGAAATGATCTATGCTCTTTTGATTCAGCTTAAGCCTGAGAAATTGCTAGATTGATGCTTGCTTTTTGGCCAGGGCAAGAATGCTGCGTGGCGCATGCGTTCAGTGGAATATGGAGCTTTCCTATAATTATACAAAGAATAATGACATTATTGGGTAAAGAAAAACAACAACAACAACAACTATAGGCAATGATATTGTAAATACATTCCCTTTTGGTGGAATGCCCGAATTACTACTGAAAAGAGATACTTTTTTTTTTAAACTATTTTCAGTAATAATAGAATTATTATTTATTATTAAGGGACCTACTAATATTCCAATTAGCAGTGATTTGAGAGGGAGATTAGTTTGAAATTCTGCAAGTTTAGTGTCATCGAGAAGACAAATCACAAGAAAAAAATAAAGGGCAGCACCACATAATAAAGACGGCATGATTGGGTTGCAAACACAAAACACAAACTTGTACATACTAACTTGATTTGATAAACAAAATTAAGTTCTTTCAAAATAGAAAGGCAATTTTATAATTTGATTTGATACACTCCGTTAATTGTTGTGATGTTTTATAGTGTCCATGTGAGAATCAATATCCAAAACAAACATGGAGACATATATCGAGTTCATCTGGCATTCAAGATAAACAATTTTTACTTATACACATTTTTTATCTAGTTCGATAAAAAGAAAAATATAAGTGGAGTTTTATGTACGGATTAAAATTCTCTCATGATCTAGCATTTCAAAATTCTTATATCATGTGGCATGTAGCAATAGTGTATAGATATAATTTAATTTCTTTATATTTTAAATTTATTAACCACCAATCAACATATGAACTTTTATTCAAAAGAAATTCAAATCAGAAGAGGATGAAGATATTTGTCTCCATGTTTGTTTATATATAATAGAAATAAATTAACTGATGGAGATATTTTTTAGTGTTCAAACTTAAATAATCATTTCAACATGGGTGATCCAATATGAATGCATAAATTTTTTTTAATAAATTTATTTTCTTAATAAACTCATCATCAAACTATTCAATTTATTTTCTTTATGCATTCTCCATACTCGATAGAATTGTTCACAGCCTTTGCTACTTGCTTCAGCCAGGGTTATGTAAATGGGTCGGGTCAAGTATTTAAAGGGGTTGAATATTTGGCTTGTAGCTACCGTGTTCGTCCAAGTATCTTAATGGCTTTTGTTTCATTTTGACTCAAGAGCGAAGCTAGTGACACCCCTCCATTATTATTATTATAAAACCCAACTTCAAAGAAAATTTCATTCCGACTTAGCGTTAGTTTGTTAATACTCTAACTTTTAAGATAATTATCATTAGTTGTGCTATAGAAATAATTAAGTATGAAGAGAATCAATTTAACATTTGATAAAATTCATTTTTAAAAGCGCTGTGAATATTAAAAATAGTAATGTGTTTTTGGTAAATTTTAGTATTAAACTGCTGTAAGAATATAAATAACTGAATTAGACATAATGTTAAATAAAATTTATTTATATATTTATAAACATGCATCGCTTGTCGTATTGGGCTGCATGGGACATAGTGATGTCAATGGGGCGGGGATCATGATCCCCGAATCTGAACCCGATTTAGAAGCTATCCCCCGAACCCGCCCTATACCCAAAAATTTGTAATGGGGGATAGTTTAGGTAGATTCCCGAATTGAGCGGGGATTAAAACGGGGACCCGATCCCCATTTTTTAAATAATAATTTCTAAATATTTCAATTTCCTCTTTTTTTAAAAAAAAAATAATTCTAACAACCTCCATATTTAGAAATAAAATTCCAAATGATCAAATTCCATATTAGAAATAAAATTACAAGTGATCAAATTTTAACAACCTGCACATAAATAAAAACATAATAATTCTAAGCTTTCGACATAATTACAAATGATCAAATTTTATACGACAAATCAAAATAATTTTAAGTCTTCAACATAAACTTGTAGCCATCACCATTCATGCACATTCTAAGATTCTTCATAAACTTATAACAACATAAACAAAAAAAATTAATAAAAACAAGTTTTAACAATTCAACTTAATAAATACTTGACAAGATAATATAAACTAAAACTATATACCTCTACAGCCTCTACATCTGTTTCAATCTCTAGCTTTTTATCCAGAATCTTGGCATATGCCGGAGAGGTCGATGCCACAACTACTTAAAAAATATAAATATAAAAATCAAGTTAATTATTACTTAATTTAAATAAATAAAAATTCAAAAATTAAAATGCAAACCATAAACCTCCACAAATAGCACATATCCAATTTTGACTACACATCAAAGCTTCCAATGTGCTTGGATGAAGTCTATTGCGATATGGGCTTACAAATCGACCATTAGTGCTGAAAGCAGATTCAGAAGTAACAATAGTAACTGAAATAGCCAAAACATCTCTTGCAATTTGAGACAATATAGGATAGTTACCACCATTCATCTTCCACCAAGCTAAACCATCAAATTCTTCCTCAACATTAAATGGTACTAAATTTTCACCCAAATAAGTGTCTAGCTCATCCTTTACTTCCTTATTACCAACATTAACAAAACTAGTAAACCCCGAAATCCATTCAGTCGAACTCTTGTAGAACCCAAACTCTGCATAGAATGAGAAGTACTTAAAGAACTAGAGCTATACCCAGGAGAACTAGTAGCTGATGCATATCTAGTTTTATACTCTTTCACTATACTTTGACAATCACCATACACTATCTGGACACGAGAAGTAGCATCATCCCCATAAATCATGGAAAAGTAATAGTCAACCAACCTAATTTTGAACCTAGGATCAAAGATACATGCAATAGATAATATTTCACTCATGTCATGCCAATACTTATCGAACTTTTCAATCATTTTCTGTGCCATGATTCTAAATTCTTGATACCTAGGAGTTGAAACCCACTCATTCAAGCGCAATCTAATATCACACACATGGCGCAGAAATAGATTAGATGTTGTATAACTAATACCAAAAAACAATGTTGTACAATCATAAAAACATTTCAAATCATTTTCTAGGCATTAGCCAACCAATCATGCTCACCAGGCAAACACTTATATTGTCCATCAATATTCTTCAATCGACAAAAAACGTTCTTATAATGTAATGCAGAACATATTATGAGATAAGTAGAATTCCACCTAGTTGGATAGTCTTGTACGAGTTTTCTACCATAAGTAATGCCTAATTTACGTGCATTCTCATTAAATGTCGATTTCTTTTTAGTTGATCATGACCAAAAATAACACTCTCATGAATGTGGGCACAACAACGAACATGAAACTTTTGTCCACCCAAAATGAGATCATTTTTATCTAGTGCCAACAACATAAAATCAATCATACGATCATTAGTAGCAGCATTGTCAACAGTTATAGAGGATAACTTATGCTTAATGTTGAGCTCCAATAACGAACTCATCAGCTTATCACAAAGCACTTGGCTATTTTATTATAAGCAAACAATTAAGAACTATACAGATACAAAACATTAAATCTGATTTTACCATGTGCTGGATTTAAAACCAACTAGTACTAAGATATTTAAAAGATAAAATACAAATACTCGCTTATTCTTTGGCTGTTGAAGTTCCGTAAGACTATAAAATCATCATATACATTAATACATGTATACTCACGGCATCAATAAGGGGAGAAATCAGGGCAAGGTGATTTGAGACTATTCATATTCATCAACTCAGTGGAGCCCTTAATTGTTTGATTAGGATAAAGGGATTTTGCTATTCTTACTTTCCTAAGACTCCCTACAGGACAAAAAGTTGGCCTCTCACTACGCAATGCATTTAATTTTGTTAGCCAAACTTATACTGACATCAATCAACATTAATAATTAAATAATAATAATAATAACTAATTAATTAATTAATCACTCATAAGAGCTTGCAAATGAAAGGATTATATTTAACAAAATGCTTGATTTTATATACTTGGATTATGTAAAAGATAACTAATAAGTTGCAACTCTTGCAAATTTTATGTTTTAATTCCATAATTTATGTTCAAGATTATATTATTAAATGGTATTTACCAGATAGCTTATTACAACAGTTTTGCAAAAGAATGTAGAAGAAAATTGGCAGTAGAACTTCTCTCTTCACTCACTACCAAGGTTAAGTAGCATCCTTTAAAGAAATAAAAATAAAGTTACTGGAATGATGAGACTTCTGGTGAAACTTACTTAGTCTTTAATCTTTTTATTTAATCTTTTTGTTTCTATCTATTTTTTACTACACATACCAAATATTGAATGTGCAACTAATTTTTACCTTGATTTCAAACTTTTAGATTTACCCATTATCATATATTTCCAAGCACCGAACTGGAATACTATAAGATTTTTCTTGTTTTTTCTTCCTATAATTATTTCTTTCCTATTATATAAACTAAACTTTAATAAATTAATACATTCTTTGGTCGACATATCACCACTCTTAAAAAGTAAAATTAAAAAAAAAAGAAAAGGCTGAATTACCACCTCCCACTCAAACAAAACAAAACTCTTAAAACAATCCAAATAGAAAACTACAAGAAAAATAAACAGAACCCATTTGCTTAATTATTACAAACCCCACAACATAAGGGGTTGTTGATTACTCAATTTTTTTTAAGGTCTTTAAGCATCTGTGTTCTATCATGCCGAATAAGTAGCAGAGTAGTTGATAGAATACCTAGGAATTCTCTACATTACTGATGCCCAAAAAAAAAAAAAATTTAACATGGAGCTGAAAGAAAAGCAAGTAGGCAATATGCAAAATAGAATCAGACTAAAAAATCATGACTACCCAAGCTATAAACCAATTAAAACCTTAAAGTTTCAATTGATAGCACAAGTAAACTAATGAAGCTAATATTACTGACAAACAAATTGCAACCAGTATCAATGAAACCAGATGCAATTTGAAATAAACAAACAAAGAAAGAAAAGTAGAAAAGGCAAAAACCTTGCGGCAGGAGAACCAACAGGTGCGGTTGAGTGTTGGTAGGTGATGACGAATGGTGGCGGCTGAGTGTTGGTCGGTGACGGCGAACGATGGCGGTTGACCGGCTGTTAGTGACGACAGCAACTCACAAGCTGTTAGGGTTTCTTTTTGGGGAATAAAATTGTTTCGATGGCATTACAATTTCTAATTCAAAAGTTTAAAATATTAGGTTTTTTTAGGGGGGCGGGTTAGAGGATCCGAAAAAATCGCCAAACCTAAACCCGAAAATTTTTGGGGTTTAGACCCATACCCAAACAGACTCGAATTTATTTTCAAACTAATGGGATGACATGCAGGAACCACCAAGCACCGAATCAAGGGGGTTTGATCATGGTGTTAGGCTGTCAGTTGTGGGTGTGGCAGTGTGGGTGGCTAGGTGTGACCATGTGGGAGAGTTTTAAACTTTTCTGTCAAAGTTCGTTTGGTTGCAATTTGTGAAGTGAAATTATCAAATTGGTTATGTGAATTTGAATAATTAGATTGGGGATCGGGTTTGGGTTTCAAATTTAGATATGTTTTTTTTATTTTTTTATGTCAAAACCAATCGGTTTCATAGGTGTAAACTGTTCGGGTTTCAAGATTAACCCGAACCGAACTAGAAACGGAATAAAACTTCGGTTTAGGTTCAATTGGGGTTAACCCGACCCGAACGCCCACCGCTAATAAGAATTAAACATATTTGCACACACATGTGAAAACACACACGTGCACACGCACATTCACACAGGCACACACGTCCACAGGCACACACGTGCACCACACTCACATGCGCCCGCACACACACACAAACATACTCATATTAACAAACTACTTGCATTCAGAATCAATCCTTTTTCTTTGTTGTTTTTAATTTTTAACCTGTTCCTTTTATATAATTAAAATAAATTGCACAAATTTAGAATAATCTGTTGTTCTTTTTCTATTTCTTATTTATTAAATAATTTTATTTTTAAGATTGCTTTCAAATTATAATTTAAAATATGTGTAATTTAAGCCAATGATTAGTATTAAAAAATTCATCACCTAGAAAACTTTTTAATTTGCATGTAGGGTAACAATAAGATTGTAAAAGAAATAAGAAATAATACAACATTACTTTAGGTTTTAGCAATAAAAAAATTAAATGAAAAATTAAAAGATTATTTTTTTAAAAAAGAGATTTTCAGAAATCAAATAAATATAACTGAAAAAGGGGCTTCATGAGGAGATCAGAGGGGTGCCAATAATCCAATTCAAAATAAAATCTAAAACTGCTAAATCTCAATTCAAAAAGGTTTTTGCAACGATGCAACAAATTTTCACGAAACCCTATCACCACTCTTTATGTTAAATTATTTATGCAGCATTGTGCTTTAATCTATCAAGAATTATGCCTTTCCAAGATTCCTTATTATTTGGAAAATGTGTGCTTTTAATTGACTACACTAACCAGCAAAAGGAAGAGTACAACTAAGATTACCTATGATTTTGAATAACAGGAAAATAACGAACAAAAACAACCTAAATACAAACTACTGATCTCTTTGAAGATAACAAACAACAACAACAACCTAAATAAAAACCACAGACCTCTTCGAGGGAAAACATAATTGAAATTAGCCTTGATGATAATTGAAGCAATTGAACACAAGGTCGGAGCAAAAAATGCTCCACTTTTGTCGCCCCCTCTCATTGATAGTTGTATCACAAATTGTTGTCCCATACACGTGAAGAAATCCAACAGCCCATAGTCAAATTCGGGTCTAAAAATGTTAAAAAACATCAAAACTCCAGCAACTAATAGAAAGAAGAGAGTGTATTATAAAGTGCTGGATTTATAAAACTTATACTAGATAAAGCACGCAATGTAGTTAAAAGCCATACAAGAGAAATCATTTAAAAGCTGGCGAAACACCTTGTTCATAGGCTGCTCAAAGAAATTAACCGGATTAACTGGTTACACTTGATTCCTTCAGCTTGAGTGCATAGATGAAATAAAATAAAAAAGAACCGAAACTAAGACTACGAACGCGTACGCCATCTTAGGACTCGAGGTATTAAACCTATATTAAAAGAAAATTCACTTATCACAAAATAATAATAATAATAATAATAATAAAAATAAAAATAATAATAATAATAATAATAAAATTAACAGTAAATAAATAAAATAGCAAATACCCGATTCCTCTTGTGATTTTTTTTATAGCACTGGTGGATTGCTGCTTTATCTTATTCAAGTCCACACTATCATTGAGAATTAGTTAGTATAGCCAATAATACTAATTACACTACCAGTTATGTTCATGCTACTGTGATTTCTCTATTTGTTGGGAGCTAGCACTTTCTTGGTTTTCCACTTGAGATATGAACTGCAATCACCAATTAATTCCTCGAGAATATAAAATTAGAGTTCTTAATAGCTATTATGGTGTAATAAGTTTCTCAAGATTGATATAGATATAGAAATTAGAAAGTTGAATGGACACTCAATAATGTGAAAGATCATGTATGGTGGATATAAATAATTAGTGCGGCAGGCTATATGATAGTTCTAGGGGTGACATTTATAATTCATAATGCAATAACAGGTTCGGGGTTCTTAGATGTAGTTATAAATATTGGATCTTCTTGTCTGATTAATATCGGGGTTTCTAAATGTAAACCCTTCGGGTTTGAGGACTAACCCGAACAGAACCAAAACCCAAATAAAACTTCGAGTTAGGTTCAATTGGGGTTAACCCAACCCGAACGCCCACCTCTAATAAGAATTAAACATACGCGCACACACACGTACACACACACACACACGTGCACACACACATCCACACGCACGTGCGCGTGCGCGCGCACACACACACACACACTCATATTAACAAACTACTTGCATTTATAATCAATCCTTTTCCTTTATTGTTTTTAATTTTCAGCATGTTACTTCTATCTAATTAAAATAAATTGCACAAATTTAGAATAATCTATTATTCTTTTTCTATTTCTTATTGATTAAATAATTTTATTTTTAAGATTTCTTTCAAATTATAATTTAAAATATGTGTAATTTAAGCCAATGATTAGTATGAAAAAATTCATCACCTAGAAAACTTTTTAATTTGCATGTAAGGTAACAATAAGGTTGCAAAAGAAATAAGAAATAACACAACATTACTTTGGGTTTTAGTAATAAAAAAATTAAATGAAAAATTAAAAGATTATTTTGAAAAAAAAAAGAAGAGATTTTCATAAATCAAATAAATATAACTGAAAAAGGGGGCTTCATGAGATTAACGAACAACACATTAATAGGCCACAGAAAACAACCACCACCTTCCAAAATCACAGAATGGTGATCAAAAGATTAACGAACAACAGATTAATAGGCCACTGAACAGTGATCAAGTGAATACTGAAACAACAGATTAATGGGCCATAGAATGGTGATCAAGTGATTGATGAACAACCCATTAATGGGCCATAGAACGGTGATCAAGAGATTAATGAAGAACCCATTAATAGGCCACATAATAGTGATCAAAAGATTAATGAACAACACATTAATCAAAATAACCATCTTCCAGCAGTTAATGGGTAAGAGATCAATGAGTAAAAGATTGATGGGCAAGAGAATGATGATTAAAAGAATCATATACCATAAACAGAGATTATTGTGTAAGAGCTTGCTGAGTTGATGATTCATCTGCAAGCGGTTAATCTGCAAAATGGTGATCAAAGGATTGATCAGCAAGAGAATGATGGACCAAATATTACTAAGCAAGAGATTATTGAGCAAGAATTGATGTGCCAGTGATTCATCCACAAATGATTAATCCATCATCACTAGGAAGCAGGTCAAATGCAAACATGTTGCAAAGATGAAGATTGAATATAAAGATAGTACGAGGTTACTGTTTACAGAGGAAGTTGCAAAGATAGATATTGAATATGGAGATAGTACGAGGTTACTATTCACAAATATGGAGAATCTTTAAGAAAGATTCTTTAACATATGAGCCCCAGATTTGTTTTGTTTTTCTTTAATTAGCGTATTGTCACGGGATGAGTTTTATTGCGCAGTAAACCGTGCGGCACTTAGACGACTTCCTAACATACAAGTCGCTAAGTAAGCCTTTCTGAACTTCTCAACTAGCCAAGCAAGAATGCTTTGCAGAAAATGATAGAGAGAAGAGAACAAAGTGGACAAAATATATTTTTATTATACACAAAGAATGAATTACAAGAGAGCTTTACAAGAGGGCTAGAGAGCTTGTGTGTGTGCTTGAGTGTTTGTGAGTGTGATGTGGTTGGTGGGAAAATGAGGGGGCTCACCCCTATTTATAGACTTGGGTGCAAGGTTCTTGAAGTTTCCATGCAACTTGCACAAATATCTCCTAGGGGGCTAAGTGAAAAGTCCTAGAAAGTTCTAGCTATTTACAAATTGTAGAGAAGTCTAGATCTTGGGCCTTGGTGGGTGATTTGCTAAGTGCACCACGGATAATTTGTTATGTTGGCGGCCCATTTCTAAGCGCATCCCTCTTTTAAGCGCATCTCGCCTTTAGTGTTAAATGCACCCGGACTTTTAAACGCACTTCGGTTCGAGGTGGATTTTTACTAAGAGTACATGTGTGCGCGGAACTAGCCTCCGTTGGTGGAAAATTTGAACGGCCTGTGACAATAAGCTCTTTAAAAAAGAAAGAATTTTCTTTATGTTTGACATAGATCAAAGTGAGAAGCATATGTCTCAATTTTAGTGCATTTTTTCCCTCTCAAGAGCTACATTTTTATAGGCCATGCTGTTGAGAAGAGATTTTCAAAATGGTTTATAAAAGTGGTTATAATTTCCTCTCCATCCTCTGTCTACTCGTTAGTCTCATTGACTATTCACAAAACAATGCCTTTATGTTGAAGAACTTTTTGCTTTTGTCCCTTTTTTATTCTTGACACACGCAAACCCCAATCTCCTTTCTCACCAACCCCTGACCAAAGAGCCCAAGAGCTTGTGGGAATACTTTAGTATCTGATAAGAGAAAAACTTAAGTAGATGATGTTCGGGAAATTATCCATCGTCCACTCAATTTTTCACCGTTTTTCAAAAATACATAATTCTTTTTTTTTTTTGCTGGAATCCACCTGAAGTTATATTTCTTTTCACTTTTCCACTTCCGTTTGGAGACCGTTATAACTTTGCTAACATCATAAGGGTAAAATCGTCATTTCACAACGACACAGTGGTGGATAAGTGCAAAATAATATAATTTTAAGTGGAGTTCAGCAAAAAAAAAAAAATTAAGAATTGTGTATTTCTGAAAAAATATAAAAAAACAAGTGGTCCGTGGATAAATGATCTTTAACATTTGAGAGTAAAAAAGTCATTTAAACAATATTCCGTTAGTTTTCTTAATGGTACCCAAACGGAATTGGAAAAGTGAAAAGAAATATAACTTCAGGTGGATTCCAGCTAAAAAAAAAGAATTGTATATTTTTGAAAAAATTAGAAAAAATAGATGGACGGTGGATAATTTCCCATAATGTTATTACTTAATGATTTAAAAAAATCTCTTTTGATATTTAGTTTTTTATATTGTATAGAATAAAATACTTCTCGTATAAAAGATTTGTGAAATTTGAATTACTAGTTCTGGAATGAATTCCATGAAGTTCTAAAATAACTAGAATTTTGCCCCAGTACCATATGTATCATATGTTGTTTCAATTAAAAATTTTATGATTACTTTCTCTAGCATGTTTGGTTTTTTTAATGGATAAAGAGAATGAATACTGCCAAGCTCATGAATATACATGATCACTTCTTAAATATCTTGTCGTTCTCAGCCATCTTGTGCAGACTTCTAAAATTACCTACAATTAAATTGAATCAAGTATCGAGTATGACGATCAAATAAGTTAAAGGAATAGGTTTTAGAAATGTGAAAAAAAAAAAAATAGCTCAACATCATCCATAATATGATGGTTGGGAGCGAAGAAAAAGTCTCGTACAACCTTTTGGTTTGAAGCGCACCAAAGCATTGTAAGTTAAATTTTATAGTAAAAATCTTAACCATCCACCATATAATGATTAGTGTTGAGTATCCTACTATACATGCATATCAAAAGCTTAGCACAATTGTGTTCAACAGTGAATTCAAATTAAACAATGAATTCAAATTATTTACGATGATCCTAATTCACTGAACCCAACAATCACCCTCAATACTATAAATTTATTTGTTCATCTTTATTATTATTCTAACCAAAATATCCTTCGTGATACTTGGATAAGATTTTAATAGTGTACTATAGCCAGAAAATATCTGGTATCAAAATATCTGTCAAATTTGAGAGCAGATGCAGTTACAATTATTGATGAATCCCATAAATTAAAGAGTGAAGTTTTGTTTCAATTAAAAATAATAAATCTTGTGATTTATATTTACTTCATTCAGGAAACACTAGATAGCAAGTGCGAATCTCTCATGTGATGTTGCCTTAAATTATCCTGCTATTTTATCTATGTTTTGAGTTAATTATAGTATTTTAAATTATAGTATAAGAAGAAAAATTCTGGTAGAATTTCAGGTGATGTCCTCTTCAGTTAGTCCCTTGAATGATTAATGTAATATTACAAGAATGCGAATAAACTAAAAAACCTAATTCCAAATGCAATTTAGACTGTGTATGTTTAGGGCACACATGACTGAGAATACGATATGATTATATATATAAAATACTTATCATGGATTAAAATTTGGGATGAATTTATACATATATATATATATAGAGAGAGAGAGAGAGAGAGAAATTAATTTGTGAGATGGGAATGACTAAAGTTTCAGTATTTCTCTTACACTAGTTAGTGTAAACACGACTCAACAGTTCCTTTTGAGATGAACCCTCGTGAAGGAGTGATTTATAAAATTCATGATCCATTTGTTCGAAGCAATTGAGTGTTTAATTGTGCCTGCAAGTTTGCTAAAGACTGGAAAACATAAAGCAGTTACAACTCCCATAATTGGACAAAAAAACATATTATATAAACCAGGAAATAGATGTTCACTATTATCATTAAATTGCTAATTGATTTTTGAATCAGCCTTTTACATTCATGCATCTCCGTATTAGTGCAAATTATTCTTCAACATTTCTCTTGATTTTGGTTTAATAAAAAGGTGATTGAAAGACTGGTTTTAACAGACTTGATATCATCATTATCTGTGGTTATTTAATCAATTCTTTTCATTAATGCTCTAAGTGATTGCTTGTTGGTTAAGATTATATGTCATTAAGGTCTTTAAAATTAACATTTATTAATTGGCGAGACTTTTCCCTTTCAAAAATTACAATCCATAGAAAACAATAAAGAAGGTTATAACCTTCTTTATTGTTTTCTATGGATTGTAAATTTTTCAAAGGGAAAAGTCTCGCTACAAAAAATGAAATGACAACACTATTTTTATTACAATATTATCATTTCTGTTATGGTAATGTGTTTGTTCTATAGCACTATAATTTCTGTTATGTTAGTGTCTTATTGTTAGTCAAATATGTTGTTTTCATTTCCTGCATTATTACTCTCTCTCAACTATTATTTATGACCATGTCCAAAAGAAAATGACCCACAAAACAATAAATTTTTATGTGCTCTGCTGCTAAAAAGAAAACCAATTAATTTCATAAATTTCTATTTGACATTGTATAATTTCCGCCCGCCTAGGCATTCACAGTCGCGTTGCCCTTTTTACTTTGTCTCGAATTTTACATGCACAAGTGCAATCGCTTATAAATTCATCACCTCATTTTTCTTTTTCGAATAATTTACAAGTGTACGTATTAATAGTGATATTAATTGACATGGTGTTGAACGCTTCAAGCTCAAGCTTTTCTCACGCCGTTCCCACTTTCTCGTATCATTCCTTCACTTCAAAATTGCCGTCCCAAAGACCATTCAACTTCCGTACAAACACTAGCGCCGGCAAGTTACCATGTCAAGGTTTTTAAGAATGATATAACTTCTCCAACGAAGCCCATTGATATATAGAGGAATATCCTCTGTCGATTTCTGCAAGTGATCAAAGGAAAATGCTGACCATCACGAGGGGCGAGAGAACGCCGAGCGAAACGGCAGCACAAGCTGCCGTTACGATCTCTCCCCACGTGATGGTCAACATTTGTTAAAATATATATATATTTTTTTTTTTTAAAAGGAAGGACAAGTCACATGGACAGCAGCGCTTTTCCTTAGCTTAATTCCTTCTATAGATGGCAATTCGTGGGCAAGAAGCTCGGTCTCTGTTTACAGAGAAATTATATAAAAGTTAAGTTTAAACGCGCTTCACATGCATAACTTCTTCTCTCTCTCTGTCTCTCTCTCAACTCCGGTAGCCATTAACTTGTTGCTCATCACAAGTATTCAAGTTCAGAAATTATTAGCCACCACTACCAAAACTGTACACAAACGCAGAAGCGTTGTCCGATTTAGATCTGGAAGTAAAACACCAAGGTGGTAATTACTTGAGTATAAAGAGTGATTTTTTATTTTGAGTATTATTTTTTGCTATATCAATAATAATAGAAATGTATCTGCATTTTGCTTAATGCTCTTAGATGCAATTTACTAGTTAAATGATAATGATAAATGTGTTTGATATAGAAAATTTTTTAATTTAAATTTTGTGTTCGATTCAGAAATTTTTTAAATTTAAATTTTTAGAAATTTAATGGATTAAATTTTTGCTGGATCAAAATTTTGTAAAAATTTATAATAATTTATTCTTAATACAAATATTAATTGTTTTACAGAAATAGAAAATTTGGAAAATGAGGCTGGAGTCGAAGACGTGCAATTAGAAAAATATGAGCTGACTCTTTGGATGTTATTTGATAGTCATGAGAAAATGTGGCAATTTTATAAAGCCTATGGTAAACAAAAAGGGTTTCCTATAAAGCTAACTAGTAAGAAAGGGAGAGATGGAATGGTAAGATACACGACATTTGCATGTGGCCGTAGCGGCAAGTCAGAAAGTAAATTTACTGATGTGCTGAAGCCGAAACCTATTGTGAAAACTGGTTATGGTGCTAAAATTGGAGGTTGTGTAAATGAAGATGGAAAATGGGTTCTTCCAACTTTAAGCCTTTAGCACAATCATGAATTGAGTTCGGACAAAGTTAGGTCTTATCCTTGTAACCATAGCATTAGTGCAAGTGCAAAAAAGCGTATTGAAATAAATGATTGTGCGGGAATTAACATTGCCCGAAATTTTAATTATGTTATTATTGAAGCTTGTGGATATGAAAATGCCTCATTTTTAGAAAAAGATTGTAAAAGCTTGTGTTGCCGTTTCTCTCATCCTTCTCTTAATGTTCTCTACATTTAGCACTACCGTTGATCAAATGAAATAGTTAGAACAATGATGTAAATTATCACCCCAAGTACTGAACTCTAGATACACACACATATACATACTAGCGCACATGCATACAGCCTTTAAGAGTATTAGAAAAGATCAAAGAAAACATACCATGATTTTACAAAAGCAGTTACAGTCCCTAGCCGTAATGGAATGCCATCTTTTTGCAATCTCGTCTACCTTGGTCACATTCTTAATGGTCGTTGTCAATTGGTAAAGTTATATTTTGAAAATATTATATTTAAAATATGCACACAAGTATAAATAACATGTATGAATGTTTATAAAATGCAAGCACAAACCAAATAGAAAGGCAATTGTTGATACATTTGGCTAATACAGGAAAGTTCGCCCAATTTGAAGGGGGGAGGGGAACAAAAACCACATGTACCAAATATTTATAAGTCCCATTGGTTATGTTAACATGAATGTGATACATAAATGAAATACAGTAAGTAGGGAGATGACAAATAGTACTGTTTTAACTTGCCAACTTAAAATGAGTACAGCTCTAACTCACTGTTGCTTGAGTTGTCTAACTTGGCACTCCAAAAAGCGTTTAATCAACAGAACGACACTTTTTATGTACTCATACTAACTGAGCTACAGTTAGATCAAAATGAAGAGTTTTACCTTATGGCTAGAGGAATTAAGATTAATAATTTACCGCCCCTGTAGAATTTACAAATTTAAAATTCCAAACTAACAGAAAGATCCTCTTAAAAAAAGACTAAAACTCCAAAAAGATCAAAGAAGAAAGTCTCAAGTGAGCTCGAGGAAACACCTTATTTTTTGTGATGTACGAATTCGCAGCAAAACAAATTAGACAGAGCATTCAAGACCACGCATGTTAATGGTATTCCCAACGAAGCAATCTGCTGAAAGATAGTGAGAACTGAGAAGTGCCAAGTATCAATATAAAACATCTTTAAAAAAAAAAGTACCAATATAAAAAACACATAGCCAAACTGAGGTGATTCGCTGCAATAAAGACTTGAGAGCACAGTAGAAGATTTCAAATTAAAACAAAGACTATTTCATTATGCATAGTTAGGTCATAGTATTAAACCCCGACTATAGTGCAGTTCATAGTATTAAACTCTGACTACACTGCAGTTAAAGCCCGAGATAAAGGTATCTTCACTAAAGTTCAAAATCATAGACCCAAATATTTAACAGACGACCATGCAGGCGCAGAAATTCAAAGGGACTAAAGAAATCAAAAGTTTTTGATTTGTTTTATTAATTTTGTAAACATCTATTTATCTTATAAACATATATTTTGTTCAAAATTGTCATAAACATTAAAAAAAAAATTCAAATATTTACCAATAAAGTGCAAAGCACTTGGTTTGGCCTCCCATAATTTCATTTCCTGGTTTCATCCGAGAATGTGAATATTTTTATGCATTTCAGCAAAATAAAGAATGCCGCAACTATGCCAGCAGGTCAATATAATCATACACCTTGGCAATATTATGTTTCAATGATGGAGTTGAGCAGACATCAGCGTGAACCATTTCCTTGACAAGCTCCTTCATCGTGCTCAACTCAGCTGTCAATTTAGTTACAAAAGATTCAACATCATGCATTTGCTGCTGCGAAAATGTAATGGTATTGTGTGATGAATTCTGGGTGGAGATAAGCCTAGTGCATATACTCGGTATTGCCTTTTAAAGATGAGGACCCTTAAGATTGGGCTTAGTATTGGACACATTCTTTATCATATTTAGATTTCCTTTGGACTTGCTTTGCATCGCTAGCAATTTCAGCTCTCCTTGTCTCATTGTCCCCATCAGCTCTGCCGACCTTATTCCCAATTTGATGTCCAAATGTCAGCTCAGCTTCCCTCGAGATTCTGAAGATATTATCATTCAGTTTAGATGAGCTAGAGAGAAAAAAAAAAAAATAAATTCATTAAAACTAAAAGGACTTTTGACTTCATGACATTTGAATAGACAAAATACAAGTAACTTGACAGACCTAAAAAGTCAAAAGCCACTTAGGTCATTCCTTTGCATCGTAAAATGATCTCAATTGGAATAATCTAAATGAAAATGAATTTATTTCAGAAACTATAGAAATATAAAACAATTATAGTAATCATTTTAACACATGGAAATAATTTATATTTTATGCCTTCAATTCAACCCTATAATGTCTAGTTTGGCCACAGGAACCATCTGCAACTTAATCCCAAAAAAATGGACTTTAAATCTGTCCTTAGTCAAAAAATGGTGAAGAACAAGAAACTCTAATCATTTGATACGCTCTTAATCATGAGTTGTGTGTTACCAAATTAACATTGCCATTTGTTCTCTCAAATTTCTGATCTAGCTCTCCAGTCTAAACATTATATTCTTGTGCTCTTAAATAAATGTCTGTCATCATTCAACTCAATGGAATTCATATAAGTTAGAGAAATGGCCTGAAAATGAAAGCAATACATAAGAAACAATTTCCACAGAACATAAATCTAACCATATCTTCATCAGAGACGTGTACAAATCTTTCTGGTTGACAAGAGCCGTTCAGGAGGACACTGTGGTTCACAATAATGACAATCCTCAGCTCTGCTGATGCAGTTGGTGCATTAGTGGCATCAGATGGATGCATTGCTGTAGAGCAATTCCTCAGAGAATTTGTACAAGCAAACAAAAAAGGTTGCTTCTCTTCTGCCAAAGGTGAATTATCAGCTAAAGAAACCAAACAAGTATTGGGCTCTAAGCATATATCTAAACCCCAAGATACGCTGCAGTCAATGACAGGCCACTTGCTTTGATATCAGAAGTCAAATCATCTTTTGTGCCATCCTTAAACATATATGCGCCATCTTCTTTAAGGATTTTCATGCACTGAAGTCTATTATCAATGACCATATCAAACACTTGAAACCTGAATATCACTACTACTTGGCCATGATAGGCTATGGATAGATGAAAGACTTTGAGAGTTATAATATATATCAGTTTCCTGATCCTTGGACATTGACATTGTTTCCAGTGAGACATCACCAAGAAGCGAACGTATGTACAATTCATTCTGAAAATTTGCTACTGATAAATCTGGATACTCAACTTAGTATTTCGAAACGATCCATGTTCACAATCTCCCAACCAGAGACACCTACATCAGAAGCTGACTCAGGATTAGCATGCTCTGTATATTCAGAAGATGCTTCGTTAACAATACAAGTCTGTTCTTTATAAAAAAAAGTTGATGCATCAATCTCCATAAGACATTCACTGGTTGTCACACGTGATTCATCCAATACTACTCCACAAGAATGCATTTGCTTATTACAGTGAACGAGGAATCAGTAGCAGCATAAATATTGGTTTAGTAATTCAAGTAATCAAGCTCATTAACCTCGAATTGGATGTCAGTATGTTAGAGCAAATAGCCACTAGGTTGCAAGAAGTTTTGATCAACTAGATCCTGATTAGCCTTAACTATTACTATGGCATTCTGAGATGAAGTAGATATGTGGCTTCTATTGCCTTTTCTCTTTCTCTTCTTGTTCTTCGAAATTTTAGATTTCTATCGAATGAGAGGCTGCTGAAGATCCAATTCGTCTTCCTTGGCCTTCAGTTAGTGTGGTCTTGCTTTGAAGGGAATAAATAATTAGGAGTTGCTATGCTCAAATCAACATATCCTGAACGTTTCCTTTTCCTCGCTTTGTAGCTCTCCTTAATTTCTTTCAGGGTAATATTACCAAAACCAAAATCATCCAAGTTACTGCTTTTTCCTGCTTTGCCACCATTACAACTAAACTGTTTAGTATCAAAATTGACTCTTCTTCTGTCTGCCAAAGGCAGGCATGGACTTTCGAACTTGACCCTATTCCGGTCGAACTGCAAACTTTCAAACTCAGTTTTTGGGCTGATTGTTGGGACTGAATCATGATATCTAGCTCCTCCAGCTTCATATATTTCTTTCACCAATCTGCGAGCTGGCCTCCCACAATTCACATTCAAGAGTTTTATTAGCGAATTACCTTTAATAAAGTGCAAATAACAGTGGCTCCTCAACTTCATTGGATTGAAATGAGACTATTGTCCTGATCACTGTATAAACAATACCTAAACGTTTGCCCCGCAAAGTACAGAAACATGTAAAGAAACCAATCACAATACAAAAGCTATATGTAGTAATTATTGGGAACGTGTGCTGTAACTATTGTAATATTATCTTTGTATAGCTTTTGTATTCCATTAGGAAAGCTATTAGATAAAAAATAGAAGGAGCATATTTAGGAGATTTTTTAGAGATTTCGTAGCTATCTTTGATTTTGGTGTAGGTGTATATATGAACAGCCGTGTGATATACAATGGGATATACATATTTCTTCTCCTCTCACAAACGTTTTCATGGTATCAGAACCTTGAGCCGAACCTTCTAACAAATCAAAATTTTTCCATGGCCGGCGCCGAAGCTAACCACCATGGCTGGAAGGGAAAAGGAAAACCAAAATGTGATTGATTCATCTTTACCTTATTATCTTCATTCCTCTGATCATACGGGCATGATTATATCCCCGATGAAATTAAATGGTGAGAATTATAAAGAGTGGTCACGCTCAATGTGTAATGCATTTCGGGCAAGGAGAAAACAATCGTTTTTGGATGGCAAGATTGAGAAACCTACCGAAAATGCTCCTGAAATTGAAGATTGGTGGAGTGTCAATTCAATGCTTGTAGGATGGATATTTACGTCCTTTGAACCGCATATTTGTTCAACAATCACCTACTATGATACTGTTAAAGAACTCTGGGATGAATTGAAACTGAGATTCTCAATTGGGAATGGACCACGGGTGCTGCAGTTGCGATCCGATCTAGCCAAATGTAGACAAGATGGGCAGACAGTAGCACCCTATTTTGGACGTCTCAAGATTTTGTGGGATGAACTCAGCAATTATGTTCAACCTCCTGTCTGCTCTTGCGGTAACTGCACCTGTAATTTGTCGACACAGTGGGAAAAACAAATGGAAGCAGAACGTGTTCATCAATTCTTGATGGGACTTGATGATAAGATTTATGGGACGGTTCGTTCTAATATTATTGCTCAAGATCCTCTTCCCTCACAAAGTCGTGCTTATGCCTTGGTGGTACAAGAAGAAAGACATCAAACCATTACAAGGACACGTGATGTGCGTGTCCAAACCGTGAGCTTTGCTGTCCAAGCACCCAAGGCACAACAAGGAGCTGCTACGTCTTTTACGAATAATGCAAATAAAGAAAAATCAGTGTGTAAACACTGTGGCAAAACTGGCCATGAGATATCATCTTGCTTCAAGATTATTGGATATCCAGAGTGGTGGATTGCTAAACAGGAAAAGGGTAACTCAGGCAGACGAAGGCAGATAAACAATTCTACTGGGCGTAGTAAATCGAATGCTGTTGTGGCTAACGCTGCTCTTATGCCTGCTAGTGGAGGAGGAAACCAGGTTAGTCCGACTCTGTCAGCACAAGATCGGGTTGCCCTTGTAGCTACCCTCACGGATGATCAATGGGCAACTATGGTGAATATGTTTAATTCACAAAATAAGGAGGTTTCAAAAGAGAATCTTTTTGGTAAGTGGATTCTTGATATAGAGGCTTCGAGACATATGACAGGAAGCAAAGAATTAATGACTGATCTGCAAAATATTAGGCCTTCGCCCATAGGCCTTCCAAACGGCACATGCTCTCATGCTCAGTGCGAAGGCACTGTTGAGTTTGGAAACAATTTGAGATTGACATGTTCTATATGTACTTGATCTTAATTGCAATTTAATTTCTTTGGCTTGCTTGATTAATGATTTGCAGTGCCTTGTCACTTTAACTGACAAACTGTGTGTGATACATAACCGCACTATGAGGACTTTGATTGGTGTAGGTGAGCAAGAAGACGGGGTCTATATTTTTCGGAGTCCGGCATCAGCAAAGGCGTGTCGTGTCTCTACAGAAGGAAATTATTATCTATGGCATCGGCGGCTAGGTCATGCTTCTAATAAGATTATTTCTTTACTTCCTGATGTTAGAAAAATGGAATGTCAGAAATTTCGTGATGAACCATGTGATATTTTTTTTAAAGCAAAATAAACTTGAGATGTTTTTCCTATTAGTATGAAGAAAGCCAATGATATGTTTGCTCTAGTGTATTGTGATGTGTGGGGTGCTTATCGTATTCTGTCTTCTTGTGGTGTTCATTATTTTCTTTCCATTGTTGATGATTATTCATGAGGTGTTTGGGTTTATTTGATGGCACATAAATCTGAGGTAGCTCAACTTTTCAAAATTTTTTATGCTATGGCCAAGACTCAATTTAATAGGCAAGTTAAAATGGTACGAAGTGATGATGGTATAGAATTTAAAGTTTTGAATTCTTTTTTTGTTGAAAATGGCATTGAATTTCAAGCTTCTTGTGTGGATACGCCTAAACAAAATAGGTGTGTCGAATGAAAACACTGTCATCTTCGCAATGTTGGGCGTGCCTTAAGATTTCAAGCCAACTTGCCTCTTAATTTTTGGGGAGAATATATTTTAAGTGTCGCTTATATAATTAATCGCACTCTCACTCCTTTACTTGATGGAAAAACTCCTTATGAATTATTGCATGGTAAGTGATTAGTGTTAAAAATTGTTTAATTATCAAGCGATAATAATATTATTTTGTGCTTAAGTTAGAATTTATATCTGTGTTTATGTAATATATTAGAAATTATTAATTATGTTTTAAATATATCTAATTTTATGTATTTTTGTGTGTTTATTAGGAAAAATATTAATTTCACATAAATCAAGGCTCCAAACAGTTAAACCGAGGTCAAATTTGGATTTCGGAGGTCCGAAAACTTTGAGATCAGTCAAGATCGGCTAAAAATAAGACTTGTGTAAAAATAGTTGACTTTTCCTGTTGACTGAGCTCTGATTAGATGCTGAAATGAGCTTACAATAGACATGAGTACATGGGATAACTGGCAATTTTGACTGAATCTCAACCGTTCATGATTCAATGGTCATGATTGTGCCATGTGGCAGTAGTTGGTGAAGCAAGTTGTAGGATCCGAATCTTTGTATTCGGGTCGACCCGATCCACCCATTAACCCGTCAAATCTCAACCATTCTTTAGCCAAATCAGACGAGTCAAATTATGCCTTGTGTGATGTTGACTTTTGAAGTTTGACCAGCCATTGGATCTTGATCTAAAGGTTGTGAGGAGCACATGTATGAAACTTATGATGGACCGCAAAGCACTGAATTATGAATTTATTTTTCTATAAATAGAGCCTCATTTTTATGTTTTTAATATCTCTCTACAACTCTCTTCTTCTCAAATTCTCTCCATCTCCCTGTAATCTTGATTCTAAGGTATGTTTTTAATATTTTTATAAATAAAATTAGTTTTATTTTTATAAATAAAATTAGTTTTATTTTTATAAATAAAATTAGTTTTATTTTTATAAATAAAATTAGTTTTATTTTTATAAATAAAATTAGTTTTATTTTCAATTTTAGTTTTTTATATTACTTTTAATTATAAGTAATTTAATTTTAATATTTCTTTTTATTTCAATTATGCTTAATTAAATAATATTAGTTAGGGGAACGTGAAACTCTTAGGAAATAAATATGATTTAATCAAATTCTATTTTTGATTTTATAAATTAACTTATTTTCTATTTAATTTTATACATATTTTATATTTTGAAATTTTGATTTATTGTAGACAAACAAATGAATTTGGCACAATAAATTCTTAATATCTTAATATAAGATATGGTAAAATAGTATTTTGACTTATTGTAAACAAATTAAATTTTGGCACAATAAATACTTAATCCATCATAAAATTAAAGAGAAAATAATAATAATTTATATAATTAATCTTTTGGGAAATAAATCTAAAAAAATGGTAAAAAGAATTTATTAAGTTTTATTTACTACTAAGAGCGAATCTATAACTCTAACTAGTTCAACTTCATAGTTTCATTTAAATTAAATTGTTTATATTCAAGTTTTAATTTCAATTTTTAGATAAAATAAAATAAACAAATTAAATCTTTTCTCTGTGGATCGATCTCGGACTCACCGAGCTATAATAAAATAAGATACTCTTATACTTGGGATTTAAAATTACTTTTAAGTTATGTCAGTAAGCCTCCTCCGTATGCTCATTTTCGTAGTTTTGGGTGTTTGTGCTATGCTCGTTATATTCCTCGTGACAAGAATAAATTCAATCCTTGAAGTAGGCGGTGTGTATTTGTCGGCTATCCCCATGGAAAGAAAGGTTGGAGAGTCTTTGATTTGGAAACCAATGAATTTTTTGTGTCCCATGATGTGGTGGTTTTTGAGAATACGTTTCCGTATCATGATATCCCATTGGATTGCTCTCCTACTCATGATCCTTACGTCACACATGATCCTCTATGGTTGCCACATGTTGAGTCTCCTTTTTATTCACTGGGTAATAACAGAGACGTTTCCTCCAATGACGCTCAGGAGGAACCTAATTCTAATGATAGGGGAAGCCCATCCTCCCCTCATGTAGTGTCCAATTTGTCCTCTGATTTAGCTGCCATACATGACAGGGGGAGCTCTTCTTCTGATGTTTCACTCTCTTTGCCATCATCTGCTGATGAAAATATTAGTATCTCTGTTCGTCGGAGTACACGGCTGAAAATTCCCAACACTCATCTGTGTGATTATGTATGTCGTATAGCTCGAGTTATAGACCCCGCCTCCTTATCCCCTGCACCACCATTGTCCTCAGGCACGTCTTATCCCATAGCTAATTTTGTGACTTGTGCTAATTTTTTTGCAAATCATTCTCATTTCCTAGCGGCTATTACTACTCTTATTGAGCCCACTAGGTATTCTGAGACCCTGTTGGCGTGAAGCCATGGCCAAGGAGATTGACGCTCTCCACAAAAACGAGACTTGGACACTAGCTGATCTTCCTCCAGGCAAAAAGGCTATTTGTTGCAAATGGGTATACCGCATCAAGTACCATTCCAATGGCAGTATTGAGAGGTGCAAAGCTCGACTAGTTATCCTTGGTAATAACCAAATTAAAGGGGTGGATTATAATGAGACATTTGCAGCGGTTGCTAAAATGGTTTCTATTCGAACTCTCTTAGCTGTTGCCATTGTTCGAGATTGGGAGTTATATCAGATGGATGTAAATAACGGTTTTCTTCATGGTGACCTTGATGAGAAAGTGTACATGCAACTTCCTCCTGGTTTTTCGACTATTTCTCCTGGTAAAGTATGTCGTCTTTGTAAATCTTTATATCGTCTTTGTCAAGCTCCTCGTAATTGGTTTGCTAAGCTTGCTGGTGCATTGAAATCTTTTGGATTTGTCCAATCATGTGCTGATTACTCTCTTTTTACGTTTGAGTGTCATGATATTTCTATTCATGTGCTTGTTTATGTTGATGACTTAATTATTGCGAGGAATAATACTACTGCTATTTCTGCTTTTAAAGCCTATTTGAACCGTTGTTTTCACATGAAGGATTTGGGTGTTCTTAAGTATTTTCTGGGCATTAAGATCTCTCGAGGACCTACTGGCATGTTCTTATCTCAGCGCAAATACATCTTGGATATTTTGGCTGAAACTGGTCTTCTTGGTGCAAAACCAGCTCAATCTCCTATTGACCAAAATCATCGTCTTGCTGTTGATGATGGTCCTCTGTATTCTGATCTTATGTGGTATCGCAGGCTCATTGGTCACTTAATTTATTTGACTATTACTCGTCCCGAGCTTTATTATTCCGTTCATGTTCTGGCTCAATTTATGCAATGTCCTCATAAGCTTCATTGGGAGGGCGCTATTTGTGTCTTGCGCTATCTAAAAGGTCATCCAGGTCAAGGTATTTTCTTACTACGGGATAGTGCCCTTCAACTTATTGCCTATTGTGACTCAGATTGGGGTGCTTGTCCTCTTACCCGTCGTTCTCTTACTGGATATTTCATTTTTCTGGGTGGTTCTTCTATTTCCTGAAAGATTAAGAAACAACATATTGTCTCTCGTTCTTTGGCTGAAGCAGAATATCGGTCTATGGCTTTCACTTGTTGTGAATTAACTTGGTTGAAGGCTTTGTTAAAGTCTTTTGGTGTTTCGCATTCTTTACCAATGCGTCTTTATCGTGATAGTCAGGCAGCACTTCATATTGCTACCAATCCTGTTTTTCATGAACGCACTAAGTATATTGAAATTGATTGCCACTATATGCGGGATCAATTATTGTAATATTATCTTTGTATAGCTTTTGTATTTCATTAGGAAAGCTATTAGATAAAAAAAGAGGAGCATATTTAGGAGATTTTTTAGATATTTCGTAGCTATCTTTAATTTTGGTGTAGGTGTATATATGAACAGCCTTGTGATATACAATGGCATATACAGATTTCTTCTCCTTTCACAAACGTTTTCAGTAATCCAGAGCAGCATTGGACAAAATAGTGGCTCATGATTTTCTAGATGTAAACAAAAAATTCTGACAATTCCCAATGTATGCATTAATCAAAAAGCTCTCTTTAATGTGTGAAGTTCTTAAATGAATAGACATTTCTGATACAGCCAATAAACCTGTGGAAAGCGTCAGGTGTGCCACAATAGAAGAGAAAACAAATAATGAAATTAGAATAAATTACTTCACAGTACGAAAACTCACAAAATTAAACAATAGCCGTAGCTCTATAAATTTACCGATTGACATATGTAATCATCGCTATCCACAAATAATATGAATAAATGCAAAATAATAATAATAATAATAATAATAATAATAATAATAATAATAATAAAAGAGGATGAAGAAGTAAAAGAACTTGACTTTCACTCTTTATGCAAACTATTTCAAATTCAATAGATTTTATTATTTAATTTCTTTTTCATTTTCCAATCCCCATCGTTTTTTTTTTAAATATCCCATCATGTTTTTCCTTGAATCAAATGATTTAGAAAGTTATTTTATCACAGTTTTTTTTATTTTATATATATATATATATTTTGTGAGATTAAAAACTGAAATGACATTCGATTTCTCCCCAAAAACGACATTTCTTTTAAAAATAAAATGGTTAGAAGTGAGAGTTACGTCTATTTACGGAATTAGAACGTCAAAATAGAAAGTTAAAAAATCATCTAAAGGACTTTTAATATTCTTTAAATTAAATTTAAAAAAATTTAAGATTTGTGATGCACAGACTGTTGCCTTTTTATGCTAACCCTTTTTATATATAACACTGTTGAATTTGACCTTCGAATACAATAACAATTAGATATTTGATAGTAGTTTTTTATTTTATTATGAGATTGGAGAAATTTGAGCTTTGAACAAAAAATAATTATTAAATATAAATAGTCTATCTTGAATATGAATAAACTTAAATGTTTTACGTCAAACTTTGACACTTGCTCTCTTTCATATACATTTCATTTCATACGTTCTCAAATCTCACCCCAAATTATGCATAATTTTTTTTTTATCTGTAACCAAATATTTCATGATGGTAATAACAAGAATTTTGGTGCGGGATTCTTAAATTCTTATTCAGAAAGTTTTGTTTTCCATACTCAAATTCGACCTTCACATTAATGTATTTTTTGAGGAAGCTAGGATCTAGATCTAGAATCCTTACAATCAAAATGCATAAACTTTTTTTTTTTTTTTTTTATGCCAAAGTATGGCTTTCTATTAAAGAGAATTGGCAAGTAACATTCACTTCGGCTGGAAAAGACCCCAGCCATACAGAAAGGGAATCAAAATCAAAAGCTTTCTGTGCTAATGCATGAGCAGTAATGTTACAATGTCTTGGAACAAAGTGAATTCTGGAACTGTTCAAACTACTTAGGCTATTGTCCAGTAGATTTCAGCATTAGTCCCCTTCTTGTTTTGTGACAGATCCACAACTTCTTTTGAGTCGGATTCAATAATCATTGGCAAGAACTTGGCATTTTTGGCTACTTGGACACCTAAGTTTACTGCTTCTGCTTCCATGCAAGCCACCGTCCCTTTATAAGGCACTCCCTGAACTGCTGCTGCTACCACTTTGCTTCTAAAGTCCCTGATCACCACTCCCAGGCCTGCTGTGTGGTTTGAAGCGCTAATTGCAGCATCAACATTCACTTTGTACCCCCCATTAGGGGAGCCATACTTACTGGTTGTTGATTTCATGCTTTAGGGCTGTTTGATCGGCTGGAGATTTAACTCGTTCATTCCACAACTGTTATAGCTCTCGCAACCGATAATTGAGAATCTTCCTTCTTGCCTTCAAAGATGAGAAGATTCCTAGAAAACCAAATAGACCAGCACACTGCAATTATCAGCTCTACGTCCTTTCCCCTTCTACTTGTTGCCAGCTCTTGGAGTGCACTGAGCATATCTTGCTGGGCCAGAGGCTTGATATCTTGGTAGAATTCAGTTAATTTCCATACTTTTCGAGCATATCTGCATCTCAATAAAGCATGGAAGATATCTTCCTCCTCAATGTGACATCTATGGCATAGTGGCTCCTTTAAAACCTTTCTTTTCCAGAGATTGCAAGCTGTTGGCAGCAAGTTTTTTGCCGCTTTCCTCATAAACACCTTAATTTTCTCCAGGATCTCCCTTGACCAAATAACTCCCCAGTGTGTCTTTGACATGTTTGAGCTGCTGGCAGCCCCTGAAAACTTCAACTTCAAAGCTATCTGATATCCACTCTTGACTGAATAGATTCCATTCTTGTCGAAATGCCATATTTGCTGATCCGGCGGTGGAACCCTTGGAAGAGGAATTCTAAGGATTCGTTCTGCATCCTCCTTCATAAAGTTTTGCACAATAACATCCTCCTTCCATTGCTGATTACTAATTAAGTCAGCTACAACAGAATTTAAAGGCAAAATCAGGGGGGAAAAAGGTTTCAAAGTTTCAGGTTGCGGAATCCAGTTGCTTTCAGAATGTATACACTCTCTCACTAAATTCTTATCATGCATGCAATTCAAGTCGGATGATAGAATTCTCCATAAAAGCGTGTTTCATTCGCTCAGGCAGGTATCAAGCTTTCTACATTCCTTAACCTACTAGTAGGCTTCAAGGATAATAAATCTTCGCTTATTGACATCCCTACATTTAGAGATGACTAGATATTCTCTTAGAGCCTATTCTAATTTGACCGAAATGAGACTTTCCATTTTCCCATCTTTCGATCGAGTTCAGCCTGGGATAGTAATTCTCAGTTCCACATGTCGTCAACCTTGGTACATATCGCAGGATGTGTGTATAACAAAAGAGTATTCTGGACCGAATGGTGATTAAAAGTTATGTAGCGCGATGGGCAATGTAGTAATTTGAGTCTGAAAATATGTCCCACCTCATCAAAAATAAAGAAGCTGGACACTTGCTATTGTTCACATGCAGCAAAAGCGGACAACCCACGGCCCGCGAGTGACTCCAAATGTCTTTCTTGTGCTTACCAAATGTTATTATTTCCACAGCAACAACTGTCGCTCTCGCTCTTAAAAGGTGAAGGCAAAGCTACCAATTTTTTATCTGCTCATTTGATCACTCACTTTGTTAACTGTTTCAAAATCGAAAGCTTTTCAAGAAAGAATGGCTGACTGGGGGCCAGTGGTAATTGGGGTGTTGCTGTTTGTGTTGCTGCAACCGGGGCTTCTGTTTCAGTTACCGGGACACAACCGGCAGCTGGAGTTTGGTAGCATGAAGACTAACGGCAAGGCTATTGCTGTTCACTCTCTTATCTTCTTCGTTCTCTATGCCATCCTCATCTTGGCCGTCCACGTTCACATCTACACCGGCTGATCTGGATGCTTACTGGGTATGGGTCTTTCTATTCAGTGTCCTGTGGTTATAAGTCGTCAATTGTAACTGTTCTGTTTTGGGTCAACTTTTAAGTACAGATCTGAACGTTTGGGATATTTGTTTCCGGTTCTTAGTTATTTTAAAAGCCTGTAAATTTTGGCACTACGCTTTTAAGCTTTCGTTGAAAAGGGAGTTCAGGAGTAATTAACTTTACCATCTTTAATCTTTGAAGCTTCAATTCTTATCTTGTTTTTTCACATTCACTTTATATTATTGAAGCATATGTCCCATATTAGTGAAATGTATTTATTATGAAATAGGCTCTTTTAGTCTTCTACATTCACTTGCTAAAGGCTTTGAACTTGGAATTGTTTTAATTTTTTTGGTTGGCACTGGCACTGGAGCCTGTACCACCGTTGATGTATACAAATTCAAGTAAATTGGCACCCTTGACGTATGCAAATTCAAGTAAATTGGATTGGTTCTGCTATTGATATTCTCTGTTACCTGTCATCAAATGTCTCAGTGGGTATTGGTTATGAATTCAAGTAACACGAATTAATTCAAAGTAAAAGAAATGATTCATGCTGTTCTTGTTTAGCTTAAGCCTGAGAAACTGTTAGATTGATGCCTGCTTTTGGCCACGGCAATAATGTTGCCTGGCAGTGCCTGCGTTTTCAGTAGAATGTGGAGCTATTCCTATAATTATACAAAGAACAATGACATTATCTCTATATCTATATATATACACAAAAACCAACAACAACCACCGGAAGTGATACCGTAAATCCATTTCCTTTTGGTGCAATGCAACATTGCTTGGAATTTAAGTTGTGCAAACTGGCTTTTAGTTTAATTATTTTCCTTCGCCCGAATTACTACTGAAGAGAGTAATTTTTTTTTTATAACTATTTTCATTCGGGAAATGATATTTGACCACCCTCAGGCCATAGGGAAGTTAGAAACGACATGTTTATTGTGCCGTTTTTGGAGCTTTAGATTTGAAGATTAAAAACAAACTTTATCATTAAAATATATTATATTGAAAGTAGATCTAGAAAATCTGAAAAAGCCAAATTCTTTACTATTCTCTCTCTCACTCAATCACCCGCTCTCTCCCTATCACTCACCCAGAAGCTTACAACACGCCACCATGAAGCTCTTGTCACGCCACTCCAATCACCGACCAGTTGTCTAACGTTGATGATCAGCCATCACGTTGTTCACTATTGGTGTTCAATTTTTGGTACTTTTTATTGTTGGTCATTTGGATTTTTTGTTGTATTTATATGCAGAAATTACTAGAAATAAGTTATTTGAAATGTAGATTTTTTTTCTGAATTATATAGGTTAATACAATTTTTTTTCATGATATAGAAATGACGCATTTGGAAAAAAATTGTGAAGTCGAAGATTTGGAAGAATTAGATGGCAACAATTTAGATGGAAACAATAAAGAAAGTGATAAGATTGTGGATATGAAACAAAAAAAGTATGAGCCAAAGTTTGGGAAGTTTGGGGTGCTGTTTGATAATCTTAATGAGTCGTATGATTATTATAAAGGTTTTGGTAAACATGAGGGTTTTCCAGTGAAGCGTCGAACTACTAAGAAAGGGTCTAATGGGATTGTGAGATATGTGAAATTTTCATTTGGGCGTAGCAGGAAGCCTAAAAGTCAATCTTCTAAGGCCACAACCTAGTGTGAGAAGTGGTTGCGAAGCAAAATTCGGAGGATGTCTCAATGAAAATGGAAAATGGGTTGTTAGAAATTTAGTTCTTGAACACAATCATGGAGTGAGTCTTGCCAAAGCAAAGTATTTCCCATGCAATTGCCACATTAATTTAAGTGTAAAAAAAATGCCTCGATATAAATGATAAAGCAAGTATTAAAGTTGCACAAAATTTCGCTTCTGTTGTTGTTGAAGCAAGTGGATTTGAAAATGTCTCATTCATAGAAAGATATGTGAGAAATCATATTGTTCAAGCAAGGAGATTATAGCTCAAAGAAGGGGATGCTATGGTAATTCAAGTGTATTTTAGGAAAATACAGAAAGAATACAATGGCTTTTACTTTGACATAGACGTGAATAAAGGTGGTCAATTAGTCAATATATTCTAGGCAGATCTAAGGAGTAGGGTAGCTTATACGAATTTTCGAGATGTTGTTACATTCGACACTACATATCTTACAAATAAGTATGACATGCCATTTGTTCATTTTGTAGGAGTTAACCATCATGGTCAATCTATCTTGCTAAGGTGTGGATTAATCTTATATGAGGACACTAAGACATTTACATGGTTATTTCAGTCCTGGCTCTCCTGCATGCCTGGTTCTTCTCCGAATGGAATCATTACAGACCAAGATAAAGAAATGAAGAAGGCTATTGAGATAGTTTTCCTTAATACTAGACATCGACGGTGCTTATGGCATATTTTAAAAAAGGTGTCTGAGAAGTTAGGGGCTTATAAAGATCATGATGGTATTAAATCTTCGTTGGTTTTTGCTTTTTTATAATTCACAAACCCCAGCTATTTTTGAGACAATATGGCATGACATGATTGTGAAATATGATTTATGTTGTAATGAATGGTTAAGTGGTTTGTATGATGAGAGACATCGTTGGGTTTCGTGTTTTGTGAATAATAGTTTTTGGGTAGGAATGTCAACAACTCAACGAAGTGAGAGTATGAATGCTTTTTTTATGTGTACGTGACGTCAAAAACAACATTGAAGCAATTTGTGGAGCAATTTGAATACATTGCGAAATTAAGTTGAAAAAGAATCACAAGAAGATGCGAACTATTTGAGGCAACAGATTTCATGTGTAACACTTTTTAAAATGGAGAGGCAAATTCAAATGGTGTACACTAACTCAAAGTTTCGTGAATTTTAGTAAGAGTTAATTAGTTTGATATATTGTGACGTAATTGATTATGTGGGATCATTATATGATGTTAGTGAACAGAGTGTGGATGGTAAAAAAAGAAGTTTCAAAGTCATTTTTGAAAAGGATGAAAATACAGTTAGATGTAGCTGTTTAAAGTTTGAATCTGCAGGGCTTCTGTGTAGACATGCCATTTCTGTATTGTTCTGTAATTCTATTACTCTACTTTCAGAAAAATACATCTTAAAGAGATGGAGAAAAGATGTACGAAGATGTCATAGTAAGGTGAAATTCTGCTATAAGAAGTGCAGTTTGACTGATGAACAGAAGCGATATGGAAAGATATGAAAAAATGTGAGAAGTGAATTAATACTATTTAATTCTTTTTATTTTTAATGGTCACTAAATATGCCATTTTTGTATTTTTAATGGTCAGTAAAAAGTTGCCAGTACATTCTTTATTTAGGAACCTGTGTTCGCATGCTAATCACAAGAATGTGATATTTATCTATCGTTTCCTTTTGATTCTTACACTGTAAGTTATAATCCAATTTATATATTTTATGCCTAATTAATTTTGCATTTTTTGGAATTTAATATGGTTCGTATTTTGTGCTAACTAGCAATTTCTATCACTCTCATCGTGTTCATCCCTGTGGAGGATCTCAACAAGAGAGTTTTCACCAATTACTACTTCAACAAAATGACAATGACAAAGAAGTTTGAAGCGGACATAACGAATTAATCATTGACTTAGTCTTTTGTTGTATAATTTTAGTTGTGGTTTGTGTATTAGTTGGTTGGATGATATTACTCTAATGTTCAATGATCGACGGAGTCATGGTACCTTATTCTTAATTGATTGTGGAAACATTTTGAACGTTTTTTGTCTATATATTCACAGGTTGAGTATGTCAATATTTTAGGACAGATTTTGACAAATCTTTCTTTTATTTTGTAACCTGAGAATGATGCATGTAGATTCGTAATTTGCAAAATTATTCCAAAGCAAAAATAAGGGTGAATGCAAGTGAAAATAGTGTTGTTATAACGTAAATGAAACCTTTATGACAACAAAAGTAGTTCAAGCAATGTGAATGGCTTAGAAATGCCTAATTAACAAAAATAAAAAAATATCATGTACAATTATTCACTTAAACAATTGCATAACGAAATTGCTATTCCTAAAATTATATTTGTTTACCCTCAACAACGGTATCCAAGACCATTTCGATTTTAGACATTTCTACTTCTTCTTCCATATGTGTCCCCTTTTTTATTTCATTGTTACTATCAACCTGATTAAAATGAAATTAGATTGTCCAATTGAAATACATTGGCAATAATTATAACTTAAAATAATATTTTTAAGAAACTCATAAATAATGTAAATAGAAAAAAATTACCTCAAAATCAATATAATTTTTCATTGCATTTTAATTTTATAACTTATATTTTTTTAATATAAATCAAGTAACTAAATTGGATACTGGATATCCATCTAATATCTGTATCCATCAAATATCTAGTTCGATATTTTTAATAAATATCCATATCTATGTCCAAAAGATTTTATATGGATATATAGATATCCAACTCGAATGGACCAATTTGTTATCCTTAAACAAATCAATGTTATTGTTATGTTTTTATGCCTATGTACTACTTCTTTTGTCTCTTTTGTCTTTTCACCATCACAGGAACTCCTCAGCTAGGGTTGCATAAATGTAAGAGTCTCAGCTATTCTTCCCTTCTTTGGTGCCGCCACAAATTGTTTTACAATTCCATTTCATTCATTGTCTTTATTTTCCTATCTCAGCTTTTCATCATTTTCCTTACACATTAAGCATTGATTATTTGTAGCCCACCAATGATCTGTTGGATGAAACCAAATACATAAAACAACATTTATGTTAGAAATTATGACGAATTAGGATTCAATTATACTGTTGCACTTGATGTTGGTGAGTGGTTAAGAAAAACAGTCAGATGTGTTTACTGTGCCGTGGCTTTAGACGCCACAATCGGTGAGTGGTGAAGAACAACAGTCAGATGTGTTTACTGTGCCGTGGCTTTAGACGCCACAATCAGTTATAGATGATCTAATTGATAAGTCAAGAGTTTGAACGTTATGAAAATTTGATAAGTTTAAAGAGTTTGTTTAAAAACCAACGAGAATTAACTCTATCACCAATTGTATCAAAATTGATTTGTCCTTATTTATTGGATGTGAGTATATTATATAAGGTTAGTTACAAGAATTTTTGGAGATAAATCCTAAACCAAAATCAAATTGGAATCCTAATTTAAAGCAAATAAGGAAAGAATCCAAATCAAATTAGAATTCTAATATAAGCAAATAGAAAATATTATACTTGGACTAACTATGAAATCAGATGAATAAGCCCTTGCAGTTCACCATACCATGACTTACAAAGTCTATTCCGAGCAACAAATCTTCTCATGTTATTCTACTCGTCTTCATTTATCCATTGTGGTGGAAAGCTTTGCTGGTTTTGTTTGAAAGTTCTGGATTGGATGATTCTTCCTTCTCCAACAATAAATATGGTGATAAAAAGATTGTTATGGCTCATGGAAAACATATGGGTCTATACTTTGTAAGTGATTGTATAGTGAACTGCAAGGATTGTAGGAAAATTATTCTTCAAACTATGTTGGTGGTAATCTTTTGCTTGATTCTGATGAAGGTGACTTTGATAAATCACACCATTATTTTAAGGACTTTGTACCACCATTTTGGAGAGATTGCCATGACTGGTTTCGAGAGGAAATCTGCAACTGTGTTGGATTCTCCTTTGATGTGCTTTACCTCAAACTTGAATCTCGATAAAGACTCATACCACCGTGCTAATTGAAGATCTGAGATTTGTCTTTCTTTTCTTTAAGTAATCCCTAAAGGTACTTATAGTTTGTTTCGATCATAAAGGGTGTAAGAGAAAGGAAGATTGTTATGGCTCATGGAAAACATGTGGGTTTGTACTTTGTAAGTCATGGTACGGTGAACTGTAAGGGCTGATTCATATGGTTTCATGGTTAACACTTTTATAGTTTCTGGAATGGTTGGTTTGTGTATATATAGGGTAAAGTTTGGCTGCACCTAAATGACTACATACCCTTGGTTGAGTCCCACTTCAATTGCTGAGATCAAAGCCTTTTCAAAAGTTTGTCATCTTGTGTCAAGAATGGCAAGAAAGCAAGTGATATTTTTGCCTGTAAGAAATAAAAGGAACTTCTTGATTCATTTGATTACTGCTAGCACTTTTTTCTTTGATGATAGGTAGTGATGTTGAGCTTCACTAAACTGTCCTAATTTATAGCCACAAACTCTCTTATTTCCATCGGATTCTTCAATCAATATCGATCTCTAGTAATGATCACTAGCGTTTGTTTATAGGATAAGGTGTCTACTGTCAGGTATCTTTAATGGTGAAAGCGATTGGCACTTTTGCTTTAGCTCTTTTATTGCATTTACTGTCAGGTATCTTATTAACGTACATAAGATGTAAACATCGTATCTACAAATTACAATTTAGCAAACAAATGAATTTTTTATTTAATAAAACTCGCAACCGAGTTTGAAGAAAACAAGTTATAAACAAACGCAAGCAAATAAAAGAAATTTGAGGAAATATTTCTATTGGCTCCCAAGAAAAGAAATTTTCGAAGCAAATAATCGAGTACAAAACGGTCAAATTCCTTTGTCTTTCCTCCAATTTTGACTGTGATATTGACTCGTCCGGCCTTTTAAAAGAAAAGAATTTGACCAACTTTGAGCAGAGGTGGCAATTTTTGACAGCTCAGCATAGATCAGTCTCTTCGATCAATTAGTTACTAATTAGTTAATTAGTTAACTTTATTAGTTAATCAAAAGCAGCAGTATAAATTGTGCTTTTACTCATTGTCTCGCAAGTTTCCATATTACCCTTTTACTCAACTTCAACGAGCAGCATGAGCATGAGGTTCTTTTTCCTTTACGTCGCAATGTTTTCGACAATGCTAAGTTTTTGCAACCATAGAACAAAGTTTAACGAAACCCCATCGCCACTGTTTATGGGTCGTGGGATTTCTGTAGGGAAAGTGAGCTTAGTTGTTCGACCGATTAACGTGTACGTCGATCAGAGTTTCAGACATGATGCTCCAATTTGTGTCACAAACAGCACCTCCAATGGAGGTAAGCTTGTCAAATCTTCTAGTGATATTTTATATCGTGTTGATGGTGGATTGCTGCTTCTATCTGATTCAAGCTCTGATTCAAGTTTTGTACCATCATCGAGAATTAGTTAATATTGCCAATAATACTAATTACACTGCTAGTTATGTTCATGCTACTGTGATTTCTCTGTTTGCCGGAAGCTATGCACTCTGTTGGTTTTTCACTTGGGATATGAACCGCAATCATCGATTAATTCTCTGAGAATATAAGATTAGAGTTCTTAATAGCTATTATGGCGTAGTTAGTTTTTCAGTATTGGTGTGGATACAGAAAGTTGTTTTCAGTATTGGTGTGGATACAGAAAGTTGTAGGGACACCCACATATGTGAAAGGATTAATGTGTTGGGCAGGATATAATATAGTTTTGGGGATGACATTCGTAATCCGTAACCCAATAACGGATTCAGGGTTTTTGGAAATAGCTATAGGTATTGGTTCTTCTTGTTTCATATTTAATTACATCTCCAAATGGTATGCGGCACCATTTTATACAGTTGTTTGTTTGTTGATATTCATCCGTAATCATTTCAAGGACTTTCTGAGAGTTATAAGGTCAATCCTTCAAAAGTCCCATTCAAGCAAAGGCCTTCCAAAGTCTGTTGTTGATGTGGAAGAACATAGTAACCGCCTTCCAGCATAAAGTCCTTTAAGAGCAGGCCTTTCAGAGTCTGCTGTTGGTAACAGCCGCCTTAGACCATGGGCTAATCAGCAAGAAAGTAACGGTCTCCTTCCACCATTGATTACTCTGCAAGAAAGTAACATCAACCTTCCAGCGATTGATGAGCAAGGGATTGCCAGGCCATTACCAGAGATTATTGAGCAACAGATTGCTGAGCAAGTGATTCATCCTCAGAATGGTGATCAAGGAATTGATGGTCAAGAGAATGATGTGCCAAAAAATGATGATCAAGAGGAGATTGGCGAGCCAGTGTTTCATCCGCAAGTGATGAATATGGAGATAGTTTGAGGTTATTGTTTGCCGAGGAAGTTGCAGAGGTGGAGATTAAATATGGAGATAGTTTGAGGTTACTGTTTGCAGAGGAAGTTGCAGAGATGCAGATTGAATATGAATATAGTTTGAGGTTACTGTTTGCAGAGGAAGTTGTGGTTCACACTCTTATCTGCACTCTCTATGCCATCCTTGCCTTGGCCGTCCACGTTCACATCTACCCCCGCTGATCCGGTTACTTACTGGGTATGAGTCTTTTTTATTCAGTGTCCTGTGGTTGTAAGTCGTAACTCGTAAGTTGTAACTGTTCTGTTTTGGATCAACTTTTAGGCACAGATCTGAACATATGGGATATTTGTTTTTGGTTTTCAATTATTTGCATAACAAACTGTGAATTTTGGCACTCCTCTTTTAGGCTTCAGTTGAAAAGGGAGTTCAAGATTAATTAACTTTACCATCTTTAATCTTTGAAGCTTCAATTTTTATCTTGTTTTTTTACATTCACTTTATTTTATTGAAGCGTACGTCCATATTAGTGAAATGTATTTATTCTGAAATAGTCACTTTTAGTTTTCTACATTCACTCGCTAAACGCTTTGAATTTGGAATAGTTTTAATTTTTCTGTGCTGCACTGGCACTGGAGCCTTTGCCACCCTTGATGTATGGAAGTTCAAGTACATGGTTCTGCTATTGGTATTCCTTGTTACCTGTCAGCAGAGGGCTTAGTGGCTTTTGGTTCTGAATTAAAGTAACATAAATTTATTCAAAGTAAAAGAAATGATCTATGCTCCTCTGGTTTAGCTTAAGCCTGAGAAACTGCTAGATTGATGCCTGCTTTTGCCAGGGCAAGAATGCTGCTGGCAGTGCCTGGGTTCAATAGAATAGGAAGCTTTCCTCTAATTTTGCTAAGAATAATGACATTAAAAAAGAAAAAGAAAAAATCAACAACTACAGGCAGTGATATTATCAATCCATTCCCTTTTGGTGCAATGCAACCTTGCTGGGGATTAAAAGTAGCTTTTAGTTTAATTCTTATTCTTCACCAAATGAAAGGAGAGTTATTTATTCCAATGGTGCTCTTCGGGAATAGGCAAGCAAAAATAAAGTTCTTAATGTTTTACAACATGCAGGATTTGGAGGGATACATACCCTTTGAGCTATAATCCAATTAAACCTAGGTCAAGGCATCAAGAATCAATTCTGAAAATGGCACTACAAGTTAGAGAACTCACATAAAAATTACAGAAATCTTAGTCAGGTCAAACCTCATATAGAGCTGATTACATACATTTTTAGAGGATTCAATATAAATTTCTTTTCACGTTTAACAAATACACCAGGAAACTCATTCATACAACAGTTATCAAGGATTCGTAGAATGAAAATGAAAAGAAAAATAAAATTTAAAACAGAGAGAGGAAATTAGAAGCCCCATTTTGTCTGAAAAAGAAAACATATGGGAAATGAGAAGGAAAAAGTTAAAAAAAAAAAAAAAAGAGTAACCCAAGTATGGGATGTTGCATCACTTAACATGTATGTGAATACCAATTGCTACAATCAAGATAGTGATTATGCAGAAGTAGATGATTGCATGAACCAGTATAGCAATTCCACTGGTGCACATGTTGCCAAACTCCACCACCCTGGTTCTTGCTGGTAGCTGGAAAAGAAGCCCTGGTGACAAGAGAATGAACAAGGCCACGGCGACGACGACTGGTCCCCAATCTGCATTCATCTCTCTCTCTTTTCCTCTCTTTCTCCCTCTCTTTCAAAATAGACGTATGAAGAATAGGCAATTTCTCTTCAACTTAGTGCTGGAGAAGAAACGAATGAACATTCCTTTTATGTAGAAGGCTAAAGAAACTATATTTTCTTGGTGGTTAAGGCGACGGGGATGCAAAACTTAGCGAGGAAGAAGATGGTAGGTTTAGAGGGAGGAAAGGTATGTAAACACGGGTGGGTTTTTAGCTTTATGTGAGATGGAAAGAAAACACATTCTTTAAATAAATTCCCAATAATTGTTAACTTGAAGGCTTCTTTTTTCATGTGCTTTTTAGATATTAATCAAGGTGGGAGTCTTTAGTAAAGATACCATTAGAGACAAAATACAAAAAAGCAAGTCCTTTTTGTAAAGGAGGGGTTAGTGCTAGGCTGCTTTTTGTTTACCTTCTTTAAGAAACAACTAATCTTATGCATTAGTAGGGAAGATATACAAAATAGAAAGAAAGCCTATAAATTACTTGAACATCTTCACCTTATGACTCCAAATGGAAAAAGCGAAAAACTGAACAAAGTGATCGATACTTTGACTAAATCTGAAAGTAAGCTTGATGCGAGAGATTTGACTGAAGAAGATGAATGTGTGCAAAGAAGAATACAAAATTTCACAATATATTTCATATGAACCCATTCCTCATGAAGTGTTTATAGACCTCACTCAGAGGCTCCCTGCCACGCTATTGGAGCCTTTCAGGTAAGTTTTCTTCAAACTTTCCAGATAAAACAACACAATCTCTTTTCCATATGAGTCCTGATCCATGTTACTAATCCGATATACTGATCTTCAACTTATCCAAGTATCTAAACATAGCTACAGCTTTAAATTTAAGAAGTCAGCCTGCATTCTGCAAGCCTAAAACTATTTATTGAAGAAGGGACAAAATATAGGAAACCACGCAAAGAACTGGATATGTCAAATAAGCAATTATGCCGAAACCCATCGAAGTCCTAACTATTTGAGCCAACTTGGAACATGTCAAAGCATGTGTAGAAGACTATTTCCTACATCAGATAGTGAGCCTACCTCAGAATGTACATCAGTAGGCCGAAATATGGTATTAGCTTCATCTTTTGGGCCAAATTTTAGCTCGGATGAGCTTCGGTCCAAATTTTAATCAACAGTAGGACTATTAACGCCCTTTCAAAATCTTTTTAAAATCTCTTTTTTTAATTATATTTTATTTAATATTAAAAATATCTTTTTTTTAAATAAATACTATTTTCACTTATAAATCTTGTAATTTTTAATAACTTTCTCACTCTTTTAGTCTTAATAATTGTATTTCTCTCTTCAAACTCTTAATAATTGTATTCCTCTCTTCAAACTTTCTTTATTATTTAATTTCAAAAAAAAAATAAAAGAAAAAGAAGGAAAAACTTATAAAATATTGAATATTTTATGGGTATAATATAATTTTATCGTTATAAACTTTGGGTGCAACAACTAGTTTGGAAATCCTTAAAAAATTATTTGTAATGAGATAAAATTTTATTTAATTTATTTTCTCACAATATTGTATCCTAATTTTGTTACTATATATATTACAAGAGTATTATTTTGGCTTAAAATTTTACTTCTTAAATTTAGATTAATTTAATGATAAAAAAATTATAGATTACTTCTTAAATTCAGATTATTCTAATGATTAAAAAAAATTATATTGTACAAGCAAAATAAAATTGAAGAGAAAAAAAAAATATAAATGAGATTAATTCTATTTATATTTATTCTTAAATATAATTATAATATCATAAGAGTTTTATAAAATCAATGAAGAATTATCAATAGTCTTAACTCTTTAATCAATAAAAGCAAGTAGACCAATTAGGTCTCTATCTCAAAACTTATAATTGTATCATAAGCTATAACAGCCGTCCAAAGAGAGAACTAGAGATGACAAACGATATCTCCATAATTGCCACAGGGAATGGGACCATCGAAGTAACGTAGAATACAATGACATCGTCCGGTCATGGACTTTTTCTTCGCCCTATAGTTCTCCCTCTGTCCCCGCTCTCCTTCCTGTCTTTGTCAAGCCAACTCTTATCTTTACAATAATAGCACTGGCTCAGACGGTTCTCACATCTAAATTCCTCACATCTGGCAACTTCTCCTGCAACTTTTGCTACCGCTCTCATCTACTCTTTCACACTCTCAGCCACTTGATCGGAACATGGCGGATTGGGGGCCGGTAATAATAGCCACAGTGCTGTTTGTACTGTTGACGCCAGGGCTGTTGTTCCAGCTGCCTGCCAAAGGCAGAGTTGTGGAGTTTGCGAACATGCAAACCAGTAGTGCTTCCATCTTTGTCCACTCCATCATCTTCTTTGGCCTCGTCACCATTTTCCTTATTGCAATCGGCGTTCATATCTACACAGGATAGTACAACAACCCATCCACCAAAATTATCATCCCTCCGCTTCCCCTGTTTCTCGTGTTTTGATCTCTGACGATCAGAATCTTCAGTTTTTGCCACTTGATTTTACAAGTTTACGCTATCCGGTCAGAAAAAAACTAGATAATTTAAGATATATCGATCTGCAAAAGTAGTCGTGTCTCCATTTTTCTTTATTGTTATTGGAATTATATATATGCTATGTTTGTAATTTTGTCTTGAACTTATGACCTCTTCAGAGGTGATGAAAATCTTAGTGTTTATTGCTTGGAGTAGTTTATATTTAGTACTTGAACTAAATGATGATTGTATTATATCAGATGATATTTCAGCGTTGCATAATGAAAGAGTGGTTCAAAAGATCATTTTGTTATCAGAATCTTTTAAGAGTAGTTAATTAAGTGATACACAAATTAAATCCTATTTCGTAGTTTCTCCCTAACACTTAGTACAAGTGATCACCTTTGTTTTTAGTACCAAAGATCAATTGCACCTACTTCATCTAGGAAATTCTAGGTTTCTGTAATTGATTAAAGCAGAGTTATTTAAAATCGATCTGATCTGTAGATTGACATTTCCAAAGCAATGATGGAGCTATAAAAGAAAAAATGGAAAAAAAAAATATTTTGCCTATTCAACACAAATATAACACAGAATAAGTTACATGCAAACAGCTATGGAGAAGAGGAAATATTCTTGCAGCTGAACAGGCTGGAAAATACGAAGTGCATAGCAGAAACCCTGATCAATCGATCAATCATTGTGAGAGGTACCAGAGAAACATATCTATCGATATTGCGCATCTGAAACTATGCATCCATGATCTAGCTAACCTCTAAATGTTTCCATCTTTCCAGCTTTATATACTTTAACCATTTATGAATGAGCCTTGCTTAGCTTTACCAAAATTACACGCTGCAAAAAACCAAAGGAAAAAAAATGAAGGTAATATTGAATGAAAAGTCGAAGTCGGTAACTCATCCAATCAAGGAACATATATTTTCAGAAGAAAATAACGGGAATTGGTGTGGTCTTAGAGGGCTTAGTATATGCAGGTGGTTTCACAAGCACTGCTAAAGAGCCAGCAACGCAGTCTGGTGATGTCTGAATGTGTTCAAGTATATGCACTTGCTTCAGGCATTCTACAATTTAAAACCCTAAAAAGGAACAATAATGACATATGGAAGAAATTTTCCATTGAAATGCGCTTATAAGTAAATACACAAAAAGTAAATCTCTAATCACAAAACAACTAAGGGCACAGAGTCTTAAACCTTAATTGATTCACAAATACAATTAACCCAGCAATAAGAACTCCATTCAGTAAAAGAAGAACTTTAAATCCAGATGATCTCAAAGGAGAACAAAAAGCAAACCCAGAAAGAACTCTTATTCAAGTTGATTCAAACAAAAGTAAGCAAAAATCAACAATCTTATCACTGGATCAGCCAGTCGTATCAACAACAAATCAGAACATAAAGAGAGAGGCTTTACTTATTACTACTTACAAGGAACATCCCCGGAGCAAAAGAAGGACTGAGCCAAATCTGATAACTTGGAAAAAAACCCAGCAAGATAAAACAAGAAAACAAAGGCAACAATCCAGGGCATCAAAATGAAACCAATGACAAACGTGATGGAACCAAATAGCATCAAAGCAAGAGAGACACCAAGAAACAGAGAAGCAAAGGCAGCTGGAGAGACTTGTGTCAGGCCCAGGGGAGACCACTGTCGAGAAGAAGAAGAGAGTCCAGAAAGTAAGAGTGAGTTCGGGATTGGCTTGAGGAGGTGAATGATCATGTAGCAGAGCTCGTAGTGTATGCTTGAGCTTGAGAGCCGCTGCTCTTCTTGTTGTTCTTTTCTCATGGTTGTGGTTTTGGACAATGAACTGAGAATCGGATGTTAAAGGAGATCAATAGTTGGTGATGTTCCCTATGAGGATAAGTTTTTGGAGCGAAGAGCTCAACGGAGAAGATGATCAATGACGCAGATGCATATGTTGGAACACCTGAAGTTATAATATTGGGGAATTTTGAGCACAATCCTAAATTTGGCCCGTCATCATTAACATTAAGCAGATTTTTAGTAGGTATGAATTAGACTTTTTTTTTTAAAATTAATCCTACAAAATTAGGAATGATAACAAAAAAAATAAGTAGAGTCTTTATTTATTTATTTATTTATTTGGTATGTATAAATTAGATTTTTATATATATAAATATGAATAAATTTAGATTATATTCTAAAGGATAAAATTCTAATCACAAATTTTTATATAAATTAATATGATATAATTATTTGAATGAAAATATAAAATTATAAAATAAATCATGTGATTCCGAAAGTTCTTTGAATGAGTTGTTTCATAGCTATTTCACCTTTCATAAGATAGTTTGTATTGAAATCAAAATAGTTGTTGAGCGTAGCTACCACCGACAAATCACCTTGGCTGCATTGGTAATATCAGGAGAATAAACAACAGTGGAAATAGCTTAAGTAAATCTAGAAATGACAAAATTCAGATCTAAATTAAACTTTTGACATCAAATCCGCATCCGGATCTACAAAAAAGATGTGGATTCGGATGTAGGTAATATCTATATGGATTACGGGTAGATATTTTGGATATTCAGATCCGTATAATAATAATTTTAATTTTAATTTTAATAATTTACATAATAATATTAAATAAAATTCAATTATAAGTTAACATCAATTCAACATAAATAACATATAACAACACCATAAATTCACAAACAATAATTTCACAATATAAATCAAACATAAAAACATTAAAAAAATCTAAGGTAAACTGATTTATTACAATATTATCTAATTATTATTATTATAATTATTATTATAATAAGTTTTTTAACATATTTTTCATAATTAATGAAGATTATAGAGTTAATTATGCTTATACAATATACATTTAAATAAATATTTTAATTTATATATTTTTCAATTGAAGTTTAATTAAATAAATATTTTAATTATAAAATAACGTGGATCTAGATATCCGATTTTTCGGATGCAATTACATCTGATTCTAGATTCAGATCCGCATGGATCTTGATTTTTAAGATCCAAATCCCAATCTTTTGGATTTTTTGGGATTCGGATCTTTGCGGATTTGGAGTTTATTGCCGACCCTAACTGTAAATCCCTTTCTCATTATGAACATGTGATGTTTTCATTCAATCTATTGTGTTATGATTTACATTTGAATGGTATTTTTGTACTTTATTTTATTTTTATGAATGAATATATAAGCATTAAATTTTTTGTTTTTCTATATTAAAATATTTAAAAAATAGTATTGTTTCATTGATACCATTTGAAATATTTTAATCATTATAAGTTGTACAATCTAAATAGTTTCATAAATTCTAAATATTTTTCTTGAAATATTTATAAGGCAAGCATTTATATTTTAAAAGCTTCAAAAAGATTAATTAAAATATATATATTTGAGATTTAAACTTAAATGACATTTTAAGACTTCAAATTTAAGATACAAGTTAGAAGTTTCTTTTCTTTTTTTATTAAGGTAAAAAAAAAATATCTTGATCAAATAAGTTATAATTTTTAAAATAACAAACAACCTACAAATATAAATGCCGTGAAATAAATTATTTTTAGATTCTATGGAAAAATAACCCCAGTTTCGAGTGGGAAATTATTTATTTTCCATGCATACATATCAAAAGATCGGTTCAAGGTATCAATCGGCCGAAGCCCGACGAGGCCCAAAATCAAGGGAGACGTTATCGACATATCAGTTGTCCAACTCAATTGAAGCCTGTGTGGGGGTGATCAGTATGATAATAAAATTAAAATTTTAATGAAAATTATATAAATTTAACTATGTCTTTATTGGGGTAACTATGTAAATTCAATAAAATATTTAAAAAAATCTATACAAAAATTTAAGGGAAAATAAAAGTCTTCCGGAGTCAACTAATGATATACCACAATAATTCCACACCTGCTAACAGCCCTCAAAAGTCGAAAGTCTTCATAATTCTGTTGTTTCTAAATATACCCCATTAAAAGAATTAAAAATGATATTAATTCTAACGATTATTCCAAAACGACCATTCGTGTACAATTCATCCTTTTTTTTTTTTGCCCCAAGCCAAGGGCTATAAAATTTACAAATATCGCGTACGATGGGTATCACAAATTAAATATTACTATGAAATTGTTTTTACCATATAACTCGATGGGAACCATTTTGAGTACTTTTAAGTACTTTGTCAGATTCTTTATGTATCTTCTCTAAATTTTATTATTGGATTATTATTTTTTTTAGTTCCTTTAACGGATGAACTTGCACGCACTAAGAGGTTCTATCCTTAAGCTAAATAATTATTTCCGGCTAGCCATGTGTGAAGATAGTAACCAAAAGGGATAAAGAAAAATGACGGTGGTTTAATGAATTTTTTTTTTTTTTGTCTTCTTAATAAAAATCAGAGATAAATTGGTGATTTGAGATAATAAATTTATGAGGGAATAATCAATTTAACCTTAACAAAAAAAAAAACAAAAAAACTAAGTACTTCTTTTGGGACTAGCAATGTGAAAAACTAAAATGGATAAATTTCTTATTATCCTCTGGTAAACTAAGTTCGGCTCACTTCACTTATATTTGGAAACCTCAAGCTACCCTATTTTTGTTCAAAAGATAAGGAAAAGTGGAGGTAGGTTGACTTTTTTTTAATCTTCTTAATAAAAATGAAGGTTAAATTGAGGTTTTCAAAAGTAAGGGATGATTTGAAAATATTAAATCTACAAGGAATAATCCTAAATCACTAACCAAAACACACATCGCTATTGATGAAAAGGGAACCCAACGGCCATTGCTATTATCTTGAAGAAATTCCAGTTCAAGGAAGGGAATATTCTATTATCCGAATCTATGTGTGGTTACTTTACATATATATGTTTTGGCTTTGCAAATAAATTTTTAATCAAGCACTAACCTGCTTTTTCCCATAACTTTACTAGAGGATTTATTCAAAGAGAAGAGCATTAATTTAAAATATATATATACATACATACATTATTAAAAAGGCAATTAAGTATTAATTCATTGAAGAGGAAACACATGAAAATTATTGAACCTAATGAAAGCGTGTTGTTAATCTCAATAGTTACATGCAATTGATATTAATTAATTGTTTGCATTAACTCACTGTACAAAAGATTGGGGGTGCGTTTTTGGGAAAAAAAAATGGTGTTGCGGTGTGAAATAACAGCTAAAAAAATGTCAATTATATAATTAGTGGCGAAGAAGGACAACAGTTCTAGACATATATATTTGAGTTACTTATAATTATGGTTAAATTTTCTATTCAATGTTCCATGTTTAAACACTTTAACTAAACAAGAATTAATTGATCAAGTTCTCTGTTGATATTTTATTCGGAAGCATTTCAATCTTTGGATGTTTGGCTAACCAATGTACGAGGTTATATGTGGAAAAATTTATATGATTATAATTACTATCAGTAAGCTTTGGTTTTATAATATTAATCTCTAAGTGTTACTTTAGAACATAATTTTACGCTTTTTATTTTTTTATGTCCTAGAATCATAGGTCTTGATGATATCCAATTAATAAAAATATCTCTAAAGCATAGTAAAATTTGGGATTCATGATTCATGCATCCTATATTCCTATTTGATATAAGCCATTCTCATTTTATATATATGGCAATTAATAAGAATGATATCTAACCATTGTTTTGAAATAGCTAGGTAACAATCAAATCAAATTGCGAATAATTAAGAGTGATCACTTTAATTTACTTGAACGATCAACAACTTACATGCATGAGGTAATTACTCGAGGCTTTGACTTAGTAGTCACCTTACATAGGCTTATTAAACTGGGAGATACATCAAAATATGTAAATAAAACACAATTCTGCAACCTCCTTATAAATCCTAGCCAGCTAGCTATCTTTCTAGATCATGATGAGGAATTTAATATTATTAAGAAACTACATAAGCATAATTAGGCAAATCCCCTATTAATTCTAGCAAGACAGTGGATTTATTATTGTTGCTCCTACTGCGTGCTGTCTTGATGCTTCATAATTCGCTCTGAATTAACACGTTCAAGCTTAAAACGTTCTTGAACAGAATAGATGTAGCTTGCAGCTTTGATATCAACACTTTCATCACCAAACAACGTTTCAAAATGGCTCAGCTTTTGATGATTATCACGATTAACATTGTTATCATGAGGAGCAGATGGTACAATAAACGAAACGTTTTGCTTAGGCTGAGCAATCAGATAGTCCTGGTGGACCACATAGCCCACGGTTGCCGCCGCCGGCGAAGAATGGCTTGACTTGATGGGGTTGTTGCTGCTGTATTGCACTGTCGAGGAGGATGATGGCTTTGCTCCTCGATAGAGTGGCATCAATTTGCCCTTGATGAACCCTCTGCCCTTGCGACTCGTCTCCATATGCGCAATTTAATTTGCTAAAGAAATTTGATGTTGGTATCGAGTTGTGAGTGAGCGTTTCAGTTCGATGTAGATGGCCTATTTATAGAATTTCTTGGGGTGATTTTTCGTTGTAGAATTTAAAGAGTTTAAAGATAGGTATGAATCTTAAACAGCTTTGTGGTCCCTGCACATGCTAGATATCAGGAAGCATAATCACTTTTAAAACTAGGAGTTTAAATTCCAATTATGTGTTAAACAGCTATAAATCAGTTGAGTTCGTGTGAATTTTGTATATATTATATATGGAAGCTAATGCGTGTACTTGTTAAGAAAATATTTTATGCAAGACCAAAGGCCGGCCATGATAGGTTAGGTTGTAGAGTGTTGAAACCTAACGAAGCAGAATATAATCATATTATTAAATGATTCTCTTCTTTTTCTTTTTCTTTTTTGACACATGGATACTTCTAGTAATTAAGAGTTTAATTAATAAGAGCAGCTTTAACTAGGGAATTTTTTTTATTATTATTATTGGTACTAGGGAATGTTAACTAGTTAATAATTCCATGAGCCATCTTATTCTTCCAGTAAAAATAAGACATAACCGGAAACGAATTATTTCTTTCTTTAAAAATCCCATGATGTGATTGAATTGAAAAACTTCAATAAAAAATCAACAAAATTTACTCTAAAGATATTAAGAGTTAGCATGTGTGGATTAATTTATGTACAGGTTATCAAAAGGACGACACTCATGACCAGTCTTGTTCAAACGGGCAAGCCAAATCATATCCTCAATCAGATGTGCTCCATTTTGGAGAAGCAGGAATATTTATGCCCCATTGTAGGGCACCATCAACTCTTTAGAATAAATAGAAGTGAGGGGTTCATAAATTTTCAGTTTAATAATCTACAATGTGGACTGAAAAATAAGCACTTTCAGGACCACCAAACACTAGAATTGGCCTGAAATAACAGAGGTATATAAACATATATAGGAGAGACAGACTGTAGAATCCTGCATGTTGTACTTCTAAGGGTTCATATATACGCTTATATCTGCTCTTAATTGCAAAAATTCTTTTATGTCATCAAGTAGATATTTTGTTCAGTCAATCAAATAATTAATGTTTGGAATCTTCTTCTTTTTTTTTTTCAAATTTTTTTAGGATAGAATTAATGCTTGGTATCTAGACTCTAGTCCAAGCAAGAAGCGCATATTCCGATTTAGCACCACTTTAATTTTATGTTTTCCTCACTTTTTTCTCGTATCTTGCCTGGTGAAATTGAAGTCTCTGATCAAATTGTTGGACTACATCAAGTGAAAAACTTATCGGAAGCTTTGAGGATAAGAACAGTGTCTTTTTCAACACTATTATCGAACTCTCGCATTTCTCCAGGAATAAAATTACTACTATTCATGTTGCAAGTTTTCAAGTATATATAGCAAATAGATAAAAAGCACGCAAATAACTGATGTTAATCGATCGTACACGCATTACTACTATATGCCTTACCACTTGTAACCTTTTTTTTTTTAAGATTATCCATGCACATATAACATTATTAATTACAAAGGTATATGATTAAGCACATCAGAGATTGTGAAATTTAGTGCACTCATTTGATCATTCTTTTCAATTTTATGATTCAATATAGGCTTGGAGATAAGAAAAACGCCGGCGGAGAGTATTCATATTACGTACTATATACTTTAATTTTGTGTATGTTGGAGGCAGATGCGTACATATATAGTATATAAGCATAATATTTGTTGTGCATTGGTGTTGCAAGTGGGCATGATTTGCTTTAATGGGACATGTACTAGCTAGACACCTAAAAAGTTGCATGATATTGAAGAGTCTTGCAGATAAGATATTCCACCTGACCTGATTGACATAACTCGTTCACCGCACAATCTCAAGTGGATGTGTACGCATGTTTAGATGCTAGTTCCGTTCACTTCTTAATTCAATCTTTTTTATTATTAGGGTTTAATTAATTTTCATTGAATGCATACAAAACCTCACGGATTGGTGTTAGTGATCATTCAAAAATTATCATGTAATATCAAATTTCTGCTCACTCTATACATTTTAATTAATTTTCATTGAATCCATACAAAACCTCACGGATTGGTGTTAGTGATCATTCAAAAATTATCATGTAATATCAACTCTCTGCTCACTCTATACATTTTATTAATGTTGGTTCATATTCAGCTGTTTATTAATCATTTTCTTAATCTCTAGAGTAATATTGATTTATTTCAATAAAGTTAATTAACTGACTAATAATAGTATATACTAGCCAGTAGCTTGTGTACAGTACCACTGATCCATTTGGAATTTGTATTTTGTTGACCGAGTACGGTCTATTATTACTTTCATTCTTCGATTTTGCGTCTCATGTGCAAAGCCATGCCAGAATATATATTTTATAACGGTCCAAAAGTGCATTTGCTTTATATCCAAAATATCTTGAATTTGGGGTTAAATAATGAATGTAGAATTTGGTTCCAAAGTATGATGAGAGTTTATCTCCTTGAATAGGCTCGCTTTTCTTCACTCTGTAATGCTCAAGTTAACCATTGGTTATAAAAGAGTCGTTAAAAATAATAACAGAATATTAGTAAATAGTTCGGAGGAGAATTGTTGGCCCTCCAGAGATCTCTCTTTTTCTCTCTTGAGAGAATAAAGAAATGTGCTCCCCTTCATTTTTCCTAGTGGAGTGCATGAAAAATGGAAAACGCGGAGTCCTCTCTTTTACGTATCATTTATTATGTAGTATCTCTATTTTTAGGGTTATAGACACACTTTATTTATTTTTATTTTTATTTTTTTTTCATATCCTATAATTTGATTATTTAAAGATATTGGATACGTGGCAGAATAAGATTTGATTAGTAGCAAATGACATGTGTAATTTGCTTATTGGGATGCAAATTACGATATCTACACTCCCAAATTAAGATAAATTTGAAAAAAAAAAAAAAGACAAATGATATTTGTTCTACAAGTAACTTAGATCTTTTTAGCTAATCAAGTCATGGCCGCTTGCTGCCGTCTGGTCTCCATCGTTTGGTTCCATCGACCCTACCTATATTGTTGCCGTGATAATCACCTTATTCTTTGCTTTTGAATTGATATCATCAATCTTGTAAAAGAAGAGATTATAAACGTAAGTTATAACAGTCTCGTAACCTGAGAATTGGATGAATTAATGCGGTTCGTAAATCCGTTGGTGGGTTAACTATAATCAGGCGTCTCGATTAACCTCTAAATATCAAAGTTTAAAAGCCTTGCAGATCAATAATTTCTTGATGCTGGGTGCATCAGTAGACTGCGTTTCATTCCCATGCAAGAGTATAAAAATAACCATCTTTTTAACGTTTCAATATTAAATATTGCAGACTTGTTATGCAGAATTTTACCAACAGCATATTGTCAGCACCCACTGAGTACTACAGTTGAGAGAATTCAAAGTTTCGAATTATATCGGTGGATTATTTCTTGGCGACAGGTAACAAATTTTGAGATCGCATTATCTCGTGCAATTTGGTTCGGCCTGTTGCCAAGGCCTATTTTTTTCTGGGCCCTCGGGAATTCAGTTGTACAGGGAAAACCTGTTTTGGGATTCGGCCTTTGTGGCTGAGATGGTTTGTAACCCGAAGGAAAAAGATTTGTTCTGTTGTGACTAAAAAGATTCAGTTCCGTCCCACCATTTTGAGACAGGTTCCATCAGTTGCAAAAGAAACCACTAGTGACATTTTTTTTTTCTAGAAACATATAATAGAGTTGTATTTCCATCACACAAATCAACTCACATAGTGACACCAATATTTACAACAATCTTCATTATACAAAACTGCTAGATCAAATTGATAAGTGTTTAATTTCATTACTACTTTTTGCGGTTATTTCATATTTACATGAATATCTTGAATTTTTATTAGTCTTTTTATAGAAGTTTTTGAGGTAAAGAAATAAAAGGAACACAAAACTACAAATTGGTGTGAAGAATACCTAGGTTGTGACTTCATGAATTCATATTATTTCATGGATAAATTTTTGGGCTTTATTCACTTTATTGGGTTACATGACATTATTACATATGTACTACGGTTGATGATTCAATTTAAGCCATAAAGATTGATTCTTGAAAGACTAGTTGGATTTTCTAATTGCGCTTACAATAGAAACATATATGAGTGGTGGTATTGGACCTCCTTTTTATATCTCACCAACCCTCATTTTTTAGTTAACCCCATTAAAAATTTTTAACTAATATTTATCTCTCAATATACCCCACTAAATCTCGAACTTACCCTTATCGTAATTTTTATCTTTTTTTCCAAGCATCCACTGTACAAAGCTTATAAACCTATTTAAAAAAACTTTCATAATCACTATAATCTCTTTCTTTCTTTCTTTCTTTTAAGGTTTTATCCATTATTACCATAACTATAAAAAAAAGATTTAATACTTTTTCATCATCCTTTATTGAATACTGTAAATTAATTTCTTCAATGATTACAAAAGTAGAGTATATAATATTTGAGAACAGATAATAATTTAAAAAGTTAAATGAAATTAGGGTTCAAAAAATTAGATTATCTAAATTAAATGTTAGTAGAAATTATTATGTTGGTGGACTTAAAATTTATTTCTCCTTTTCAATTATTTCATGTAAAGATAAAACAATATTAGCATAAACGAATTAATAAGGGTTGATGAGATATTATGAGAGAGTTAAATATCACAACTCAGACATATTTTAGAGCTATTTTGACACATGGCCTATTTCCTTGGTCAAAATCGAGTTTTACTAGCCATTTAAGAATTAGGACAATAACTTTTATATAAAAGCAGCAAGTTAGAAGCCCTAGAGCGAAGAACATGTGAATAATCAATTCCAAAGGAGAGAATATTGCAAGGAAGAGAGGAGTGGGAGTATTGCAAAGAAGACCTATCTGCCATAGTTATAATCCAATCAATAAGCTTTCCTTTTGTCTTTTGTTAGTTTTCTTTAATGGATTTAATATTGAATAATTCAAACATATGTGAATAAATTTTTTATTGGTTAGGGTTGATTCAAAATCTTTGACATGAATTTTAATTAATAAAGTTTCAGAATAAGAATTTCTTCATCTTTCTTTAGAAAATTTTATATTTCAATGAATAATTGAAGAGTTGCTATCTTGTTTGTTCGGGCATGCAACTAGATAAATTTGAAGGTGATTTGTTTACAAGTTTAGGGTTTTTGATCCATAGTTATAAAAAACTAAACCCAAGTGCCAAATTTTAATCAATATTATGTGATATTTTCGTTTAATTGCACGTGGAATGTAATTTAAGATAAATAAACAGAGATCATGTGTTTGTTTCTTTATTCAGCTTATATCTTTCTTAATTCTAATGCTTCCATTAAATTAAATCTAGAGAGCTTTTTTTTTTTGGATTGTTTCATGGGAAAAGATTAAATAAAATGCTTGTTTTACATGATACTTAAGTAAGAAAAGATCAAGATAATTGAGATTGTAATTATCTTAGGGTCGTTGTTTTCAAAAGAAAATAAACGATGATTCTGATAATTGGTCTAAAATCCATTGTTTAACGGTGGAGAATGATTCTTTAACCATTTTCACATCATATGTAAACTTCTTTAAAACTATTTTCTACAATCTCATGTTTTCTTGCTTTAAATTCTTTTGTTTAGTTTACATAGCAAATCAACTCTACACCCCCTCCCCCAATTTTGTGCACTTGTTCATTAGTGCATTCTTAGCAGATTTGGAAAGTTTGGGTTAATCTCATTAAGTTTAGATATAGTTTTAGTTAAATCTTCATTATTGATCAGCTTTTGCATTTTATGTGTTCATTGTTGATAATTTATTAATTGATAACAATCTTCTGCAGAATGACCCCTGCTTACTACTATACTCAGTAGCAATAAATATTGTATTGTATTATTTTAATACAGATGTATTGTATTGTATTATATTGCATTAACAATGTATTATAATAATGCTGTACAATGTTTGGTGTAATATTGTATTGTATTAGTTTTTAATTATACTATATTTAGTACTACACTGTATTAATTTTTTTATTAATTTAAATGATATATATTTAGAAAATAATAGTTATTAACATTTTGTTTATTTATTAAAAAATATATTTTATTATTTATTTATTTTAATTCCCTCTCTCTCTCCTTTTTTTTATTTTTTATTTTTGGATAACGCTTGTCAATGTGCCATTATCTGCTTCCTCTTTCTCCTCACTTTGTCTTCTCCAGATCTTTTTCTTCTTCGTTCATGTTTGTTCTCTTTTTCTCTTTCTTCGTCTTCATTTCATTTTCTTTTTTTTTCCTCCTTTTCTTCTATTTTCTTTGTCTTCTTCAATTTTTTTATCCTTTTTTTCCTCTTTTTCTCCTTCTTTCTTCTTCTTCTCTGGGCTTTATCTTCTGTCTTCATTTCTTTTTCTTTTTTTCCTCCTTTTCTTATATTTTCTTTGTCTTCTTCAATTTGTTTTCCTTGTTCTTTTCCTCTTTTTCTCCTTCTTTCTTCTTCTTCTCTGGGCTTTATCTTCTCCACAGTGAAGGCGTCTTCATGGAGCAATGGCTATGTTGTCGCGCGGCACCGTAAAAGCGCCGGTGATGGCGTCAAGCAATGATTGCCAAGTCGATTTGGTGGTGTTGGATTGGGTGATATGAATTTCATCGTGAACATGCTGCAAAATTTTCTCAATTTTATTTTCTGGATTTGCTCTAATACGATGCGGTGTAAACCCGAACCCCCCCTCGGGTTTGGTTTAATGCGGATTTGACCGCATTGGTTTCCAAGGTTAATGCAATCCCACGCCAGTTGAATTTAACGCCAAACATGAGTTAGTATTAAGTTAATGCGAAACAGTATTTTAATCCTATATTATGCGAGATACCAAACACGCCCTTAAGGTAATATCTTAAGTTTTTAGTGACGTCACAATTCACAACTGCTATAAATGGCAGACAATTGCTTGTAATTCATTCATTCAAATTCATTTTTAATCAAATGAAATGAGAAACACACGAATTGAGAAAACAAAGAAAGTTCTGCATATTGCATGCCTTTTGAGTTAATAATTTTCACAGTGTTGAAAAGTTCTGCATATTGCATGTCTTTTGAATTAATAATTTTCAGTGTTGAAAAGTTCTGCAAATTGCGTGTCTTTTGAATTAATAATTTTCACATTGTTGAGCTTTATCTTCAGCCTTGCGGTATCATGTCGTTTTGTTGAAAGCGACGCCTAATTTTCATTGCATCAAGAATTATTAAGACTCTTTTCACAGGATATATATTTTTCATTTCCGTTTACCACATTGGTGGACCGACCATTGATGTATATATTGTTGTCATGTTATGTTATTGGGGAGATTGTCAATTTCTGTCAATGTCTCTCTAATCCAAATAAATAAATATCACTTATTCCTTCATAATTTTTATAATATATAAAAATCTCATGGCAATGAAAATTTAGAAAAAAAAAGATAAATAAGTTATTTGTTTGATAATTTATTTTTATAATTAAAAAATATATAATATTTAAAAATGATAGAATCTTATTATTAATTTTTTACTAACATTAAAACGTATATTTTCTTTTTTTTAATTTTTTTAATTTTCATTGATATGATTTATTTAATTTATAATAAATAGAAATAAAAATGTATTTCAAAAAAACCAATACTGTGAAATTATTCTACCAAAGAAATTATTAATTATTTAAAAAATAATAAAAAGATAAGTGTTATATATTGATTCCAGACGTATGGTAAATGGGAAATTGGCAATCACCCGTGTTATCGCGGCGTTCAACAAATAGTCTTGAATTATATCATGATGATGTTCTGATGACATCAATAATACGGATAGCTACAATTATAATTTTAAAATAAACTACAACTCGATGTGTTAAAATGATTATTTATTCGATAGCATCAGCTGCAGCACAAAGACGTAAAACGATTATAACTTCCAATTATTACATACACGTACAGCATTCGAGTTTTTTTTTTCTTTTCCTATATAAAGCAAAGATTTTGGACATGGCAGCCATTCCATTTTCTGCTCATTACTCTACCATCCTTTCTTCTCTTTTTCTTGCTTATGAAATCTAATCGATCCCCTTAGTTTCTTTTCTAATTTTTTTTTCAATCTTTCGGTGTGTTTATTTAATTTTAACTATCGAATATCAATGCCATGGATGAATGAACTGGCGTTTGATGAATAGGCTTTTGTAACTTCATTTTCTAGTTGATGTTTTTGGGTTCCAAGTGGTACGAGGTGGTAGGAGTAAAGTTTGATGTTGGCATGGCTCAATCCGATCAAAATTCTCAGTGCAGCTGAGTCCTTTATTCTGATTGAGCCGTGCCAATATCACGTTCATTCTCTATATCATCAAGAAACTCAATTGATTATTGTCATATCTTTTTTATTGTTATTTTAATTCAATCTTTATTTTTTTTTTTTTTTGAGTCTTTAGAGTCCTCTCTTTTTTTAAATCTTGATCATTTTTTCCTCGGACTGTACATATTAATGTGAATATGTATAACAATTTTAAAGCTGATCTTTAGCTTTGACTTTAATATTAATGTTTTTTTTTTTGGGTCGGTGATCAAGTGCTTATACAATGATTCATGGGTAATATGTCTACTCAAGTGAAAGAAATTTATTCTCATATATAACTTATGGTGATAATCAACTCTAGGGAAGACTCGAACTCTCTTATTTAATAAAAATAAAATATCAACTCTTATCGCTAAAAGTCAAAATTTTAGATCTCTTATACATTTGTTCGCTTAAGTTAAAATTTCGCGTTTCCCATTTAACTCTTTCAAATTTAATTTAATTTAAATTATATTTTTTAGGTTTCATTGGTATAATATTGGTACTTTTAAGTTTCGTGTTTTGAACCTTCACGTTTCTATCTGAATCAATCACTTTCTATTTGTAGTATGATTTTCAATAAACATGACAAGATTAGCTGAAATATGAAGAGATAAAAATAGTAAAGGAGTGCATGGACAGAGTCACATTTAACTCTTTTTTTTTTCCGTTTTTTTTACCCTGTTATATACTTTTTCCAAATCTGATTTGCCGGAGATGAATGCGCTCCCTTTTGCTTTTCATTTTTCTTGAGAAATATCGGCTACCAAACAAAAGGATGATTTGACTAATTGGGTTGCGTTATCAGTAATGAAGAGTCGAGACCAAGAAAATTATTGAAGATTACTTAGAAGATCGGCAAATAGATAATAATTTGCGAAACACTTTTACCAGAACCAATGGGTAAATGGCATGTGTCGTTTGCCACCAAAACGAATTCGAGCTTCGGACCCATTCCAAAGTCAAGGATAAAAATAGAAAAAGGAGCACATGACTCGCTCTGTTGCACTTGTGCACCTTCCCACACGCGAAAACTAGTCATTGGCACGAGGCTTTTCTAAAGTAATTCGGGAAAAAGGTGACAACTGAGAAAAATAGGGATTAAGAAAAAAATAAATAAATTAAGCGACAAATTCTTTAAGATAAAAAATCTATCTTAAAACTCGTGTTTATAAATAGGGTATTGTCGCGCCGGTAATCCCAGAACTTTTCATTCAAGCCCAAAATAGAGAAGGGTGAACCCAATATGTGAGATGAAAATCAATCCCTTCATGTTTCCTGTCAATTCGCACAAAATCAATTTCGCATGTCACTAAGGGCGATTTGGGCAATCCAATCAAATAATTTCTCCTTTTGCTGTCAATCAAGCGCCCACTAAACTTTTATCATGTATCATATTTGATGATTTGATGATGGAATGTCAGCATTAACAAATTACCTTATGTCCTTATCGCTAAACAAAGTTAAACTAAATTGTTTTGCTAACTAGGTCCCTTTATGATGCTGTAATTTTTTTATAGTATTAATAATATTTTAATTGTGTATTGTTAGATTAAAACTAATGATATATAATATTTTTTGTTAAAAAAAATAAAAATAATGATAAATAAATTGTCAACCATTTAAGAGGTGGAGAAATTTTTATAAAATCACTGTAACCATATTTTGATTTTGAAGAAATTTCACTTAAATAGTATATTTTATTTAAAATTACTTTTCAACTCTCTTTTAAATTTGTATTGTGATAATCGTTTATAAATAAATCTTCCAAAATCTATTACCATTAAGTATAAAATATAATATGAAGTAGGTTATTTAACACAAATCAAATAAATAAATTGCAATTACAAAATTTATATATGATATAATACTAATAAATAACACAACTGAGTACATATACTTAAGTAAACGTTATAGTTACATAAATAAACTCATTGATAAGATTGCTTGTAACTTAAAAATTACTTGATCACTCATGTTTTAATAAAAATTAAAATCGCATATTAAAATACTCATTATTTTATAAAATACTAAGACCATTGTATAATTGATGATAAAGTTTATATTATTTTGTTTATCTTATAATTAATATTCTTACATGATAGGAATTTTAAGTTTTACAAGCCTATATATTTTCATTTTATTTTCAAATATCACTTTGTTAATTTCATAAAAGTTAAATCTAGTATATATTCCTAATGAGCTTTAGTTTATGAATCATAAAATATTATTTTATTGACATCCTTTGATTGTAATTATAAAATTTTATGTTACTAAGAGTCATTACTTTTATTACGGTAATTACTCGTGACAATGAATAAATATTACCTCCAATAATACTTACGTGGAAAAAATGAGATAGAAAATCTTTTTATATTTTTATTTACATGGTAGTAAATTATCCAAGCCTTATAAAATTTAACTTTCACAAGCTTGTTTTCATTTTATTTTCAAATGTCACTTTGTTAATTTCATAAAAGTTTAATCTAACACATGTTCCTAATTAACTTTAGTTTATGAATCATGAAAGATTATTTTATTGTTATTCTTTAATTGTAATTATAAAATTTTTATGTTACTAAGAGCCATTACTTTTATTATGATAAGTAATAGTGACAATAAATAAAATATTACATCCAATAATATTTAATGACAAAATAAGAAAAAAATTTATTGCATGTTTTTATATTTCTATTATAAAGACATGGTTTGAGATATTTGAACTTAAAATTTTAACACAATATTTGAGCAATTAATATCTTATAATCTAATGGTTAATATTGAAAGTCAAAGCAGCATTTAATAATGTCATATCCTCTACCATTGAATTGCATGAAATTAATAGTTTAATTTTTTTAAAAATTTTAAATCAAAATATTTCTCTCTATATATTTATATAGCCATATATATTTTTTTCATTGGATTTCTCATTTGTTGTGCCTCATAGTATTACTAATAAAACATATATAAATTATTTTATTACAATGCCTTCAATTATCATTATTGTTTAGGTATAAATGGTTTGTAATTAAATTCATACAATACAAATTATTATAAAACTTTATGTAATATCTTTATATAAAGTATTATTACAATAACATTACTTGTTAATTACATTTATTTTAATGCTATTAAATATATTTCTAATACTAAATGTAAAAGTAAAAAAAATGTAAAATTGAAAAGTAAGAGGATTAATAAATAATAGTTTTAATTCCAAAATTATTTGTATTTCTTTCATTTTTTGATGATTTAAAATATTTATCGATTGATTAGATAAAAAATAATTTAAAATATGAAGAAATATCACAATTTACAGATTACTTGTTACATAATTACTTATCCATTAAAATTAAATTAAGGGTGAAGATTCTAATATTAAATTCAATGATCCCATTATTGATTGTGGGATTTTTATTCATTATAATAGAAAATTTTCTTTTATCAATTAATTAAAAATAAAAAAATATATATATTTACTTGCAACATGAAGATTACTTGTTATAATTTAAATAGCTAATTTTTTATTCACTATTTCAAATGAATGGTAAACATGAAAACCCTAACATCTAAGAGTCCACAACAATCCTATTATCAATGCTATAAAAACTCATACAATATTATAAGGAAATCCTAAACAAAAAGCTCAGAAAATAGGTATGTTAAATGAGTGTTAAAAATAATATATATTTCATAATCAATTATACAATAGTCTTTAATATTATATAAAATAATGAATATTTTGATAGAAGATATTAAATTTTATTAAAATATGTGTGATTAAGTATTTTTAGGTTACAAGCAATCTCACCAATGAGTTTATTGATGTACCTATGAAATTTACTTAAGTATATGTATTTAGTTGTGTTATTTACTAGTGTTATATTATATATAATTAATTTTACAATTGCAACTTATTTATTTGATTTGTATTAAATAATACTTAATGGTAATAAATTTTGGAAGATTTATTTAAAAAGATTATCACAATACAAATTTAAAGAAGAGTTGAAAAGTAATTTTAAATAAAATATGCTATTTAAGTGAAATTACTTCAAACTCTAAGGGTGGTCACAATTATTTTATAAAATTTCTCCACCTCTTGAACGGTTAACAATTTGTTTACTATTATTTTTAATTTTTTTCTTTAGTACAAATATTAGATACCATTAGATTTAAAACATTATTGATGCTGTAAAAAATTACAGCATCATAGAGAGATCCTTGCTAACTGCTAAATTAACAATCGTTGGTTACGTCTTGTCTCTAGTCCTAAATTATAAAAACGGTGATTTAGTTTGGTGAGTAGTTTCTCTAGTTAGTGCTAAATTTAAGTCAACATAAATTCAACATATTTATTAATTTTATTATGAATACTAAACACTAATCCAATGTGGTTATTAAACGTGTCATTTTATTGTCATACATCTAATATAATTTCAAAAATTTGTTATGCTATCCATTTTAATTCTAATAACTTTTGTGGCAGTCAACTAGTTCAGTTGATAAAATCTCTTAAGTGAAACAAGATTTTTGAGATTAGAACATTTCTCACATGGGGTGGTGAAAGAATTGGGTTAATTGCCATCAAATTACAATTTCTTTTAAAATTATAATAATTTTTTGTTCCAAAATAAATAAACAATGAATAAAAAAAATTACTAATACATATAACTTAAGGAGATAGCTTATGTGACAAGAATGAATTATTAATTTGAAAATATCATAAGGCTCACATATTTAGGACCCATTTGGAATTGGATAGTTAAAACTAATTTTGAAAAACTAAAAGCTAATTTTGATTACTTTAATAATCCCTTTTGATAAAATTATTCTATCATACAGTAGATTTTGAAAAACTAGAGAAGGAATAGTTTTTTAAAATATGATTTTGATAATTACTTTTGTACAGCTTTTCAAGTAGAGCTTTAATAGAGGTTTAATAGGTAAATAATCTATAAAATTACTTTAATAGGCAAGTTTTTTTTAAGTTTTGTTATAAAAAAATAAAATAAGATTGTTAAATAAGTAAATGATATTTTGGATATTTTAAGATTGTTAAATAAGTAAATGATATTTTGAATATTTTAACATTTAAAAAAAAAATTTTAACCTCTACTCCCAAAATCTCAAAAGTTGAGCTTTTCCTAGTAGAGACAAAATAGCTTATTTAAGCTCTAAAAGCTCTACTAAAAAAAACCAAATAACAATAAAATTATGATAAGAACTTATGAGGTTAAATAAATAGTTATAACTATTAGATAAGTCATACCAAACATGTACTTAGACTCTGTTTGGTGCAACTTTTCAAGTAGAGCTTATTTAAATAGAGCTTTTGTTAAAAGAGTTTTTATAAATAGAGCTTTTATTAAACTTTTTGTTGTTGTTTGGTTGTCAATAAGAGTTTTTATTAAAAATTTATGAAATTATTTTAATAAGCAAGTTTTTTAAAGTTATGTTATAAAAAAAATAAAATAAAATAATCAAATAAGTCTGGATATTTTAGATATTTTAACATTTAAAAAAAACTTTTCAACTTCTACTCTCAAAAACCCAAAATTTAAGTTTTTTCTAGTAGAGGAAAAATAACTTTTTTAAACTTCAAAAGTTCTATAAGAAAAATAACTAACTACCAACAAAAATTATGATAAGAGTTTATGAAATTAAATAAGCACTTATAGTCATTAAATAAGTCCTAACAAATAGTCACTTAATACAATTTCATTATATTCTTATGTATATTATAAAAGTCCAAAATTATTCTTATTAATTAAGAAATAAAATTATTATTATTTCCAATTATGTTTGAGATAACAAAATAGAAAAAATAAAATTAATAATATAAAATATTTATTTTAGTTATCAATTATTGTTGATACAAAATAAAAACTATTTTGCATACATGTTTATAAATGTAAAAATAAATTTTATTCAACATCATATCTAATTTAATCATTTACATTCTTATAATAGTTTAACAATACAATTTACCAAATATATACAACTACTTTTAAAACTTACAACACTTTTAAAAGTAAATTTTACCAAATGTTTAATTAATTTCTTTCACAACTGATTATTTTTATAATACAACTAAAACAATTATTTACCCTTATTAATATATTTTTTTTCCTCAATCTTTTCATATCACGTAAGTCGATGTTTTAGATTATACAAGAAAGCATGCCTATGCATAAGATCTGTTATTTTTTACAAGCGAAAATAACAAAAAATTTAAAAAATATAGTGGGCCCAAATATTTTAAGGCCCAGGTGATCCAAAAGACAGCCCAATAATTTTGTTTGAATAGAAAAACTCCGAAGCAGCAAAACCCTCCCATCGCAACTGGCATCAGTAGTAATTTGAAGATTGAAGAAGCATACGATAGAAAGACATGGCTTTGACCAATTTCATTCTGACAGTGGCTGGCGTCAGCGCTGTGGTTCTTCTACTGAGAAGTGACGTCAAACAATCGGCCGCTATTTTCAGACGCAACGTTAAACATATTCGCAATTGGCTTGAAGAAGAATCCACCGCTGCCTCCAAGTAATTTCTTTTTTCCATTTTTTTAAATTTCAGTTATTTTATATAATATGATTTGTGGCTAATTCTGTAATATATATTTTTTATTATTCTTAAATTTTATAGAATAGAGAGAATTAATCATTAACTTACTGTTGTTACCGAAAGATAATGGTAATATTGCTTTTTAATTTTTATGTACACGAATTTAGGGTTCAACAATTGTCTGGTTAGCAGCTTAATGCCATTGTAGTTTAAGTAATTCGAGGCTCTTCTCTAAGTTAGAAAGGGAATGATGTTCTGTTCAACATATGCCCTAAATGATTAATTTGACATCTTTGTCCCATTAGTTTAGTTATTTGGGTGCTGCAATTTGTTGTGGCAGAGGATTTGGTCCTTGATTGAGTGAAATTAATTGTTTTAGAGGAATCTAATTATGAACACCAAGTAGTTGAATTGCAGAATGCTTTAAATGTTATAAATGCTTTGTTGCGTGTAGCACTGCAACATTTTCTGAGGTTATGAATATGTGGGTAAACAGTAGGAAATGCATTTTTTTTTTCAAGAATTTATTGCTAGGGCCTCGGAAGTTCACTATTACTTCAGGTTCTTATTGCATTGGTTTCTATTCTAATATTGATGTGTTGTCCAGAATGAGGGTATGAATTTCTTTAGTTTCCGCATATTGTTACGCGAGCATAGTGTACTTAGCAATCCTGGTCTGAAGAAGGTTCAATGTTGAGTCCAACACGTCTGTCTGATAGCTTCAATCCTCTGCCGGATGTTTATATAGAAGCATCCTTGATCTTGATTTGATGGCTTTTAGCAATCTTTTATTTTCTTTTTATTTTTTACTTTTTACTTTTTTCCACCTTTCGCAACAAATTTTGCTGTGAAATCATTTAGTACTGAATTGATGGAGTTCTTCATGAATTGGTTTAGTTAGCTGTGATAATTTGAAGTTGCACTGAACGGCATGTTGAGTGGTAATCGGCTACTCTTTTAAGGCCCTAAACTGTAATTTTCTTTTTTGGCTTAAGCTAGATGATTTGTGTTAGATTCCAGCCAATTATGAAAGACTTCTGTCAAAGCTGGGCCATGCCAATACTGCTTCTCAAGTCCTTGTGATTACTTTAAATAATAGGAAAAATAATCTCTGAACTCAGGTTGTAATTCTGACTGTCTTGTGGTGAAGAAAATCTAAATTTATCTTCTCCATGGCCTTCCTAGATCATGCATAATGGTTGCGGTAGTTTACTTTTTGGCTTACCGTTTTGCGAATGTCTTTATCTATTATTTTTTATTTTTTTCCGTACATGCCATTTAAGTTGTTTTTGTATGTGAGATTAATGTGACTTTCATAAATGTTGTTTCAGAGCTGCGGAGAACATAAAGCCCAAGGAGCTGGAGACAAAGATTCCTGAGAAGGACACCCCAAAGGAGAAACACTAAAATGTTTTGGAAGGGGAACCTGAGTGTTGTTTTATAAGAAGAGTTTATAGCTTGATCTTTAACTTTTTGTCAATTTTTCTTTTCTTTTTCGGTGTACTTGGAATAAATCTTGATTATGGTTTCTGGGACCTATTCCGTTCCCTATTTATACTGATGTGTATAAATTACCGAAAAGAACCATCTATTTAAGTTATATTTTATTCTAGCTTTAGCATTAAATCTTTTTGAGACTTCTAAGTGAGTTTGTCAATTGCTGAAGCCCCCGGTGCCCTGTTTGTCAATTTTGACATTCTTTTGGCTGAAATGTATTCAAACCAAGCCCCTAATGTAGAGTCTATTGTTGTCTCTCTCCATGCAAACTCAAATCTGTGTTTTGTTCAACCATTACCATCATGAACTCGTTTACAGGCTATAATCATCACCGGTCCTTGCATCGGCCTCGAAGGAAGAATGTTGGAACGAATGAGGCATGTGTTGCTTTGAATTTCTTTCACAAATCATGTCTTTAATTAGTAATTAGCTTGCGAAAATCATCCTTACCTCATCTTCATGTCATAGAATCGTCAGAACGAGCAACTTTTGTTATTTAAGTTGATTCGGACAAGTGATGATAGCTTTTGGTCTTTGCTCAAAACACAAAAGTCTGTGGGCTGCGTCATTATCAACAGAAAGAACAACCATTTCTGGTGTCAAAATTTTTGACTTCTTTGCCCAATCATGGTACCAATCCATGCACAGGCATAAGCGTAAAGGATAGAAAAACGAAAGGGATCCCATGCTAACAAATTATAGGCCAAGATTTTGGTCATTGTAGTTGTATTGTTCAAGCAGAAGGAAAGTTATTGCTACTAAGGTCCCGGTGCAGCAACATAACAGCTGGCTTGCTGTGTAATCGCTAGCAACAGCAAAAACCATTATACTAAGTTAAGGCAAAAGGTGAGCGTGGGAAATGAATTATTGAACAAAGCATTGGATTGACTAAATGTATTTAAGGACAGCAACGCTCCTGTGGTTTGGTAAAATGGTCATAGAGCCCTCCTTATTTTCAGAAATAGCCACACATAATTTTTTATGAGACACACAGACCTTTGCCCTTTTTTTTTTTTTTTAAGAAATGGTCATATGAACCCTCGCGGTTTGTCAAAAAGGTGGGTCTGTGTGTCGATGTCCTATTCCCTTGATTGAATTTGTACCAAGAGGCTCACACTGATCCCTCAGGTTTTTTTTTTTTTTGGGCTGGAAGCTGCATATTGAAGAATGCCCGGCAAATGGAAACAGCCGGTACTGTTGGATTTTTGGAAACACATAATGCACAAGTGTAAACGACTGAACAAAAAGTTCCCTGAACTCAGGGGCGGGACTATGTAACGGCCTGGGGGACTTCAAGTCTAAAGAAAACTTCATAATTTGCCTCTCAGGTTCCTTGCTTCCACATTATAGCCCGTTCTGAACTAAAATCCTGATTCTAGCTAGTTAAGGATTTCTACATGCCTCGTCTGTCCACCAAAAGTTCTGTTACAGGTGCATCACTTGATGCTATTTCAGTCGAATTTCAAGGCGCCCCCACCACACAGCCCCCCACCCCCCCCAACACAACCACAGAGTCCTTGCCCTATTGAATTTTTCAAAATGTTTCCCTTCAACCACTTGTTTATTCTCTCTTTTTCCACAACTTCTATTTCTGAAGCACGCCTCATCTCTAAATCGACAAGAAAAGAAAGAGACGACCGCGGGGTGGGGGCCCCCGTCAAATTTCTGGTGGAATGTTTGACTCAATTAATCTTAATATATTGAGCTCATCTAGAACATAGACATGGGAGTTGAAAAACAACTCAAATGAAAATCAGTTTGTTTAAATTTAATTTGTCCCTTTTGTAAAAATTTTCTTAATTTGAAACTTCTATTCATAGTAATTTGTAGGCCCTTCAAAATAATCTATCGGTCCTTCCAAATTAATAACAATAAAAAAGAAAAAGTGACTGAAAGAAAGATACAAGATATGGATACTTCGCTATAAATTTCTTCTAAACATGACCTACCCTACCCTACCCTACATCTATACTCAGGTGCATGTATAAAACAAACAACAGTACAAATAGAAAAAGGAGAGCGGAAAGGACAAGCAGCCAGGCAGCCAGCCACTTCCATACGTCTTATAAATTATTTGTTCTAGAATCCATGAAAAAATTGTTCTTGCAGAAGTAAAATGCAACTTGAATTCTTTCTTCAAATAAAATTCATTTCATGCGTAAGAGACACCGTACCTTTTCAATTTTACGCTCATCATTTCTTGGTTATTATGATTCATGAAATTTAATATTAACTGGCCAACACGTCCGCTTTAATTTTCTCCTTTAAGAGAAGCGGTAACACAGCTGGTGAATTTTCGAGCAGCTTCGAAGTAAAAACTGTACATATTAACACTCATCATATTTGGTAAGGCCTCCAGCTTCTCCCTATGAGAATTAGCTGCCTTATTGTGGACTTGTGATCTTTATGGGTGTGACTATGAGTCTGTTTGGAAGTGTGGTGAGGTAGCTGAGTTACCAATGTCCAGCTATTAAGGTATTTGGTAACACTTGTAACTGGACTTTAGTAGTTTAATAGATTTTTTTTTTCAGCTTTTACTCTACAGTTATAGTTTTTATTCTACAAAGAATCATGACTTTAAAAGTTCTGAAAGACTCCCAAACACACTCTATATTTGAACTCTAAACGTTGAGAAAATTTATGGTACATAAAAAATAATACAACTAGTTATTACATGTGTGACAAGTATTATTGAATTTAATATAACTACCACTTATATATATGTTGGTTTTCAAAACAAATGAGCACATATCATAATATTATTTACTTATTATATGACTGACATGATTCCTGTGATGTATTCTAAAATATATCCAAAAAAAAACTATAACCACTTATTTTAATAAAATAATATATTACAAAAATGTCCATGATATTAATTACTATTAAGTATAATAGATTATAAACTAGTATAACATAATTACACTAAACACTCACCCATTGTTCAATGCATAATCCCTAAAAATTTTATTTCCAACATCTTAAAATATATTTAATTGAACAAGCAGTAGATCAATATTTTGACTACATGATATATGTGACACTCTTTATATACCAAAAGTGAAAAAAGATTATAAGAATACGATAAAAATGGTCATATTTTTGCTTTTTGATTTTCAAAAGAAGAAATAAAAAGTAACACTTTTGATGCTATTTTTTTAAATTTTTTTTTCTCTCTTAATAATTAAAATTGATCGACTGCCTATTAGCATTGATGAGGAGTCAAGTAGACCGTTGATTTCCTTAGTTTTTCCGAAGCATATATCTTCATGGCGAATAATATGATTCAGGAAAGTAAGGCAATCGATGAAGTTGCTAAAATCATATATAATAAATATGAAAAGTAGAGTCAAAGTAAGGTTGCTAGCGGCCAGATTATTCAGCTTTGCATTTATTCAAGGCTATGAGTGATGCCCAAAAAACTGTCTAAACCTCATTCACACTGGGACCACCACCAGTACCATAATTTTCCAGCTTTCTCTTTTCTAGTCAACTAGAAAATTGCAACATAACTCATTATATTATTGTTAGGGTTGCAATTTATGAATCTTCGATGAAATTCCCGACAGATGGACGATGGCAGTGACATGCTGAGAATTGAGATTTTTTTATCTTTTTGCCCATCCGAAGTCAGTGAGAACAACAAAATGGAGGTCAAACTTGAACACATAATAAAATAAAATTGAGAACGGAGTAGAAGGAGATTCCGGCGATCCAACTCTAATGCCTAAGTAATTCAAATTAGAGTTATAATGCACTTACCTCTCTCAGTACAGTAGTTTGGTATCTATAACTTGGCGAATGTGGGGAGCCGTTGGCTCTTTGGTCAACTTCCTGGATATGTGGGTATGAAGTGGAGGTACGCGGAGGTTGTAACTTCATCTCCTTTATTTTAAGTGATTGCAAAGGTAATTAATGTGCATTGCACTTAACTGGCGACGCTGGCCTTGTTCGACTCCCTCGAGTACTGGTGGTCCGCATTTCCCGAGATAATTCATCTCCTTGCGCTGGTTTGTTTTATTCCACCTGAGCTGGTTGTTTGGAGAAATTAATTTCCTATCAGCATCTATGTGTTCGTAATGAATAAACGTTCCTCATGTTTTTTTTTTCCTTCTGGTACTTGAAAGTAGGAATTTTCATTGTTCAAACTATGCAAAAAATACAAGCCTGCTGAGATCTAAGCTTTAGCAATGAAGTAATTGCAAGTTGTGTTCAATCAATTATAGTATTTACCAAATGTATAAAAAGGAAAAAAAAATCTAAAAAATCAATAATGATAGGGGTATCAATACATTATAAGTTAGATTGATGATTTTCACATAAGTCCCATTTCTTTTTTTCAGCTACATAGAATTTTTTGTCTTAATTAATATTATCGTGGTATTACTCATAAATTAACAAGGAAGATCCCCTCCCATAAATATGAATTAATTTTCACTGGTTGCTTAGATTTATATTTAGAGTCATCACATAGATATTCCAAAATTAATTTTTTTCAATGTTCAAGACTTAACACATGACAACTACGGCTATGTTTGGCATTATGGTTATGCAGTTGCAGTTTAAAATTACAACACTTAATTAATTTTATGACACTTGTATGATAAAACACCTATAATATTTTTATTATTTTTATAAAAATTATTATTTAAAAGCCAATATTTATCATAAATTATCAATTTCTTTTATAACTACAGTTTCTTTTTCATAGTATCTATTACTTTTAAATCATCTCACCTCAATATGAAACATGCATCGTCGTAAATATAAAATGATTTGAAAAATTGAAGTAGAATAAAACATCTATATATACATAATAATTTTTTTAAAAAAAATTGTAGTGAGTCCGTTATATTAAAGCTCCCCTAACTTGCAAATCACAAAAATATATCATAAAATTTAAAGATGACTGAGATGGTCACACTTTGAGCATTTAAAGCATTAACTAGGAACTAGGAGATCTTGAACCGAGTAGAATATTTTAAAGAGCATTATGTACATGTCTCACAAAACTAAATCGACTATTGAATGTTTAAAATTTATTCATACATCTAAATTCTTTCGTTAGCACTTAGCAGTATCATATCTACAACATGATGCTTAAAATTACGTCCTGAAGTCTCTGAAGATCCTTATATATATATAATCAGATCATCACCACGCATTCTTATATAGCTTGTTGGATGAGCAAACCTGCTATAGTGTTACGGCACACTGAAGAGTTTAGCCAAAATATTCATATCCATTAATGAGATTATCTCACATTGTTCCAAAGGCTAAGTATAAAAGCTTGAAGCTACACTCAACTCATAATTACCTAACTTTTGAATATGAATTACGCTCATGGATTTTCAATGCTGTTATCAAGGTCAACTCGTGCATAAATAGGTTTACGATGTCTTTTTACCTAAGACTGATCAGGCAAAAAAGACTGGTTAACTTGTGCATTTAGAGATTTTTTAGTACTTAATAGACAAATTTACATTAATCTTCTAAACATATACCAAACCACAAAATAACATTCAATTTAATGGAAACATAAGTCTTTAAATTATGTAGGATCTTATTGCAATATTAATTTTACAATGAGTGCACAACTTTATTTCCACATCCATCTAAGAGTAAATCCTAAATGTCATGCATCTTTTGTGGAGGCATACAGATGTTTCACATTGACTATAAAGGCTTCAAAATGGAGTGTAAATTTGCAACTGATTCAAGATATGCTCAAAGTTGTCAGTGTGCTTCTCAATTCGATGATTATGTATCCCTTCGTAAGTAGTCACTACAATGCCCTCATCTTTTGTTAGACGTTGAACTTGCTTCTTTACATTGCACCCTTCGTGTGTACAACGGTAGTAGCTTCTGCATACCAAATTTAATAATCGTATTATGAATTTCATTATTCTCACTAAAAACTACCATTAACTGATCATGATATAATTAAATGATCTGTATTGTATGTTTATAATTACAACAGATGTATGTGTTTAATATAATTCTCGGCACCTCAATTTCTAGATGCATCAGAATGCAAATGGAGAGTGGAGGAGTTTACTGGAAAGAGAGTCGTATGTTTCATTCTGAGCCTACCTATCTGAACGTGGATATCAAATTAGATTAGGTTACATGGAAATAAATGTGAGATCTATATTGATAAATTCAGTTTTGATTTTTGGATATATAAATCAAATATCTGGGGCTTCTCTCTACGTATACGTGCTTGTGTGTGTATGGATATTGCAGAGTCATAGAAACCCAGATCTAATTAGCAGATTTTCTTATTTGGACATCTAAGACAGTGTATTAATTTGAATACACCTTTGACTATAGTCTTTAGAGTACATTTTGGGAAAACCTAATATGCCCTAATTTGTTGTACAAAAAAGAAACAGAGAGTTGAAACTGTGATCTAGAACCTTGCCTGTCTAAATTCTTCTATTCCAAAACGATTCGTACAGAAAGGAACTTCGGAGGAGAGTGAGAAACCCTTGAACTAAATTAGAACTAATTAAAATCTAATTCCTTTACTTATGTGGCAACCAAGCAAGGGCTCCTGCATATATCTTCCATGGATCCGGAGCTAACCCTAATCTGAAAAGAACAATTGCACTAAGCTCTTATCCCCACAACCAAGATAAATTGATTTCTTTATCAAATGAGATCTCACTTTTTGGAGAAGCCTTAAAGCAATAATAAGGCTAAGATGTGCTTGAATATATTATACTATGCATGAAGGTAACAATATCAAAAACCAACTCAAAATCTATGAAATCAAGAAGTTGTAATTAATTTAACTCATATTTACCTGGGGAATTTGTTGTTCTTAACAGCTTTCTGACCATATTTCCTCCATCGATAGCCGTCATCGAGTATATCAACTTGGCTTCTTGTTTGGAAAGCAAATCTTGGCTTCTTTATCTTCTTTTCTGCCTTCGTTTTACTTGATTTCCCTTCACTTTCAGACCCATGAAAAGCTCCATTAATAGAATCGTTTTTAACAATATCTGCTTTTGGTCCAAAATTTTGTTTCAACCCTAAGAACCCACCTGATGCTGAGCTTTGAGCCCCATGACTAAAAACATGATCACTAGAATTCGTTATATAATCTGTTGTTGTCATCACAGGATAAACCGATTTCCCTGTAGATGAACAAGGGAAAAACATTTGGTAATTTTCCATGCAATCAATCAAGCCAGCACTTAATTGCCAAAAAGAAAAAGGAAGAAGAATTTTGGTTTCTAAAAATGTTGAAAATTAGCTAAAGGAGAGGCTGCAGGTTGGGAAGAAAGAAACCTCATTCATCTATATATAGAAGAAAGAAAGCATTAAATTAAGGTGTCGTAGACGGCAAGAACATTTTCCACGAGAAAGAAAAGAGATTGATTGGAATTTTAATTAGGAAAAAAAAATTAATAGTGGAAAAATGGAGGCGGCTTTATCATTAGAAACAAGACCTCTAGTATGTTAATTAAATTAACCGAGTTTATCAAATAGATACGACTGTAACATTTTTAGAAGTGTTATGGAATCATTTGATGTGGCAGAAAGTTGTGGCACGAAATTCGCTTAGTTAATTTGCAAAAAGCTGGTGATTACATTCATAGAATTACTGTCAGCTTTGACTAACACCAGTTGTCTATATCGCACGTGTATACTTTTTTGTGGAATTTGACTCATAAAATTTGAAAAATCTTGGGTACTCTGAATGTACTGTAGTGCTTCTGTAAAAATTTTTATCACATGCTTACCTTCCAGTCAATCAATAGTAAAATAAAAAGAATGCATGCACACATATATGAACAGGAGTCCGGGGCTAGTCACATGGGCGACTTTGTTATATTTGCGAGACTGACGGCCCATGTAATGAGCTCTTATTGGGCAAATTATTGGACCCATATGCCGAGCTCTTTCAAAGAAAGATCCTCAAGTGGGCCATTGCTCCCATAACCACCCATTTAATCAAAACTCAATAAATGACAATAATCTAGCAAAGATAGATGTGACTTTCTTGTGAAATATTATTTGTTAACATACATCCATCCATAGACTATTGATATGGAGAAGTGAAAATTTTGGATTACCTAAATTAATTATCTTTAAATTGTCTCTTACCTTGAAAAATCTCAAGTTATCCTAATTTTTGTTCAAAACATAAGGAAAAAAATGTGGGTGAATTGATGAATTTTTCTGTCTTCTTAACAAAATACGGGTAAATTGAGATTTTTTTAAAATAAAAGAGTGATTTGAAGTTATTCAATTTATGAGGAGTAATTCAAAATTATCCTCAGAATCATCAAGAAAATGTACATTTCTCATGGTTTTTCATTATTTTTCGTATTTTATTTGTCAATATTTTCTGCAATTTTTAGTTGACTTTTGGATAAACAAATATGAATTTTGCGTTGATTTTTCAAAATCAGTTGTTTGTGAACATAGTAGCATAGATATTACATAAATTTTGTTCATAATAAATAATTAATTGATTATTCGGATATTATGTTATGGATATGTCTGCGAGGGCGTATTTCTCAGTTTCCTTCCAGGAAGTAGCATCGATCAAAATTTCCCCTCATGATGCATGAACTTGGCCGCTTTCTTTTTCTCTTAGTTGTTCTAAAAGCAAAAATGGAATGATCTCATTGATACTCACACATATGATGACTTTACTAAACATGGCCCCTGATTGTCAACAGCGCTTCTTCACTTTCTTCTTTCATTGGCTGATGGCCAGCTAACAACAAAGTGGCAAAAACTATAATACACCCGCTGTCAATCATAACAATCCCTGATCAATTTTCATCGACTCTTCTATACCCGATCCCTAATCAATTTTCACACATGTAAGCATATGGTTTGAAATGAAAAAGTTGAAAGTATAACCCATATTAAAGGGTTTGCAACCTCAAGTCAGATCAGTATTTCTTATTATATATGTTGCATGATAATATCTTTCATAATATAAAGTGTGGACTTATAGTTTTACACCGCTATAATTTAAATTTTATTGAAGTACATCTATGTATATAGGTATAAAATATTGAAAATATATACTACTAGATAAAATATGGACAAAAATATGTACATTAAAATTTCTCTATAGTTACAATATTGGGACCAACTATGTTTATTACTATGAGAAAGTTATAATTTAGTAGAGGTGTATTTGCAAAAATTATTATTTTGACTTAATTATCCTTCTTGCAAGTAATATAGAGTAAACTATCAGTTGTATTGATAATTAACTAATAGAGCATATCAAATCTAATATATATAAAAATATTGGTAAAAGAGATAGATATAGTATAAAAAAACTAGTGGGTAAAACTATATAGTGTTGCTAATATGCAAAGTAATCTTTAAAGTCTAAAGAATCATTCATGATTTCAAAAAACTTAGAAAAAAATATTATTCCATTTTAATCCTTTATTATAAAATCATAATTATTACTATATGAAGGCTATTTCGTCAAGGAGGGATTCAGAAAAATTATAATTTATTAAAATGTGGAATTTATTTTTATTTATAACTAGTCTAAATTTAGACCATAATTTTATATTTCTATATGAAGGTTATTCCTATATAGAGTATGAGATTTTATTATATCATCTTACACAGAGATAATACATTAACATGTGTCAAGTAGGTCATTAGTAGACTCCGCAACAACACATTTAACCATAAAACATTTGAAACATTTTATTGACGTTTGACATTTTAAAATATTTTAGAAAATTACAAACAAATAGAGAAAATTTGACCGAAGAAAATATGCTACCAAATCGAGCAGTTGAATTTTCAATATACGAACGAAATCAATTCACCAGAACTTTAAAACAAATGAAAGTCAAATTGGTTTGGATACATGGGGTTACATATTAAATAGTTCCAATGGACAAAAAAGTATACAACATTGATATTTGGCCTGAAATCTTGTCCATCAAAATTGTTAAAATTAATTTTTTGGGTTAAAATCAAACTAAAATTAGAAGATGGCACATTGCCTACCAACTGTCGTGGGGCAATGGCTCATCGCTCGGATTGGAAGACAGGATATTGCTCAGCCATCGCCATACCCAAAAAAAAAGAAGAAGGTATATTCAATTTAATAAGATTTCGGACCAAATAAAAGCTTCGGATTGCTGTCATTTTGAAACCAAATTTGTAATTTAAAAAAGTATAAAAATATAAAAAAAAATTATGGAATTCTAAGTCTAATTAATGAAATTTGACAGCTTATATGCAGTAAGTCGGTATTTTATGAAGTTGTTCATATTATGGTACGCAGATTTTATTGGAAGCTTAAAACTACCATCACATTAAAGGTGGTACATCCAACGTGAATCGGATTGCGTATTTAGATTTAACATGGCGTTCAGAAACAACAAACAAGAACCAAATATATATATATATATATATATTAACTTGAAACTTGTGATAACAAATTTATAAGTAGTATACAATATAGAACTCATAATTTTTTTGGAATAATAATAAAATCTGCTAATGCGATTAGCGTTTATCCAAAGTTCTTGGCTCTTAGTCTTAGGTCACCAAGTCTCTTAGATTATTTTTATAATGACAAAATTAATAATGAAAGTGACCACTAAGCCATCGAGTAATCTTATAAATTTATAACTTAGAATTTATAAGAACTCTAATGATTTATATTATATTATGTCACAAATCATATCCAGAGTCATTGCTATTAGCTGCGAGTAGAACTATAGAATTTAACTTTTCTTTTTTTCAAACATTGATCTATGACCTAGAAAAATTACATTTGACTACCGTAACCAGCCACCCATTTCTTAAGAAAAACAAATTGCATAAATAATTTAGAGAGAGCTATCCAGAAGTGGATGAGTTTACCCGTAATGGTAATAGATATTTGAGCTATCCCATCATATTTTGATATACATGCTGTTACATTATTTTATTGGGTCACATGATAATTAATTTTTAAATTTTTACTTTCTAGTCTAAATGATGAATTTATATTAGTGTTATTAAATTGGATACAAATTTATAAGTGCAATAATAATTTTTAAATATGTTAGATAAATGAGACCAGTCTATTAGTAAGATCTCATTCCGACACAATTCTTATTCTTCTTTAATTTGAAAAATAGAGACTTTGTTGAAGGATTTTATTAAATTATATATGATGAAATTTACATCTACCTAAGATTTATTTTTTTGTACGACTCAATTGTTATTTATCAAATAACTAAAAACTCATGAAAAATTATTTTGAAATAAATTCTAAGTTAACTTAGCAGTTGCCTTTGTGGGATTCCTCCTTGAGGACAAACGCAAAGGCGTGCTTGGAACATTCAACGTACGTTGAAAAGTAAGTACAGGATTAGCATGCCTATGAAAGAAAGAAATAATAATAAATAATTTTTTCGAGCAAGACAAATTCTAAAGCACCCCATTTATTTGGTTAGCTGGAGATATTTTCGGGATGATTCCCGAGAAATAATAAATAATTATTTTAGTTGGCAATGATTATCGAGCGCGTCTTGCCTTCTCAAACTTCGTTTTATGTTGCCAAAAATGTCATAATTATTTCATGAGAAAAAATGATTGATAGACCCCAATTTAGGAAAAGGGACACAAAGTCATTAATGTTTTTTTTTGAATTGATTAAGCGTGTTATTGTATTCTATAAATATTTATAATTATTATGACAGCAGATTATTGTACTGATATTTATAATTAGATATATACATGAGACTTACATTATTATTATATTTTTATTCTATGAAGTACATGTCCAGCTGAATACCCCTCACGGAAGAGGGATGTTTTCACTCCCCTTGTATTTCACAAGGGAGAAGAAAGTTTCAAGTAATCTCTACACAATTAAATTTAATTGAGGGAGTTTGAGTCCGTGGCGACTCAAACCATTACCTTCAAAGTCATGCTTAACTTTTAGGGCATATTAATGTTTGAAAATGAGGTTCGGTTATGTTGGAATTCACCTATGATGGAGCACAAATCTCAGCCACACACACAAAGTCAAAAACAATAAATAATGAGTTATAATGAATTTTTTACTATTTATCACTTTGTGTGTGGTTGAGATTCGTACTTCACCGTAGATGAACTCCAACATAACCATAGTCTTGTAAATGACACTTAAACTCAAAATTATTAATGGATTCAGTTTGGTTAAATAATTACAAGGTTAATTTAGCATATTCCCTTCCAAATCCGATGAATTTATCTAAAATTCTTTGCCCAAAATAACAAACCTAAGACACTAAATCGATGAAACTAAAAACCCTATTAAAAAAGTCAAAAACCCTTAATTTCCTAACCAGCCCTGCAACTGTTCGTGCCGCTGTTTGTACCTAGCCGTTATTCGTGACGCTGTTTGTGCCACCTTCCGTGTCCAGTCGCTGCTTACGCCTAGCCAATCATGTCTCCGCTCTTGCCTTGAAGCTGTTGCTCGTGCCGCTGTTCGTGGCGCTGCTCGCGGCTTGAAGCCGCTGCTGATTAACTTGTTTGATTTTAGAGAAGGCAGACAGCTCTGATTAACTTGCATTCTTACAATGCGGCCATCATGAATTGAGTTAAAAATGCTACTAACAATCCTTGGTAATTTTTTTTAAAGTTTCTAGTTACTTTTAAATGCAAGAAGCTCAAATTAGAGGAGAATTTTTGTGCAAAAAAAGGGGATCATTAAGTGAGGATTGCCCCTGATATATACCTGGTTTTTCCTGGTCCTTGGTCTTTATTTTGTTAATTATCATGTATGTTTTTCTTGTTTCTCCCCTGCCAATAATCATTAAAGAAAACAATGAATTTGCTTTCTGTTGTGTGATCATATGCTTTGGATTGGGAAGCTACCTCTAATCGTGAGGAGAAAGTTGAACGTTTCCAGGCAACATGAAAGATTTGTATAGGGGGCTTGTGACTAATGAATATGAACTTGAGGTAATGGATGAGAACAACAAAACATTTATCGTTAACTTGCTCTATCAAATCAGACTTTTATAGCAAAATTTCAACCTTATTAAAAAGGGTATATACGTAATTTTATTAATAATTTGTGGGTAGAATGGGTAAGTCAATAAACTAACTTGTATGTTAGAGGGAGACAATGGTAATAATAAGTTGAAAATAAATTCTCTCTTAAAATTAATGGAATCATTAATTGATTTAGGGTTTAAGTCTCTTTTTCAAAACGTTAGGGCTTTGTTGCTTTCTCTAGACGTTTAGGCCGTATCAATCATTTTCCCTTATTACATTGGAGCAAATAAAATTCTGACCATACTTTAAGTGTCTATTTCAGATTTTTAACAAACAAGAAGACTATTGCTTCAGTGGATACGCTCTACTGTGGAGCCAATAAATCTAAACCATATGATTAAATACATGAATTTGTTGTTAGGATTAGAAATAATAAAAGGGAATCTGAATAGCAGTATTGGACATAGCAAATGAACGGGAAAGAATAAATAGACAAGGGTTGTCATGTGACTATACAATTATTGAATCTAAATGTTTTGTATATAGTTAAAAGGTATTGGATACAATATTATACAATTTTTGTAGTTATGTATAACACCATGAAGATAACTTATTTCAAAGTAACAAAACATCATTAATAACAAGCTAGCAACAATATAATTCACAAATTCATATTCACACAACATAATTTCCTTTTCGTCCTTTTAGATCAAGCAGACAGTGAGCTTTGACAATAGTTACAAGTGATGCCATAAACTCTAAAACCAAATGGCAGCTCGAAGAAATTTGAGGAATATCGAAACAGTTCCATTTATTGAGGTGAGTCAATGGAGTTATAATCCGAGATGAAGTGGAGCAAATATGGCCCCTATTATAAATCATGAATTTCACTAGTATAACTTTAGAAGTGAACCCAAAATCAGATAATGCAGAGCAGTCCAACGTGTTGTTACTATGGTAAGTCATTGATCATCATCAGCAAGCTCGGATGACAATGTGTTCGTGTCGTCTGATGCCATTAGTGACGCATATGAACAGTTATGTGAACCATTTAAATCAATTTGGATTAAACAGCGTGGTTCAACTACAGTTTTGATGGCTAAGGCATATACACATGGGACATGCGGACCTTTGTTGTTCAAATGGCTATTATAAGCTGTTGAAAGGGCGGGAAATTTCTAGGTTTGTTACAAAACCCATAAGCAATTGTTGACTGCTGAGTGATCTTTTTAGATCTATATCTAATTGTATATAAAGCCTCAGAGCTTGTTAGTTGATGCATTCAGTTCCTCTAGCGAAATCTCTTGCTTTTATTGCCGAACTACTCTAATCCTTCGTGTTGATACTGTGATTCTCATTCCTTCTTTGTGTACAAGTCTTGTTAATTTGTTTTGATCAAATTAAAAACACATTAATAGGGTATTAGCTTTAGATTTAAAGGTTAAAACATAAGATTGGATTTGGAGTGACTTAAAATTAGCATCTTGTTGGTTTAAGCCTAATAAATCATATTTGGAAAATAAAATAAATATTTTATTATATTTTTAAATTAATAATAATTATTAATATTCTTAATTATGTAAATCATAATTTTTTATTAATTTAAATTTAAATTATGTAAATAAAAATTATTAATAATAGGAACACAATGAAACATTATCAATGTAAATCATTATTTTTAATATGCATAATAATATTATATTTTAATGTGTTTAATATTATTATTTTTAACAAATTTAATTTATAAAATAATGTAATGATATTATTTAAATAAATATAATATTTATTTGTTTTTATTTTATTAAATTTAATAAAATAAATATGTTTATAATTATTATTTTTAATAAATGTAATTTATAAAATAATATAATAAAATCATTTAAATAAATATGATATTATTTATTTTATTTTATTAAATATTATTTATTTAATATGAGGGTAAAAAGGGAAGAGAGAGGAGTGGATTTCCACTCCCACCTCCCCCAATGGGAGTGGGAATCCCACTCCTCACTCCAAATTTTAGTGGAGTCTACGGAGTGGGAATCCCACTCCCCTTTAAAAATAGTAAGTAAACACTGGAGTGGGAGAAATCCAGATTCTTCACTCCCACTCCAGTAAGTAAACACTACCTTGCAGTGAACTTCTCTCTCGATTTCATCCTTTGATATTTCCTTCATTTTTCAAGTTTCTTCAACCACCGATTTCCTTATCTTTCCACCCACAACAAAATCAGGTAAATTTTTCATACTTTTTTTTTGCTCAATTGAAAATTCTCTCGCATCTAACTATGTATTTTTTTCATTTTAATCTTGTTTTATTTGTCATATAATTTTTTTCTCATTTTTATTTGCAGGAATTAATTGCAACCTTGCAGGGTTACATGTAATTTTTTTCTTTTTCTCTTTTGTTGTCATTTTTTAATCTTTTTGTATTTATTTTTGTTATCACACGCAATTGTATATGTTTTTACTCTAATCTTTGGGAAAATCACATGAAAACACAACATATTTATGTGGATCTTTGATAATATTTATAGATCTACATATATAGGAATTGATATAAATTTATTTTAGTTTGTTTATTATTTCCTTTTAATTGAATTAGAGCTTTTTCATTTAGTTTTTTTATATTGGTATTGGTGATCCAATGGGTCTATTTATACTATTAAGCCAGCACTTGTTGATGATCCAGGTAGCTGCTTCTTTTGTTTGGCTAATTGTTGGATTAACATATAGATTACACTTGTCACCGTGTGTGCAATTCATGGCTAAATGCTTTGTTTGCTGGCGAGTTTGGTGTGTTGTGTTTGCTAGGGAAGATAATGCACCAATTTTATTTATTTGTTTTTGATTATTTTAGTAAGTAAAAAGTTGCTGCTTATTATTATTATTATTGTTCTTCTTCTTCTTCTTCTTCTTCTTATTATTATTATTATTGTTATTCTTCTTCTTCTTCTTCTTCTTTTTCTTCTTCTTTGTTTTAGAGTTGATAATAAATATAACTAGTATAGTCTTCATGGGATCAATCCTTACTCAATCTAGAACTAGTTTTTATATCATTAGTAAGGTTTTACCCGAACGACACTACCAAATACCTAAAGCTTTTCTTCAGTAATCAAATCTAGATGCAATCAAAACTTTAATAAAGATATCCACAAGTTGATTTTCGGTTTTACTGCACTCTAAAGATACAATCTTACTATTAATATAGATATTCACGAATGAAGTGATGTCTAATATCAATATACTTGGTTCTAAAATGTTAAATAAGATTTCAAATAACACTAGAGTTATCACAATATACTGTAAGAATATCTTGAACAATACCATAATCTTCAAAGATTTGCTTTAACCAAAACAATTGAGCACAACAACTACTAGAGGCAATGTATTCAGCCTTAACAGTAAATAAAGAAATTCAATTTTGTTTCTTATTGGGCCAAGATACAAGGTTGTTACCAAGATAAAAGCAATCTCTAGTTGTATTCTTTTTACCATCAACATTCCCTATCCAATTAACTTCACTATATCTAGCAAGACTTAGATTAATGTCTTTATTATACCAAATGCTATCATTAATAGTCCCATTTACAAAACGTATTATGCGTTTAATAGATGATAAATGAGATTCCTTTGGGTTCGCTTACCTAGCACAAACACCAACACTAAAACAACTATCAGGTCTACTTCATTTAAACAAAATATGTTACCAATCATACTTTTATATACACTAAGATCAGCACCAAAACAACTATCTTTTGTTAACCTTAAACTAGTGCTCATATGTGTTCTCATGTATTTGGCCGAATTTAGTCCAAATTTTTGGCATACTTAATGAAGATATCATTTTCAAGTTGTTTCACTTGTAAAGCTAAGAAATTGGTTAAATTACTACGCTCATTTCAAGTTCATTCTTCATTTTATCAACAAATTCCTAAGCATACATTAGAGAAGTAGAGCCAAAAACAATATCATCCACATAAATGTGAGTAGTGATGCATTTTTACTTTTAATCCCTTTTTTAGAATTTGGATTGTCGTATGACTCAATAAGCATGTCTTTTCCCCATATGTTTCATGGTGAGCATATTTTCAGTAGGCCGGTAACTAGTCATTTTTGGCCAATTTCCTCTGTGAAATGCCTACTGATCACATATATATTTATAATTCTGATTTTGTTTAATTTGATATTATTCACTTGGTGAATATGACTATCTTCAAATTACACTTACTTTTAAAAGTCTCAATTTAACCACTTTTTTTTAAAAAAATTAGAAAAAAATTCATCCACCCACGACGATTTTTCTCTCATCTTTAAAAAAAATAATGGTAACTTGAGACTTTTTAAAATAATGAGTTTATTTGAAAATAAGCAATTCATGGTAAGGCATTCTAAATTTTACCTGATTTGAGGTAATTTCTACTTAAAAATTTTGTGCTGCATTTTTTTTAAAATTTTACGTCTACAATTATGGACAGACGACTTTTTATCTTATGTATAAAAAATAGTAGGTGCCAATTAATTCCACCATAGAATTTTTGAACTTGTGTGTCTCATTCTTGAAACACGGTTTATGATAATTTATTAAATAACTTTTACTTTGATAATTAATCACAGAGCATTTCGTGTATTAAATCTTATTAGATTTTACTCCCCTTTGCCCATGATTGGAATGGAATCTGGTGGGCGCTGTCGCCAATGGTGGGCTTGACGGTTTTCAGTTCAAAGTTGTATTGAAATTTCAACAATTATTCTCCAAAAAAAAAAAAAAGAAATTTCAACAATTAATGGCATCAAGATTCCACCAATTACAATTTATAATATAGACAAATTATGATTGAACTTTAAACAATTTAGCCACCTTTCCACTAACTAACATAGAATTAGCAAAGGCTAAGATTATTTTTTTGTAGAGAAATAAATTATAAATTGCTATTCTACTAACAAGCCTTGTTGCATTAACATAAATGAAATAAATTATTGAGAATCACATGTAAGATCGCAACCGTGGCCTGGTTATAGACTGTGCCCCGTCAACATATATGGTTGTACCAGTCATATAGCGTGAACCATCACTGATTAAGTAGATGACCGTCGAAGCCAGATCATTTTTAACGTCCAGCCATCTGTGCAGTGGTGCCGCCTCCTTGACCAACTTTGCTGCCCTCTCCTGGCCCACTGCAATTGGATATTCATCTTGCAGATGCAAGCCACGGGCAATACCATTAACCCGGATCTTGTGTTTCCCAATATCCATTGCGGCTGTCTGGAAATAGTATGGAACAAATTAGAACAGAGTAATACAAAAGATTAAATAGAAATGAGTCAGATTTTTTAATGTTTCTATGATGGAGAGGCAATTACATAGAGAAAATAAAAGAGCTCTTAATACTAAAGTCCAAATTCAATAGAAACATGGAGACACAGAGAACAGATTTTCTGACAGTACTACAAAAAGACGTGAGAGACCTATATTTCTAAGCACCTAAGGCCAAATTCAGACATCGCAGAAAAGTCTACCCTTCAAACCCAAACCAACCCCATGACATTGTACTTTCAAAAGGGCATGAAGCAGAGAAGTGAGATGAAATTAACAATCTCCAACTTCAAACAAAGTTGAAAGAGAGATGAAATTAACATTCGCTAACTAAAAGAGTTCATTTTGGTCATTGAAAAAAGTTGCCAAATTTCCAGAATGATAATGATACTAAAATATCGCATTTCCTTCATTATGACCATACACTGCTCAAATGTGCATTCACTTTTCAAGTTAAACAGCCCAAATATGATCATGTTAAAAAATTGAAATCACATGCTTCATACAAAACCTCTTAGAGAAAATGGAATTACATGCTTCATATAAAACTTCTCAACTAAAAAGCTACTCCAAATGAGATGTTTAGTAATACCAAGCCAATCCTGACTCCAGGGTTTATCACAGGGTTCATGATGATGGCTATCCTTAATATAATGGGCTTCAGTTCATAGTAAAACATTTTGGTAAGAACAATATATGAAAAAATGAATTGGGGTCCTTTTGGAATGTACTTACCCTAACTAACTGATGGATACCTGCTGCACATGCACCATAGGCAGCAGCTCCTGGATAAAGTCCTCTCTCAGCTCCATTTATTGAGGTCAAGAATACAATGGAACCTCCTGCCTTAGACTCTTTCATTCTTCTGCAAACAGCCTTTAACAGGAACCATGAAGCTACAAAATTAATTTTCACCAACTTTTTGAACTCATCCTCGGCTAATTGTAGAGGGTCTTGCATTTTTCCTGTTTCACAAGATCAGAAGTCATAAGTTTGTCTACTCAAAAAGCACATTGGACCAGCCTCAATATAATCAAATACGAAAAGATAAAAAGAAAAACCAAGTGGAAGTAAAAATTTAAGAAAAGCAACTCATATTGTTAGTCCAAGAGTCGTCTCGAATTGTTGGTTACTTATTGATAATCTTCTTAATTTCTTACCACATCATTTTGTTCAATGCAAGCAAATCCTGAGTTCTCTAATTTCACTGTCTCAAATCAGGAAGTTAGAAGTTATCATTCTTTTTCAAGTGGCATGCTGCATATTGCCAAATTCCTTATTCTATAAATTTCATCAACATAAATCAGGAAGGTTGAGTCTTTTATGTTCCCATTTAATAATAATAGAATCAGCACAGATGAAAAATCACAATCAGTTATGATCCTAGATAGCACATTTTTAGACATCAGACTCCAAATCTGAATTATACAAACTTTTCTTTTTCCTAACCCATCCCTTCCATTGATAAGTAACTCACTTGGTGATCCATCTTTACAAAGTGTTCCAAAAACTGTCACTTTAGAGGTCCAAACACAAAAACCAATGCTTCCTCAAACCTGTAGAGTGGTCGGTTGAAAGCACCACCAAAATTCTAAAGCTCAATCTATTGTCTCTACATGTTGAGAAAGGTAAAGGATTTTGCATCAAGGTGTTCGATAAAAGTCCCAAGCAAGTCCAAGTCATAGGAAGAACAGGGCAAACATGCATCAAATGAAAATTGTATCACAACAGAAAATGGGAATTGCAGCCAATCATTTTGTGTAGGAGAGAAAATAATTGAGTGGGGGCTCGAACTTTTGTCATCATCAAAGCTGAGGGCACAAGCCCACCGCTAAAATCCCGCTAATCATTTTATACAATACAAATTTTTAACCCCAACCAATCATTTGACTCTCATCATAGTCTCAAAACTTTCCACCAAATATTAAAATAACAATAAACGTTCCCTAAGGCACAGGTGACATTAGCACGTTAGTCTAAATAACAGTAAATTCAGTATTAAAAAAATAAGAAGGTGAATCCAGTCAACAAAATCACAAAGAACACACATACCTTCATACGTGTAACAATGCACAAAAGCGTCCAAACTCCCCAAAATCTGACATGCCTTATCGACTGCCTCATCAAAAGCTCCTTCTCTGTCCTCTTCCATATCCAATCCTACCACTTCAACTGGCTGGCCGCCCTTCAACGAACCCATCATCTTCTCAGCGACACTACTAAGACTCCTCTCATTTCCCACCAAAACCAATCTGGCCACAACCCAGAAAATTAATTTTAAAAAAATAAAAATTAATCTTTTTAATCCCACCCACACAAATGAACAAAAACAGCAAAAAAAAAAAAAAAAACCCAGGAACAAAATATGATTTTTCGTTGATTCATGAGTTTTAAATAGAACCTGCAACCCCGTTGGGCTAAATGGAAAGCAATGTTTTTGGAAATCTCATCACCGTCAGAAGTCAACAATACTCTCTTCGCTTGATTCTCCATTCTCAGAAACAGGCTGCAAATGGGAAATCAAAATCCCATCAGATGCAATCGGAAAAAAAAAATTTGAAAACGGTTGAAAGAGAGTGAGAAATGAGAGATAACATGAACAAACCATAAAAGAAGCTGAACAAAAATCCGGCACTAGATTGAAAGACAAAAGTCGTACAATTTTGTAACTCACGCAGGATTGCATGTAATCTATTCTTCTCTTAAATAGGAAAACAAATCCTACAAAGGCGTGAAACAACACGACAGCAACTGCGAGCACTGCTGTTCCGGGTAACTCCATGTCTCTACCCACGTTTTGTGGGCCCACCACTTCGGCAAGAGACCAAGTTCTCTGCCGCTCGATTTTACTCCACCACAGACAGGATCATGTTTGGTTCAACGAACCCAACTTGGGATTTATGTTAGGCGTCCACGTGTCGTGTTCGTATTGGTTGGGAAAAAAGTTTTGATTTTCAGCCGGTCTAAGCTAAGCTGAGGACCAGAAGTTTGGTCACTATATTAGGAAAGTTGAGTAAGATGCCGCGAAAACGACGAGTTAGAAGATTGTTGTAGTTTGGTCGTGAAATTTACAGGGTGGAAACTTGGAAAGTGACTTGCAATTGCAAAATGCAGCGATGGCGTCGAAAAAGATGAATGAGTTTTGATTAGAAACTTACCAAATGGTTTTGTTGGTTCACATTCTACGGTTTGTGCTCCCACAATTAATTTGGTTGTTGCTGTTGTTGACGCTTTGAATTAATTCAAGTCAAAAGTAAAACGCTTGGTCTTGAGTTCTTCATATGAATTCCCTTCGTGGATCTGAATCTGAATCACATTTTTACTCGTCAAATGGTTGATACAAACAAATATTAGACTGGAAAAGAGAGGCTCATTCCATTGTTTAATCCATAGCTTTGCTGTTTGCACCCGACACAATTTTTTTTTTAATTATTGTTAAGAAGTTTTCGTTACTGATGATAATTTTTTTCTTACATATAATTACATCACATATATAAAATATAATTAGGATAAAATTATAACCAACAAAAGGAAAAAAACTGTTATCAATAACAACCCAAAAAAAAAAAAAAAAACATAGGAGGTGTATCATTGGCACATCCATTAATCTATGTTAGGTAAGGAGAGCCAATCTAATAAAGATATATATTTATGAAAGCTCTGTTTTGCTGTTTTTCATTGTCGCTTATTGTAGGGACGAGGCTACATGTTTCGCTAGAGTCCGTCCAAAATTTGAGAAAATATTTTAGTTTTAATAATTCATAAGTTTACCATTCCATTTAAATTAAAAAAAAAGGGCCATATAAATTTATTTTCTCCCTTCAATTCTTTTTCTTTTTTAATTTAAGAATGTGGCCCTACCTCGTTTTAAACTAACTAATTTAAATCTTAGAATCCAAAACCCAATACTTATTGATTATAAAAATAAAAATTTTAACCAAAGTCAAACAATAATTAAAACAGATTGAAAATAAATTAGCCACAAAATAAAATACACGTTTTATTTATTAATTATTTAGATAAGCACAACAACAGAGAAATTGAAAAACTAAAATTGTAATCAGTAGCTAGTTTATTTAAACTCCTAACAACTTCATATTGTAATATACAATATCAATTAAAAAGAAAAATTTAGCCCACTCTAAAAAATATCCTAACTTCGCCCCTGGCTTGTTGAGAGTGAAATGTTGATGTCGTTTTCTTAGATGTGATTGAAATCAATTTCCAAAAAAGAAAAAAAAAAGTTAGATATAAAGTTACTTTAAGTTTAAGATGCAACGTCTCTATATTGTGTATCGTTTTTATATATTAGGGATAAGTGAAATGAAAATAGTGAAAATATTATTATTGCCTTTTTTATTTAGTGCTTTTGAGGATTTCATTATTCAGTTCATGACAATGTCGAACCAACATACATTTTCAGGACAATAAAAAAATTGCATGATATTTGAATTAGGCCGCCCTTTTATAATTAATCATATTATATATAGTTACAAGATGGGCATAATTATAAGTTATCTTATAATCAAATTAATTATTAGAGTTTATAATTGATGATAGATTGAATCAGACACTATTTACTTTTATAATGAAGTAATGATATGACTATCAAATCTTATAGGCACTACTTTTGCTACCATATCAACAAATAATCCTAAGTTAGCTATAATTTGTACAACACACATTTAATGAATATTTAGTACTTAATTATAGAATTCGATTTGACAACCAAAGTGTGCCAATATAGTGAGCGTGTTGAAACTGAAAGACTAAAAAGTATTCATTATGGGTGTATTTGGCACATTGTATATGTATTGCATTATGATATATTTGCATTAAGGTGCATTAAACTGTAATGCAATTTGGTGCTATATAGACAGTAGTATACATAAAAATATTTTATATCATTGTTTATATTATAATTAATTTTAAATTAATATTATTTAAATTAATTAATATTTAAAGTATTTATTACTAGTTATATTAAATTATTTAAAAATAGTCAATTTTTATGTATTAATTATTGTAATATAAATTATATAATCAAATAATGTAATATTTTATTATATTTTTATAAATTATTTAATATTAAATTTTTAAATAAAAATTAATTTATATATATTAATTATTATAATATAACTAAATAATGTAATATTATATGATATTTTTATTTTTATATATCATGTAAGTATTATTATTGGTTATATTACATTGTTAAATAATAATCAATTTTTATATATTAGTTATTATAATGTAATTGAATAATATAATTATTATAATAATCCAATACAGTCTAATGTTATGAGTGGTGCCAAACACACTCTATATCATCAAAAAAAAAAAAAATTTCTACCACAAGACAAAATTTTCTTTGTCTCATACACTTTTTTGTGTTATTTTTTGTACTCATTTCAGTACAAACATCATTATTTGCGTTAAGAAGATTATTACAAAAAACTAATAATAATTAAAAAAAAAGTTATTAAATTGATTTAACAGTTGAAGCATTAATTTTATTAACTATGTGGTATGAGATTGTTGAATTTAAACCAATATATATATTGGTTTAAATTCAACAATCTCATATATATATATATATATATATGTACTTAATTTATTCTAGAACATTATTTTAGAAAGTATACGGTTACAAAGTTCAGTAATAATAACCTTTCAGGTAAGTGGATTTTGGACGAAATAATTGTCTGTTTGTCAATAAATTATCGCTATTGCATGCAAATTCTCATGATTCCAGAAACTGATTTAACTGGATGGACGTACCACGACTAGACTGACAGACAAAACTTTTAGAATGACGAAGCAAAAGGCCAAGAAAACATCCGGTGAGTTCATTTAATTGAATTCAATTCAAATTAAAACTAAAACGTTTACCACGAAGTCCACGGACTTTTTCAGTTGAATTTTCTCTGTGCATGAACCACATTTTGGTCGTCAAAGTGTTGAGCGTTGCCCCACATGTACTAGATTAATTGAAAGAGAGAAGTCTCTCGTGTTCAAACTAAACTAATCTTCCAGTTGATGGAAAGTTCATTTCATTTGAAGGTTTCCTGGAAATTTAGTTTTTTTATGTTAAGTACTTAAAGATGTGACCCTTGATTATAGTACTATTTTAAGGATAATTGAGTACTATATTCAATTCATGTCAGTGTCTAGCCAAGTATATTTTCTAAGTCAAATCTTGGTTTACACTCTATAACACGAATTGTCTATCCAAAGTCTCCGCTTAGTGATCCAAAGGATAATTGGAAAGTACTTAACATAGAAATTAATCCAATCTAAAATCGTCATGACTAATAAATTCGTAAAAATAAATTTAAACTAATTTATTAAATAATAAATTGTTCTATTAAGATTTTAGGCTATGTTTGGATACGGGATAAAAGGTCGGATTAACCTAATTTAAGAGATAAAAAAAATTAATCCAATCTAAAATTGTGTTTGAGTGTCATGACTAATAAATTAGTTTAAATTTTAATCCAATATTCATAAGATTATTAATCCTCATTTTCACATGGGTCTAGATAGGACTCTACTAATATCAAAATTTCATTCAATAATCTATTGTTCACTTGTTTCAAATTTAAGATTAAATGTCCAAATTTTAATTCAACAATTTATTTGAACTAGAATGTAATATTAAACATAAAAAAATTATTCAATTATTTTTTAACAAGAATATTGAATATTAAATTTAACAGTTTTAAAAAATTATATATTATTTAAATAGTTATTTTACCTTTATTAGATTAAATTTAACATAATCTTGTCCGAAACTATACTAAACGAAAGACAAGATTATATAATGTACTATAGTCCAATCTATTCTAATTCAATCTAATTCTAAGAATTAATCTATTCCAATGTGGTCTTCCAAACAGAGTTTTAAGATTATTAGTTATTACAAATATTACTGTTTAATGCATTTTCACAAAATTGCTTTTGTAAGTAGATTAATTTACAAACCTGAAGCATAAGTGTGAATTATTTTCAAAATCATTCACCTCACTTTTTTTTTTCGAGTTATTTCTTAAACAATTACTGTCGATTTTCAATTGTTACAAAATTATCACATAATTTATTAGAAATTTGCCTTTCTAATTTTAGAACTCAATTTTCATCCCTTTCTTAATTTCTTAATCTTTATTTCTCTCTTTCTTTCTATTATGTACACAAATATGTGAAGACAAAGAATTTAGCACACATTTTAGATTTATTGTTTCAATTTTATTACTTTCTTAACTTAATTCACAAGACTAAAGTGAATTTTCTTTAGTCCACCTTACAAACAATTGCTGGCTTCACTTAGGATTGGGATACTCTCTTGAATGAAGCTTCAATAAATTTCTAAAGTTATTTGTCGTGTATATTTTTAGTAATAGCACATAATTAGGTTTTTAACTATTTTTATTTTTTTTTCTTTTTTTTATATATTAATAAGTTTAAATGGATGACAGAATTATGAATTTGTATTAAAATTTTCAATTTATTGATCGTATATCAGATTTTCGGTTATAATTAATAAAACGATGGCTTTATTAAAGTTAATTTTCAGTTGTAATTTCGGGTTTACAAATATTTTATTTATATTAAAATTATATTATTATTATTATAAATAATAATAAAGCGGTGGCTTCAAGAAGGATGAAAAGAGAAACTTCCCACGAGCGCGAGGATTTGTTAGTACTTGGTACTTGGTTCACATTCGGAGTATGCGTACTGTACGGTCAAAACAAAAACTTTCGCCATCGAAGTTCATGAATCAAAAGTAGGTAGTGTATGACCACGTTCACAACTTGGGGAATTTGACTTATACGTTTTCGTCATCAAAATAGTTGTTGGAGGAAGTCTCAAAGATCAAAATATTCCCCGTATTCAAATTTCATTTGATTGAAGATTTCTTGGTAAATTCCTCTGATTTTTTTTTTTTTTTTGATAATAAAGGGGCTCTAAAGGAGTTAAGACAAGACTGTACGGGACTGGGCTACCCCGCACATGCCATGGGAAATCATGGTCGTTACACTAAGGTGGGGTTTTAGGAAGCTATGAAATCCGAAAGGAAGAGACAAAGCATAACTAGCCATGATATCAGCCGCAGCATTAGCTTCCCGATAAACATGGTGCACGGTGACATTCCAATCTCGCTTGGTGATGTCTTGAATAGCTTGAATCAGGGGAGAAAATTCATTCGCCAAGGGGGCAGGATTAGAGATTGGCTTAGTAACACAGAGACTGTCAACCTTAGCAATCAACCACTTATAGCCACTTTGCCAAGCCACGTTCAGAGCATGATAAAGGCCCCAAAGCTCCGCCACGGTAACGAGCACAAGCCTATGTTCACACCAAAACCTGAAAGCCATCTTCCAGTGTAGTCGAGAATGAGGCCTCCAGCACTCGCCTTTCCTGTTCTTTTTCATGCCCCATCAGTATTTAACTTGCACCAAGGCCAAGTTGGTGCACACCAGCTAATCCACTTCTCAACTGGCTGGATATTTGAAGCCAAAGGCATGTTAACAACACGCTGAAATTTTCCCGATCTGGTCTTGATGTCCCTGAGAATACTTCCACTGTCCTAAGAAATATGGCTGAAAATAAAATGGTTATGCCAAACAAGATATGCCAAATGGCAACCCCAAAAATAGTTTGCCAGCTGAAATCCCCATCAACACACTATCTGTTCTTCAGATTAAGGGTCATCCAATCCCTGAGATTAAGAGAATAAATGATGTTCTGGTGGTTCACAGGGATTAAGAGGTTCCAAACCCAACGAGAGGCCATGCAGCCACGTAAAGCATGCAGAGTGTCCTCTAAATCACAGCCACAACGCTGACAATAACTATTAATCTAGAAATGACGCCTTGATAATTCAACCCTTGTTTTAAAACGATCATGCAAAACCAACCATATGAAAATGCGGATACTTTGGGGGCCCTTCCACTCCCATGCAAACCTCCACATCGGGTCATCTCCATTATTCTTGTGCCGAGAAATAGCATGGTATGCCTATTTACACTGTAAAGATACCCTTGGGAGATTCCCCCCAATAGACTTGATCCTCTCCTCTCACTGCCACTGGCGGATGGATGCATGCAATTCTAAGGAGAAAATGATTAGGGAGGAAGTGACTGAAACTTAACCAATTCCAATCCCCATTATCATCCACAAAATCGGCTACACTTTTATGAATAATATCATCCGGAATTGAAATAGTAGCATAATAATACAGAGGCTGAGATTTTGTGACCCAACAATCCCACCAAAAGCGAACCTTTTTTCCAGCACCAATATTCCAACGGATCCCCACCCTGGTATCATTCCACACTTTTCCGATAGATTTTCACAAGTAAGATCCATACCTACTTGGTAAAACAGGAGGAAGCTTGGTATTATCCAAGCCATACTTGGTGAGCAGAACGAGACCAGAGCTTAGTTGGAGACGACACCAGGACCCATCCCAAATTCATCAACAAGGCTCTATTCATAACATCAAGATTTTTAAAACCTAAACCACCAAAACTCTTTGGCTGACACTATTAAGCATTGAAAAATGCATACTTACAAAAGGTAAAATTATTATTTTGTGCTTCAATTCTCATTAATATTTCTATTTTTATGTGTTTATATCCTCTAACCTTTAATTGTGCGTATTTTATCACAATTAAAATATTTTATATATTTCAAGAGTATTTTAGCCATTTCATAATTAATGTGAAGTTGGACGGCAAAATGGATGGTATTTTTGAGTTCGAACGGTTGAAAACCTTAGAAAGAGCATAAATGGGTACACGACACTGTTCACATATACATAACTATTTACATGTACGGTATAATGATGTAGCATTGACCAATGACATGGCAACATCTTATTAGACCAATGATGTGTCATTGACCGATGACATGGCAGCATCCTATTGAACAAATGATATGACATTGACTGATTATGTGGCTTTGATCGATGATGTGGCAGGATTCTATTGGACCAAAATGATGATGTAACGTTGACCGATGATGTGGCAACATATTATTGGATTGAAATATTGATGTGGCTTTGATTAATGATGTATTCCAATCAATCAAAGCTTCCACGCGGCACAATTTTGAGCATATGAATTATTTTCACCTATTTGCCATAATTTACTCATTGTATCTATAAATAGGAGGCTCCCTTCTAATTCGACACCCTTGAATCTATTTTTAACTTCCATTTTTTATAATTCTTTCTCCATCTTATATTTTCTACGTATTTTAATAAAATTATTAGTTTGCTCTTAGTTCAATTATGAGTAACTAATTTAGTTTCAAGCTCGGGTTGAAGGTAAAGCCTCAATATGATCCATAGGCTTAGCTTAGTAAGTTTATTTTGTTTTTCTTTGTTTTGACTCATTGTCAACAAACAGTGCATCTTGTTTAGATTTTGCACGGTATACTGGCTCCCTAGTGAAAGATCGTTACTGTCTGGCACAATGAGCACTTTATACCATATTTATTTAAGAGAAAAATTTATCTCTAGTATTTTATCGGTCGTCTTGACTCAGTGTGCATCTAAACTATTTAGTGGACAATCTTGCCACTTGTCGACAGAAGAATTATTATTGTCTGGCACAACATGTTTTTGACACCACACTTAGCGGAAGATTATTCCCTTTAGTACACTGAACGCTTGATACTATATTTATTAGAGTGAAGATTATGAGGAGTGTATAATTTATGCAATAAGCATAAAAAATGGAGGGAAGCTCAAGACTTAAGATATATAGAGAGTGTATGTTTTTACAATGAGGTGAATTCACTAACTTCGCTTAGTGATTGAAAGAAATCTCTCCCTGAGAGCAACTAATTTATTTAAATAAAGAAAGAGTGAATTAGATAAGAATGATTAAAGGAAGAATAAGAGTAAAAAAAAAATGAAAAAGGCTGGAGAAGAGAAATTAGAGGAGAAATATTTATCAAAATTTAGAAATCATCTTTGACTAATTTAATTTTAATAAACAACAAGGACTGTAACGTCAATAATCAAATAAAAATATCCACACCATTAAATTTTCCATTAAATTTAAAAGTAAAAAAGAGAAAATAAGGAGATGGTGCTCCTAAAAGCAAACGGATTTAAATTTATTACTTAGTTAATCCATGTTCAACTTTTTGTAATCTTTTGTCTCTTGTACATATATAATAATACACAATTAAGATTTAACTAGTTTCATACTTTTATCTAATAACTATTAATTATAAATTTTTAAAAAATTTATAAAAAGGTCAGCTTAGTCCTAAATACAAATAATTTCACGCCAATCTTTAATGTAGAAGTAAATTTTCAGCTATGCAATATGTGACTATCCGTTTGGTATTGAGGTTAAAATTCAATAACTTGCTTACTTCATAATTTTTTTATAAAAATAATATTTGGTAAATTATGTAAAAGTAGTTTATTTCATAATATTCTCTATTTTGTTAGCAGTTTTTAAAAGCAGGTAGGGAGTTGCTTTTCATTTGCAGCTAATTCAATAAGCTACCACACTTTTTTAAAATTCTTATTATAACCTTAGTATTTTAATAAAAAACAATTATAAAAAGACAATTGTATCTTGCTTATCTATAAGCCCCAATTTATAAATCATTAGGTATCATAATACTGCTAAAATTTGAAAAATTATATTGTAAAAAATTTAATGTAAATGTAATATATATTACTTTTAATTTATTTAGATTATGTATAATTATGAATTTTTATCATATTTTATGTAACAGATTATGAAGTTCTTTAGATTTTTTTAATTGAGTTTTTAATGTAATTTTACATATTTAGGGAAAAAAATATATGTCTAAACAATTTATTAAACATACTCTAAAAGTAAAAGACAATTTAAACTTATGTCTATTTTAGTTATTATATAATAAAACAATACTTTCGTAATAAAATTTACCAAACATATATACTTTATTTTTTAAATTAACAGACAACAATACAATTTACTAAATAATGTGTATTTCAACTATTGAGTCCCAGCAGCAAAGTCACCTGACTTTGATGCTGACATGGCAAACAGTGGGACCCTCTCGCGTGACTTGGGGAGGGGTCCTGAAGAACGCCCGCGGAGCCGGCAAACAAACAAATTCTTCAGTGTTTTTAGTAATGGCGAGCTCTACTTTGGCTCTTTCCTCTGCGCTTCACTGGACGAAATTTGAATCATCGATCTTAATTTCACGCAATTCACGCTCCAGGTAAGCAAATTAATACGACAATAACACTTACTTGTTTAATTGAGAGTCTGTTAATTTTAATTCAATTTCCATTCACATACTTACAGAGTGAACCTTAGAAAAAAGCGCGCTGGCGGAATCTCCTGCGATTATTCTTGCCTTGAAGTGAGGTTTCTTTTTCTTGCTTCTTTAATATTGTTCAAAATATATTGTTGTTAGTTTAAATTTTTGTCAAGCTGCGTGCATATACTTCTTAGCTGATTGCTTTCTACGAAATAACGAGCGAGACACTCGATTTTTTTTTTTTTTTTGTATTGAACGTAATGAGCTTGATATTTTGGGAGTACTTGACTGTTAAGTAAAAAGTATAATTTATCAGATTGAGACCTCCCAAAAGTGTAATTCTTTTGAAATAGTTATTATAATAATTTGCTGATGATAATATGTGAAATCTTATTTTTATTTGCTTGTAATAGTTGTGATTTGTGACAAAATTGTGAATAATTATTATTTCTTTGTTTCTTCCTGCATTTAGCTGGCATTGCTAATTGGCTTTTGTTTCTAGCATTTTAGTGATAGGATAAATTTTAAACAGGGAACATATCTTTACAACCATTCATGATAATGGCATGTGAGTTCTAAAAAATGGAGATGTTTGGATTTCAGTGTTGCAGAGAGTATATAGCAGTAGTTAATTGTTTGGAATTTGCTCGCTTTTTATGCTTCATGTATTAGTATTAACAGCTTCTTTGCTATAATTGAATATAAAGTTGATGGTTCTAGAAGTTACTAAGAAAATATAAAATGTTATTTGTAAGGTTAGGGATGTTTCCTATCGACCCCCAGGGACCCAGGTTGACATTTTAAATGGAGTTAGCTTCTCCCTTCCTGAGAAAAGGTACGTGTTTGTGGTCTGATTTCATGGTGTGAGATTGTTTTCGTCCAATTGGTCTTGCGTGGGGATCAACCGTAGGGTTCTGTACTCATGGACTAAACTGTTTGTGCTCAATTACTGCAGTTTTGGTTTAATATTTGGAAGTAGTGGAAGTGGGAAAACCACTCTCTTACAGGTAATTCACTGGTGTGTGTGCTATTGTTTTCCTCATGGAAGCTTTTAACGTGCATTTTGTACATCCACCTTGTCTTTTATAATGTATGAGTGTTTACCTTCTCCTTCCGTCTCAGCTTCTTGCAGGGTTGAGCAAACCAACATCTGGTTCCATTAACATTCGTAGATATAACAATGATGGCGAACCAAATAACGCTCCTGAACCATTACCACCAGAAAAAGTGGGAATTGTCTTTCAGTTTCCAGAAAGGTATCAGAAGTCAACTGGACATTTTCGCCTTCATTTTTTGTCATGATAAAGAATTTTAGGGATCTCAGATGTTGTGGACTTTTATTTTTTCTAATCTGTTATATAGCGAGTTTGATTTTGTTCCTAGTTGGAGTATACTCTGCAAAGTCAAAGTAAATTTATTTTCTGAATCTTCTTTCCATGGTCTATCTGTGTTTACGTTACTTTATTTCCATTATAATTCAGCCCTGGGAGACTCTTGCTTGTAACGTCTTCAGACTATCATTTCCCCCTTTCAACCGTGTGCCTCTCTTACAGTTATTCATTTCATTATTGTGACTAACATTTGTTCTGTTAAATTGCTAACAAGTTATACTGTTGCAAACCAGGTATTTTGTGGCTGATAATGTACTTGATGAAGTTATATTTGGGTGGCCAAGGCAAAGTGGTAGCATTCAATTGAAGGAGTACCTTGCTTTTAATCTCCAAAGAGCTATTAACTGGGTATCTATGTGCCTTTCATTATTTACAAAAATGCTAATTGTATTTCATATCTAATGTGCATATATCCATTTGCTAAACTCAGGTTGGATTGGATGGAACTTCTTTGGATAAAGATCCTCATTCTCTAAGCGGTGGCTATAAACGCAGGCTTGCATTAGCAATTCAATTGGTAAGAACTTATAGATCATTTTATAGTTAAATTTGAATGCGCACAAAATTCCATGTAAACATTCATGTGCTAAAATGCTTCAATAGTTTGAAATTTTCTTTAATTTTAATTTTTTTTATTTATTTATTTCTTGGCCATGGGTTAAAAAATTGCTACTAATGATTGTGCAGAGCTGCAGAATATTTTGAGTGCTAATTGCTGGTTAGATTTATCCTTTAGGTACAAGTCCCAGATTTATTGATATTGGACGAGCCTCTTGCTGGTCTTGGTATGATATCTCATCTGGTGCTGTTTTCCTGCATTACTGATTGTCTTCCACTTAGGGACGCTTAACAAATCTAGACTTATCCAACAATTAATCTTGCATGATTCTTGTAACTCTTCGGCTCTCTTTGTTAATACTTGCAAAAAACCTTTCAACCCTTTTAATTGCATAAGTCCTCTTCTTTCAATTCTGGTTGGGTAGCTGAATTTTTAAGAATTTTTTGCAGAATTTGCACTGTAGTAATTCTTGTTTCATAAACTGATAATTCCTAGTGAATGCTTGGTAGCTACATGATAAAGCTAGTATACTGTTGTTTATTTATTTATCTTTTTAGAATGTTTTTATTTGCCAGATGCATAGTTGTTTACAGGATAATTTGTTCTTCTCTTTGAAAATTTCCTACTTAATATAAATCTTCTTACCGTTTTAACTCTTTAGGGAGATGTGAGCCTGAAATCAGGAAATATCTAGGAATTAATGCAGGGTAGTTGAATATATTGATGCTTGTATGTGAGTTGAAATTTCTGTATGTAAATCAGAACCTCATCTGGCATTACCTTTTCCAAAGTGCTATAGCCAATTTTCCGCCAGTTATTGATAATGCAATTTTGGAAATCAGATTGGAAAGCACGTGCAGATGTTGTTAAGCTTTTGAAGCATTTGAAGAAAGAATTAACTATACTTGTTGTTAGTCATGACCTCAAGTAAGTTTATCTTTTTCAATTTCCTCTTCTAAATCATTGTTGTTAGAAAATTATTTTATTTTCTATCAATATGCTGTCTAAGTACGGTTTTGAGACCAGGGACACATCAGATGGTCCCATGGACATGTTAAATCCAATTTGACATATCCTGTGCATGCATTAAATCCAATTTGACATCTTAAAAATTTTCGGACTCTGAAACTCCATAAATATTAGACATTTGAACTTATTTTTATGAGCACATATTTGTCTATGTTCTAGGAAAGAAAGGACAGTTGCATCCTTTTTTTATTTCTGTATTTGAACAGAAAAGATTTAGCTAGTATATGGTGAAAGAAGTGATAGCTATGGACAGGTTTCATTCCTGATGTATAAGTTCATTTTTTCTTCTCCACCTTTTCTAGGAAAATAAGAAATTATATCTAATAAGCATTTGATAATCTCTAACCATGGCAGTTGTCGGCATGGCACAGACAAAGAAATTATGATGAGTGGTAAAAATTTTAAGTTGGAAAAAATGCTCTTCACAAATCAATTTTCCTCTTACCAAACATTAAAGCTTTTGTAGATTACAAGTAGCTTCTATCTGGGTTTGGAGACAACCACGAGATGGGGAAGTACTGAGATACCTCAATCTTTTTTCTTCCTTTAATATATCGTCCAATTCTAGTGCTCTTGTTACATACAAAAACATTCTTACAGTTTTTTAATGTAGTTACATCTCTTCTGCTGAAGAAATGCAGAAGTGATGTTGTCTAATTGTATATTTGAATGCCTAATTTCTTAAAAAGTATAACTAAACTAATACTAATGTCATCAAAACCCATAATAGATACGCATGTCATCTAGTGCATAATAATCTGTTTCATTTAGGTGTAAAGTGGAATGTGTTTCCATGAACTTCCATTATAAGAAATTTAACCTTTCCCCGTTATTTAACAGTCATTGATGTGTTTGCTTCACCGGTGTTTCATTGATCATATGCATTTGTGTGTACTTCTTTCACATGGAGCTCTGGTTTTTTTCATCTCAGAGAGATGGCAGCTCTGGTCGATCATTCTTGGAGGATGGATATGGGTGGATTTCTGATTGAACAGCGCATACCGGTGTAATTTGGGAGTCAGCTACTTCCTACCTTTCCAATACATTATACTATGAGGTGGGGCCTTGATCCTTCTAGTTGTTTTGTCGACAATTGAAATTGTTTATATAATTTCACAACACAGAATAGAAAAGAAATATAAATTCAACTTCATATATTGAGACCTTTTTAATGATTCTCCTATTTAGTTACTCCAAAAAGGTTGGGATTAGTGAATTTGTGGGTGGACAGTCAAAGGCTACCTTTTCATGTTATCAGGCAACATGATTGGGACCAACATCTGCAAATTTATGTGTTTGGCAGGGAGATTAATGTGTATAAATTTCAATCTCCGAAAGCTGTGATTTGAAACCTAATATTGAACAATTTCAGATTTTGATTCTTGCATGCAGTTTATTTTGACTGACTGAACTGTGCATAACACAGGTGTCAAAATCAAGCATCTAGGAAGTATTTGGGTGTTTAAGAATTCAAGTGACACAATCAACCTCATCCTTTACTAATTAAGAACCTTACAGATCACAAGTCTCAAACAACATCATGTAATTAAGAACCTTACAAGGCACTTAGTGCCACAGCCTTTTAATACATGGTGGAAGATGAGATGGAATCCTCCTTATTTTTCTCTCTTTCTCCAGAGTTCATTACCGTTTTACTCACAATCTACAAGAACATAGATAATATTACAAACCATCACATTGATGCATCTTATAACTCATAAAGAACCACTGCTGCTAAGAATTTCCCTCAGCTCCTCTCCTACAGCTCCAACACCAGGTCTACATTTCAATCAATAGAAAAGGGTCAGGTTACATATTTATAAACATTATAGTTTTTTGTAAAAGTATGGCCACAAGATATGGTTTATAATCCAGTGTCTTTGGCAAAAACAAGTTAACAATTTATTTCAATTATGTTACTGCTTTTTAACAGTTCTTAACTGTCAATTTTCTATCAAGTTTGAATGTGTATTGGTATTTTGGTTAGCATTTTGAGTTCAAATGGTTTTCATATATTGTATGGGGTGGAGTCTTTTAAAAGTGAAGAAATATGAGTTGATATGGCTTAGTTATCTGATAGAAGGAAAAAATTAGTTGATATGTCAGCTTGTTGGTGCTGCTGCTCACATTTATAAACATATATGAGGCTTTCTTTATAGATTAGTGTTTTAAATCTGTACATTGTGATGTGTACCAGCCAAAAAGAAAGTTTTGTGTACAAACAGATGAGACATGGTTTCTTTATGGTTGGAGATGAGATGGTGATGGGAATACCAGATGGTTTATACTAATAGAGCTGAGCATCTGTGTTTTTCATTTGTTTTCATCTTTTTTTGAACTATAGTATTAAGGTTGGAATATGGAAGAAATAGATGATTGCTATTTTATAGGAAAAGTATTTCTGCATGCTAATTATTGCGCGTTCTACCCTAGTAGTTGACCACTCTTTTTGTCTAGTTTTTCCATACAGTGCTTGAATCTAGTTTCCTATTATCTTCCAAAATTTCCTTTATATATCATTAGTTATTTATTCTACTCACAGATATCATTAGTTATTTATTCTACTCACAGTTCTGTTATTTTTCCAGATTTCATACATTTTTATCAGTATACTTGTGCTTTTGAATGCTTGAATTACTGAAACATTTATCAGTTAGTTTTCATTTTATGCATCTTATTTGGAGAAAGATTAGCTGTATTGTCATTTGGTGGCAGTGATAAGAAAAATAATCAAAACTAGATGATGCAGTTATTAGAAGTTGAGTAAAACTGTCATTCTATTCTCCTCTGGACAAGGAGTAGAACTGGCATGCTGGAATGCATGCTGAAAGCCTATTGGCATCATGGCATTTTTTCTTCCTAAGAATTTGTCTAGGGTAAGGTCGCAGATTCTTTCCTGCTTATTTTGCATGCACGGCCAAGTGAAGGACAAAAAAATTGCTTGCAATTTATAATATCTTATTTTTTTATGGGGGAAAAAAAAGCAACTAAAAAATTTAAGAAAGAAAAAGATACTTACAGTCTGCATCTGTTTTGATCCAGTGCTCCCTATTTCCACTTGAAGTACTGCCCCTAAGCCCATATTGGGACAACATTTTGTCGATCTTGTGATATTCTATCTGGTCCTTCGAATCACATCCCGGGGGAGAACTTTTATTGTCGTTGTCCAGGCCTCCATCAGTGTGGACACCCTCATAAGGACTGCTCTTGATCTTATTGGTTTGGGATTTTAACTCCTTTTCAGCTATAGACTTTTCGGGGTGAATTTTCCTGTGGCACATTTGTATCACCTGCATGGCACTTATATATAGTTAGAACAGAAATAATATTATCCAGTATATATGCCTGAAGTTATCATCTTTATTTGACAGAGATTTCCTCCCAAAAAATGTATTGTGTAACATGTAACATTCTTGTATGTTAGGGATTGATGATACTCCTTCAATCATGTTACAGGATTGATAAAATAAAAATGGGAAAAATATGTTATCCAGTATATACTCTGTAGTTAATTTTGAACTATGTAAAAATCTTGTTTGTTACAGGATTTATAATCCTGCAATAATGGTTACGTAAGGTTGTGTTATTTTGTGCTAGAATAGTCAGATGATGACCTGGCTAAAAGATCCTTTTTGAAATGGATGGTTTGAAATATAAGATCTGAACATTTTAAGCACAAATGACTTTTACACCATGCAGTGTACTCTCAATGAATGACCATGATCAGGCCCTTACACTTGTAGAAAATGTGAAACCACCTCTGAATTACTCACTCCCAATATTTCTTTGTTAAAATGGAAAAAGGTTACAGACAATCTACACCCTTTGATTCTAGTAGTTCACTTCCATCTATCCTGGATGTCTTGGCTTTGTTGTTTGCAGAATTTATGCATTAAGTTTCTTAGACTACAAAATCATGATCTACTGATTATTGATATGAGGTTTCTACCAAAAAACAATTAGTAAATAGTAGCTCTTAGAAAATCTAGTGCTAGAAGGCATACCTTATGCAGCTTTTTCTTGGTTGAAACAAATGCAGTATCACTGTCTGAAGGGGTTGGGCTTTTTGAAGATGCACGAAACTTTTTAAACATCTTCTTAATGAGATTTTTGACAGATTTATGCTTTTGCTTGGCTGGCATCTCCACTTTACTATACTTTTCCATGGAACTTTTGTCTGTTGTCTCTCTTCTATGAAACAGCTCCATAAGTGATGCCTTTTCCTTCTTCACCTCTATAATTGTTTCTGGAAATTCAATTGAAGACCCAAATAGATATCCTTGGAGTGGACACACCATCATCTTTCCATAATCTTCAGAATTGGCTCCTTCCATTGGGTTGTCACAGAGTGTAACAATGCTAACATAACTATTTCTTCCCGATGTTTCAATATTTTCTTCTTCTTCTGCTTCAGCCTCAAGGAACTTCTCTAGTTGATCATTAATGAGCTTTAAGTCATATTCTGTGACCTCTGTTTCGTCGATTATGTTCTCCCCAGATATAGCAAACGTTGGTGTTGCTGGTTCGCTGGTAATGGGTTCCATACCAAGAGTTCCAATGGTAAGGAAGCCGTGGAAGGGCTCAGAGATAACTGCAGATGTTTCTTCATTGATGCTTTCTTTCGCTTCCTCGGCCTCAGGTTCAGAAGTGGAGTTTTCATACTCCCTTCTGGAATGCTTTGAGGATTTTGATCCATATCTTGATCCAAAGTTTGGCTTTGAATCATAGTCTTGGTAATCAAGGGTTGCCTGAGCTGAAAGGCAAATGCAGTAGTTTCCTGAAATTGAATCCCGAAAGGAATTAGGGCATTATCAACAAATGCGAAGAAAGATCCTACCTGTTAGTTTGAGAAAGATGAACTGGTTTTCCATTTTTATTTTTCTACCAGAAAGGGCAATATTGGCCTATTCTGGTCGCAGCAATACTTTCAGATTTGTAATCATGGTTGCTTGGAGACCGATTAATTGCAATAACCCAGCAGTTATCAAGGACGCGTACAAAAAAGAAGGCCACAATACTTGTGCTGATTGGCCTATTTAATACTATTCCTTGTGGAGATGGGTGGTCTCTGCCAGTTTTCATGGAGATAATTTTGGGACAACCTGAACATATGATATGATTCCGGCAGAAAAGTATGCTGCTGAGGCACTTTTTTTGGGTGTTCTGAGAACCACCTGTTTTTTAATCCTCGAGTGCAGGTGCAGAAGTTTATCAGTTTCAAAATATAAGTAATTCCAGAGGAGTTTAACTTAATAATACAATCTTGAACTAAACTGATGTGCTAGATTACATGTTGAGTAGGCTAAGTTATCTTAGTAAGTTGTTATGTGATTCTTTTGTAAGTGGCAGCATGCCATAGGGATTGCTAATCTGGAATACAGTTTATGAAGTAGTTGGAATACCAAGTGTGAAATCCTTGAATGGCTCAACGCTATTTTGCCTTTTTCTCTGGTGCTTCCAGCCTAGTATCTGCTACACTTTCAGGCAAAGATGAAGTTAAAAAATTTGTAACATTTATGATGTTTTGAAAATTTGTAGAATAGGTACTTACCTTCATTTTGATCTCACTTTCGAGGGCTTGATGAAGGAACACATACAAAGACAGATATAGATATGTAAGGGGAGAGAGACCTTAAAAATGATGATTAGATTGCTCAAGATCGAAATAATGACTATCTTTTATCATGATTACTAAGGGAAAGTCATTGCTAGAAGAGTCTTGAGATAGACTTGAGTTTGAGTGGAGAGACAAATAGAAAGATACAAGATTTTGGTTGGCTGTTCTTTGTCACGATCAAATCATGTAAATTGGAGAGTGGTTTGGAGACCCACAAGCTGGTAATGCTACGGTTTCCTTGTGTGTATGGATATTTGGAGTAGGATTCAAAGATACAAGAACGGATGGCAATTAGCCACTTCTCAATGCATGAGAATATGAGTATTTCTATTAAGTCAGTCAGTAATCTGAAATTATCATGTATCTGAATGATAAATTACATGCCAGCATAATGAAATCTGTTATTAAGTTTATGATCTGTGAAAATAACTTTACGTCTTATCATCCTTTATTTACAACTATCTTACGAGGAACCTGGTGTGAAGGAAATGCCCACCATGTCTGGCAGGACAAAAATATTTTGGTTGAATGTTGTCAGGCATACAGATGAGTATTAAATAATGAGATATATTAGTCATGACGGATCCCACAGGGACTGGATTCAATTCTATAAACTTATTTGTGGGTCATGGTTCAGGTAAGATATTTTTTACGTAAAAGATTCTGCTTTAACTCATTTGTCGCAATTTGTTGCCTCTTCCAATATCTGTTATCTGTACAAGTTAATGGGGTAGCCGTTGCAAGTGCTGGCCTTGGGAGCTGAGTTAAGCATTTATGATATTCTCTATTTCGTATTTTTCTCTGTTGTTGTTCCTTTCCTGAATTGGTCATCTTTGTTTGTGTTCTTATCTACTTTAGAAACTCCATAACATAGTAAAGAATACGTAAACATCAGGTGTTCTCAGCTGACAGTTTTGGTGCAATTTTTTTGCTATTTTTTCTGGGTTGTGTTGCGGGTAGTTATGTTTGAGTTTTTTATTTAAGTAAATAAATTAATGTCTTTATAGTTAATCCAATTCTGAAATATCTTTAAGGTCATATTTCCTTAAATCCGGGTTTTCTGTCATGCTGCGGTAGGCGAGTTCATCAGAAGTGTCTGAGAAGTTTTTGTTGTCCTAATTGTTTCCTGTTCTGAAAGAGCTGCAATGCAATCTTGTTCTTTTATCTCACAGTATTAAGCAGAAAATGCAGAGTCGAATGCACAAGTGCTTGTGCATATTAATTTGAAATATTCTCGACATGCAGGTTCTGGAAAAAAAGCAATTAATTTCTTTTTGGTTTTTTCCCCCCAATCATCACAATAAACGTCACTATTTTTACTTCCAGAGATTGATTTTGCTTTGCATGTTGTGATGCTATGAAAGCCATTAGGCTATGATTTGTCCTGTTGCTCATCATGCAATTGTACACTTGTCGCAGGCATGACTAGGACATCTTTCAGCAATAGAAGCTTGTCTTCTGAAAGTACCGACATTTCCATGTATAGAATTCTTCTAATGAGGAGCCCACTTAGACCTGGGTTGCTGGCCCTGATTTATAAACATGTCCCACAAGCATCAATGGAAGTTGCATTAAGCTGAGGAGGAAGCTGTTGTAAGCATAGGGACAAAATCCACCCAAGCATTTTCAACTTGAGAAACCTTTCTTCAAGTTGGGCATTGGCAATCAAACTGCCCCAGCAAAAGTGAGTAGTTTTGATAAACATAAGTGTACTTTTGTGCTCCGTGTTCCAATATTCTAATGAGTTGTGCTTATCAATGCTTATCATGCAACTGTAATCTCATTAACCTACCATTTCTAATCTGGAATCTTGGTAACTGAATAAAATTTCCTGAACTTTCATTTGCTATTAATAAAGGCAATTAACGTCATATGATGTTGTTTAATGATGTACACGTGACTGATGACTCATAACAAATCATCTACTCTGCTTTTTTAAGTCCTGGCAGATCGAGCATCAAGGTAGTTTTTAACAGTTATATATTTGCAACATGTGTGGTCAGTGTTTGCAGGCAATAATTCTTTCTTCCACCTCTCAAATCTCAACCAACATCAGCATAATGTTCATGCATGCTGAGTATTATATCTAAGCAAAGCATAATTATGATACTTTGGGAGTTAGATATAGCTAGAATGACCTTTAAGTAGTTTATTCAGTGTGTTCCATTCTATGGGACTGTGTATATTGAAAACGAACATCCAATGAAAATTCCAGAGTTCAATTGCATCGTTGCCGCTCTCTGAAACAGTAACTTTCATTCATTTATTGTCTGTGCTTCTGCTTTTTCACTTTACTGACAATCTACTTCCATTTTGATCCGATAGAACTTTTTACGTGAACAGATTTTGTTTGGAATTTTGTTTTGAGCATCTTCTTTACTCCATGGTTGCAATTTTGATTATGGTGATTCACAAGCTTTTTTTTTTTTTTTTTTTGTGTTTTCCAAATCCATCTACATTAACTCTCTTTAGAATATAGATGGTGAGGTAGTTGTTATGGGGATCCTCATTTTTAGCTAGCCAACAAGCAGCTAGAAAACGCAGGACATGGTATTACCCTCCTTTGAACTTTGACGGACTAGAGACAGTCGAATCACTCACCCCTTGCTAAAATCTACATTGAGACAAGCGCATGGCCTGCTACATTTTGAGTCATTGAGTGGGGCCTCTTACTAAAGATCTACATTAAGACAAACGCATGGCCAGCTAAATTTTCGAGTTATTGAGTGTGGTCTTTTGTGATTCAATTGGATGGTTAGACCGTGAACACGTGAATTTCACGTGGAAACCGATAAATTTGAGTGGGCTTTCCCATATGGTTTTGACACGAACGCACGCATAAAAAAACTCTGGACATTGTACTGCAGCGGTACTAGTAATGTGAGGGCCATGCCGGCAATCATCGTTGTATGTTTGATACTATGTTTTTTTTTTGTAATAATTTAGTGGACCAAAATCAGGATGTAATTGAAAATATTTTCAATATACGGCAGGAACATTGGAATTGCAAAGAATTTTGGCTGGTTAATTCAATTGCATTTATGATTCTAAATGGAAAGATTGAGATGCTCTATCTAGTCCTAATGGCCTAGAGAATTTATGTTTTCGTTTTCGTATGCGCGATGTTTTGTTATTTTAGCTCTCGTTTTCTCAATCGAAATTGTCTAGACAAGTTGTCTTGGAGGCAGGCCCATTATTGAACCTAAACTTAAGCCCAATGGTTTCCATCCTAGATCCATCCTAGAAACCCAACTGACGAAGGTGCCCATTTGAATCGGTATCTTTCATAGAAAAATATTGTCAATTCACTGTCAAACCGAAATCTAGGCAGGAGCAGTAAGTATTAATTTCAAAAACCAGTCCCACCGATATACGAAAAGAAATTTACCTTTATCAATGGGAGAAAGGGAACTATATATGAATTCAAATTTATGCCCTCAACATGAATGCCAGTGAGCAAATGACAAATAAGTGTCTACCTTAGATCGATTTTAAAAAAAATTGCAATTACACCCACCAAAATTCTAGAAATAAACGTTGACATTTTGTGGTTCTCAAAATATTCTTTTGGATGAATTGATTGGACCATTTGCTTGAAAATCCTCTTGATTTGGTCAACTGCTCCGCATCGTGATGAGTAATGTCACCTTGGGTTGGCAATAAACTCCTGATTCGGTCCGGATTCGTAAAGATTCGAATCTAGATCTTAAAAATTATAATTCATGTGGATTCGGATTCAAATATAAGTATACTCAAAAAATTTTATATTTGGATCCACATTTTTTTATAATTAAATTATTTATTTAATTAATTTTTAATTGAAAAATATATAAATTAAATTATTTATCTAAATGTATAAGCATAATTAACCCTCTAATCTTCATTAATTTTAAAAAATATGTTAAAAAACTAATAATAATAATTAGAGAATATTGTAATGAATCGGTTTACCTTAGTTTTTTTATTAAATTATTTATTTAATTAAATTTCAATTGAAAAATATATAAATTAAATATTTATTTAAATGTATAAGCATAATTAACTCTATAATCTTCATTAATATAATCTTCATTAACTTTAAAAAATATGTTAAAAAACTAATAATAATAATTAGAGAATATTGAAATAAATTGGTTTACCTTAGATTTTTTTATTTTTTATGTTTGATTTATATTGTGAAATTATTGTTTGTGAATTTATGGTATTGTTGTATGTTATTTATGTTGAATTGATGTTAAATTGTCGATTCTTAAATTATAATTGAATTTTATTTAATATTATTATGTTAATGACTAAATTTAAAATTATATTTAAATTTATTATTATGCGGATCCAGATATCCGGAATATTTGCCCGCAATCTGTGCAGATATTATCTGCATCCAGATCCGCATATTTTTTTACGGATACAAATGCGGATTCGGATGTCAAAAGTTTAATCCAGATCCGGATTTTATCATCCCTATACCTAGAATACTAGTATTTTTTGATTTTTTGCTCTGTTGAACATTAAAAAAAAAAATCATAAGCGATATTATTTCAATTGATAATATTATTTTTTTTTACAATAATTGATATCATTATTGCACTTTTTTTCCTAAAGTAGATAACATTATTAATCAAGATAGAAAAAATATCATAATTATTTATAATTTAAATGAAAAAAACTTTAAAAATTACTTCTACTTGGTGGCGTCCATTACAATAAAAAAGAAATTTTAGAATACATCTGAGGCAGTATATCAATCATACAATAAACAAATGATAATATGACATGTGAGTATTTATTTTAAAAAATCATCGTGCAAATAATAATTATATTAAAATTAACTATACATGTCATACATATATTAATTAATTATAATATATCAGAGATAGCATATTAATCCTACAATAAATAAATGATAATATGATATATGTGTATTTATTTTAAAAAATAATCGTGTAAGTAATAATTATATTAAAATTAACTATATATATCATATCTTGATTGATTGATTTAAATGTATAAGAGGTATTTTAAAATTTCTCGTAATAAATACATAATCTAATAAGGGTAAAAACGACAAAATGGATAACTGCATTTCGCGCGAGTAACACGTGTCAAACTCTCACTCGACCATTCAACTAAAAGGTCGGTATTTTACATCGAAGTGCTCAACGTAATCATCTCGAGAGCTTGCTCGCTGTCTCGTCCTCACACCACGGCCCAACGCAAAGGGGAGTGATAATGTACCAGTGCTTGTAAGTATTTTCACATATTTTATTCCGTGAAGAAATTGGTCTGTCTGAAGCTGAAAGGATCAAATTATTTAGGGATGAGGGACCCGTTTGTTAAAAATAGAACAAACATGTCCTTATTTGCAAAAACGCAGATCCCATAGCATTCCTAAAAACATGTGTATCCGCCGGTAGTATACCCTCAAGCAGTCGTAACATTTAGGAGGAGAAACCAAACGGAATCTTCAAATCATGGGAACCGAAGTAGAAGTGTCAGAGCCGTTGATTGAGAAAATCACAGCCGTTAATGACGAGGAGGAGGAGGCGGATCAGCCGATCCCGGAATGGAAGGATCAGATAACGATCAGAGGGCTGGTGGTGAGCGCGATTATGGGGACGCTCTTCTGCATCATCACGCACAAGCTCAATCTGACGGTCGGAATTATTCCGTCGCTCAACGTTGCCGCGGGACTGTTAGGCTTCTTCTTGGTGAAGTCGTGGACGAGCTTCTTATCGAAGCTAGGGTTTTCGATTAAGCCTTTTACTAGACAAGAGAACACCGTCATTCAAACTTGTGTGGTTGCTTGTTATGGCCTCGCTTTTAGCGGTAATGATTAGTCAATTAACATGTGTTTATTAATCAATTAATCATTTAGCGGTGTTTGTACTTGCGTTTGATTCTCAAAAAAGTCATAAAAGGTAAAAAGAATGGGGGTCTTTGATTGGTGCTTCTTGAGGCGGAGCTTTGAGATGGTATAGTGGAAAACGACTTTAGATGCTCTTGTAGAATTGTACCTCTTCAAACATTTTGGACAACAAGTACTTCTTAATGCACCCGCGAATTTCTCTATCTGTTTACTGGTTGACCGATTCGAGGAATTGATTCTATGGCTTACAAGCCACAACTGCTGTGAAATAGAAGCTGTGAAATAAAAGTAGATAGTGCTTGGTAAATATGATTTTCAATTAATAATTTTAACAAAAATAGTAAAAATAATATGAGTTTTTCATCAAAAAACTGAAGGTTAAAATCCTTCTTAACTTCCAAGTTGCAGCCTCAAGTCTTCAACACGTTAGGGCTATGGCTCAATGGACCCTATGTCTTTTTGTTTGCATTTTATATTTTTGGTTTTTGAACTTCTTCAGTTTGATGTGATTATGGATATGCAACTTCCATCAGGGGGATTCGGTTCATCTTTGCTTGCAATGGATGAAAGAACATATCAACTAATCGGTGCTGATTACCCTGGTAACCGGGCAGAAGATGTCAAGAACCCAGGGTTGGGTTGGATGATTGGTTTTTTAGTAGTTGTCAGTTTCCTTGGACTTTTCAGTCTTGTTCCACTCCGTAAGGTAGTTTCTATTGTCATTTTCATTATCAACACCGTTAGTGTTGCTAGCAGTGCTTACCATGGTAAAATGCTTTTATAAATGCTAAAAATAAGTTTGGATTGAAGTGGAAGTCCAGCTTGTCAGCTGTTTGTATTCTGGAAGTCATACACTCAGTCATGCTTACTTTTTCAATCATTTAATTATAATTATTTCCTGCTATGTTTGACTTAGTTTAGTTTATTCTATACTTTTCTTTGTTTATACTCATGATATTAGACTTGTTGGGTGAAAAGTATTTTTACCCTGGGAAATGTTGTAACTGATTTTAACTATTATAAGAAATTGAAATTTGAGAAAGTTTGTTATATTAGTACCATTTAAACATGTTATTACACAGTCTCGGCATGTTGATCCACCACCATGATTGGCCTTTTTATCCTCTTGGGTATTAACCTCTCATTCTTTTCATCGGTGTTGTATCAGGTTATGATCTTGGATTATAAACTTACATATCCCAGTGGAACAGCCACGGCAATGTTAATTAATAGCTTTCACACCAACACTGGAGCAGAGCTTGCAGGGTATTTGTTACTCACATGACGCTCTTCATTATTTTTTGGGTCTTGATATACTTCCAATTTATATAAAACTATGGGGGACAGTTACTAAAATAGTTATGTCCAGCTGCAAGGATCATTGACTGAGTTTATAGGGTCCAGTTAAGAAGAATTTTTAATGTGTGTCATAATCCTCGCTTACAGGGAGTCCATGATATTTATCAATTTTCAAAAAGTAGTGCCCGCTAATTATTGATGGCTTCTTACTTTCCCCTTGGTTGTGTTTGTTATAGTCTTCGGTATGTTGTATGTTTATTCGAAAGTTGAAGCCTTCTCTCACCACCTACCAAACGTTAAAATAAAGAGAAAAATAAAATGATTGCTTTCTTCCTAATTACTACTCTTTTGTTATTTCAGGAAGCAAGTTAGGTGCCTTGGAAAATATTTGAGCATAAGTTTTTTCTGGAGCTGCTTTAAGTGGTTCTTCAGTGGTGTTGGGAATTCATGTGGATTTGATAATTTTCCGAGCTTTGGTTTGACTCTATTTAAAAACACGTAAGGATCTATTTGGTTTACTTTCCTTAACCTCTCTCTCTCTCTCTCTATATATATATATATATTTCATTTGGGCTATTATTGCATATTCATATTATCTTTGTTTGTTTCTTCTTTGTCCTATCTTACTCAATTTTCACTCCATTATGTGATACAGTAGCAATGTGAATGTGATCTAGCCTAAATGTCCATTTGTGAATATCTATACTCAGATATGGGTACCATAATAAAGAAAAACTGTTCTTTCTAAAATAAATAAGAGAGAGAGCAAGAGTGTGTGTGTGTGTGTACGCATTACCTCAAGTGTTGTTTGTATTATCTTTCAAATATTCATTCTCTGCTGAATTAGTCAAAATTGGTTCATATCTTATCCATTTACATTGGTGATGTCCTGGGATTCTAAATATTGTTGTTTTTTTTTAAATACAGGTTTTATTTTGACTTCAGTCCAACTTATGTTGGATGCGGTCTTATTTGCCCTCACATTGTCAACTGTTCAGTTCTTCTTGGGGCCATTATATCATGGGGTTTTCTTTGGCCCTTCATCTCCCAACATGCTGGTGACTGGTATCCAGCTGACCTTGGTAGCAATGATTTTAAAGGTCTTTATGGGTATAAGGTAAGGTGAATCAGACTTTTTCATTGCCTCTAAGCCAATTCTGTTACTGTTTATGTGTATTTTACTTTTTCCTAGGTTTCTTTTTCATTGTCTGTAAGCATTTACTCTGTTTTGGATCTCTCTATTTCTTGCACTTCTGCATTGGTGAAGCAGTCTCCTCTTGTTTGGCTGCTGTAAAGCTACTTTTTCTGCAATTGTTTTTCTGCAGGTATTCATAGCTATTTCCCTTATCCTTGGGGATGGTCTTTACAATCTGATAAAGATAATCACTATAACTGTTAAGGAAATGCGGAACAGAAGCACCAAAGATAGCAAACTTCCAATTGTCAATGACATTCAAGGTGAGGATACGTGTTCCTTTGTTATCAGTGAAATCTTGATGAATCTGTCAATTTTGTTAGATAGTTCTGCTCAACATTTGCACCCAGTGTTTCAGCTTTTGACAGCCAGTTTTTTTTCAACAAAACTTCTGCCTGACTGAACCAATTTGATTGTTTAATTGTGTTAGATTTCCGCTGTTGATATTTGTTCAGAAGTTAATACAGATAATAATTATGCTTACACATGCTTTGGCAGATACTGAGACTTCCAAATTGCTTCTGGAGCAGAAAAAAAGAGAGATTTTGTTTCTAAAAGACGGGATACCTACCTGGTTTGCTGCTTCTGGATATGTGGGCCTGGCAGCTATATCAACAGCAACGATTCCCACCATCTTTCCATCTCTCAAGTGGTACTTAGTTCTGTGCTCATACCTTATTGCCCCAGCTCTAGGCTTCTGCAACTCTTATGGCACGGGACTTACAGACTGGAATTTGGCTTCAACTTATGGAAAGATTGGCCTTTTCATCATTGCATCTCTGGTTGGCACCGATGGTGGGGTTATTGCTGGGTTAGCAGCTTGTGGGGTTATGATGTCCATTGTCTCCACTGCAGCTGATCTTATGCAGGATTTTAAGACAGGATACCTCACTCTATCATCAGCCATGTCTATGTTTGTTAGCCAGTTGCTAGGAACAGTCATGGGTTGTGTCATAGCCCCACTCACATTCTGGATGTACTGGACCGCTTTTGACATTGGGTCACCTGATGGTCCGTACAAAGCACCATATGCTGTCATATTCAGAGAGATGGCCATTCTTGGCATCGAAGGATTTTCGGAGCTTCCCAAGCACTGCCTGGCCTTATGTTGTGGGTTTTTCGTGGCTGCTCTGGTTATAAACCTTCTAAGGGATGTGACTCCGACGAAAATCTCACAGTTCATTCCTGTTCCCATGGCAATGGCAGTCCCATTTTACATTGGAGCGTACTTTGCAATTGACATGTTTGTTGGGACGGTGATATTATTCATATGGGAGCTAGTCAATCGAAAGGATTCTGAGGATTATGCAGGGGCAGTTGCATCGGGTCTAATATGCGGGGATGGTATTTGGACAATACCATCTGCAATCCTCTCAATTTTCAGGGTCAATCCACCCATTTGCATGTACTTTGGGCCGGCTGTGGGTAGCTGAGCAGGGAAACTGGGAAATCCTTTAGGCCATGTTGTTGTACTGGTTCTATCAGTTTGTGTGAACTGGATTATTTATGTAAATATGTACGTTATGGAATTTCAGAACATCTATTTGTTATCTTACACGCGCAAGCCAGTCTGCGACGACAAGAATGAATAACAGTTGTCAAGCCACATCAAGAATAGATGAACTTGGCTCGGATGAGTAGGATCGATATCTGCATATTACCATCATGGCTACACTATTAATTGATTGTTGCTGCGGATTGAAGGTTTGTTTAATCGGACCCAAACAAAATTTTTAGTGTCCCAAGATCAGGCTTGTTCTTTTACACGTGCCTACTTGGCCGATGCCCTTCTTTCTTGCTGTTGAAGCCCCTTGGCTTTGTTCCGGAAATGTAGGAAAGGAAAGTAGGAAACAGTTCCGAAGCCAATTAAACATTATATATCTAAAGTTGCGAATGAAAAGCATTAAAGCTAGGCATTAGAAGACGTGTTTACTGCTTTGGTAAAGCTTACCTTTAAATATTGGATCAGCTGTTTTGCTTGATGCTTCATCATGAAGCATCTTATAGCACCAAGAAATGCTTTCATAGCATCTATTTTTTAGTGAATTAAATACTTTATCGGGGTTAATACATAGATGTTATTGGAATAATTAAGTTTTATCGGATGTAATTAAGATTTCAAAGTTCGTACTAATTTCATAATTCACTATTAGAGAAATGCTTAAGTGTCGAGCAATTTTATATTTTGGAAAAGGTTTCCTCCAATTAATTTATAGTGCGTTTATTTCATGAAATTGGAATGAGCTGTAATGAGAATGGGCTGGAATGGGAATAAAGAATGTGAATGAGATTTTAATGTTTACTTGACAAAAATAAATGAGAATGAGAATGTTCTGAAATGTCATTGATGTGTTTATTTAGTAAAAGAAATAGAAACGAGGAATAAGAATGAGAATTAATTTATCAAAATACCTACAATATTAAATAATATAATTTTTATTGACTATATACATGTATAAATATTATTATAAAAATAATATTAATTAAAAAATAATATTAATAATAATAATTTTATTAACTTTATTATTTTAGTTACTATTAATTATTGTTAATATTGTTTTTATTAATAAAATCATTATTAACATTTATTATTATTGTTATTATTATTATTTTATTATTTTATCTATTATTAATTATTGTTATTATTATTTTTATTAATATTATCATTATTAACATTCATTATTATTATTATTAAAATTAATTTTTATTAACTTTATTATTTTAGTTATTATTAATTATTGTTATTAATATTAAAATTTATTATTTTAGTTATTATTAATTATTGTTATTAATATTAAAATTTATTATTTAGTTATTATTAATTATTGTTATTATTATTTTTAATAATAATAATGATAAATGTTAATAATGATAATATTAATAAAAATAATTAATAATAAATAAAATAATAAAGTTAATAATTGTTATTACTATTTGTATTTTATTATTAATTATTGTTATTACTATTTTTATTTTATTATTAATTATTGTTATTACTATTTTTATTAATATTATCATTATTAACATTTTATTATTATTATTATTAAAATTAAATTTTATTTACTTTAATATTTTAGTTATTATTAATTGTTGTTATTAATATTAAAATTTATTATTTTAGTTATTATTAAAATTTATGAACTTTATTATTTTAGTTATTATTAATTATTGTTATTATTATTTTTATTAATAATAATAATGATAAATTTTAATAATGATAATATTAATAAAAAATAATAAAAATAATTAATAATAACTAAAATAATAAAGTTAATAAAATTTAATTTTAATAATAATAATAATTATTATTATTATTAATGATATTTAAAATAATAAAATTATTTGTGATTTGAACAATGGTAATTTAGGAAATATGAAAAAATTAGAAGGATAGAAAAGTAAATATATGTTTCATTCTCATTCACATATTTTCATTTTTAACCCCTCCCATGGGAATGATATTCTCATTCTTTAGTCTCAAATTATGTGAGACCCACACATTTTATTCTCATTTCCAAATTACATTTTGCCAAGTAAACATAAGTTTCATTTCTATTCCTTCATTCCCATTCCCCAAACCTACAAGTAAACACACTATTAATTAATAGTTTAGGCATCCCACACTATTAGTCGGGTGGTAAATTTACTTAACTTTAAATAGGTAAGAAGAGGTTTGAATTTTCGCATGTTTAAAGAGAAAGTTTTTTTTTAAATATTTATTAGTAGAACAACCTATTTTAATAAACTTATATATTTGAGTTGCGTCGTAATAGAATTGATGTTTGAGGAAGATTTTTAATTACTGAAATGGGATAAGCCAGCACCAACAAATTTAAGAAAACATGTAGAGTTTTCATCATATGCTGAAGCAGAATTTGGAGCGTAAGGATTAGTGCAAAACAGAAAATTTGAACACTTGGTGGCAATGGAATGACAAAGAAAAGAGAAAAGTAAATGAAGACTACAACATTTTTGTATTCTCAAATGATTGAGAAGTAAGTGGCTTCAAACGACCACGAATTTATAGATTCTCTAATCTCTATACACGAAAAGGATAGTACAATTCTCTTTACTCTCTCAAAGTTGCCCCCCATCACACCTTACAAATATTAAGCACTTAAGGCGCATACATGCCATAGATTATACGACCCATTTTTTCTCGTGGGCCTCACACAACCGTTTCGAATCTATCCAATTGAAATTTTGATATATTGATCAATTTAAACCACTCAATTTGTTTGCTTATCTCCTCTAACTATTGCGCCACATTTGCGGATTGATATTAGTTTTGTAGTCTAGTCTTTTAAGTTTAATGTAAAGAAATCAATCATGATCATTTGAATATTATATAATCTTAATGGTATCTTTTTATTGTTTGTGAAGACTTTTTAGCATCGAAAATCGTTTCAGTACGTTCGATGCAAATATTTTCAATCTGATTTTATTATATTTTTTTCTAAAGATGGTCGATATTAAAACTCTTTCTGAATTTATGTATTCTTCTATATTGACAAATCAAAATAGAATTTAAAATCAAGAACGAAAGAAGAAAAAGGCAGCTCATAGTTGTAGCATTGGATTAGATGTGACATATAAGGATAATGGTGAGGTCTATATCTTATCAAAAGAAACCATTCGGTTAGAGATTCTGGCTTTATTGGAGCTAAACCATTGGTGGATTTGTCTCCCATATAATGTGGTGGAACTGGCCTTCTTCTTCTTCTTCTTCTTCTTCTTCTTCTTCTTCTTCTTTTTTCAAGATTGCAAGTCAATTCATGGAGATATATCATTACAATGTAGATAGAAAATGACATGATAGTTTTAGTGTGTACAAATAAGCTTTATGATTCATTGCTCACTCAATAACCTTTTTAAATTATTATGCATTTCCATTGTTGGTGATGCAAATTGGAGTGTAAAAAAGACTAGGTTTTAAGTGGGTTTTGAAACTCAAATAATATATTGACAACTCTTGAACGTGAGACAAATTATTCAAAAGATTTAATAGTGATGTGATCCAGCACTTAAAAAAGCACGTATATAGATGCCTAGGTAACGTTAAGAAGATGATGATTTGCTATCCCTGATAATTTTTAAATTATGTTAAGTAGGAGTTTTCAATTATAATTTAGAGACCTAGCTATCTAATAGTTGGATAAAAAATCATTTTTTTTCCTCATCATCGGCGAGTAAGAGTTTTGAGTTTTTCTCATCTGCATAAGTAATGCTGATTTTCTTTCATATATTAAAAATAGATTCAACTAATTTTGGGTTTAGATATCCATACTACGCGCTATCATAGGATACGAAGTTGATTATTATATTACAACTGAATGAAAGAAATTATTTTGATAAATGACATTATTAAGATGTTCTAAGATTTTATTATTTTAGATTTTTTTATACTTTTTACTTTAATTAGAGTCAATAATGTTATTTGTTTTAAGTCTTTTGTTTTCAGAATAATCGTAATTTAGTTTCTCTATTTAGGTTAACTTGGAGAAATTAGTTTACCCTATTATAAAATAGAGTAATCTTGTCATTATTTTCATTAGCCATTTTTTATTAATAAAATCTTCTTTTATTTTGTTCTCTCATATATTCTTTATTTTTATCCTTAACTTCACAATATTGAGTGATGTTGTAAAAATCTCACATTGTCGAATTATTTGGATTACAATGATATCTAGTCCATCATGAAATCAAATTCATTCAATAAAGTGATTCACTATCACCACATTAAACTTAGATCCATGTATTTGTGTCTTTGTGTTGAGTGATTGATTTTATTTTACAATTAATCCGTTTCCACTATTTTACAACTAATTCGCTTCTACTACCCCCACTGCATCATATTTTCTAGCAACTTCGAGATACTATTTTAAAAAAAAATTCATACCCTATTAATTGTATACATACTATAAATAAAGCAATTCAATAATTTTATTAATATTTGAAAAAAAATATAAATATTCTGTAGTAACTATGAAAAGATTTTGTTGCAAGCTTAGTGGGTTTGACTCATTTATATTCATTCAATGTTCATGCAATAGGATATATGATATAGTTTTATTTGGTGATTAAAAAAAAAAAAAATTGAACCTCAAATCTTAGCTTCCCTAACAAATCTAATAATATCTCGAAATTGCTAAGCTAAAAGATTCAACAACTCTGGTCTTTCATGACCAAATTGGATCGTAAATTGTTAAATAATTCTTCCTCAGCTCTTCAGTAGATATGATTACATTTACTTAAACCTAGATGATCAAAAAGTTTCACGCAAATGAATCTAGTGAAAGAACTCTCTCTCTCTCTCTCTCTCTCTCTCTCTATGTACACACACACGCACGTATATGTTTGTGGCTAAAGTTTTGATTTTGTTTTCTTTTTGGATATGCAGCCTGGCTAGTCTTGAATGCGTTTGGAATCCTAGGTTATTTGAATTCGAATAATAATAATAATAAGGAATAAATGTTGTTATTTTGTGAGTAGAATTTCCCATTCCATTTGAACCGATTTTATTTTAAAAATCTTAACATAATGTATTGATTAAATTAGATAGTTGATCAATTTAATTGTATTGCATTAGGTTTTCAATTATTTTGAGAAAGAAAGAAAGAAGGAGAGAAAGGAAGAAAAGCTCCAATGCTGAAATGTTGTGTTACCTAATGGCAAATGGGATCCCCACTTGCCTTATTTGTCATTGTAATTAAGACATTAATTTCTCATAACTAGACTGTTGGCTAATCACCATCTAGGGACCCAAATCTCATTATTAAAAAGAAAATGATAAGTGATAACAACTAATAAATAAAATAAATTTGAGCACTCAAAGCTACATACATGCAATCGAATTTTGACGGGAATCACTAGAACTTGTTGCGTTGATTGAAGCTTACCTTGCCATTCAAAATGGGCTAAACGAAACTTTTGAAAAAGATGGGAGTTGGAGTCTAAAATGATTAAAAGGAAAGATAGATCCAAGCTTATCTCTTATGGGAAACAATAAGTCTTTAAATAAAATAAAACATACAAAGAAGCAAGATCGTTTTCCCATTCAAGTTTTGAATTCATGTGATTTTGGGTATGATATTTCAACTGCTAGCTTTGATAGAGGGGTCCGCTTTGTCTCCACGATGGGAAGCAATATGTGACTAGCAATGCAATCACCAACACGCACATAGCAATTCCCACCATTATTATCACCACGCAACAAAAAGAAATTAATTGGTCTTCTACCCATCAAAGCAAAGCTATAATTATTTTTTGTTTCAAAAAGAAAAAAGAAGGGGGAAAAAATTGCCACAATATCATTCCCTTCTGTGATTCATGCCTAAACCCTAAAGCTGTTTGGCAATCAATAAAGTTGATAAAATGATAAAGGTGAAGGGAGAAGTTTACACAAATGCATACAGAGAGAATGAATTCTTAGGGTCCACCTATATTACACCTCTTGTACGGTATAATAGTTGCTTCCAGTCATTAAATTTAATTAGTGTAACTGTACAACTGTAGATTTAACGGTTGAAAGTAACTATTGTATCGTACAACAATTACAACATAATTTTGTCCGAATTCTTAGCGTGCTAAGATTCAAATAACCAAAGGGGGATTTATTTGGAATTGAAACTTGTGAATTGAAATCATTATACACTAGTTATAAATTTAGAATTTATTTTTAAGATATATAATTTTTGTCAACCACTTTATTTATCCTACAACGGTAAGTACAGACAAACAAGAAATTAATGTTTTTATTTTTTTAATATTTATTTCTTTTTAAAGTAGAGTAATTGATAAAGTGTAAATCGATTTTTAACTCCCACTCTTTTTCAAAATACAAATTCGATTGTGAAACAAATAAAACTATTTTTAAAATCATTCAACCAAACCTAAGTAGACAATTTTTGTGTCCATTTTTTGTATTGATTGCATGAGTGCCTCGATCATGGGAGTGATTTTCGCCGGAATGTCTACTTAAAATTAGTTTCTTCTCGATCCAACCCTTTAGTCTTTGGATTCAATTAATTGTAGTTTAAATAGTAAAAAAGAAAAGATAATAATCACAACCAACCTGCCAACTTTTGAATTTATTGCAAAAATTAAAGTTGCTTTGTACCGTTATGCCAACTTAATTCATCTTTATAGATTGGTTTCCAAATCATAAAAATAAGTAGTTCTCGTGTACAAGAAGCTTGTTTTGTATCACCACGATAGAATTCACATATTTGAAATTCACAAATATTTACTACAAGAAATCACTATTAATCTAATCTAATGGTAGGTCACTTGGGTTCAACTCTTAATGGGCAAATTTTCTAAATCCAAAAGCAGACCCCACTTATCTTAAATCTCATTTAAATCCTTTGGTTGTAATATAACCCACCTGATTAATATGTCCCTAGTACATGAAAATGTAAAAATGAAGTAGCAATTATGAAAAGCGATAAACTTGAAGTAATAAAGGGAGTGAATCTTGTTGAATTAATATGGCTTAATTACTTGTTCCGTTGGGATTTGAATTTCGGTAACCAAACGTTTACGATTTGAAGCCCTTCAATTATGCATGGTGGAAGCACACGAAATAGAAAAAAAAACAAATATATATACACACACACACACACATACAATGGCATAAAGAGTACACATCACACACACTCATACACCTACCTTATCAATTATTATTCTATCTTGTTTGAGATAACTACATTTAATATATATTATCATGTGATAAACTGGAGAACGGGACATAAGAAATCGTTTTCAATGCATAATTTTAAAATGTGTTACTGTGCATAAAATTGAGATCATTGTCAGGGAAGAAATTAAGAGCACTTGCCGTCATTTTCCTGAGCTGTTTACTTTTATCCAATCAAAACGAAAGGGGCTTCATCTCTTTTGACAAGTGTACATTTCTGATCATTTCTTCAGCATTAGCACATATTTTTTTAAATTTTTTTCCCCTCATTTTCTAGGAATGATTTCTGTGTTGGTGTATATTTGTGTTTCCTCGGACTCTCTTTGAGGTTTTTATATTGTTAGATGTAATAACGTCTTAACCAGAATTGTTAATTACTCTCTCCGTAATGTATGCATCCGTAATCTACTGTTAATCCACAAAATTATTTTTTTCTTCATACGATTTGTTTGTCAAATAATTAAGAGATGAAAACTACTTTTAGATCGATTATTTGCATCTGACTTTGATGTGACCTGTAATTTATTATGGATCAATTTAAGCCTATTAATGAAATTTACTAACATCTTATATATTTTAAATCCTCAATCGGAAGAGTGGAATCCGATGATAAATAGTGTTATGCAAGTGGTAAAAAGAGGTATTTTTGGTTTACCTCTAATTTATTTGAGGTGCGTACATCGTCTAACATCAATCAATCCAAGTATTTTCTATGAATGCAACATATTTTTTTTTAGTAGGATTGAATGGTGTGACCGATTGTTTAACCTAACATATTGTCTATACTCCGTAGAGAATTAGCAAATTTAGCAACATATATAGATGAATAGGGAAAAACCACGGCATGTCAAATTTTATCAACAAATTGCACCAAGTTTCTCTCATAATAATTTGAGATATGTAATGAAAATAGTTGAGAATAAGTTAAACCAATCACTTAAAATATATGATGAAAAACTTGGTGCGATATATTCATAAAACCGAAGCGTTCGAGTATACAACTCACATGGCTAATTCGGAAGAATTGATTATCAGGTTAAAAATGGGATGTTTTAAGTTTTATAAAGTGTCAGAACTAAGAAACTCTCGACTTCAATTGCAAGTCCTGAGGGGTCTACTTAGATACCATTAGCAACTCTGTGTAAATGTAACGTAATTGAATCCTCGCGGCTCTTCAACATGCAAATGCTATGTAACCGAGCGGACGTGCTTAGTCTTACTCGTCCGGTTCATTTCTCTGGCTGCTGAAACCCCCCATGATGAAATTTCATTTTTAATAATACCTGCTAAGAGTGGGTTTGAAGGAACCCCAATAGCCATCCTTAGTGTGCCAAGTGGCTAAACGTCAAGCATCCACGTGTACCATTGAGTCTCTTCCAAGATATTGCATTCATAGATTGGTGCTGCTATGACAGCATGCAGCTGCTGATGATTTGTTATAATTGCATTCGACTTGCGAGATCAGAAAAGGTGATTCTTGTAAGAGATCAGTACAGAGAAAGATGAAAGGGTACAATATGAACTCGACATCAAAATTTAGTCTGGACTTTTATAAAGCCTTAAACTTGGAACATTGAGGTTGGTTTCATTCAACAGGCGTTCTTTTTATGTATGGAAAAAGGACGCTTTCACTCTTAAAGTTTAAACAAATAAAGTTATGTAAACTTTAATTTTTAATAAAAGATATTAAAAATTTTTTTTAATTATATATCGTTTGATTATATTAATTTAAAAGAATTACACTCTAATATTTTATAACAAATATTTTAATAATATTAAAATATATACAACAATATGTATAATTTAAAATAATTTCAACATTTGAAAATATTTTTATTACTTTACAATCTTATATTATATTAAACTAAATTTTATAATAAGTAGAAACATAATATTAAAGTTTAAATTATTTTCAATATTATATAAAATAATTTTAATATTATTAATACATGAGATATATTTTATTAAATGTAAAAATCTATTTAACCCAAAGATTTATTTAAAATTTTATAACAATTACAAATATATTGTTATAATAAATATAATAGTTTTCATTTTAAAAATTATTAGTCTAATAGACAAATTAAACTATTTAAATTATATTTATGTTTGTTAACAAATGTTATTAAGGTCTTTTTTTTTGTTACTATTTACCAAGGATATTGAGTCATGTGTCTTTTACTTAAAACTTAGGGATATCTATATATGTATACATTCTCTCCGTTGGATCATTATAAAATGAATCTCCGAATTAAACCATGTAAAAGTAAATAAGTGTGACTAAAATTTAATGGATGATAAGAGTTAATCTAATGAATGATAAGAGTTCATACTAGAAACCTCAAGATTTTTGTCAATTTAATACACTCTTTATCCCATACTAGATCAATTAATGTCAATTATTTTGATGGATATTTAGTTAATATCATCAATGATTTAAACAATCTATTTGAAGGATGAAATTGAAGTGCTTGCAACTTTGAGAAAAATGTTGAGGAATCAAAATGCAAAGAGTTTATATGTTGTTGAATTTATGTGTGCACCGGTTGGGATGAAAATTGGCAGTTAAAGTTTAAAGTACATAGCATATAAAATTACTAAGTATATAAAAAATGCTAGTCAAAAGTCCAAACAAATCTACAGTGATAAAGGTAAAGTAAAATGGGAAGTACAAAAAATACCTGAACAGAGAAAGTGAGGGAAAGACACAGGAACAGAATTTTGTGTGTGTACTGTATAGTGTAATGAAAGCAAATAAACACCAAAGTTCAAAAAATAAAAAAAGACATATGGGTACAATTGGGAAATCAACAATATTATTATAATGATGTGTGTTTGTGTCTCATTCCTTGCCAAAAACAGTGAAAAACTCATGGAAGTCTAGGACTTTTCAGCCCACCCTTCCTTCTTCAATCAGAGCAAATTAGTACCCACCCACCTTTATCTGGAATTTTAATTTTTCTTATTTTTGCTCACTCCCAAAAACCTACCTGTTCATGGATCCCAAGGCCTCAAAGCAACCCTCACAACAAGAAGTAGCCAACTTCTTGAACATACCACAACAACAGCAGCAACAGCAACAGCAGCTACAACAAGTGAATATGGGCGAGAACAAGCCAGCAGAGATCAAAGATTTTCAGATTGTGATAGCTGATAAAGAGGAACAAACCAAGAAACAGTTGGCGCCCAAAAGAAGCTCAAACAAAGATAGGCACACAAAAGTTGAAGGCAGAGGGAGGAGAATTAGGATGCCTGCTTTATGCGCCGCAAGAATCTTTCAGTTAACAAGGGAATTGGGTCACAAATCTGATGGTGAAACAATCCAATGGTTGCTGCAACAAGCCGAGCCATCTATAATTGCAGCCACTGGGACCGGGACAATACCGGCATCAGCTTTGGCAGCTGCTGGTGGCTCTGTTTCTCAACAAGGTGCCTCTTTGACTGCTGGATTGCATCAAAAGATTGATGATTTAGGGTCCAGTAGGACCAGCTGGGGGGGTTTAGTTGGTGGCAATTTAGTAGGAAGGTCTCATCAAATGCCAACAGCAGGGTTATGGCCCCAACCTGTAAGTGGGTTTGGGTTTCAGTCATCATCATCTTCTGGTCCATCAACAGGGAATTTAGGGACCGAAAATTCTAATTATTTGCAAAAGATGGGGTTCCCTGGGTTTGACCTGCCAGGTACAGGAACTGCTACTACTAACATGGGTCCTATGAGTTTTACTTCTATTTTGGGTAGTGCTAGTAATCAGCAGTTACCTGGTTTGGAGCTTGGGTTGTCGCAAGATGGTCATATTGGGGTTTTGAATCCACAAACTTTGACTCAAATTTATCAGCAGATGGGTCATGCTAGGGTGCATCAGCAACAGCAGCAGCAGCAACAGCAACATCCGCAACAGCAGCAGCAAGCGGCTCCTGTTAATAAGGATGATTCACAAGGGTCAGGGCAGTAGAGTGAAGGAGTAGCATTGATTGAGAGCCTGAGGTGTTTTCTTTTTTTCATGGTTTAAACTATTGTATAATTGGGATAAAAAGAAAAAAAAATGCTACTTGAGAGAGAGAATTCAGTAGGGACTGGATTTGGTTTGCCCCTTCTTCTGATCTTCTCCACTACATGATTGATCAGCCTAAGTCTCCTTATACAGGTGCTGCTTTGGATTTTCCTTTTCTTTTTTCTTTTTTTTTTCAGTTGTTTTTGGTTGTATAAATTGTGGAGGTGTAAATTGTTATGATATGGAATGTGCAGGTGGAACTATGCACGGCCTAATATAGTTTGGTTTGGGCTTAACATCTTGTATAATCAGAATTCGGAGGTGTGTTGATTATAGTGTAAGTCATCTTTTGATTATTTTTCTTCTTCTGTAAGTACCAATGCAGTGGCAATCGGCTTGTTTGCTAATTTCAACATCCAATTTTACACTCACTCCTATCAAGTTTCTTCTGGGATCTAGAGGGAGTTATCAATTATGCAAGATAAAAGAATGTCTAATTGATGCATATTTTTCGCTATGTCTCTCTATAGAAGATGAGTTTCCTCGTCATCACTTGTGGAAGACACAGAAAACACTTTGGCATTATTCCTTCAAGGTAGTCCTCTAGAAAATCATACCTCTTTGTTTTGTCTATCTTTGGATTTTTGAAAATAAATTACTTTAAATCAGGAATGAATAGCCACTATTGACTTCATATTGAGGGAAGCACAAAAGTTTTATCATTTTTTTTTCAGTTAAAAAGTAGTCCAGATTATGGAACCAAAGAAGTCCCATATTTTTTTGTCTGATTTCTTATTTATGTGCCTGTTAAAGCCAGGATGATAAAGAAGATTCCCCCTAAAAAAAAACTTAAAACTTTGAAGAATGGCCTTGTTCTGAGCTTAGTCGCATTAGTCCCTTAACAACGCTGTTATAGAAATTTTTTATTTCTTGGATGGTTTTCTCTTTCTCTAGAAAAACTTAGAACTTTGATGAATGGCCTTGTTCTGAGCCTAGTAGCATTAACTGACAGCCAGTTCAACTGAGAAGAATTAGTAAATATGATTCAAGGTCTTCCAAGTGCATGCTTCTCATTCAGCACCACTTGCTTCCGGTCAACCATCTAGTCTGCCAAAGTAAACTATCTCTGTGGCCTACCTGATGCCAGCGGAGTCTGCTTTCACAGTAGGGCACATCTTGGAAATGCATAGTTTGCATTCTAAATTAGATAGTGATCTGGGCATTTAATAGGTCTCTTACTCTATGATGCCATCGTCTCATATAATTTGACTTGGAGTTCTGAATTGTGATTCTTAGAAGCTTTGTTACTGACTACGAATTCAATCGATACTGTCCCAACTAAAATTCCCTGCGTCGTTGCCTAGGGGCCAGTGCTCCAAGTTATCATATGTGAACCGATGGTGCATCTTATGTGTGACTTCATGGATGGGAAGTTATCAAGTGATCACCATTGTTTGGTTGGTCTCTGCACAGTACTAGTAGTGTCACAACATGTTGTTCTGATGTCATCAATTGAAATGGAAAATATGTTATATTTAATGTGCCCTTACATATGAGGAATTCTGTATACGAATTGGTTGGCCTTGCCACTCCCACCTATAGAGTGTTTTTACTAGCTTTATTGGGAGTCAATCTTTAGTATAATGATTGATAGGTCCATTTGTCAAATCAAACACTTTCCTGGCTCATAGGTCATCCTCAGTTGACATAGGTAATGAATTGTTCACTAAGAGTTTGAATGTGTCAATTGTATTAAATGATAATCAAGTATCAGAGCATGAAGGAAAGGCTATAGGGAAATAAGACAATGACCGCATTTTCAACTCCATCTCAAAAGCAATAAAAAGCTTTTTGTGAAAAATTCCTGCCAAAGTGGTATTATTATGGTGCTTAATTCTTGAGTACTTAAGGTCTGCTTGGTTGTTTACAAATTGACATTTAAGGCATGTGGTTGGCCATGAAGTCTCTGTTACCACAGTTCTTCTCAGTGTAGTCTCTTTTTGTTGTGATTAATCTTCCTCTCTCATTGTCACTCACTTGTAGCCGGCAACCTTTATAATTGGAGGTTATAAATGTAGGCATGCTTAATTTCCATGACACATCACCGTGGCTGTCTCCGTGTATTTAATTGAACCATTTGTTGGTATCACATTTTACTCAGTTGGGGATGTTTCTTCTTCCAGTAGAATGTGGTCGGTTTGAACCACCATATCATAAAAGCTAATTTCGACAGCTTCAATTCCATCAAGTTTATAATTTGCTATTTGCATTCTAAAGACATTGTTTCTCTCGTCACAAGTCGCACCAGACTTTGATGAATCCATCAACTGATTTAAGCATAGTAGGGAGTTTAAATTGTTTGTGAATTATCTCTGTGATGACTTCATGCCTTTGATTTATGAAACCACAAAAAATAGTTGGTATTTATATTATCTCTTATTGTTGGTTTTGTATCCATTTGTGTTTGTTCCCTAGCCAGTCTAGCTGCTTCTACCAAGGTCATATGGAAGCATCTTGTGCGATTACTGTACTTAACATTCTGCAGTTTTTTTGTGTGTGTGTTGTAGATCAATCTGGATTTTGTTGATCTTGATTGTTTTCCTTACCGGGTTGTACGGGAAGCCGCATTTTGTTTTGAATGTTGATCAATTCAATCTTAGAAAGCTATACTGAAACAAATCACTGTACGTCTTAGCTCAGCAAAAGCAATTTCTTGAGGGCAGAGATTGCACTTTGCAGGTACATGAAAGATGGAAATTCTTTGCTGTAATCAACACGGCAGTTAATTTCAGGAAAATCTAAATTCTGATGATTCAATTACCTTCATTGGAAATTTGGAACATAATTCACAGAATAAATAAGTGATAAATTGCATGCTTGATTTTCTTGTTTACTGATCTTTTGTGACACACAAGAAAACATGCAGTAAAATAAAACATTCCTGGGAATCGTAGGAGGAGCCAATTCTCTTGTTTCTAGTCTGATCACATTGATGTATTCAATGAAAAGAAGCACCCTGTGGAGTTATAAATTGAGGAATGAGTACATGACTAGGGTATATCCATTTAAGAGAAGCTTTCAATTTGTTAACGAGGATAATAAGTTTCATCAACTTTGATTTACTTTTTCGTTGAAGAGGAAATATTTTAAAGGGCATCAAATGAATGCAAGCACATTATTATAATTGTTGTTGTAAAACATTAATAATCATAAAAGAAGACATGAAATTGGACATGTGGTAGTTATTCATGAATCAAGATGCACGGCAAAAAATAATTGTTGAGTAATAATATCATGAAACATTTTATTGAACACGAATAAATGTACGTGCATTTAATTCTCATGAACATGATATCACTCAATTTTATGAAAAGTAAATAAATAAATAAATAAATAAAACCAAAAATGAGTTACTTGATTATAGCGTGGGGATGAAGTTCTATTTAGAGCATGTTTGAGATTGCTTTAGATAATAAAATAAGTGGTTACAACTCAAAAATGTTTGGTTAATATTGTAAGAATTAGACTACTTAGAAATCTCCCTTTTTTTTTCCTGTAAAAGCATAAAAATTACTAAAGTGTTTAATGGTTTTAAACGGGTGAAACGATTTTTGAAGATCATCAAACCCGCATCTTACATACTATGAAATGTGTTTAAATACTTTTATCAAGCCTAAATCCGAGCTTCCAGATTAATCTAGTTATAGTGGTTTGGACTTGTAAACCCTTTTGATACATTTGTGATATTGGAAGAAAATCCATCCTTATTACCCAAAACCAATTAACCTTCTCCTGTATTAAACCCTAACATTTTGAGAGAGATCAGGTGCAAAATAAGATATTTTCTTATAAATTTGAGGGATAATATGTGAGCAATTATTGAAATGAGTATGTGAACAATCGACACTTAATTCCCGTATAGAAGAGGATTAACGTAATAAGAACAAAGATGGTCAAGCCAAAAGTTTTGTTGAGCTTTTGCTTGTGTTTGTATAAAAAGGAATGCGCAGAGAGAAAATAAAATTGAATACGAAGCAAAGGCCAAAATGCAATGCCTTATCAATTGCATTATTTTCTCATGTATTTATAGTAAAGAACAAGTGAATCAAGGGGTGTTAAAATATTCTACAAATGAATCCATTCACGAACTGCACTTTCCACTTACGTTAGTGGATTCATTAGTGTTGAATGCAATAATTCACAACATTTCCCCTTGGATTCACCATTTATTTACATGTAATATAAAAGTTATTAGTAGATGTGTTTAATACTGCCTCATTAAAACCTTACCAATAAAATTCAACGGGATAAAACCTAGTCAAAAGGAAAAAGAGTACAGTGCATATTTATTGAACATGGCTGCAAAACTCTTCTCATCAAAATATGCTCCCCTAATAATGTTGTACCTGCTTTTCAATGTGATTCTTCTCTTATAAGATTACACTCCTTAGAATACTTTTCCTAATGAGTACTTTTCCAGATGGAAACATGTGTTAATTTGATAGTTTGTCGAAGCGACATATGCTAATGCCATATCATTTTCTCAAATGTAGATGTAGGTAGAGCTTTTGTAAATATGTCTGCTAAATTATCCATGGAGCATATCTGTCTGACATCAATCTTCTTATTCTGTTAGAGCTGTAAAAGAATTCCAATGAAATATGTTTTGCTCTACCCCTTTTAATGTATCCTCTATAATTTGAGCTATACATGCAGCATTATCTTTATATATCACTATTAGGATATCTGAACTTAAAGATATTCTATAGGTAATTTGAATATGATGGATTACAGATCGTAAATATATGCATTCTCGACAAGCTTCATGAAGTGCAAGAATTTCAGTGTGGTTGAAGGATGTGGCAATGAGAGTCTATTTCATAGACTTCCAAGAAATCGCTATATCATTAAAAGTAAAAACATATCCTGTTTGTGAACGAGTTTTATTGGGATAAGATAAATAACTTGCGTCAGTATAATCAATAAGACCTGGATTTTTTATTAGTTTATTATAATAAAATAAACCTAAATCAATTATTTCTCGAAGATAACGAAAAATGTGTTTGACACTATTCTAGTGTCTTTTAGTTGGTCTGGAGCTAAATCAAGCTAACATATTAAAAAAAATGCTATGTTCGGTCCAGTACATTGTGCTAAATATATTAGAGCACTAATTGTATTTAGATATGGTATTTTAGAACTAAGTATCTGTTCATCATCCTCTTTAAGACAGAATGAATCATTTTTAGGATTAAAAGACCAACTATCGTTGGGGTACAATCGATAAGTTTTATCCATGTTGAAATGTTTCGAAATTTTCTCAGTATAATTTGACTAATAAATAAAGATACCATTAGGTCTATGCTCGGTTTGCAACCTGAGACAATACTTAATTTTCCCAAATCTTTCATTTCGAATTCATTTTTCAAACAGTCACTCGTCTTTTGGAGCTCTTTAGGAGTTCCTATTAAATTCAAATTATCAATATAAACTGCGACAATAGCAATGCCATGTTTTAATTGCTTTATAAAAATACATGGACAAATAGAATCATTAACATAATTTTCTTTTATCAAATACTCACTGAGGCAATTATACCATATGCATTCATATTGTTCTAATCCATATAAAGTTCTTTGTAGCTTTATTGAATACAAACTATGATGTGATGATTGATAAGATTCTGACATTTTAAATCCTTCAGGGATATATATATATATATATATGTCAAGTGACCTATATAGGTAAGTTGTCACCACATCCATGAGATGCATATTAAGATTTTCTAATACAGCAAAACTAATTAAAAATCGAAACATAATTGCACACATAATAAGAGAATATGTCTCGTTGTAATCAATATAAGGTCTCTGTGAGAAGCCTTATGTAACAAATCATGCTTTATATCTTACGACTTCATCAATCTCATTACGTTTTCGTATAAATACCCATTTGTACCCGATATGTTTGACACCCTCAAATGTTGGAAATACACGTCAAAATACTTCATGTTTGGTTAAAGAAGTCAATTCTACTTGGATTGCTTATTTCCATTTAATCCAGTCATGCCTCAGTCTACATTCATCAATGGTTAGTGGATCATGGCATTTACAATGTCAGTAGCTATTGTAAATGCAAACACATCATTGATGATAATTTTTTTATTTCCAGCCACTTCGATGGTTTGTGCCATTTCTTCGGCATGTGACTCTTTAAAAACTCTTTCATGGTATTTGATCTCAATAAGGGCATCTTTTCAAATTATTACCCTAAGTATAGTCAACAGAAATTTCACTATTTTTGGATTCAAGTGTCTTTTTAAGGTTTTGTACTTATAAAGAATTTCTGTATTGTTAGGGTTTTTGGTCTTTTCATAGACCATTTGCTTTTCTAAAGTAATTTGTTCTTTTAGATTTTTAGCATCATTTGCAACAGAACCCTATTTAATCTTTTTTTTTTCACGAAATATTATCTTTTGAGCCAATTGGTCTATCACAATTCTGGCGTGCAATAGACAATTCCTCAGTTGTATTTTTTATTAATCGTTCTTTAGGAACAATGAACCGGCCAAGTACACTAGTAGTTGGGTATATATGATTTGGTTACTTTTGTTGCATCTGTAAAGGCATTTGGTAATTATTCTGTAATTTGTTGCAAATGAACTATCTTACGCACTTTATTTTCACTTTGAGATGTGCATGGATTTAAATAAGATAGATGGGTCGCTTTCCATTGAGGATCATGCCTAACCTTATAGACCTCTTTTCTTTCTCTCAATAGGAGAAAATTTGTCTCATCAAAATGATAATCTTAAATCATGCGATAAGTACATCACCCGTCAATGGTTTGAGATATCTAATAATATATGGTGAGTCAAATCCCATATAAATTCCCAATCAATGTTGGGGTCCCATTTTAATGAGTTGCGGGGGGGCAATTAGCACTTGTACTATGCAATTAAAAATGCATAAATGAGATATATCTAATTAATATCCTAATACCAGTTGCAAAGATGAATATTTATGACAGGTGGTAGAGCTCAAAGCGGATTAATGTTGCAGCATATAAAATAACATATCCCCATATCGAAATGAGTAATTGACTTTGTAATAATAAAGTTTTGGCAATTACTTGGAAACGTTTTATAAGAGATTCTATTAATCCATTCTGAATATGTACATGTGGGACTGAGTGTTCTACGTCAATCCCAACTGTCATGTAGTAATCATCAAATGTTTTAAAAGTAAACTCACTAGTATTATCTAGGTGTATGCTCTTGATTGCATAATATGTAAATTATACATTTGACCTGATTATTTGTACAAGCAATCTTGCAAATGTAATATTACATATAAACAATAAACAAACATGTGACTATCATATAGATGCATCAATCAAACCATAAAATAAAAAAAAAGAACCACTTAGTGGGTGAATAGGTCCACATATATCTCTTTGAATCCTCTATAAAAATGATGGAAAATTCAGAACTAATTTTGTTGGATGATGGTCTAATTACCAATTTTCCTTATGAACACGCAATGTAACTATTTTCATCAAACAATAAAATTTTCAATTTTTCAACGGGTGTCCATGAGAGTTCTCAATAATTTTACGCATAATTGTTGATCTAGGGAGACCAAGGCGGTCATGCCAAAGTATAAAAGATTTTGAATCTAAAACTTATCTTTTATGATTGCGTAACGCTCCATTGCCTTTATCATTGTATAATATAAGTCAGATAAGAAAGCTGTAAGTTTTTCTAATATTTGTATCTTTCCAGACATGCTAGAAGTAATGTATAGATATTCTACATTATTCTCATTCATTGTCTCTATATGAAAATTATTACGACGAATGCCTTTAAAACTGAGTAAATTTATTTTTGATTTAGGTGAATATAGAGCATTATAAATATCTGATTTCATACTTTTTATTAATATGATTAATCCTTTTCCAATACCTTTAATAAGATCTATTGAACCTAACATTGTATTCACATTTGCTTTAATTAAATTTAAATTTGAAAAATACCTCTTATTTTGAAGAATCGTATTTGTAGTTGCACTATCAGGCAAACTTATTTCTCCATCGAACATTTTATTGAAATCCATATCCTTAAACAAAAGTAAAAAGGAAATCTATATTAGATAACATGAAAAACAAAAATTACATGAACAAACATAAAACATAAGTTGAATTTTAAATATGATGAACATTTCCATCACCGATCAAGTGATCAATTTTTCCATCTTTATCTTCAAAGAAGTCTGAAACATCAAAATGTGTAACATCCATTGAATCTGAGTCATCAACATAGTTTATTTTAACATTCTTTCCTTTTGGTTTTACGGATGCTTGAAACATACTTACACGATGTCTGTGAGTACGAAATTGTCTCAAAAAATGACCAAACGTTCCACATTTATCACAAGTGTTTTCTTGAATATTATGTTGGGCAGAGTTCCCCTCCTCATTTTTCTTTGTTCTATGGTTCTTATAACACTACTATGTCTACGACCACGGTTATGCCCACAACCACGCTCATTTTTATAATTGTCATCACGATTATGTAAGATAGCATTTACTTTAAAATTGGTTTTGTACTAGTAAGATGTGCTTGATATTTTTTATTAATAATTCATTATTCTTTTCTGCCACAAGAAGGCATGCACTCAAGTGAGAATATTTTGTATACTGATAGGCCCTATATTGTTGTTGTGGAACCATGTTGGAATCATGAAATGTTGTAATTTTTTTTTCCAACAGATCCCCATCATTAATTTTTTCTCCACATAGTTTTCAATGTAAAGTAATTCGACATAATGCAAAATTATATTCATGTACTGACTTAAAGTCTTGTAGCCTGAGGGCATTCTATTCACTACGAGCATTTGGAAGAATTACTGACCTTAAATGACTATATCTTTCATAAAAATTACTTCAGAGGATATATGGATCTTTTATAGTAAGATATTCTGTTTTAACTGCTTGGTGAAGATGATGACGTAGAAAAATCATGGCCTTGGCTCAATCCTAAAAGGATGAGTCATTATTATTTTTAATTGTATCACTAAGGCCTATAGCATCAAGATGAATTTCAGCATCCATGATTCTGGATAAATAATTTTGACCAGGTATATTCAAGGCATTAAACTCCAGTTTTGTCAAGTGAGACATTATCATAAACAAATAAGTTAAGATTAGTATAATGAATACCCAAAAAAAACTGTAAATAACTACCCTTACTTGTAAAAGTAATTTTAAATAAACATGTAGAAAATGAAAGAATGAGAGGATAGAATACTTCCTATACTAGAGCGAAGCCATGCTGATAACGTGTTATAAATTTGAGGGAATAATATGTGAGCAATTATTGAAATGAGTATGTGAAAATTTGATGCTTAATTCATAGATAGAAAAGGACTGAAGTGTCTCTTCAAAAAAAAAAGGACTGAAGTAATAAGAACAAAAATGGTCAAGCCAAGAGTTTTGCTTGTATTTGTATAAAAAGGAAATGCCAGAGAGAAAATGAAATTGAATACGAAGCAAAGACCAAAATGCAATGCCTTATCAATTACATTATTTTCTCTTGTATTTATAGTGAAGAACAAGTGCATCAAGAGGTGTTAAAATATTCTACAAATGAATCCACTCACAAAGTGGACTCTCCACTTACTTTACTGGATTCATTAATGATGAATACAATAATTTGCAACAGATTTCATCTTTATAAGATTTTGGACTAGATTGTTATGGCTTATAAAAGAATTTAGTTCCACTTTGTAGGAGACATAACAAGTTGCACAAAAAGCAGTCATACGTTTGGTAAATTATACTATTGATTTTTCTTGAAGATTTTATATTCCCTAAATTTTCAAAAGTAAAGTGTATACATTTATTAGATGTTATTATTAAAGTTGTCTCATACTGTAATGGCAATAATAGGCATAATATTAAATTATCTACATTTTTTTTCTCTTTTGTTGGGAAAAATGTGTTTATTAGGGATGGCAAAATCTGAATCCAGATGTAAGTACATCTAGATTTGGAGCCGCATTAATATTTTCATATTCGGATCCGCATCTGGATTGGCAAAAAAAATACGGATCTGAATGTGAGTAATATCTGTATGGATTGCGAGTGGATATCCCGGATATTCGAATCTGCATAAATTAAAATATAACAATTTAAAATTTAATAACTTACATAATAATATCAATAAAATCCAATCAAATTCCAACAATTAACAATTCAATACCAAGAGTAAATTACAATACCATAAATTCACAAATAAAATTATAAAACCACAAATCCACATAAAATGATACGGATCTTGATATACTTTATAATTTAATTTAAATTATATATTTTTTAATTAATCCTATTATATTTTTTCATTTAACTTATATATTTTTTAATTTTTATTTAATAAATTATTTAACAAAAAATAATATAGATCCGGATATCTGGTTTTCTGGATGCATTTGCATCCGGATCTAGATCCGCACGGATTTTAACTTTTAACATCCGAATCCGTATTTTTTAATGTGCGGATCCAAATTTTCAAATATGAATCTTTGCGGATTTGAGCCGGACCCAAATATTCTTGCCATCTCTAGTATCTACCTTTTAAAAGTGATAATGATAATTAGTTTATAACAAGACAATCACCTTGCCTCGCCCCACCTAATAGTGGGTGCATATGTTGCGGTAGAACCCCTTGGATAGTAAAAGAAATTTTAGATTTGAGCTTCACATACATAGGTGGAGCCAAAGTTTGCTTTCTATTATTATATTCAATGTTTAATACATACATATACATATACATATACATATACATATAAAACTGTGGTACCACAGTTGTACGGTACCACAGTTGGATCCAGCCGTTGGATCCAATTCTAGTAACAACTATTGACTGAATCCAACGGTTGGATCCAGCTGTGGTACCGTGCAACTGTGGTACCACAGTTGGATCCTACATATATATATACACACATATATATACATATATAATCATTCTCAAGTGCGGACGTTTTCATTTTTTTGAATACGGACACACTTTTAAACCATATGGTTTAAAAAGGTTAGTTATTTAGAGAACTATAAAACCATACGGTTTTAAAGAGTTAAAAACTAACTTTCTTAAACCTCGCGGTTTTAAAGTGTGTCTACATAAAAAATAAATGAGGGCATCCGTACTAGAGATGAACTAATAAATAAATAAATAAATAAATAAATATATATATATATATATATATATATATATATATATATATATATATCCTCATATATATATATATATATATATATATATATATATATAAGGCGCTTACCATCACACCAAAAGCTTAAGTTCAATTTGTTAGTGGAGGCGCTACTTTAATCTTATAAGCACCATCCCTGAGACCACGTGTGCACGGTTTGAACCCTTAGCTCCCTTCCCCCCCCAAACCGGGTTAACAGGGGACCCTTAGCTGGTGGGACCCACGCACCTGGGCCCACGATTACTGCCGATCTTTCTTTGGAAATCTCGCAGCGCCCTGGACCTTACCAAGGACTCGAACCCGCGACCTGGCTCTGATACCATAAGGCGCCTACCATCACACCAAAAGCTTAAGCTGTTAGTGGAGGCGCTACTTTAATCTTATAAGCACCATCCCCAGACCACGTGTGCACGGTTTGAACCCTTAGCTCCCTTTTTTTTTTTTTTTTTGCGGAAATAAAATTTATTACAGGCTTTGAATAAATTACAAATCTTTAAAAGATCAGCTGCTTACATTTATTTGCTTTAGATCTTGAGATTTAAAAGAAGAAATGGGAAATTAATCTTAAAACTCTTAACGAGATACTTCCTTGATCTAAGATCTTGGGATAGTATTCCGTTAATGTTTTTGTGATTCCAGATTCCCAGAGAGAGAGAGGAGAGAATAGAGAGAAGGGAGAGAAGAAGAAGAAGAGAGGGAGCGGGCTCTAAAACTGATCTGAGGAGTCTAAGTCTTCCTTCAGATTTAAATACAAAACCGACTCAACCGGGACTGTAGCTTTATGACTGGAACTGTGGCTTTTTAACTGTGGCGCGTCCTGTAGACTGTGGCGCGTCCTGTAGCATTTTAAATCAGAAGCGCGTCTTGTGATGAGATCAGAGCGATATCAGTAGCTCGGTCATCAGAAGAAGATCTTTGTAGCTTTAATAAATTTTTGAAAAATAATTTTGATTTTATATGGGAAAATCGGGTGAAGAGACATGTGCGCTCTCACTTGTGTCCAGAGGACCACCCGAAATAAAGGAAAAAGAACTTAATTTTACACATTTTTATTTTTTATTTTTTATTTTTTATTTTTTATTTTTTATTTTTTATTTTTTTTTTATATAAAGAAAATTACAAATATCTTTAATGCTTTATAGGAGGGAAGATTCCGAAGCAATCGTCTTCATTATCGTCCCTGAGAGAAATAAATGGTTCAGATTCATCAGCTTCAGAGGAGCTGGCAACGGATGTCTCGGATCTGGAGGCGAGAAGTTGCTCCATGACTTTGAAATATTCTTCTTCAGTCTTTGCACCTGCAAGAAGAGATTGGGCTCTGGATTTTTGGGTAAGAAAGGTTCCTTGGGCTTTAATGTCTTCGATGGTTGGGGCAAGGAAACCTTTGGCAGAAAGCCAATAATGAATTGTCTGGGAGGTTAATTTTGACTGTTCATCAAATTTTGACCACCATTTGACTTTGAATGTTCTTTGTAAAATTAATTGGGTATCCTGAGTGTGGTAACGGAGATTCCACATCCATACCCATGGTAGGAAGAAGTTTGTACAGAAACAGAGGAAATGAGAGAACCTTCTTTCTGATTCTGTGGGTTTGTAATGGGCTTTGAAAAGATTTAGACACTCGGTGGCATTCTGGGTGAGGATTTCAGGACATGGGCCAAAATAGTTCCACCACTGTTGAAACCAGTTTGGAAGGCTTTGAACGGTTATTTTTGAATTGAAGAAAAATAACCATGAGTGGGATTTTTTAGGGTTTTGTAGGAAAAGGTGTTAAACCACGCTTGTTGATAATCCCAAGATGAGAAAGTCAAACAATGTGGTAGACGCATTTGAATCTTTGTGGTAAAGGTTTTTTGTTTATGGAGTTGGTCACCCCATTGTTTTGGGCTTAGGACTTTGAGAATGGTTGCCGTTGAATAGGCGGGCTCTGTATGGGAATCACTGAGGAAGAAGTGTTTGAATTTAACTGACTCAGTGGACTCTAGAATGCTTTGGTAATAGGACTGGGGTTTTGTTAAATCCTAAGGTTTAAAAAACCAGCCTATTGGAAAAATCTTTGAAAAAGCTTGAAATGGATCAGAATTATAAAATCCATCCTCCATAGATAAAATGTTTTGGAAATGGGTTTTATTAAACCAATCCGAAGTTTTCTTTGAAAGCTTTGTTTGTGAAAGTACAATCTGGGAAGATGTGCTTTCACCAGAAACAATTACATTTTGAGAAGAAGGTTTTGTAATTTCTTGGCTCAAACTTTGAAAAGGGATTTCTTTAAGAGATCTTTTAGGTATTTCTTCAGAAATAGAATTTTCTTCTTTAGGAGAAATTTTGCTTTGAGAAAAACTTTGTAGAGCGAGCATGAGCTCAGGGGATTTGGACATGGATTTTATCCACTCATTTACCTGTTCCTGCGAGGCAATGGCTTTAGATTTTGCTTCTTCATCCTCGACTGTGTCAATCCAGGATTTGATGGGCATGGCTGATGAGAGTAATTTTTCTTTAGGAGGGGAAGAGGTTTTGGATGGTGTTTGGGATACAGGGTCCTTGAGAATCCCTTTCCCTTTGTCTTTGGTCTTTTTGGCGGCATTTATCTGTTTTGAAGAAACTCTCTGGTTAGAAAATCAGGGAGAGAATTTGTATCACCTTTAATAAACTCAATGTCAAAATCAAAAACACTCAAAATAGCTTGCCATCGTGCAAAAATCTGTTTTGATGCAATGTTTTGAACATCCTTTTCTAAAACATGTTTTGCAGCTTTGCAATCAATTCTAAGCAAAAATTTTTGATTTAACAAGTCACTTTGAAATTTAGATATGCATAAGACAATAGATAAAATTTCTTTTTTAATAGTAGAATAATTTTTTTGACATTCATTCCAATGTGCAGAAACATATTGTACTACTTGTTCTTTATTATTATCAATTTGCTTTAATATCCCACCGTAACCTAAATCAGACGCATCAGTTTCAACTATTTTAGGTAATGCAGGATTTGCAAGAAATAAGCATGGAATTTCTTTAACAATATTTTTTATCTGTTTAATAACTTTAGTATGTTCTTCTGACCATGCAATAGGATTCTTTTTTAACCTATCATGCAATGGTTTAGCAATCCTATTAATGTTATGACAGAAATCAAGAACATAATTTAAACTTCCCAAAAATCTTTGCAATTGGGTTTTATCAAGGATTTTATCAGGAAATTTATCAGTGAAAGAAAGAGATCTTTCAATAGGGGTGATAGTTCCTTTTGAAATATAATGGCCAAGAAATCGGATTTTAGTTTGAAATAAGGAAATTTTTGAACTAGAGATAGCTAGGCCTGCTTTCCTAGTTGCAAAATAAAAAGTCTTTAAATGTTTAAAATGTTGATCTATTGATTGTGAAAAAATCAATACGTCATCAATATAAACAATACAAAAATCAGAAAAAGGATTATAAATGTCATTCATAATTCTTTGAAATTCTGAGGGTGCATTCTTTAAACCAAAAGGCATTACTGTCCATTCGTATTGACCAAATGGAACAGTGAAGGCTGTTTTATAACGGTCTTTAGGGTGAATTTGAATTTGCCAAAAACCTGACTTCATGTCAAATTTTGAAAATATGAATGCAGAGTGAAGTTTTGGAGTAAATCTTTTTATTAGGTATAGGTACCTAATCCATTTTAAGGCTTTATTTAGGGGTTTATAATTTATTACCAATCTTGGTGTACCTCTTTCTATTTCCGAATTTTTATTGACATAAAAAGCGGCACAAGACCATGGGGATCTTGATTTGGTAATTAGACCTTTAGATTCTAATTCTTTGATTTCTTCTTTGCAATGTTTCTCTAATTCCATATTCATTTGAATAGGACGGGCTTTTGTGGGTATTTGTTTTTCATCAAAAGAATTTTCGTATGGCAAATCAACCAAATGTTGTTTTCTGCTCCAAAAGCACGGTTGGTAGATCAAAGACATATTTCTTTTTCAATTAGGGCTTTAAATTCAGAAATTTTTCTTTGTATAAAATCATTTTTTAATTGATTTCCTATTCTTTGTAGGTTTAGATCTTTTTGTAAACAAAAAGTTAGGTTGCTTTGTTTTGATTTAAGCAAGACATTTATTTGGTTCTGATGAACAGAATTGGCCTTTATAATATTTAAGTTTCTTGTTTTAGGCTTTTCTATAAAAGGAAATTTTAATTTGGTTTTTCCTGCTTTAAAAGATATACCATTATAATTTACAGTATAAGGAGTTATAAGATTTATAAAAGGTGTTCCCAATATAACAACATGATGAATGTCATTTGTTAGGAAAAAAGTAGTTTTAAATTCAAACCACCGTTAATAATGATGCTTCTACTTTAGAATGGATGTTCAATTTTGAATTATTGGCGGCAGAAAGCTTTTCTTTTGTTCTTTCTTTATATTTATCTGGAACAAAAATTTCTTTAATACAATTTAAATCGACCAAGTGTCAAATAAGGCAATGGTATCAATTTCAAGTTCTTTGGAAAAGACTAAGGTAATTTTTATTAAATATTTTCTTATGGTAATTTGATTTAAAACAAAAAGAAAATCATTGGGTACTGATTCAATGTTTTCAAGTTGTAAATCAATTTCTTTTTCACCATCTGAATCTGATTCTTTATCAGATTTGTCTTCTAATTGTTTTTGCAATAGAAGTTGAATAGTTTCTGAATCATTCTTTTGTTTTTCTTTTAATTCTTTAATTTCGAGTTTAATTTCTTTAATCTCTTTTTGAAGGTCTTGAATGTTAGGAACTGTTTTCTTTTTTGTTTTCTTTTTATCCAAAATTTGAGTCAAATCATAAGTATTTTTCTTTATTATTGGAATTTTTGATGTTTCTGCTTTATCTCCTATCTCTAAAGTTTTTAAGAGTTTATCAAGATATTCTTTTTGTAAGGTAGGATCAGAAATGTGTTTAACCAATTCAAGAAAAGTTTCTTGATCTTTAGTTAAAACATTGATTTTCTTTAAGTAAGATTCCGATTGGCTTGAGTCAGAATCATTACTGGAATTAGTTACAGAATCAGAGTCAACTAACTCGTCAATCTGTAAGGATTCATTATCTCCTGACATGGAAGATTCAGAATCAGAAGACTCTATCATTAATGAGGCTATTTTTGAAAATGTTTCTTCATCAAGGCCAAGCTCGTGGAGTTTTTTATTCATTCTACAGAACTTTGCCGTGTGGGGTTTTCATTCCACATTTAAAACATGTGGCTTCTTTGTAATTGAAATGGGCTTTTTGTTTGGGTTTGAAATCTTTCTTTTTAGAGAATTGTTTTTTATAAGGCTTCGAAGGCTTTCTATGTAAGGGTTCTCTAAACTTTTGGAAAGATTTTCTATGGCCTTTAGACTTGTAATGTTTCTTGTAAGGTTTCGTAGAACACTTACCATTACAATCTTTGGAAGTAGAAGTTTTAAAGGGTCATAGTTGAATGCATTTTACGTAAACTACCTAATTCTTGCTTAGACTTTCTAAGCTCCCATTTAAGTCGTTTCAGAACTTTAAGTCTTGACATATCTTTAAACCTTCTTTATTGACAAAACTGACAAGTTCACCATAGGTGAGCTCATCATAAGGAATACGGTTGTCATATAAGGCTTTAATGGAATTTCTAACTTTTTCTCCTAATAGGGTTGGTAAACCTGCAAGGAATTTCTCCTTCCAAGTTATATGATTTGCATCATCCCTAAGGAAAAGTCTGGTAAAGAATGTAGTTTTGTAGCTTTGGAATTCACTAAGTTTTCTACATCTTAGGTTATGTAGAAGCTCAGCATTTTTATCTCTGAGGTGAGAGGGGTCACCTATGAAATGAAGGGATATAGTCAAAATCAAGGTAGCAACTGCATCTTGAATTGGACTATTGAATTCATCCAGAATGGGGATTCCATCCTCATCTGTTTGAATGGAGTTTAAAATATCTAATTGCTGTTGATTGGTAAGAAGATGATCCCACCAACCTTTAAGTTGACCTGTAAAACCGGCAATAAGGATTTCTGCAATGGCTTTGTCAGAAGTTCCTGATTGGGTTTTATAAGCATTGGCTGCCATGGTCATTTGTTGTAATAATCCTAAAATGTTATATTCAGACATTCCATCTAAATTCCACTCATAGACGGAAGATGCATTATATCGGGATTGATTTAATGCACTTGGTCTATTATCTATGGTTAGATCGGTGGACTTTTAGTGGTTGGGAGTGCTAATTCCCAATGAATTTTATTGACCTTTGAAATAGGTTCTTCTTTAAAGGCGTCTATATCTGAAGAGGCTATAGAGGATTGATCCTGATCTAGAACTGCAATCCTGCTTGATTGAGCACTATCGGGTGCAATCTGGACTTTGGAAATATGAGTAGAAGAGGATGCATCTTTAGAAAATTGGGTAGGAGAGGATGCTTCTATTCTATCAAGTTGTTCTTTAATAGCTTTAGCAAAATCTGACTTTGATTCTTGAACAAGCTTCTGACTATGTTTCGAAACCTGAAAAGGTTTGAAAATAGGTTCTTTAAGCTTTTTATCAGAATCCGATTTTGTTGGAATATGCTTTGATAAAACAGGAGAAACAGTTATGGTTGACTTCTGAATTTGGTCCTCTATCCTAATCAACTGTTTTCCTATCGTGTTTAGATTGGCATTACAGAAATTATTCTGTTGGATAATGCTATCTAAATCCGTTTCTGGGTCTTTATGAATTTTGTAAGGTGAGGCTTTAATCCTAATAGGTGGTTCACCATGGTCAATGGATATACTCCTAAGAGGTGGATGTTCAGACTCTATGGTTTTACTACTGTCGAAAAGGTTCCATTCAGGAATTTTCTTTCTAACAGTAATAGGGTTTGTATCTTTAAAGGGATAAGAAATGTTGTTTTTAAAAGCATACATTTCAAACCAATCAAAAAATAAAATATGGACTTTATGTAGATTTACGAATTCATAATAATCTTCTTGTATTTTTCTTCTTTGGTTTAGGAAATGTTCGAAAAACCAAAGTCTTTTTTCTTTATTACTATCTGAGTAAAAATCTTTATGCAAAAGGGTTTTATCTAATTCAAATTCTTTTTCAAGGACATTTATTACGTTCTCTGTAACTGCAGAAAATGTGGGAGAAGTTGGAGGAGAAGGTTCCTTCTCTTCCTGTCTTTGTTCCTGTTGGTGACTAGTGTAAATTGGGTGAGGTACACTAGTGGTATAGTCAACAGAATGTATGGAAGAACTAGGTATATCTGAAGTGGAAAACCTAGGCTGACTCTTTATAGGTTGGAAAGGAAGATTTATTACTGAAGGGACTTTTGTAAATTTTCTTTCTAGTGAGGAAACACTAGCATTAGAGTCTTTATCAGAGAATCTAGAAGATGTAGATCTCCTGAATGAAAGTTTAACTTTACCATCTGAATCTTGAGTCACATTTTGTAACTCAGACAGGCTCAAGATGTTTTGGTATTGTCGGAGCAGTGGCTCCTTCAAGAATCCATTCATCGGGAAGGTTGACATCTTTCCATTGAATGGGTTTTGGAATAACAGTGTTTGCTTTGGAAAGGTCAGTCTGCAAGAGAAGAGTCTCATCTCTTTTGATTTGGAATTTATGTTGCGTATTAAACGCTGAGATCATGGCTTTGTAAGATATTTTGAAAATTAATGCAACTGGAACAGATCCTTCTAACCTGTGATAGTTATGAGTTTTGATCTGTAGAATCATGCTTTTCAAAATATTTTTGTCCTTTAATGAAACCGTTATGTTTGGATGATCAAAAAGAAATTGGTCCTTTTAGAGACTAGATTCAATACTACTGAGTAAGGAATCATCAAAGGAGATGAACCTCCCATCCCTGAGGACAGCAAGAATTGAAGTATTTAATCCTTCTTTAGTTAAGGGTTTTATGCCTACTTGGATTAATCCTATGTGGATATAATTAAAATTCTTTTCTTTTAGCTTTTTTAATGATTTTTCAGTAAATAGATGAATTGTTTCAAATGGCTTTGAAAGGGTGATATCTCTTTCTTGTCTTTATTACACAATCGGTCTTTAAAAATCAAGTTTTTTCATTTTATAAATTTTATCTTTAGAAACTTTCGGTAAATCCCAATTATCAATTGCTTTATTAAAATCTTCAATAATAAATTCTTCTGAATTTACTATGTTCTTTGATACGCTAGTCTTCTCGGAAGAAGAGCTAGAGAAAGATGATGTTCTATGAAGTAAAGAGTCCATGTTGTTAAAAATCTTTAATCGAATCCTATGTGGATGTCTCTGGTATGGTTTTTTGCCTCTAAACGGATCCCTGTCCTAAAGCGGGACTTACTACCAGTAAAAATTCAACACACACAAAGAAAACAATTTTGGAAATCAGACAACACAGTTTCTTTACAACTATATTACACTATCTTCCCCCGGGCTCTGATACCAATAGGAAAAGGATCTAGGACGATAGTGGATTCAGGAAAAATTAAAAAGGAAAAATAACACAGACTTTAAACAAACAAAATAAATTTAACCGAAAACTAAGTCTATTTGATTTTAAAGTCGTTTAATGGTACGTGGCTTGTTTACCCCCTGTGCGGACCAGACTAATGCCCATTCGGGATCATCTCTGGAACTTACGTCGAGGTATATATATATATATATATATATATATATATAATACAAGATTATAAAATTAGTAATTGTCCACAATTTTGATACCATCCTAAAAATTTTAAATTGTTCTAGGATTGTCTCCACTTTCAGAAATCAATTTTCAAAACATTTAATAAAAATAAAGAAAATAAGTCCAAAAATAATAGCTGGTGTCTTGCTGCTAATCATATGGTGTCAAGTTGCTCACTAAATCGTTTTCAGTTACTACAAAATACATCTAACTCATCTTCAATTATTAAATATCATCAAGAATATTATTTAAAGTGATGTCTTATGTATCAATTTCTGGAACCATTTCTATATTCCACCACAACCCGTTGTAGCCGTAAAATCTTGTATTTAATTACACAAGCAAATTTGTGGCTTGCAAGTTTGGGGTTAAAAACTGAACGAAACTATAATTTGTATAAACAGATTCTGTTTATAAATTCAAGTCGAAGGGCCTTTTCATTTTAGTTTGTAAAGCCCAAATAGGCCACTACTAAAACAAAGCCCAAAATTAGCCCGGCCAAGTTGAAATTTTTCTCTAAACTTAACAATCAAGGGAGGAGTGATTACACAAATCGTGGGAGAAATATTCCCACTCGATAATCAAATTAGGTCTACCAATGGATGGTGTTTTAACTGTTTGTATCATTGTATATATGAGATTGCTAGTGAATTTAAAGCCACTTTCTTTATTTTGAAAACATAAAAATTACTCAAGTGTTTAATGGGTTTAATGGGTAAAACGATGTTGGAAGATCATTGAACTCAAATGTCACAAATTATAAAATGGGTTTTAATACTTGTATCAAGTCTAAATCCAAGCTTCCAGATTAATCTAGTTATTGAGGTAGTTTGATAATAATATAATTTTAAAATAATAGTTGATATCAAACACAAACGATTGTTTTTAAAACTCAGTACTTTTAAAATTAAATTTTATCAAAAACTTAATTGATTTTTTTTACAGTTAATTACTATCAAACCCCTCTCAAAATGTTTATGTTTAATATAAGGGAACGTTAATTGATTCGCTTTGTGGGCAATAAAGGTGGATTTTCTTCTAAACTTAAAAGAGTACACACAAACACATAAAAGGATGCATCCACATATTTAGTAAACTATACAATTGATTTTTCTTGAAGATTTTATATTGTCGCCTAATTTTCAAAAGCAAAGTGCATGCATTTATTGAATTTTAATATTAAAGTCATGCATTGATTGAATTTTAATATTAAAGTTTTCTCATAGTGTAATGGCAACAATAGATATAACATTAAATTATCCACATTTTTTTTGGTTGGGAGAGAAATATGATATAGTTACCTTTTACAAATAATAAAAATCAGTTTATAATATGAACTTTGAAAGCGTAATTAATTATCCTATTGGATTATTTTATAAAAGCTACTCTTGTTTGCTTATTAGACTTGCTATCAAATTAAATAGAGAAAATTATGAAATAAATATTTAAAAACGTATACCAAAAACAATTTTTTTGGTCAAAAAATGTCAAATAAATTGTATTACTTATCTGTTAAACGGCTGCAATAAACCTTAGCTTTCATTCTCTTCTGAAAACAAGTGAATTTTCTCGCCATGAGTGTAAGAGACGTTTCCATTTTGTTGACACAAAAAATATGTTTAAATTTAGGGAAACGTTATTACTAATAATCTGATGATATATTTAATTAATGAAGCCCAGTGTGAAACGTTAGACTACACAATCCAACAATTCAATTTAAAATTTGAATAAAAAAAAAAACAATGAAAATGAGGTAGCCATTGTTTAATGTAGCATCCAATTAATTAATTGCCGACAAACAGTTAATGGCATACAAAGCACATTTGCGCCGTCTTGACTTTGTTAATTTAATTTTATTTATTTGGCCTTTTTTCTTTTTTTAAGTTATTCTTTCTGCTAATACTTTCTTTTGGAATTCATTAAATTTAATGAGGCAACAACTTAATTTGTAGTCTTAATAGATTAAGGGTCAATTTGGTATAATTATAATTTTTAAAATAGTTATTGTCAGTTGTGTTATAAAAATAATTAATTATGGTAAGAATTAGTTAAATATTTGGTAAAATTTATTTTTAAAAGACTGTGAATTTTAAAAGTATTCGTATGTGTTTAATAAATCTTACTGTTAAATTATTGTATGAATGTAAATAATTAAATTAGACATAATATTAAATAAAATTTATTTACATATTTATAACAATGTATCTAAAATATTTGACAATTAAAATAAATATTTTTATTATTAATTTTATTTTTTATTTTGCTATCTCAATATAACTAGTAATAATATAATCTCTTTAAAGCTATTGATTTTATTTCTTAATTAATAAAGATAATTTTAAATTTTTATAATATATACGAAGATATATAAAAAATTATATTAAAGATAAAATTAATTCTTAAAATCAGATTTTGAAAAGTTATTCTTTTTATGTTTTTTAAAATTTTAAGATGGAATGATTTTACTAAAAGTAATTTATAAATAAATTTATTAAATATTAAAATTAACTTTTAACTTTTTAAAATTATTTTAAGTCTCTTAAAAATAATTTTAAAAGGGCCCTCTAAATTAAAAATTGTTTTTAATAACATTATCTTAATCATACGGACAACAAAGAAAGCGATCCAAATAAAAAAAAAAAAAATTATCGTACTAATACTTTTTGCCAGTCAGCATTAATTAACAAAACATTAAGTGGGATTATTTCCTGCCCACGAAGATTTGTGCTCATCCAATTGATGAACTTAAAAAGCGTCAACTTTAATTTATCTTCTATTTAAAATGATAATTTTTAATTTATCTTTTAAAAATATAAAAATATTAATCTATTCTTATTTATTGTTAAGATGGAAAAAATTTTTCCATCAAACATCTTTTATTTATCTTATTATTTAGAATAAAAATAAAAATAAATTAAAATTTTTATATTTTTAATAGATAAATTAAATACTATTATTGCATCAGAGAATAAAATGATTAAAGTTTAGCGTTATAGAAAATGAATTGGAGGGGCCGCACATATGATTAAACAATCTCAACACTATTCTGTTGGCTCTGGCACTCATCATCAAACTTTTGAACATACAGCTGGCAGCCAGCACACTGATCAACTTGATTCATCAAGCTTCGGATTGGAAATCTTTTATATTCTTGATTGCTTTGATGTTCTTCCAAATTGGTTATATTGAAAAGGAAATCAAATTATGCCACCCTAAATGCACCACGCATGCAAATTGCTTTGATTTTTTTTTTTTTCCCCCAAAAAAGAATAGAATCATATATTGACGCAATATACATAGTACACACAATGAGAATGAGAACAAAATAGACAAGGATGACAAAAAAATTCTCGAACTGATTTGTCTGAATCGAAGGAACAGTTTGAGAATTAGTTCAGGGTTAATTCAGGATATTTTACTAATTGATATTGATTTTTTCGTTCAAGTCTTTAGAAAATGAATCAAAATTGGTTCCATTTCTCTATATTGGTCCGGGTCATAGTCATTTCAAAAAATTTATGAATAATTGAAATGATATTTTCCCACATTTATAAATAAATATTAAACAATCGTATGTGTGTGTATAATCGTTTTCAAAGGTGGGTGTCCTCATTTTTGTTTTGTGTTAACACCTTATTAAACCATGTTGTTTAATGGTTAATTAAAATAACTATATTAAATTGGATAGCTTAATAAAGTATCCACGCAAAAAATGAAGACGTCTGCACTAGAAAAAGATTAATAACGAAAATTTATACATCATTTTTAAAAAAGTTTTGAGAAAATTTAACCTGAAAACATTTTTTTAAAAAAAAATTTCTTTTTTCAAATTAGAATACCCTTTGAGGGCCTTAAGTAATTACATCAGAAAAGTTATAAGTATGTAGGTTTCGATTGATATAATTTTTTAAGTAGAGCTATAGAAAATTTATCTAAAAATTTTAGTTATTTGATTGTTAATGAGAGCTTTTATTAAAAATTATATAATTACTTTAATAGGTAAATTTTTTTATGAAAACAAAAAATAAAATTATCAAATAAATAGAAAATATTTTAAATATTTTAATATTAAAAAAAGTTTTTTAATCTCTAATTTAAAAAATTTAAAATTTAAGTTTTTATTAATATAAAATTTTTTAATAAAAAATTATGAAATTAAATAGACATTTATCATCATTAAATAGCGCGTATCAAATAAGGTTTATGCGGAAGAAATATGAGAGTGACTGTTTGCGGGGAAGACTCATGAATTTTTCAGTCAATGCCCGTTTAGTCACGCAATCCAATTTTATATGGTTTTCAATTTTTTTGGGTCTCAACCACCAGATTTGATGGGGGGTGATTCTATTTCTATCCGACCTAAACTCAAAAGAAGTAATGATATATATAATATTATTACAGGATTTCGTCATCATCCCCCTCTTCTTCATTATTTTAAAAGAATAATGAGCTTAGATTTGGTCATAAAAAAATTTAATAATACGGAATTCATCTATTAGATCATTAACGTAAAATTACTTATTATTTTATTTTATTATACATTAAAATATTTCACATATAACGTAATAGTATTATGAAATTCATCAAAATTTATTTTAATTATCAGGTAAATTTTGGAGACTCTTTTTTTTTTTTTACAAACTCATATTTCTCACTTTAAAAAAAAAAAAATTATACCCAACTTAGTATCTAAATTCTACTTTAACTCCTTAACCCGATTGCATATAAGAGGTCTTCATGATCGAAAAAATCGATGAGATGATTCTAACCTAACCACTATTTTGTCTTTCTTTTTCTTTCCCTCATCAAAACCCTGGCTTGCCCTTTAACAGAAGTAATTAAATTAATACCTTTGGAAGTCCCAATCATAATATGAAACGTGTGAATTCATCCCAAGTCCTCGATACCAAAAGTATTGATGAATAATAGAATCTACAAATGCTCCATTACCATTAATTTTGACGCGGGCTTAACAAGCCACAGGGCCTACCACCTACCACTACCGCATGAGTAATCGGGGACTGCAAAGGTGCGTTGATTCTTCAACTAATTCACAAAACCACAACAGTCAACATCATCAGTATCCAAAGTTCTCATGCTATGCTTCTCAAATCTCAAGTCAAACAAATCTTTCCGCAATTTGACACTTAATGGGGATAATCATGCACACCCGCCGAGCCAAGTGTGCGATCGAAGCGAGCTCTCTCACCCTAATCATAGTATTATTGTCTTATTTTAAGAAGAGTCCATTGATATATTTTATTTGTTTGTGATTATAGTTAAGCTAGAAAATTCGAGAAATATTGAGAGCAATGAATCATGGAGATTTTAATATATACTTTTTATGTTTTTAACATATGAGCATAACTGCATATGACTTTTCCACCATACGTTGATTACTACTTCAAATTTTCAATTTATATCTTTCAAACTTTTTCATTGATGATAGCCTAAATTTTCACAAATTATACATCATATAAAAATTGAGGATAATCGAGGACGAAAATTAGGTGATTGGTAACGGAAAATATTGAGAGGCAGGCATGAGAAGAATTTTGAGATTTATTAACATAAAGAGTAGTTGTATTGTACATGTGTCCTTAACATTCATGTTAATAGAATCTTTAGGACTACGTACACCCAAAAAAGAAAAAAATTCTAAACAAACAAATTGCATATAATTCTTATCTTGCACATTGCAAACAGCACTAAATCATTCGCACTTGGCTTCCCTTGTAAAATTGGACCTCTGTCTAAATTATTCTCGCACATTAAAATTTTTTTGGGACCCAAAATTTGATCCTTGCAAGTGTATGATATCCATTAATTTTCTTTTCGTGAGGGGCGGCTCCAATTTTGTTGGCTTTCATTAATTCTTCATCCCTCCAAGTATCCCAAAGGGCAAAAGCTTTCTGCCTTTATAATCCCACCAGACCACGCCAATATCCGACACTTTGCGGAGCTTGGATTCAGTCATTCAGATATTTTTCATGCAACTGACAACATTACACGTTACGAAGCACAAATGGGTGATCCGATGATGTTCTTTTGTTGATAATCATGGACGCTTTTGTCCATTTACTTTGCTTCTTCACTTTGCAAACCCAGCCATTTTGAGCCTGTTGTTTCGCTATGAATAATGTTATCATTATCATTGTTATTACTATTTTTTGAGGAAACTAAAACTTAGGCTCCTATTGGCTATTGCCACTTAGTAAGGGTCCGTGTTTTACGGAAGATTTTATCAGACTTAAAACCTTTGATGCCCGGTCTGTGTGCTGTCGTTTTCGAGCTTTTGTCATCTTTCAGTAACTCCCCTGCTTCGCCCCCACTCACCTTAAATTTTCGAACCAATTCGCTATTGAATGAAAATATTATAAAAAAAATTATTATTGTATTTTTTTATATTTATTAAACTATCACAAAATTTTAATATATTTTTATTATTTTTTTAAAAAATTTATATTAATTAATTATTTTTATACTAACATCATTAAATAATTTAAATAAAATAATAATTTTACATTTAAATAAATTAAAATATTATTTTATTTTATAAAAAATTCAAAAAAATAAAAAATTATAATTATAAAAATATCCCTAAATGTAATAAAAATCCCAAAATTATAATTTTTTATTTTTAATAGAAAATTATAATTATAAAAAATAATTACAAAATTTTGGGATTTAGTAAAAATCCCCTAAATTGTTAAAATTTTGGCATTTATTTTTAACAAATAAATTCAATTATTTTAATAAAATTTTGTAAAGTTATAATTTTTAATAAAAATTATAAATAAATTTAGTTATTTTTATTAAAAATTTTACTAAATTATATTTTTTTTATAAAAATAACTTTTAAAATTTTGCAAAATCTTAATTTAATAAAAGTTAGCTAAGCACCTTTATTTGAGATTTATTTTTTATTTAATTTAGGGATATATTTATAATTATAATTTTTTTTATTTTTCAAAGCTTTTATAAGATAAAATTATCTTTTAATTTATTTGGGGTAAAATTATCATTTTATTTATATTATTTAACGGTGTTAGTGCAAAAGTGACTAATTAATACAAATTTTTTTTTAAAAATGTGGTCCATAAAATATGTTAAAATTTTATAGTGATTAGATAAACATAAGGTAAAACAGAGGTAGTGCAGTAATAATTTCCCAATATTATAATATCATATGGTATAATTATAAATCTACACTAAATTGTATTTAGTTATTTACATTTGTGAATCTCTCTCTCTCTCTCTCTCTCTCTCTCTCTCTCTCTCTCTCTATATATATATATATATATTAAAATTATAAAATTTAGATCATAAAAAATCGATTTTGTGTGTTAAATCTATTATTATATTATCTATAAATTTTTTTTTTATCTTTATAGTCCTTTATATAGACACTAATTCTTTTTTCGATTAGTTGGTAATTTATCCATCCTCACTCATATGAGTAGGGTCAAATTCTCAACACATTTTAACAAAAATTTTTTTTATCAACTCAATTAGTTGCACTCACAAACCCAACTTCGGTTTCAAGTTTAAGAAATCATTTTTCATAAATATAATTCTCAATGAGCCTTAACAGAGTGATTCTACCTTGAATCTTTGAAGAGGTAAAAAACATAAAAATCATTATTTTACTGACTCTCACATTTTTTTCATATAAATATAAATCTCAACGAGCAATATCATTTAATAATTCTGAACCGAGATTTAAAAAAAGAAAAAAAAAGAAATTTAGAGATAGACCTCAACTTCAATATTGTACTCTTCTCATCATTAATTTTGATTGTAAATAACTTTTAGGGCAATTATTTATTAAGTACCCAAATTTACCTGATGTTCAAATTGATATAATATTGGAATGTTAAAAGTGTCAAGTCGATTAAGCACCCATCTATACTCCACGGACTACTTTGAGTTCACCCATTTTAGTCCCACAATTAACCCTATCATTTTTTTATTTGTCAACAAATCCTCAGAATCTCTTATTGGAGTTTGCAGAATTTTCACTCGCTTGATTTTCTCAAAATAATGATTAACTAGAAATGGTAAAGTGCTAATGGTATTTCTCTTTTTAACTAGAAAAGATAAAGCGCTTATGGGGCCTCTCTTTCACGATTAGTTCTATTTAAATATCTTACTCCTTTCTATTAAATCCTATTCTCTTTATTCTTCGTTTGGAGCCCCAACAATTTGGTTTTGAATAAAGAATAATAATTAAAGATGACAAGAAAATTTGAAGAAGAATCACGCAAAAGTTCTTTTTTTTTAAAAAAAAATCTTATTAGGTTCTTACCCTTTTGAGAGTTTTTTTTTTTTAAAATCCGGGGCGCCTTACAATTTGATACAGAGGTTTAATTATTAATTTTTTTAATCCAACTTTAAACCTTTTTTCAATCGAGGTAAATTTATGAACTTTATAGAAGATTAATCTTACAAGAATCTTATGGGGGTGCCACTAGCTCAAGTACTCAATGATTAATTCGATGAATCACAGTGGTAAAATCTCCAATTCCCTCTTCCGTACATGTTATAGATGACCAAAGTTCAATGAACCACTCTTAAAAAATAATTGAACCCACCAATTATATATTACCAAGCTTTTTGGTTAGCTAGGCATGCACTTGGATTTCACACATGCTTTTCAACCTTACCCAATGGCTGCGGCTACTAATATATTAACATTTCTGCTGGCAGATTACCAACCAACTAATTAATTAGTTGGGCCGAACTCAACATCAATTAATCACTAACCGACTGAAGTTATTGAAACTATTTAAGGGAACGTGAAAGCTTCGTTACCTCCTAATTAAATGCAAAAGACATCACTATAGTGATGACCAGCTGCTTTCAAATTATTAACTACATGACCAACTCAAAGCCATTTCCTGCACTGCACTTTCAAAATAATTGATATGGGTGTGTGTGTGTGTGTATATATATATACATAGCTAGCCAACGTAAGCAAATAAAGTGACACTAATGAAAATGAGATTTGAGTTTGTGTGTCACTCCACGTTTATGGACTCCGTATCACTCTTACGTTTTATCTTTGAATATTTTGGATAAGCTGTGGAAATTAAACTGCCTTACAAAATGTATTGATATGATTAGAAACTAATTAATCATTTGATTAAATAGTCTTTAAATTGATTTGGATGTCGGTTATTTATCATTATAATATTAAAACTCAAAGCAGCCGATTTTTGCCAAAAAAAAAAAATATATCTCTTCCCGAATTTCGTGTTAGACATGATTTTAGAGATTGATGTTGAATTCTTTTCCCCCTAATTTTTAACGTTCATTTTTAATTACATTACTGTCTATCAAAGTATCTTTAATCAGTTTTGTAACGATGGACTCAAAATATTTAGGACTAGAACACGTTGTATTTTCTTCGACACAAGATGAGTCGAATCCTCAAATCAATAAAGAGCAAGGAGCAGCTGCAACTCGATCAATGAATGTCTTGCCTAATTGTTCAAATTTTGAATCAAGTGATTAGTAAATCTAATATTTAGAATTTTATATTCAAATTACCTCTATGATTAAATTCATGTACTATATAGGTGTTGGATTTTGTGAAACCATCGAATAATTGAAGTAATAGGTAAACCACATTGACATAGGTCCGGATTCGAGTCATTGTGTATTTGTAGGATTGGTTTTTTAAAATATATATTTTATTTATTTTATTGATAATCTTTTTTTTTTCAATCCATGTTAGTGGATTTGAACCCCAAGCCTCTTTTTGTATATTTTATCTACTCCACTAGTTCGCAACAACATAATATTAATTAGTGTTGTTCTAAGACAAAATATTAAAAATGTGTCATCACTTAGGGGCTGTTTGTTTTTTTGATTTAATGACTTAATTAACTTAATTTTAATCAGTTAAGTCATTAAATCTGTTTGTTTTATCAACTTAATCATAATTTTTAGCCATTAAATCATTAAGTTATTAAGCTAATTTTTTTAGCTTTTGCTTAATCTAAAAAGTTTGAATGATATTATTAAAAGATATTCTTCAAAATAGCCCTATCTAATTAATTAATTTTCATCCTTATCTGAATAAAATTTAATAATTAGAATTATTATCCATCTCTATATAATTTGTGGTAATATATAGTGTTAGACTATTATTATTTTTATCTTTTTATTTTCTTCAAATTAGCATTATTTATCTTCATAATTTTTTATGAATATTTTTCATATAAAATATCATAAACTATAATAAAATTAATTAACATATATAATATAGAATATTAAAGAGTTGTATTCAATTGAATATGATTTATGTTATGATAATATATTATCTTATTCATATTTTTTGAAATGTTTATTATTTGTTTAACACTTATAACTTGTTTAACACTTATAATTTGAAGTATTAGTTTTTATATTTTTTAAGTTAAAAAAATTAATATTTATTTTTGTCGATTCAGATAAAAAAATAAATATATCATTCAGATTCAGATAAAAAAATAAACATATTATTCAGATTCAGATTCAGATATTTAACTACATTCAGCATATTCAGACTAATTCAGGTATATTCAGATTTCATATAGAAAAACAAATGCCATCTTAATCAATCTACAAAATTCCACAAAAAAAAGATAACTACCATTTTCTAATGGTTTAATAATTTTCCAGATCAAGGTGCCATAAAAGTATTTAATGTTTTCTTTTAACTATGCAAATCATTTCCCATTTTCCTTTCCGTCAAAGACAAATATTAATTCTTCTTTGTTTGAATATTAGAATTTTAATCATGGTAGGACTATTTTAATTGAAAATTTTGACATAATCTTTAACCATTGATCTCAAACAATTAAATGATGGATAATAAAAGTTAAAGTAGCATTTAATGATAAGTGTTATTTATAATTCATTTACCATTAGGTTTCTTAAAATTAGTAGTTTAATATTTGTGTCGAAATTTTAAATTAAAAAATAGTATGTTAGAATAGGCTAATAATCAATTAAATTACGTTTTAGGATTTTTTAATCAAAATTAATAGTATTTACTAGACTTTATTGGCTACAGTTCTTGTAATATTTTTTTACTGGCCAATTTTTAAGAAAAATATTTCTAAAACTAAGAGAAAATATATAAAATATTTTAAATTAAAATCACAATTAAGGACAGGAGTGGGCGGTTAAATAAATATAATCACCGAAATATCGTGGGCAAAGAACCAGCTTCGCTCACGCTGGAATTACCGCCAAAAATACCGCCAACCCAATAACCCGACCATTCTGGAACCGCCACGTGCATTCTACAATTTCAGGCGCCGACCGGCCCAACTCCACAGACCCAAAATCGTCAAAACATCCCACGCTTTAGATTAACCGTCTCCATCGACCAAATGACAGCTCGCCACGTCACACACTCAGGAAAAAAATCCCCCCAAAACGCAAAACTCAAAACTAAATCAACGTTTTGTTCCGATAATCGCGTTAAGAGTTGTGCAAAGTGTCCCCCTTAACATTTCTCAAAACCCCAATATTTTTAATTTCTCTCTCTCTCCTCACTCTCTCTCTCTATCTATGCGGTAATTCCTTGAATATTGGAAAGACGTATCATTGTGAAATTTGTACAGAAAATTCACGACCCGGAATAAAGTTTCTTCTTTTACTTTTTGTTTTTTGGTTTTCGTTTTTGCGTTCTTTTTGATTCTGGGTTTGTATTTAAAAGCAGTGACTTGTCGAAAGTTTTCAGAATTTGGGTTTGTTTCATTCCATACTGAACAACTAATTTGGAGAAAATGGATGATGAGTATGCTAAGCTGATCAGGAGAATGAATCCACCCAGGTTCAGATTTCTATCTTTTTGCTCTATGTTCTGAAGTTCATGATATTTGCGAAGTTTCATTTTTTCTTTTTATATTTGCAAATTTTGTTTAGAAAGCAGAGGAGATTATAAAAGGAATTTTTTCTTTGTACTTTCACTAACTTTTCTAAGCAAAGAAATGGGAACCCCTACTCGAAATTAAACGAGCAAAATTTGAAGAAATTTCCAAAATTTTGCAATATGTGTGGGATGCTTCTTTTTTTTTCCCCCCTTCTCTGTCACTCCCTTGCTTTATTGCTGTATTTGGTGATTTTATTAGTGGCCTGTTTATTGCAGAGTGGTAATTGACAACAATACATGTGAGGATGCCACCGTTATACAGGTAATTTTGTGGTTTGATTTGGTCGTGGATTTAGCAAAATTAGGTTAAAAATATCGTCTGTGTCTATGATTTCCTTAAGATATGTTGATTGTAAGAATTGGATTTGTTGTTCAGGTAGACAGTGTCAACAAGCATGGAATTCTCCTGCAAGTTATTCAAGTGCTTAACGATATGAACCTTGTGATTAAAAAAGCCTACATATCATCTGATGGGGGATGGTTTATGGATGGTAAGGTTTATTCTTCTTCAGCCGCTTCAGTTGTCAGCAGTTGAGCGTCTTTCTCTGTTCCTCATCTTATTCTCTTTTTGCATTACTTGATTTCAGTGTTTAATGTGATTGATTGTGATGGGAAAAAAATCAGAGATAAGGAAGTCATCAATTATATTCAACAGGTGAGAAATTGTCCTTGATCGCTATCTTTCTGTTTGATCATCCATTTGATTGCTGATAAAAATCAGAGAAAACAAAGAGAAAGAAATTTTGCCCCACTTTAGTCGTTTCCATTCCCAGGAAATGATCACCTGAAACCATCTCAGATGTAAAAGTTTATTTTGCTTGATATGATAATACATTAATGCCTTAAGAGGAATTTGGTCATCCTTTTCTTTTGTCATTCATTGTTAATAATTGACTCACTAAAAATGTTGACTAAGCTCATCGGGTGACTTATTTCTTTACAGAGGCTTGAAACTGATGCGGGCTTTGCACCCTCATTAAGAAGCTCTGTTGGGGTGATGCCTACTGAAGAGCATACCTCAATTGAATTCACCGGCACTGACAGACCTGGTTTATTTTCAGAAGTATGTGCAGTTCTTGCAGATCTTCACTGTAACGTGGTAAATGCTGAGATATGGACACACAATGATAGAGCTGCTGCGGTAGTTCATGTCACAGACCATTCCACTGGGTGTGCAATCAAAGACCCAAAGCTTCTTTCAACAATAAAGGAATTGCTATTTAATGTACTCAGAGGATATGATGACTTCAGAAAAGCAAAGACATCACTTTCACCTCCTGGTATTATGAATAGGGAGAGAAGGCTGCATCAGATTATGTTTGATGATAGGGACTATGAAAGGGTTGAGAAAGCAGTAGGGAGAGTTGAGGATAAAAGTTCAAGACCCCTAGTTACTGTCTTAAATATTGAGAAAGATTACAGTGTCATTACTATGAGATCAAAAGATAGGCCAAAACTGTTGTTTGACATTGTTTGCACTCTAACAGACATGCAGTATGTTGTGTTTCATGGAATGGTCAACACAGGAAGGACGGAAGCTTATCAGGTAAGATCCATAGAGGAAATTTGTTTATTATCTAGCAGTCATATCCTGGAGATTGCTAATGATCTCTGGTAGGTTGTCTTTGACGACGGTTAGTGCTTTAAACGTATCCTGACTTTGTGTTCCATCTTGGGATGGAATCTCAACTTGGATACAGTTCAGTTCTCTAAATTTGTGTGTAGGGTCAGCGACAATAATAATTTTCTCTTTTCTTAACAGATGCCTTCTGTTTGTTTGTAGGAATTTTATATTCGACATGTTGATGGGCTCCCCATAAGCTCAGAAGCAGAGCGAGAGCGTGTTATACAGTGTCTTGAAGCAGCGATTGAGAGGCGAGCTTCTGAGGTATAAGAATATTTATGTGAAAATTTATCATGAAGGGCATTCTTAAGAGTTGTATACTAAAGAATGTTGCATGGACATGCAGGGATTAGAGCTAGAATTGTGCACCGAAGACCGTGTTGGACTCCTTTCAGACATTACCAGGATATTCCGTGAAAACAGTTTGAGTATTAAAAGAGCTGAAATTTTGACAATTGGTGGAAAGGTCAAAGACACTTTCTATGTCACAGATGTGACAGGAAACCCTGTTGATCCCAAGATTATTGATTCCATACGCCGGCAAATTGGACATACCAAACTGCAGGTAAAACGCAACACAATTCTTGCACCAAAGCCGCCTAAGGAGACAACAACAGGATTTTTCCTGGGGAACTTCTTTAAGGCTCGAACTTTCCAGACTTTCAAGTTGATTAGATCCTATTCGTAAGTTCTTGTATATTCATAAAAGTAAATGCTGTACATAAAAATCAGAAGAATACTCAAAACAGAAACACTTGGGGAGTTAGAGACTGTACATGGCTATGACATCTCCCTTGTTGCTGCCCTCTAGTATACACATCTCCCTTGCTGCCGCTCTCTAAGATACATGTCGGTTTAGGTGCTGCTGTACAAAGAAATCACTTGGTATATATTTGTGTATACTTTGTACAGTGTATAGTTTGATGGGTTGTACAAAAACTTAGATGAGTTTGTATATAGATTCAGCTTAATGGAAAGAAAAATATATGTGAACGTTATTATTATACTTATGGATCTGTGGTTAAACTTTTTTTTTATCATTTATGGATCAGCATCATTTGTATCCATTGGTTAAGCGTGCAAATAAATTGAAAGTCGATATCTTCAATTTATAAACAGTAGTTTTTCTAAATTTTTATTTGAATATTGTGAAACCAGCCATTAAGATTTACTAACTATTGGAAAATAGATTAGTCCAATGGTTCTGGTTTGGCCCAAAATCTAGACTCTGCTGCGAGTAGCAGTGGGGCTTACGTCAGGCAACTCAAAACATTCTTTGGGTTGGTGTCGTGACAAATTTGAATTGTCTTTCTAAATTTTTTTGTTTATTAGATAAGTCATTGGGCGAAACCGCCGTAACATAACCCCTTCTTTTGTCTTTTTCTATTTAATTGCATTGCAAATCCTGTTCTTTGTTATAAAATAATAAAAAAAAAATCTTTAAAATTTGACAAACAAGTCTTATTTGTTTTAATTTTACTGATTAGCTTTTTATAATAAGTAGAGTGCTCAAACCCCACATACTATGGATCCATTTGGAAAAAAAGTTAGACAACTATAATTTATAAAGTACAACATTAAAATATTTAGTAAATATTAATTGTTGTAGTTTAGAAGTTATGTTGATATTATTTTTCACTTGTATGATGAAATATCTATTATATCTTTAATAATTTTGTTAAAATTATTATTTAAAATTCGTATTTACTACATACTATTAATTTTTGTTTCATAGTTATAACTTTTTTTCTAAGGCATCTGTAGTATAAAAGTTAAAACATCTCAATTCCAAACACGACCTATGTCTTCAAACCCCTTTTAACTTTTTTTTTTTCAATTATTATTTTTCATCGGAATAAAATTACTACTATATTGGGCAGGGAAAAAAAAAGAAAAGAGAACTTTAATTCTTATCATGTCTTCTTTATATTAGCACTTACATCAAAATTTATTATTTCGAAATATTTGCAGTGAAATATCTAAATTAACTATGACCTTTCACTAATACAAAATGTGTTAGATTTTTTCAATTTGAAAGAAACGAGATCGTTCATTAACAACTTTCACAAAGAATGAAAACATGAGATAAATTCACTTGATTTGTGGATGTAAATTTAAAAGGTTTCCATGAATCTTAGCACATGTAAAATAATAACAACATCAATTTAAGCTCATAAGATGTTCCATAAAATGTTGAATCTATAATATTGAGTGTTTGGAAGGCAAGAAAATAAAGGAAAAAGGAAAAAGGAAAATGAAGCTGAGAGAAGAAGAAAGAAGATTCTGGAATTGTATATTCGAATCAATCATTAAACAAAGTACAATTATAGTATTTATACTAGTTTTACCAGCTTTCACATTTTGTTAGAAGCTCAATATATGTGTATAACAGAATCTAACAGCTTAACAGAATATAATAGATCAATAACATTCTTTAATCAAGTGTGAGTCACCCCATTGTAACCTTGCATGCTCCGTAATCACATTTAATCATATATATTACCATCCCTTCTCAAGCTAAACGGTCCTGGAAGAACGTTAGCTTGCTTCCCAAATAATGAAACTAACCAAAAGTTAGTGTCTTAGTCAGAACATATGCTGTCTGGTCTTTACTTGGAACAAAATATATTACAATCTTTTGAGCATCAACTTTTTCTCAGATAAAATGAATATATAATTCAACATGCTTGGTTTTAGCATGATACACATGATTATAGGCTAAAGCTATTACTCCTTGATTGTCACACCACATGAGACAAAGTAACAAGTCTGAAATGCAACTTATCAAGCAGAGATTGAATACACATAACTTCAGAAGCAGGATGAGCTAAAGCCCTATACCCAGCCTCTATACCAGACCTCGAAAAGATTGACTATTTCTTAGAAGACCTAGAAACAAGATTTGGTCCTAGATAAACAGCATAACCTACTACTGACTTCCTATAATCTCTATCATAAGCTCAATCTGAATCATTAAAATAATTTATCTGCAACCTACCCGTGTGATAGAACTTCAGCCCAAAAAAAATTGTTCCTTTTAAGTATCTTAATAGCCTTTTACAAGTTTCTCAATGATCTGCTGTTGGTGAAGCTAAAAATTGACTTAGGTTGTTAATTGAGAATGTTATTTCAGGTCTAGTAAGGGTCACATATTGCAAAGCATCAACAATGCTCCTATATTGTGAAGCATTAGAAATGACAGCTCTAGAGTTCTTGGTAAGAGAATGACCAGTAGACATTGGTGTAGGTACAGGATTGCTATCAGCCATGTTATGTTCAACCAAAATATCTACAATGTACTTAGCTTGAGAAAGGTGTAAGCCATTTGATGTCTCAGTAACTTATATCCCAAGAAAATAATTCAACTCTTCCAAATCTTTCAAGGTAAAAGTATGATGCATATTACTGATCAATTGTTGAACTGATCCAGTACCAGTAATGATTATGTCATCTATATAAACTAAGACTAAGAGCACATGAAACTAAGACTAAGAGCACATGACCATTCTTCCATGTATAAAACAAATAATTATTTGATTTGGAATTATGGAAACCCTATTGTGAAACCAGGGCGGCCTTCATCCGATCAAACCATGTCTTAGAGCTTGTTTTGAGCCACAAAGAGTCTTCTTGAGTTTACAAATATGATGAGGTTTTGATAGATCAACAAAACATTCAAATTGTGCTATATATATAGCTTCAACTAAGACACCATTGAGAAAAGTATTATTAGCATCTACTGATGAATAACCTATTTATGCAATACTGAGAACAACTTTGACAGTGGAAGCCTTAACAACTGGATTAAAGGTTTCTGTATAATCTATGCCACGAGTTTGATAGACCCATCAGAGTTGTATTTAACTCTGAAAGCCCACTTATTGTTCACTACTTTGACTGGCTATAAAGGCAAGACCAATTCCTAACTATTATTGGCTTGAAGAGCTTGAAATTCCTTTTGCATTGCCTTGTACCATTTTAGATAAGTTAAAGCTTGGGAAACTGAAGTAGGTTCTGATGGTGTGGTAAGAAGTGCTGCAATAGAGGATTTAGGCTTGTAGATACCAGCCTTGGATCTAGTAATTATAGGATGACCTATTGGAGGAGGTGTGGGTAAGACATGAAGAGGTAAGTGTATTTAGTTAGGGTTGATTGGTGAAGAAGAATTATGATTGGTTGGTAAGGAAAAATAAATAGTTAATTCATGTGTGTCATAGAGGATTGGGAGGAAAGATTAATTGTAGAGAAAGCTGCTAAGGAAGCTTGTATAAATGGAGTTGGAACCTGTATCAAGGGAGCTAAAAAGTTTGGCTAAGAAGATGACTCTAAAGATGATTTTGAAGAACTACAAGATTGTACAATAGAGGAAGAATTTATACCAACTACATGAGGAAAAAAGTTTTCATCAAACACAATATGGTTAGACATATAGACTCTACCAGAGGAGTTCAAGCACTTGTAGCTTTTATAAATAAAAACTATAACAAATGAAGATATATTTTTTATTCCTGAAAGCAAGTTTATGTTTATTATAGGCCTAAGATTAAGATAACAAGCTAAATTAAACACTCTCAAATTGGAATCATTAGGTTCTTAAAGAAACAATTTTTAGTAAGGCGAAATTTTATTAAGTGTGAGAGCTGGAAGTCTGTTGATAAGAAAAACAATTGTATGAAAAGTATTCTATCAAAATTTTAATAGTAGATTAGCTTGGGCCAACAAGGTAAGACCAACATCAACAATATAACGATGCTTCATTTTTATTCTACCATTGTGATGATGTATAAAAGGATAAGGATGTTTAATATAAATCCTAAAAATTAGCAAGTAAAGAAGTAAAGCTTCTAAATTCACCTTTCAATCTGTTTGAACTGTTTTAATCTGTTTATGAAGATGTTTTTCAATGAAAGTTTTGAACTCAGTGAATACTTTGACTGCATCTGACATGGCTGTTAATGGAAAGATCCAAGTAAAAAAATTAAAATAATCTAGAATAGAAAGATATTAAGAATATCCTTGTGTAGAAGTAATATGAGAGGGACCCCAAAGATCAGCATACACCAGTTGTAAAGGGTTCTGTAGTTTTGGTTGCTACAAAGTTGAAATATAGCATATGAGTCCTGCCTTGTTGACAAGCATTGCAAAATAACAGATTTTGATTTTATTCAAACCAACAAAGTCATTATAAGACTTTATTACATTTTGAAGGGTTTAGGCTATAAGGTGACCTAATCTCTTTTGTAAGGGATTGATATCAAAAGATGTTGCAATTATAGAAAGAACAAATGGCTGACATGACTTTTGTGAAGACTCTGATACTCAGTAGCTATTATAATGAGAACTAGGACTATAAGTAAACATAGACACAAATTCGATTGAAGGAGATTGACAGAGCAAGGTTGAGTGAACTTCAGAGAATATATTAGGACTTTGAACTTGTTATAGGCCACCTTTTGCAACTCCTTAAGTAAAATGATCCTTATGCTCCTGGCCTTTGCAAAATAAAAAATTTCAAGAAACTCAATAGTAACATTATTATCAGTTCTGAGCTTTGAAACACTAAGTACATTTTTAGTGATGTGAGGAATATGTAAGACATGATTTAGAACTAATGATTCATATGAAATGGCGGCAAGTAATATAGATCCAATATGTTGAATATTTAGAGCAGTGCCATTTCTATCAAGAATTTTCTGATAATCAACATATATAGTAGACTCAAGAAGCTTACCAGAGTCATTAGTAATATGATTGGTTGCTCCACTATCAATGTACCAGGAAGGATCCTTAGCCATTTCTTGAGAAGGAGCAACTAAAGAAGGAGCTTGAGGAGTCTATGATGCTGTTGGAGAAGCACTGCTTGGACCAAAAAGGCCATGAGAACCAAAAGAATTACCACTAGCCATGAGATAAACACCAGTTGGAAAATATAGGATTGTAGGCAAAGAAGGCAGCAAGATCTGAATAAGCCATATTGCCTTGATAAACTAACCTTTTTGGCAAAAGAAAACCACCAGCAAATTATGGACCAAAACTTCTGCCATAACCATTAAATGGTCTAATTCCACCATTATGAACAAAAAAACCAAAAGTACATCTCTTATATTAACCCTGACCAAGTCTAAAGCCTCTATAAGAGCCTCCTCTAACATGATTTCTTTCTGGTGTGAAAGTAGGATTGTATTTATTTTTGCATTTATTAGCCCAATGTCCTAGTGCAAAGCAAATTTGACTGATGATATCGAATACATTACCATTAGCATTTTGTCCTTGGCCGCCTCCAGTATTAAAATTTCTATAACCAAAATTACTATCATTATTCCCAAAATTTCTTTGATAACCACCAGTATTGCTTCCAGCATTTTGATTTTTTTAAGCAAAATTTGCTGACATGTTATGCATAACATCACCTGTAACTTTGCCTTTCTTTTGTTTAACTCGATTCACATGAATCAACATTAAAGAGTAAAATTCATCAAGACTAATTTTATCTCCTCTAGTTAATATAGTAGTCACCAAAGATTTATAATCTGATGAATCTGATCTAGTTAATACATGTTGCACAAAATCATTTAATTCAACAGTTTTTCTAGATAAGGCTAAATTGTCAGCAAGTCTTTTCATTTTAGCAAAGTAATCAGCCATTGATATAGTTCATTTCCTAGGATTTGAAGTTGCATTTTCAAAGTCATAATTCGAGCTTGAGATTGTGAAACAAACATACTTGTGATAGAATCCTAGAGCTCTTTAGATGTATTGTAGTAAATTACTGTGGAGAGCAAATTTTATTGAATTGAAGATGTCATCCAACTCAAAAGAAGTTGATCAATCTTGATCTAAGAAGTAAAGCTTGGATTTACCTCTCTTAGAGCAGATCCAGAAGATGAACTAACTCCAATAGCAGCATGAGGAAGAAATTACTTTGAAAACACATTATCGCCATTGATAAAGCTCTCTAAACCATTGCCTTTGAAGAAGTTATAACTTGTGCGCGTCACACAATGAAATCATTTTGATCAAGTTTCACTAGTGTTACAAAGCTATAAAAAGAAGCATTTAAGTGTTTTGATTCAAATCAAGTATTTGGCTCTGATACTGAGATTGAATTTGTAATATTGAGTGTTTAGAAGGCAAGAAAAATAAAGGAAAAAAGAAAAGAAAACAGAGAGAAGAAGAAAGAAGATTCTGGAATTGTATATTCGATTCAATATTATTCAACGGAGTACAATTATAGTATTTATACTAGCTGTACTGGCTTTCAAATTTTGTTACAAGCTTAATAGATATGTATAGTAGAATCTAACAGTTTAACAGAATATAACATATCAGCTTGATGCAGTCCCCACAATGCTTGTCCCCAGATTAAGAACAATCAGCTTATGGTTAACCTTATGATTATCAATCAACTTTTAATATCCTTTTTGCAAAGAAGATACACCATAGCAGAATCATAGTCACTATAATATATCTCATCCCCCATGAGTTGATCGTGGTTTATGCCTTCTTCTTCTTTTGTTTTTTCAGACTTATCACTTTCCATAAGAATGAACATGGGGAAATCAAATTAGCACAAGGAAAACTATTTAAGTAAAAGACTATTATAAGATAAATCCTTAGAATGCTTCTTTTTTTTGTTTTAGTTTGATGATAACAAGATAAATATAAAAAAATTAAAAGAAATTCAAGCCTATGTTTTAAAATTTTTCACGTCTTTAAACTTTTCTTATTTTTTAGGAACTATCAAGGACTACAATGTGAATAACCAAGTAAATATATCTCTACCATTAGAAAACATTTTATAACTCTTAGGTTAGATCTAATGGTTGGATCATAAAAAGACAAATATATAGATACATTACCCGTTGAGCAAAGTAATATATTTGTTAATAATCCTTTTACATATTTTTATTTTTATTTTTAAATTTCACCAATTTAAATGTTATGAATTTTTTAAAATAAATGTGGGTATTCATAACATGCATCTCTTAGTCTCTTCACTAGTAACTCTTTGCTTCCCCATTATTCCTACTATCTTATAAGAGTTATGATTGATAATGTTTCTATTAATTTTATGTAGTACTTTTGTAATTATAAAAAGAGAATTCACCTCTTTGTTTTGTACACACTTAAAATGAATAAAATCATTATATAATATTTCGTTCTCTCATTTTTCTTACTTCTCCATCACCAAAAAAATGTTGTACTTCCAAAATCTTGTTATAACTGGATGCACCTACGATTACAAGATTTTAAATCTATCAATCAATATAATTCTACATAATTCTAAATTATTTCTCAATTAAAATTGTGTGGAGTAGAAGTTACTGATACAGATTTGTTGGAAAGGACATTCTTTGCTTTCCATGCTTTAAATTTGCTCCTATAGCAGCAATATTGAGAGCAAAGATTTAGAAAGTATTTTAAATTACTTTCATGTCTTTTAGTGGCTAAAAATAATAATAAACTTTTGTTGAAAAATTATCAGTCTCATCCAACTAGAGTACCTCTCCCTAAAGTGAATGGTACTTCAGCCAATAGTCAAAGCCGAGATGGTAATAATAAGAAATATCAACTAACCCACTTGAAGTGGCATAACAATAATGAGAAGCAAGAAAGAGATCCACAAAAGAAATCTTTAAAGGATTATGAAAATGATTGCTTCAGATGTGGTATAAAAGAACGCTTGTCTCGTGTTTGTCGTACTCCAAAATATTTAGCTGATCTTTATCAAGCATCTAAAGATGCAAAAGGAAAAGAAATTGAGACAAATTTCATTGGTCATGAAAGTCCAATTAATATAACTCATTTGGATGTTTCAAAATTTTTTGAAGATCCAAATGGTAAAATTGATCATTTAATTGGTGATGGACATGCGAAGACCGAATAAGAATGCTATAGTTTGAGGTGTGTTTTTAAAGTTTGGTGTGCTTAAAATTTAGAACAGTACTAGTGTGTTTAAAGATTGGTGTGTTTAAATTTATTTTGTAAGAGTGTTAATTTTCTTTTTTCTTTGAGTATTTTGTGAGAGTTTGGTGTGTAAACCGTTTTTGAAATATTTTCTTTATACTATTTAAATATTCTTTATATTTAATTCACTTATTTTATATCCATATGTGAAGATAAAAATGATTTTGAACAATTACTTGTGAACAATGAAGATGGATGTTTGGTGGATAGTGCGACAACGCACATAATTCTATGGAATAAAAAATATTTCCTTAATTTAATATTAGGTAAGGCTAATGTTAATATGATATTTGTCTCTATCAATCTAATTGAAGGCTCCAGAAGAGCCAATATTATTTTACCAAATCATGTAAAATTACAAATAAATGATGCATCAACTAGATGGTCACATGTCTCTTCATTTTCTAATTGTGGTGTTGTATTTGCTAGATTTCTTGCTTAAATCATTAAATTAATAGCACAATTTCATAATTTTCCTATTAAAAAAATTATACTTGAATTAATAGCACAATTAATTATAAACGCTAGTGAATTTACATCTAAATTTTTTTAATGATTGTTGCATGTCTATTAGAGTTGATGTTGACTTGTATACAAAATGATTTAGTTAAATCTTTGATTAAGCATTTACAATTAATTGCAAGACCATTAATCCTCAGATAAAATTTACCTTTTTCATGTTGGAGGCATGCAATACTACATGCTACATCACTAATTTGCATTCCCCCAAGTTCTTATTCACCTTTCACAACTTGCTTTTGGCCAACAACCAAAAATTTTTCATTTGAAAATTTTTAGACGTGCTATTTATGTCCCAATTGCTCCCCACAAAGAAATAAAATGTGTTTGTAACGAAGACTTAGAATTTATATTGTCTTTGAATCTCCATCAATAATAAGGTATCTTGAACCTTTAATTGGAAACTTTTTTACTGCACGATTCATGGATTGCCATTTTGATAAGCAAGTTTTCCTGTCGTTAGGGGGAGAAAAAATAAAAATAAATGAATTATGTGAAATTATATGGCATGCATCATCATTATCTCATCTTGATCCTTGTACGAATTAATGTGAACTTGAAGTTCAAAAGATCATTCATTTGTAAAATTTTGCAAATCAAATTTCAATGCGTTTATTGATTCAAGAAAAATATTAGAATCACGTATTGCATCTAAAAATACCCCAGCATGTGTTGAGATCCCCGAAGGACAACAAGATAAAACTAATAAAAGTAAAGCACTTATGAAATGTGAAAGATCAATTGGCTCAAAAGATAAAATTCCCCTAAGAGGAAAACATAAGAAAAGTTACAAAATGAAATTAACAATTCAAAAGAGTCATTGCCTACTAACCATAAAACAAAAATTGGCCTAGAAGAAAAAAATTTGTCAATAATTGAAAAGAATTAGTTTTTTCTTAAAGAAACACAAAATAATAAAATTACAATTAGTTTTGTTGGTACAATAAAATCTTGGGATTGAAATGAAATTATTATTGATGATTTTTTTTTCATTTGTTATTGCTCTTAAATATCATAACTGATGATGAGAATCCATATCTAAAAACTATGGAAGAATGTCGACGCAAAAATTATTAGTTAAAGTGGAGCTGTTCAAGCAAAGCTAAATTCACTTCCAAAACTTAAAGTATTTGGACCAATAGTCCTAACACCTAAAGGCGTTAAAAAAAAAAAAACTACTAGATATAAATGGGTATTTGTTAGAAAAGAAATGAGAAAAATGAGATTGTGAGATATAAAGTGGATATAAAGGCTTGGCATTGATTGTGAGGAAACATATTCTCCTGTTATGGATGCAATTACATTTAGATTTCTAATTAGTCTGGCAACTCTGAAGGGCTTGATATGCACTTGACAGACGTTGTGACTACTATCTATATAGTTATATCGATATAGATATTTATAAGAAAATCCCCAAATGATTTAAAATGCCAGAAGCAAACAAATGTAAACCTTGCAATTTATATTCTTTAAAGTTACAATAATCCTTGTACGAATTACAACAATTCGGCATATGTGGTATAATTGCCTAAACAATTATTTATTGAAAAAAGGATATGTAAATAATCTAATTTATCCTTGTGTTTTCATTAAAAAATTTGAAAATGGATTTGCAATAGTTGCAGTATATGCTGATAACTTAGTGTTGAAATTTTTACAATTCCCATAAAGCAAATAAACTCTAATTTGCATAAACTTTGATCCCTAAGATCATAAATATCATGATTTTCACATCATCATAATTGAGAGAAGACATACCTTGATCCATAGCAAATTTTCTTTATCAAATCTCATTGCAAAGAATTTAAGATTAGTAAAATTGAGTTCTCTCTCTTAATCCCTTTAGAGTGACTCACTTTTTTAGGGAGAAAAATTAATGTGATATCTCTTTTTTATATTTGGATGGAGAGAGGATCAATTTTAAAAGGAACCCTAATTCCCATTTTCCATCAAAGTGGACAATTAGTTTTTTCTTAATTAACCAATAGGATTTCAGCCCATAACTTATTTTATTATTTAAATTCTAAATTATTACTAATTTAATAATATGGCACTTGGGCCACTATAAAATATTCTAACATTCTCCTATTTGATTCAAATTAATGGTTTAATAATAATAAATGTTATGTGCATAATAAGAGATAAATCCTTACTTGCATTGGTCAAACATAAAATCATTATTAAACAAAAACTAATACGGATCATAGCGATTCCACATCATTATTTCAACATAATTCTTTCTATATATCACAATATCAATTTTATACTTAACATGATTTGTAATGGGATAGAGAACAATAACGGTCCAACAATAATATCTTAGTTAGAGACAAGACCTATTAACAATCATATCATCATTCATGTATATACCATTAAATCAAATAGTAAATAAAAGAATCAGAAACAATATTTAAATGAGCTCAGAGTATCAAATACATAAAGATTATAAAAGTTTAAACATAATGTCAATAAAGACATCCATTAATACCCATCCTTTCAACATGTTCGCTAAAAACCTTTGGGTTTAATTCTTTTGTTAAAGGATCCGCAATCATAAAGTTGGTGCTAATGTGTTCGATTGACACTATTTGTTTCTGAGCTTCTTCTTTAATAACAAGGTATTTCAATTCTATGTGTTTAGCTCTCTTTGAATACTTGTCGTTTTTATAGAAAAAAATTGTTGTGGCATTATCACAATAAATCTTTAGCGGCTTGGCAATACTATCAACAATTTTAAGCCCTGAAATAAAGTTTCGCAGCCATAATCCAAGAACAGTGGCCTCAAAGCACACCACAAACTCAGCTTCTATAGTGCAAGTAGCAATGATGGATTGTTTTGCACTTTTCCATCAGATGACTCCTCCAGCCATCATAAACAAATAGCTAAATATGGTTTTTTTGGTATCCACACAGCCAACACGATCTAAACCTGAATACCTTATTACTTCGAAATGATCAGATCTTTTATAAGTGAGCACGTGATCTTTCATTTCTTGCAAGTATCTCAATGCTTTCTTTGTAGCTTTACAATGATCCAATCAAGGATTACTTTGATATTTGCCCAGCAGTCTGACAACAAAATTGATGTCTGGCATGGTACATGTCTAGGCATACATCAAGCTTCCAACAATGGATGCATAAGGAATCATTTCCATCTGTTTGTGTTCCAATTCATTTTTAGGGCATTACATAAAACTGAACTTATCTCTTTTCTGAATTGGAACAACACTTCGAGAATATTTTTCCATTCCGAATCTCTCTAAAACTTTATTAATATATGCTTACTTAGACAACCTTAACAATCTTTGTCTTCTATCATGGAATATCTCAATTCCAATCACATAGGATGCTTTACCTACATCTTTCATTTCGAAGTTCTTAAAGAGAAACTCCTTGGTCTCATGAAGTAAACCAAAATCATTAGCGGCAAGTAAAATGTCATCAACATACAGAATTAGACAAATAATCTTACTTCCGCTAACCTTGATATATATACATTGATCAACGATGTTTTCCTTAAATCCAAATGAAGTGATAATATCATTGAACTTAAGATAGCATTGTCAGGAGGCTTGCTTAAGTCCATATATTGATTTTTTTAATTTACACACGAGGTGTTCCTTTTTCTTTAGCTAAAAAACTTTTAGGTTGGGCTATATAAACATTTTCAATCTAAATTCCCATTTACAAAGGTAGCTTTCACATCTATTTGGCGTAACTTTAAATCATAATGAGCCACCAATGCCATAATAATTCTAAAAGAGTCCTTCATAGAGAATGGTGAAAAGGTCTCCTTGTAGTCAACGCCGTCCTTTTGAGTAAAACCTTTGGCAACAAGTCTGGCCTTGTATTGTTCCACATTGCCATTTGAATCACGTTTGGTCTTATAGACCCATTTACAACTGATTCGTTTACAAACTTCAGGTAATTCAACAAGGTCCTAAACATCATTGTGATCCATTGATTTCAACTCTTCTTTCATGACGTCTAACTATTTGTTAGAATTAGTACTTTCTATGGTGTGAAAGCAAATTTGGATCTTCATCAATTCTCAAGTCAAATTCTGACTTTTGTAAGTAAACCGCATAATCATCAAAAATAGCAGATTTTCTTTGTCTTTGGGATATTCGTAATGCTATTTCTTGTGGTTCAACTGCCACAAGTTTATTATTGACGACTTTATTATGGGGTACTAGATTATTTATTTCTTTTTCTTGAAAGTCATTAGTCTGTTCAATAACTGCAGGAACAACAACTTTAGAAGAAGTAATAGGCAAGGGAATTTGCACTCTAACTTCTTGGATTTCTAACTTTCACAGTTTCATACTCGCACTAAATTCACCATTTTCAATGAACCTAGTATTTCCAGATTCAACAATTCTCGTACTATAATTAGGACAATAAAATCAGTACCTTTTAGACTTCTTTGGATAACCAATGAAAAATTCATTGGTTGTTCTTGAATCCAATTTCCTTTCATGCGGATTAGAAATCTTTACTTCCACCTAACAGCTCCAATCATGCAAGTGTCCTAAATTGGTTTTTCTTTATAAGAATTATTCTTCATGCGTCTTAAACTGGATTTTATAGTTAAGGCAATAAAATCGATACCCTTTAGACTTCTTTGGATAAACAATGAAATATCTATTGGTTGTTCTTAAATCCAATTTCCTTTCATGTGGATTATAAATCTTTACTTTCACATGACAGCCCTAAACATACAGGTGTCTTAAACTTGGTTTTCTTCCCATCCACAATTCAAAAGGAGTCTTTGAAACTGCCTTGCTAGTAACCCTATTTAACAAATAAGCGGTGGTCTTTTACTCTTAACCATATCTATTAAGGTATGGTTACGCCTTTTTACTGCACAATTCTATTTCGATGTACCTGGCATTCAAGGAACTTAGCGAATGGACTAGGGCATTGTCCATTCTCAGTATATCTTCTATAATATTTACCACCTTTATCAGACCTGACAATTTTCATGTTTCTATCTAGTTGCCTTTCAACCTCATTGATAAATACGTCTAGAGCATCCACTGATTGAGATTTTTCATACAACAGATAGATATAATCATAACGTGAAAAATCATCAATAAAGGTGATGAAATACTTTTCTCTACTAAAATATGGAACATCATAAGGCCTAGATATGTCAGTGTGTATAATCTCAAGAAGCTGTGTACTTTTTGTGACTCTTTTTTTACTTATGTGTTTTGTTTGTTTTCCCTTAATACAGTCCACATAAATATCAAGATAAGTAAAATCCAAATCTGGAAAGAATTTAATCTTTACTAATCTCTCTATTCTTGCTTTGGATATATGACCCAAACGTTTATGCAACAAGTAAGCTGAACTTTCATTTACTAAACTATGTTTAGTGCCAACATTATGATGCAAGGTCAACAGAGAATCAACAAAAATATTATCAAGCTTTAATTTGTATAGACCAACAGAGACCATAAAAAATAATTCCAGAACCAATAATATTATTGTGTTTAAACAAAATGAAACATCTATTTCAAATGTAAAAAAATATCCAACAGAATCAAGTTTGGACAAGAAAATTAAATTAGGAGAATTAGAAGGAACATAAAGAGTCTGAAAAGGATCTAAATGATGTCTAGTATCTAAAACCAAATGGTAAGTCCCAATGCCTTCAACTGGAGTTTTAACCCAGTTCCCAATGAAAATAAACTTCTCATTTGGGTTTACGGTTTGGATCGTAAGAAATCTTTGCATTGTGTTTGAAACGTGAGTAGTGCAACCAGAATCAATCCACCATGTGTGATAAGGAACTTCAGCTAAGTTTGATTTGAAACATATTAAAGAATTAGGCTTACCTTTATTTTCGAACCAAACTTTATGCTTTAGGTAATTTTTAGCGAAATGTCCATGTTTCTTGCAGAAATGTCACTTCTTATTCTTGATGTCCTTATTGTGGACTTAGGTGGGTTGCACTTTCAGCTTTTATGCTTCTTTCTTGTCCTTGTGATAATTTTTTCTTTAAGGCTTCTTTTCAGCTCCTTTATGACCCATGAGGTTAACTGAGTGAATTCCTTGTGTAACTCCCGTTATCTGTTTCCTCTTTTATCCTTATTACATTGGGTAGGCTAGTTATTATTGGGTGTTTGTATGTGAGTAAAACTTATCAATTTGTTTTAAATAAGTTACGTAGGTTATTAACTTTTATTAAAAAAAATAATTTTCTTAAAACTCACGTTTTCTTGCTTTATATTTTTTTCAAGTATTTATTAATTACCAAAAGTATTTAAGAGGAAGCTGTCTTTTATTTTCCACACTGTACAAACCCTAGAAAAAAAAAAGAAAGAAACATAATGTGTGTATGTAATGCTGTGGTGATATGAACAGTTTGCATTCTTTGCTTCAAATTATTTTCTTTATTTAGAATCACATGAATACATTTACAAATCATGATACTAGACATCCTAAGCTTTTAATTGATAGGTCTTGTGTTGAAATTCTCTGAGTATGCAAATTGTTACGATTTTTCGAATTTGGGTTACTAGTGCTGGAAAATTCCGATTTTCAGTGGTAGTTCTCACTTCTGGAAATTTTTCCGTAAGTTTACACATCTTTAAAAATTATGGAAATTTTTATATCAACCGATCCATGTCTCATATGATTGCATTTTTAATTTCATAATTTTTATTCATTATGGTTAAATTATTAAAAATCATAACATGCAGCTGCAGCAGATCTGGAAACTATTTTCCAGAATTGCAGAAGCTGAAACATGTAACAGTTTGGCTAGCTGAACATTATATGCCATGTGAGAATTTTATAATGAAATTTCAATCTTTCCTCTGTCTTTGAAAACTGGAATCGTGATTTTTGGGCATGTAAAATAAAAGATATGAAAATTTGAAATTCTGTCTTCAAATCTGGAATTTTCTGGACAAGTTAGATGTTCTCGGAAATAAAACACTTTTAAAATATTTTCAGGAGTCCAAAAATTATGAATTTTAATTATATGCTTTCTAAATGTGTCTTCTGTAATTATAAAAAAACAAACGGATTATTCCGAGTACTAGAAAATATTTTATGAATTTCCAAAGTGGTAAAGGTCTGTTTTGGTCGATGCTGAACAATTTTGTTACTTTAGTAAAAGGTCAATATTCTGACTTGATTTTCACCTGTGCTGATTTTTGTGAAATTTTGTATGCAATGCTATGCATGTTAACGGTACCTCTGTAAATTTTCATGGTTTTCCGACATGTGTATAGGTTATTAAAAATCAGCATGTACAAGATACTCATGTTTATGTCTAGAATATGTATAAATATTGAGCTAATATAAGTGCTTATGATTTAAGGATGATTGAGATTATATTTAAGATTATAGATATATTGATAAGGATATATTTATGATGATTATAGGATGTGGGTGAGCTTGTTGGTTTATTCTTGAGGTATTAAGTTGATTGTTGGGGATCAAGGTAAGTAGATTCATACATGATATGCTTTACAATAAATGCAATTTATGTTATAAGAATTATGTTTAAATGAAATTTTTTACAAAATTGATTTCTAAAATATTTAAATGAATTTTGTAAAATAAAAACACTTTTAAATGAATTTATAAAAATGTACTTTAAAATGAATTTTTCTTAAGAAACTAGTTTTCTTAAACAAAGTGTTTTCTTAAAGAATTTTTTAAAAGAATTAAATGATCAAAGAAATGTTTTTAAATGTTTTAGAAGACTTTAAATGCTATTTATGAAAGATGTAAGGTGAACTCAAAAATATTTTGGCTTATAATCCATAGTAATGTACATGATGCTAATGTTATGATTTTATCTAATTTTATGGCCAGCTTGCTAGTATGATGATGATCTTGTGCACAATGATGTTATCAACAATGCGGAGTATAATACCTTGAAGGAGGAACAATGCGGGGTATAGTAACCTGAATGATGAATGATGATGACTACGAGGCATGAACTACCAAATGTTTATTTTTTAATGTTTTTACGAATGTTTTAATCTTTTTAATACTCTTACATTAATCCATCTCTTTTGCTAAATGAAGATGTTATTATAAGATGATATAAAATGTTTAAAAGTATAATGACAAAGGTTTTCAAATATTGTATATGAATTTGCTTATGGAGTTGACGGCTCACCCCTCGTCTCCAATATTTTGTAGATTAATTAGAGATGTGGTTTGGGTACTTAGATGGAGATATTTTTAATGGATCTTTGGAGTTGCTTTAAAGATTAAATTTTGCTAGACTTTTTATTTTGGATTAGAGACTTTTCTTTGAAGATTTTATTTCAGATGTTTTATGTAAGGATTTAGTTAGACTACGAATAATGATTGTCTTTCTTGAGGTTTATTAATAAGAATAAACGATGTGAGGTTTCATTCTAATTTTATTCTTGTGCTTTTATGGGTAGATTTTTGGGGTGTTATATTCTATTATGACCCAACCCAGACCTGTCAAGATATTGTATACTTTGGGTCTTAGCAAGACCCGCATGGTTTTGTTCCTGGGGTATGCCCATACACTCTAAAACATGCCTTGTCAATTAAAGTGTGGATCACCCCTTATAAATCCTAGGGTGTTACATACACCCTACTTAGGGACTCAGCGTCTTCACTGAGGTTTGTCCCACCATTGCTCAAGAGGACACACCAAGCCGCTCTGATACCATCTGTCATGACCCAACCCAAACCTCACAAGATATTGTTCGCTTTGGGCCTTAACAAAGCCCACACAATTTTGTTCCTAGGGCGCTCATACACTTCAAAACGCGTCTTGCCATTTAAGATGTAGATCACCCCTTATAAACCCAGTATCTCTCCTAACTCAGACCTTAAATGCGTGCTTTGCCAATGTGGGATTCGCCTCTAGTGTTATATTCTATCGTGACCCAATCGAGACTTAACAAGATATTGTTCACTTTATACCTTAACAAGACCTGAACAGTTTTGCTCCTGGGCTGCCCATACACCCCAAACTATGTTTTGCCAATTACAATTTTGTACCGCTGTAATCTGTATGTGTGTATTATTTCAAAATTTCAAAATTGCCATTGGATTATGGTTCAATTCTAGTTCTGCAATTTTGAACCGGAAACCCAACCGAACTGTTCGGTTCGGTTGCGGATCAAAGCTATTCGATTTTTTTATTAAAGAATATTGAAGCCGTAAAAAATCCAACCGAACCGATTTTTCCGATCGATTTTTTGAGTTCAGGTTCGGTTCTGCCCACCCCTTTATCACTCCATTCGATCTCATAGGCCAAACCCGATTTTGCCATGGGGAATGTTTTTTATTTTCATTTTTTTTAAGAAAGTGAAATGCTGTGTTTAATTCGTGGTCTCCCATTTTCTCTCTGCAACGGCAACCGCGTTATTAAACTCCGATGACTATGAGACCAGCAACTGATTTGGCGACTCGGATCAGCCAAGCAATAATCTCCGCTTCGAATCGCACAAGGCCAGCACGGAAATGGACCCCATTACTGGAACAAACTCTCCACCAACTCGGTCTCCGTGACTCACTGAGTCCATCGCTTGTGGCCCGAGTCATCAACCCGTATCTCTTAACACACCACTCCCTTGCTCTTGGCTTCTTCAACTGGGCCTCCCAACAACCCAACTTCACTCACTCCCCACTGTCTTATCACTCAATCCTCAAATCTCTCTCTCTTTCCCGCCAAATCAACGCAATTGACTCCGTTTTAAAGCAAGTCAAAGTTAATAAAATAACTCTAGATTCTTCAGTTTATCGGTTTATAATTCCTTCACTGATCCAAGGAAAGAATACCCAGAAAGCTTTTTCAGTTTTCAATGAAGTTAAGTTCAACTGTGAAGACATTGGGCCTGAGATATGCAACTCTCTGTTGGCTGCATTAGCTTCTGATGGATACATTGATAATGCTTTGAAGATGTTCGATGAAATGTCTCAAAGAGGTATCGAGTTTAGTACCATTGGTTTTGGTGTGTTTATTTGGAAGTTCTGTGAAAATGCTAAACTGGGTCAAGTTTTAAGCATGTTGGACGAGGTTAGAAAGAGAGAGAATTCAATGATTAATGGGTCGGTAATTGCGGTTTTGATAATTCATGGGTTTTGCAAGGGTAAAAGAGTAGAAGAGGCTTTTAAGGTATTAGATGAGTTGAGGATAAGAGACTGTAAACCTGACTTCATTGCTTATAGAATTGTAGCTGAAGAGTTTAAACTAATGGGATCTGTGTTTGAAAGAGAAGTAATCTTGAAGAAGAAAAGAAAGCTAGGGGTTGCTCCAAGAACTAATGACTATAGAGAGTTTATTTTAGGTTTGATTTTGGAGAGACGAATATGTGAAGCAAAAGAACTGGGCGAAGTGATTGTTAGTGGGAATTTTACCATTGATGATGATGTTTTAAATGCCTTGATAGGTTCGGTATCGAGCATTGATCCTAGTTCTGCTATTGCGTTTTTTAATTTTATGATTGAGAAAGGGAGAGTTCCAACATTATTGACATTGAATAACTTGAGTAAGAATTTATGTAAGCGTAACAAGAGTGATGAATTGGTAGAGGTTTATAAGGTTCTGTCTGCTAATGATTATTTCACTGATAAGGAGCGTTACAATGTGATGGTTTCATTCTTGTGCACTTCAGGGAGACTAAGAGAAGCATATGGGGTTATTCAGGAGATGAAGACGAAAAGATTAGATCCAGATGTTTCTTTTTATAATTCTCTCATGGAAGCATGCTGTAGAGAAGATTTGCTGCGTCCTGCTAAAAAGTTGTGGGATCAGATGTTTGCTAGTGGCTGCAGTGGAAATCTGAAGACTTACAATATACTTATTAGCAAGTTTTCAGAAGTTGGTGAAATTGAAGGCGCTTTGAGGCTCTTCCACAATATGTTGGAGAAAGGAATGGCGCCTGATGCTACAACTTACACATCCCTTCTTGAAGGGCTTTGTCAAGAAACAAATCTTCAAGCTGCTTTTGAAGTCTTTAACAAGTCCATTAATCAGGATGTCATGCTCGCACGTAGCATTTTGAGCACATTCATGATTTCTCTCTGTAGAAGAGGTATTGATTCAACTTGCTCTTATGTTTTGTTTCCTTATGATAAGCTGTTTACATGCTTCAATTAAGCTTCATGCAGGTCATTTTCTCGTTGCTACTAAGTTGCTCCGTGGTCTCAGTTCTGATTTAGGACATTCAGACTCCCATGTTATCTTGCTGAAATCTTTAGCTGATGCCAGAGAGGTTGAAATGGCAGTTAAACATATAAAATGGATTCAGGAGAGCTCACCTACAATGTTGCAAGAAATTTCTGCAGAATTATTTGCATCACTTTCGTCTTCTTCATACCCAGAGCCTATTCTTCTGCTGCTTCATGTATTGCAGGAAAAATGCCTAGATTCTAAAATTGGTGCTGGTAAGGGATGCAGCAGATCATAACTTGGGTGTTAGTCGGGTATCCTAGTGGCAGGATGAGTAATGCTCCCAAGTCAGTGACTATGTTTTATGTTTTAGTATCTGGGTGATTGGTGCGACTAAAAACAGTAACCAAAATGCAGATTTTTCTGCAGTTACAGGTGTACAATATGTGGAAATCAAGTCTATTAATTGTCTTCTCACTTCTAAGGGACTCCTTCCTACCCAAGGGTATTAATTGTCTTCCTCCTTTACATGACTGTGACTTCCTACATTCTGTTTGTTGTTGCACCACCAATGTTGTGGTATTGCCCATAAAATCTGCTGAAGCCAACACATCACCTATCATTCCCAACTCTCTGAACTCATTCCAAAATGCCAGCCCTGACCTGATTGGTGATAGATTATCATGATTCTTTCCCACCATTGCAAGTTCATAATTGTTCTCCATGGATTTGATCACAGCCACAGCCCCTACACAATCCACAGCCACCGTCTCTGTATATTACACAATAGTTTCCTTCTTTTAGATATGGTATTAAACAGGACAACTGAGACCAGGCTGTGACTGCTTTGCTCAGAGAATCTGAAGATAATGATCAAGTGTTCAAATATAGAGGGACTTTGGTCTGTGAAAAGTGAGTTTGCACGTCCGGCAAGCACAATGAACTGTAGGATATAGATGGTAATAGGGCTTTGATGGGTGGGACTTAAAAATTATTGAGGACATTGATGGCAATAGGAATATCCTCTTGGTCGTGTATGAGTCAGGCTTGGAATGAATTACCGGCTTTCTCGTGTAAACTACATACCTCCTTGAAGGATCATGGAGATGTCCTATGAAAGGTGTGATGGCACCTGTTACAAGAAGCAGCGTGAAAGCGCACATGAAAGGAGTCATTGTCTACTGCCTGCAATAATAATAGGAAACCAAGTTTTCAGACTTTTAGATAATTGTCATTCTTCAATACCTGTAGCCGTCCGTCTATATTACATAATTACGGTAGCAAGAGATGGGCAATTATTCAGAAGTATAAAGAAGAAAATAAAATGAAAATAAGAGCTCCCGATTTCACGTGTAAGCCCATGGCATGACTGCATAAACCTTCCACCAAGAATGCTATAACTATTACTATTGTATTTTGTATATTCAGGATTGATGCAGTAGAATCGAAGCTGCTATCACAACGAAACTGCGGAAGAAACTTACCATGAAGAAGATAAAGCAGAGTTTATGATTCGACGAGCTCATTGAGGGAGTAAGCTATTATTGGGAAGGAGAGCCTGGATTCTGCTTGCGCTAACCTTCATCAAGACTAAAGAACAGCCGATGTTTGGCAACCATTGGTAACGCGAAGCATCTGCTATTTCGTCCATTTTCTGAATCATCCGCGAATCAATTTGCAATCCAATATGAAAGAAGTAAAGGATGACTCCTAGAGAAGCAGAAATATTTAGAATGAAGAAACCTCTTGGTGGTGTAAACAAGTTTGTATATTCAGGAATCTGTCCTAGGAGTGCCCACCAACCTTGGGTTTACCAAAAACAAAAATAAAAGTAAAAAAAATGAAATAATTATTTCTTTTATTAGTATATGCAACTCTACAAAAGAATTTTGAATTTTCTCTATCCCATCTACACAAGCTATACCTCATTCACGTTTTACTGTATACATTGAGAATGGCAAGGCAGTGTAGAAATCAAAATCAGCTACCGCATCTCCAAACAAAAAAGAATGCAAAAACAACGAAAGTCTAGATACTTAAAACTATTCAACTGTACAAAATCCTTCTATACAAAGAATGCAGAAAATCACAAAGCAATATATGTACATCTTGTGGCTGGTCAATCTTCAAGGCGCTGAATTTCCCCCATCATGATCCGGTTGCTAGAAACTTTAAATCCAAGGAGAGCGGGATCTATCTGCCTTCCTTTCTTTCCTTTCTTTTTGCCACCCCGCCCACTTGGTGCACCATCAGATGACTCGAAAGCAGCCCCATTTGATGGATCTGCTTCTGGATGAACTGGTTTCTTAAGCATGTCTATGAATGATGTCTCCGAGACTGCTGCATCACTGCAAGATGAGGTCCTCCTAAATCGCAGATCTTTCTTGCCAGTTTCAGAGACTCTGGCTCCTACTGGATTATTAACAGATTCCCGCTTTCCTTCTGAAAGTCACCACAGCCATAAATGAACTAATAGTCCATAACCAACAAATTAAAAGCAAAGGACGTGACTGAAACACATTTTATACCATCCGATGCAAGGGAAGCTGAACTTTTCTGCTTGACAATTGGAGCAGCAGTTGGCTCATCCTGGGAAGATGAAACTCTTGTCATAGTTGGGTGTTTGTTCCAATCATTGTCAAGCCCTTTGGGTAACATGGTGGGCAGCCTGTCAACAAAAAATGACTTCTTTATCAACATGGCTAAGGGACTAAACAGTTGCACAACGTAGCACCAGCCACTAGCCACTCCAAAATCACTGAGCAAAACTATTCCAACAATAGTAAACAGCAGCTCTTTTTTTTTTATTTAATGAAAAAAGGTGATTTACACAGTACACATATACCCGGGGGTGGGGCGGGGGTGTGGTGAGAGAACCATACCTGTCATTAGAAACTTCTCCGACTGATTTATCTGATCCAATATCACAGCCTCCATTTCCACCTGCATAGTTTTCAGTGCTTTCAACATTCATTTAAACAAAAACAAGATCCACCAAGAAGAATATTTGACTAATTACCAGAAGTACTCAGCGAGCTCTGCCTACTATGGGCAGTACTAGGTTGCTCCCCACAATCCAGCGAATTTTCTGTTTCCTCCACCAAGTTATCCTTGATCTCTGAAACTGACCAGCTCATGCCTTTTGACCCATGTCTGTTCCCCTTCAGAACTTGCAGTTCAGACTCCGCAGCTGATTTACTGATAGGGTTAGGATGTTCTACAATGCCTGACAAGAATGACTGTTCCATTGTTGCTCCACAACTAGACCTTGGGATCAATCTTTCAGTGTTTCCCGCATGCTTAAATTTTGCACCGTAATTGAAATTTTGGGGGCCTTCAATAAAGGAGCTAATCTCACTGACTTCTTGATCTGGTAGATGACTAAAAGGAAGATTAAAAGAGTGTCTCTCAGAAACTGGCCAAACACTTTCCTGAGTTTTAGAAGATGATATAAGATGTTGATAATCAACTTCTGATGACTGCATAGATTTATGACCCAAGTTTTGATGGAAATGGTCCATCGGAGCTCGCTTTGAATTCTCCTCATCACCTGTGGTGGGTGCCCATATACTTGAATCCACAGCATTCATATTAATATCTGACTCCTTTCTTTGCTGTTCAGCTTTAAGATTCAACTGTTGAATATGTTTTTCAATCCAGTTACTTTCTAGCAGCCCACTATTCACTGGGGAGTGGTGCTCTATCATGCCTGGATAAGAAGCATAAAACTCATTAGAAACATGACCGGAGTGAGAAGAGACACCCGAAGACAAAGAACCAAGCTGGCTAGAGGAATGCATATACAGATGTTGATCTGGGAAATCTAAACCTTGGCCACAAGCATTCACATTATCTAAATTCATTGACCTATCCAAAGCTCTAGAGCTAGGTTCAAAAAAGCCTAGCTGACGCTGTTCTTGTATAGCAGGATTCCAATGACGAGGGTCAAATTGCTCCACAGATGAGGAAAGCCTCCGATGTTGCTGGTAAAAATCTGAAGAATTAAGGCCTGCAGATTGAACATGGTGATGATCAGCAGGATTCCTAAAAAATTGACCAGCCTCATCCATTGACCATGGCCCATTGATGCGCCTTTCCCCCTCCAACCCCAACTGCTGCCTCAATGACAATACTTGCCGACCCTGCAAAGGGTCTTGCTGAAAATGAAGCTGCTGTTCTGAAGAAAGCATATTTCGATGCTTTGCCTGTGATATGAGGTCTAGTAAAGCAGCTGGCTGTCCTAGTTGTGCATTCTGACCAATCTTTGCTTGGATAATCTGCTCCATTGATGGATCAAGCTGCCCTTTTTGAAAGTTTTGTTGAAGTTCATGCAGAAGGTGCATCCTTAACTGAACCTGATCAAGCGGGTTGTCTCTCATAGTATCTGCCTTCAACCGTCCATAAACAGGATCAGATATCTGATGCTGAAATAACTGTTCCCAAAGAAACTGCTGTTGCTGTTCTTGCTGAAGCAATTTCATTTGGTTGAGACGCTGCTGCTGCTGTTGCTGCTGTTGCTGATGCTGCAATAACCGTTGCTGTTGCTGAAGCTCAAGATGCCTCTGTTGCTGAAGTTCAAAATTTCGCAGTTGCTGAAGTTCTTCAAGATGCCTCTGTTGTTGGAGTTCTTCAAGATGCCTCTGTTGTTGGAGTTCTTCAAGTTGCCTCCATTGTTGGAGTTCTTCAAGTCGCCTCCGCTGTTTGAGTTCTTCAAGTTGCCTTTGTTGTTGGAGTTCTTCAAGGTGCCGCTGTTGCTGAAGCTCAAGGTGCCTCTGTCGTTGAAGCTCAAGATGTCGCTGCTGTGGAAATTGAAGTTCCAATAGTTGTTCCATTTCTAATCCTGGATGGCCTGAACGTTGCAGACTTAGGTTCTTGCTCTGAGAAAGAGCATAACCAGGAATTTCCTCTATTCCCAATCCAGTAGCATTTGAAGAGTGATGAGACAAAAGATTGTGATGTTGTAGTTCATTTTGCAACTTTTGTGATATTATGTGCTCTCCCAGATTAAAACCATTCACTGCTTGCTCCCTATGCAACAAGTGGTGAGCATCTACAGAACCTTGATGAATGTTTTGTTTAGAATGTGTGTTTTTCCTATAATCATCAGACAAGGACTCCCCGAAAGAGGGTTGATCAGCCGTCATACGAAAACCGCTCTGATTGACAAATGTGGCTTCTCTCTCAAGTAAAGAATCCATGACCTGATCCTGATCACCTATGCCTGTGGCCATATTTGATGACTGAGTACGCCTCAAGTGAGAGCTGTCTTTGAGCTCAGACATCAAAAGGCCAAAAGGGTGCAATTTATCATCATCCTTATGTTTAGGCATGGTAGTTTCAGAAAATTCATTAGCAAGGGAATGATGGCTAGCAGGACTCGATATTGAACTGTGAATATCACTAGCAGATTTCCTAAATTGATTTCCACAGCTACTTGCAGGCCTCCCAGGGAAGACAATTTCTGTAGCAAAAAAACATAAGCACTTGAAGTGGCATAACAATCAGACACAATTATAAATATTAATAGAAAATTTAAGCCATGTAACATACCTTCATCTTGAGCAACAGAATTTTGGAAGCTCTTATCGTCAGCATAATGCAACTCGGACTTATTTTCATTATTAGGCACTCCTGAATAATAATTAATGCTTGAAGCTGCAGTTGAAACCCACTGTTGATCATTTACAACAGCAGACCCCTTAAAGTCAGAACCAGAAACACTAGGGGCGAGGCTGTCTTCCAAGGTACCTCCAACAGGATCAGATAGCTGTGATGTGGCAGTTAGATTAGTACCAGGGGCAGACGCAGCTTTAAATTTAAGATGTGGCATAATTTCACCAAGTTCTTGAAAGGGCAATCCAGCAGGGGCATCTGACAACCGAACAGGTAAATCGGTTCCAAAATAGCCTTGCTCAAACCACATAATGATATCAATTCCCATATATGGACCCTGAATTTCTCCTTGAGGATCAAGATAAAACAAGCTTAAATCCTCTGGCTCTGGAGGTAAGACATCCACTGAATGTGCCTTGTCATCGCCTTGAAGATGAAACTGATCACTACTTGAATTTTTCTGGAGGGATGTAAAATCAAATAGAGAACTTGAATCATCAGGAAGCTGGCCACCAACATCTAAAGTAACTGGCTCAATAACCCCTAACTTAGAGTGCTTTGACAGAATCAAGTCTGCTCGTTGTTGGCTTTCAGAATATTTCAGATCATTCACACTATTACTCAGACCACAAGTCTCCCCTGCACTGCAGATATTTTGTCTGTTAAAAATTGAACTTATCAAGCCATCATGTACAACTGCATCAGTTCCTGTCATAAACTTCTCTTTGCCTTCTATCAAAGCATCCCTTTCTGAAATGGAGAATAAGTCCAAATATACATGCACTCAATTAGTCATTTATCATCAATATACTCGAATTAAAGTAACTGCCATAGCTTTAAAATGATACTTTCTTACCCTTGTAAACAGCTGCCAGTGATTCAGATGCATCTAGTCCCTCAGCTCCATTACCTTGAGAAGAAATATGTACAGCAGCATTTTCAACAGTTTCAATAGTTTTGTCAGACAGCACTGAAGCAACCACTTGTCCTCCACTCATGTCATCAAAACCTGGATAGAAAATAATCCTCCATCAGAGAAAAATAAAATATTTTATTCTACAACAGCCCATGAAAAGCAACTCTACTAACCTGTAATATCATCACTAGATGGCACATTTTTGTCCCTAAATGAATTCTGCAACACACTACTGCTTCTGATTTTTCCTTTCCATATGTCCCAAAGAACAGCCTGCAAAAACAAAGATCCAATTTGAAGCAGCCATTACTACAATGATATATACTTACCGAAAGAAACTATATACCTCTTCCTCTGCATCAGGAGCAACAAAAGCCAACGGCTCAATGGCTGCTACTTGTGTTATCGGTGACAAATGTTCCATCTCATCAGGTATGGCATCAAAACTCGGAACAGTCTTATGCTTGCGATAAATGTCAAGAAGCTTTCCTCTAGGGTAGCAATATGTACTGGCAGCAGAGGAGCTGCATAATTTATCTACAGGAACAGAACCAATAACAGATGCAGAAGGGGATCTGCCTGCGATTCCATTATTACCAGACCTTCCACGTCCTGCTGCAAATCGCACATTTGAGCCTTCCATCCGTCCCCTCTCTGGCCCAAATCCTGGTGCAGAGCGATATGCAGCCGAACCACCAGCATGAGCTTCCATACGATGGCGTGGCCTCCACTTATCACGAGAGTCATTGTCACGCTCAGAGGCTGGGCGATTCCCACTGACAAAAGATTGTCTGTCAATCTGAATATCTTCCTTCTCAACATCTGTCCTTTTTTCATTTCGAGAATCCTTGTCTTTATCTTCAGGACCCCATCTTGAAGTCCACTTGCTATCTCTCCGGGAATCATGCCAACGATCTGTAGAAGCCAGGGGTCTAGTTTCAGACATATCCTTAGGTAAGGCATCAGCACGACGATCTTCTTTTCTGCGATCTCTTCTACCAAGTAAGCCCGTTTCTCTCTCCTCTTCACGCCAGCGGCGGTTGCTTTCAACATCAGGCACAATCTTCCTCCAGTCTTTCTTATCCTGAGATCCATCTAAACGCCAACTGTCTTTTAGATTAGTATCAGTGACGTTTCCATGAGGCAAAGAATTTGGTGCACGCATTTCCTGCCATTTTTTGGGTACAGAGAGAAAAAGGTGAGTAACAAACACGCTATTAAGAAAATTTCAGAGCAGTAGTGAAACTTCAATGGTGATGACCGACGATCCTGACCTGGACAATATTTTTTTTTCATAAACCAAAACAAAATCTAGCTTACTCAGTTTTGAAATTATGACTTGAGCAAAAAGACCAAACTAATTTAAATAGAAGTTAAAAAAAATGCATAGACTTCTCTTTCACACGGAACTTTTTGCAGCAATATGCTAATAAACTTGATCCAAAAATACGGTCAAGAGTATCTGTAAAGAAAGACATAAAATTTTCTGCTCCCAATCTCCATAACAACAAAGTTATCCAGAGGCTCTAAATGAGCATGGATCAATATACCACTGCAATTGGAAGGGACAAATATAAATGGAGGCCAGCAATTGTAGAAGTGAAAAATTCTTCACCACAGCATTTAAAAAGATATCTACAAACATGACATCAAGCATCTCATCTCATAAGATATTTCAAGCTGCAAGTCTGAAACAACCTTAACAGATATCATAACATATTCAGCAGTGATGGGAATGCCTAACAATATAGACATTCCACATAGAGAAAATTCATAAAAGGCTGATATAGAGTCACTTAATAGCCGAATATACAAATTTACTGTTGAGAGATACGAAGAAAAATAAATTCAGGAGCATTATCATATTGGGTTAAGGAAGAAAAGATCTTTCTTTAAACAAACTTCAGTAGCAACCAATGCATAATCAAGGTAAGAGACAAAATCAACTGATTTTGGATCAACAGACAGCGAATGGCAGAAATATCAATCAATCAAGATTACCTACAGGCAATCTTGGAAGCATAACATGCCAGTAGCAACATATAATGAAAATTTATTTTCTTCTGAAAAGAAAAGCAAGCATCACTCCAGCAAGCAAGAAAATTGAAAAGCTTATAAACCCATTGACCATGATGTACCAGTGAATAAACTAGAAACATGCCTGCCCACCTCTTACATGTGTAATAAAAGGCTCTACCAGGTTGGACACAAATAATTAACTGTAATAGTATTATTACTCAAGATTTTCATACCCCTAATGCTCCTGTACTTGATGTCTTGGCATCAATTGGTTTAGCATAAAGCCACTGCGGAGACAAAGGTATGCTGCTGTCTGAAGTTGCCTGATCAGCAACTGCAACCAGAGTAAAATTGCAACCATACAAAACCAGCGTAAGAACCACACAGGCATACACAAACAGAATAAAAGGCAGAATAAAGAAATTGACTACACAGCGAAAGCATTCACGTGTGTCCTTGTCAAACCAAGTTACAACACTGACAGAACTCCAGCAAAAATAATTAGTCCACCTTTTGACTCATCAAGTAACCCCATAGCTGACTTCTCGTCACCACTGCCGCCCCAAGCTTCATCTAGCACGGCACAAAAATAAAATTATTGGTACATATACACACCAGACTGAATCATTTATTTAAAATCAAATAAAAAAATTATAAACTGAGAAAGCAACGAGGGACTATTTAATATACAATATTCAGTTCACAGAATGTCAATCCATCAACCACGTCCAGAAGTAGCTATATAATAACTACTAAAATTCATGTTCATAGTTGCACTTAATAGCCATAGTAAAGAAATAAACAATATAAGGAATTCAAAAATTGACCTGCAGACGATTAGAATTAGATGAGCGCCCGAAACAGAAAATAACAGATTTATGATAACACAAAGCAGACTTAGAAGCCTAAATTCAAAGTAACCTTGGAGAAATACACACAGCTCACAATTGATAATAAGAAAACACATATATATTTTTATGAGGCGCAGATCGATCAGATATAGCTATGAAGGTTTATTTCCGTAACAATGAGATTAGATAAATTAAAATTAAGATTGAAAAAATATAAAAATAGAAAATAAAATTTAAAAAACCTTTGACAGAGCTGCGTTGATCGAACGTTTTGGTGGAGAGGAGATCGCCCGGCAGATCAAGCTTTCCGTCAGCCATCACAGGAATTCGCAGGAAAACTAAAAGCCTGAGAATTGGCGAGAGAGTAGAGAGAGAAAGAGACACAAAGAGATGGCTAGGGTTTGTTGAATTGCAGAGATTCAGAGAGAAACAGAGAGTGTGTGTGTCATTTCCTTTTAAGAGATGTTACCTGCAAAAAAAATTATAACATTTATATAATAATATATATACTGCTATATTTATTTTTTTTAATTTTATAATACAAAAAAATGAATTGCATTTTTTTTTTCAAATAATTTATTGGTGAGTTCTTAAATTTTGCCAACGACCCAACGCTAACAATAGCACTCAGTATTGCTTGATCTCTGAAATTTGCTTTCTATTTTTTCAAATGTCCCAGGGTTACTTTATTCATACTATTCGTTTCAATACAAAAAAGCTGCTATTCATCACTACTGATTCAATTTATTATTATTATTTACCCTTTGCTTATCCTTGAAAAACTCATATTTGTGGGAATAAATTATGACGTTTGGCCGTGCGATTGGCAGTATGAAATGATACCCACTAGTGATGTGATTGCATTTTACCAATTAGCAAATGTATAATGAATAATAAGATAATCACTCTTTTTTAGAGATTAAAGCAGTTAAAAGACAAAAAGGGGCCACCAAAAATGAATTAAAAAGCCCATTGTAGGGAAGAAAACAAGTGTAAGATATCACTGGAGATTTTCTTCTAGATGAATAATCAAGTAATAAGATGTCAGGCAACAATTCCTACTAATTTGTTTCATGTACACACATGATTTTTATGGTGATGTTGAAAGAAGTACACAGAACAAGCAAGGTCCTCAAGAATCTTTTTATTGTATCAGAATTAAATCCTAAAGGCACCAGTTATTGTACCGACACAGTTCCAACAAGAAGGTCCAGATGTAGCACAAAGATCATAAACATCAGCCATTACAGAACTTCCACTGACTGTATGATGTTAAAGGCCATGCTCACCCATCGGAAGTTGAAAAAAGTGCATGTTCTAAACAAAATTAACTCACTGGAAAATTACACACAGGTTAACAAGATAGGAATATACTAGGAGACTGAAGGCAGAGATATAAATGTTCAATGATGGTGAAAAACAACTTATACTAAACAAGCATTCGCATTGAATTGCGACAAGAATGCTACTCATGTCAAAAAATATCCTGCTTTACCTCTCAATTAAATTTAATCACCCTATAATGAAAGAAAACCTCTGTAATCAGCCTGAACAACTTCAAAATAACCAAAAATCTCAGAGGGTAAAAAGCCGCAATGCTCATATCCTAAATAACAAAATTGCAAAAGATTGGCTCTTAAGACATTCTCTGGGCAGCTTCCTTAGCAAGGAGCTTTTCTTTAGCCTTGGTCTTGGCTTGTGATTTTGAACCCATAATTCCGCCACCCCACTTTTTCCTATGCTCGTCGTATTTATCATTAAAATTGGCCTGAGACAACAAAAAGGATGTACAAAAAAATCAATCAACTATCGAAAGACTACTATTGTACACCTACTAAAAGATTTGAACTTTATATCACCTTGATAGCCTCTAAGATTCTGCTGAACTCCATCTTATCTTCATTCTTGACTGTGGTCAAGCACAAAACAGATGCAGTTTTCTTGTGGACAATCTATCAGAATTCGCAATAATTTAGTTCTTGAATAATTTATGCTAAAATGAATTTTAAAGCTAACAAAAAAAATTACATAATTACCGCTCCCAAGCGTGCTTTCCCCTTCACAATGCAGTATGGGATCTCCATCTTCCTGCACAAGGCTGGTAGCCAGACAACCAACTCTACTGGGTCCACGTCATGGGCAATAACCACCAATTGTGCCTTGTTCTGCAAGGAAGTTTTAATTGGACAATTGATTGGGAAACGAAATCCAACATAAGAGTGAAACTGAGGCGCAATTGAGGAAAAACAATACCTGCTCAATAAGGTAGGTCACATGGTTAAGCCCATACTTCACAACAATGGGTTTCTTACTCTCGACCGTTTTTCCTTCAGCCTCTGCCTGAGCCTTTTTCAGCAGTCTCTCCTTCTTTGCTGCTCTATCCTCAGGCCTGTACTTGAGAAGCATCTTGAACAAGTTTGATGCTGCAGATAAGTTTTACAAATAAATTCATCAACCATTTTTTTTCCATCATTTTTTTTTTACCATCAACAACATACAAATATTGTGCCAAAAGACAAAAAACTAAATCATATTACAAAAACAAGTGTTTAGTCACTTAATCACAGGACCATGCACACAAGTTGGACATACCACATGCTACGGAAGTGTTATGTACATACCTCACACAACAGTGAAAGAACAAGTAACAAAACCTTGTAACTAATAATAAAATGTACTGAATCTACAAAATATAACTAAGAAAACAATTAAAATCAGTACCAAGGTTCTTGTCGAGGGTCTTGGTGAATTGGTTCAAAGCAGGTGGGACCTTGAGCCTGAGTTTAAGAATCCTCTTCTTCCTCTGAATATTGACTTGTTTCGGCCATCTAACAAATCGGGTCAGGTCCTTCTTTGGTGGCAATGCACCTCCGATTCCAAACTGCTTCGGCCGCTTCTCGAACAGTGGATTTACTACCTTCTCCTTCAAAATAACAGAATCACAAAAACGACCCCGTCAGAATCAAACCAAACAAACTCACGAAGTAACCCTGAACATTAAGAAGAGACTGGACAAGTGGTAAAATTAAGTACCGTTTTCCTCTTCGATGCGGCGACTAGTGCTTTTACGCCTCGTTTTGGGGCCTGGAGGTTAACAAAGAGAAGAGATGTAAAATAATGTATTATCTCACCATCATCGTTTTAACAAAATAAAAAGATTATAACGGGCTTGTTGCTTAAAGAGAGAGATGTGACTCTTACTCACCATTTTGAGCAGCTGGGCTTGCGAACCAGTTCTAACGCTGCTTCGCTGCTCTGGGTATTATCAAAATGAAAGAAGAAAACGAATAAAAACCCTAAAATTCGCTCATTAAAATATCCACATTTTAGGCGCAAGTTAAACGGTTGCGTTTCAGAATATGCCCTAATTTCCTAATTCATACTTGAAACAAAATTGCATGTATTGTTTATAATTGATACAGCGAGTATTTAATAACATAAATAGATTATACGGATATAAAGGGTGCTAATTATGAAGATAAATAAATAAAGTGAAGTAGAGGAGAGTTTAGAGAGATAAGCCCAGTGACGCTTTTCTTCTTATAGGATGAATGAAGGCTAATCCTTGAATATGTGGTATTGGCCAGCCAATTAGATGTTGCCACCACTTAAGCCACATATGCATGGGACTTTTACATGGCCAGCTTATTTAACGTGGCTTACTAGCACCTCCTTCATGCTTCTAACCCGAACCACCTTGCCTTTCATCTAAGGGACGCCCTGGTCATGCTTCTGGAGATGCCCCTGTCTATCAGATTTTAAATTTGAACAAGCCTTTACCTAGACTCCAAAGATTTTCACGGTAATCTGGCATTCACCAAAAATATCTTGGGTTATAATTAATATGGATGTGTTGACGAAACGGGACTCAGGTGATTTGTCTTGTACTGCTATTTATAGAGGCTTTAATAAGATCTTTATACGTGTTTTGCCTTGCGCCCTGGCCATGATAGTGTCTTTTTTGCACAGTTATATGCCTATTGTTCTGACTATTGAGAATGCCTTCTGTAATGGTTGGCACCGAATATAATTAGAGAGTGACTCATTCGCAGTGTTATTGTGTCTCATTACTCAATATTATAACCTTCCTTGGACTCTTCACAATAAAAAGGGTTAATTGTCTTTATTTACTAAAGGAGATGAAATTTTAAGTGTTCTCATATCTATTGAGAGAGAAATTCAGTTGCCAAATCTTTAGAAAACTTGGGCATTATTCTCTAATGGTGCGTTTATTTCATGGAATGAGAATGAGCTGGAATGAGAATAGGCTGGGAATGAGAATGAGAATGGGTTGGAATGAGAATGAGACTCTAATGTTTACTTATTAAAAATAAATGAGAATAAAAATATGCTGGAATTATATTGAAGTGTTTAGTTGTCAAAATAAATAGGAACGAGTAATGGGAATGAGAATCAATTTACCAGAATACCCATAGAATTAATAATTAATAAAAAAAATTAATTTATCACTATTAACAGTATTATCATTATTGTTGTTGTTGTTGTTGTTGTTATTATTAATAAAATTAATAATAACAATAATTAATAATATTATTATTATTATTAAATGTTATTAACTTTATTATTTATTAATTATTGTTAATATTACTTTTATTAATATTATCATTATTAAAATTTATTATTATTATATTAATATTATTATATTTTATTAAATTAATTATTTTAGTTATTATTAATTACTGTTAATATTATTTTTATTAATATTATCATTATTAGCATTTATTTTTAGTATTATTATTAAATTTTATTAACTTTATTATTTTAGTTATTATTAATTATTGTTATAATAATAATAATAATAACAATAATAACAACAACAATAATGATAATATTGTTAATAATGATAAATTAATTATTTTTATTAATTATTATTTTTATTGTTAATAATGATAATATTAATAGAATAACAATAACAATAACTAATAATAACTAAAATAATAAACTTAATAAAATTTAATAATAATAATGATGATGATAATAATAATAATACTTATTATTAATGAGATTTAAAATAATAAAATTAATTGTGATTTAAATGAGGGTAATTTGGAAAATATGAAAAAATTAGAGGGATACAAAAGTAAACATATATTTCATTCTTGTTCCCTTATTTTCATTTTCAATCCTCCATGGAAATGAAATTCCCATTCCTTATTCTTAAATTGTGTGGAACCCACACATTTTATTCTCATTCCCAAATTACATTTTGCCAAGTAAACATGAGTTTTATTCTCATTCATTCATTCTCATTCCCCGAGCCCACAAGTAAACACACTATAATTCTTTTACTTGGTGGGATTGCCTATTAGTTTCTATTGAAATAACCTTTTAAAAAATACCTTAGGTTTGATCAAGTATTGTTTTGTTACTCGTAACTTTATTATTCTCTCTTTTTTGTTATTAATAAAAATTTTCTCATTAGAAAAAAAAATTGCCTTTTGGCCTATCAACGCTACTGCTCCACGTCGTTGCACCTATTTGGTCTTAGCTGGTTGATTTCTTTTTTTTTTTTTTTTTGGATACATTGGAGCTGGTAAAAACTAAGCTAAAACATAACGGGGAATAGAGGTCCCATATATATCATTATATAACCAATAACCAAGCCCATTAGGGGGGTTTTCAAAGACATAAAGACCAAGGGGTAAGGATCCAACAAGTTTCACCATGGAATCTACAGTAAAATTGGCTTCTCAATATATATGCTTTATGGTAATGAGCCATTGTCTATTCATCAGTTCCTTGATGGCAGTTATGAAAGAAAAATGTGCATTAGGCATCAAGCTAGTAGAGGAAATAAGTTGGAAGACACATTGGCTATCCAGCTCTACAATTAAATAACGAATGCCACGATCCCAAGCAATATTAAGCCCTTGAAAGAGACCCCAAAGTTCTGCAGTAGTCACCGATCCAAATTTAATGTTCATGCCAAAGCCAAACTGCCACTTTTTAAAGCAATCCTTCACCAAGCCCCCAGTGTTGGCCAGACCATTCTTTAAACGTGATCCATCAGTATTTAATTTGAAAAAAGATTCAGATGGAGCTTGCCATCCAACATCTTTGATGATCTTATTACTCTGACCAAAACTAAGAGTTGATCGTGCATCTTGAATGTCTTGAGTTCAAGATTTAATTTCAGTAATAATCTAAGTGCAACGAGGGGATTTTTGTGAGAAAAGAAACTGATTTCGCCAAAACCAAAATTTTCAAATAGCCACTTCAAATAAACATGCCCATTTATCCCCCACTTCATTAATACCAGTCTTTCCCAAGTTGAACCAGAGCCAATCACGGAGATTAAAGGAGACAAAATAATGTATGAAGTTGACTGGAATTAAAAAATTCCATATTCTCTTTGCAACAAAATAGTCCCTAAGTGCATGCATCACGTCTTCTCTCTCATGGCCACATCTTTCGCAATTCATTTTGTCCAGAATATGCCTCTTAAAAAGCTCCTCTCTAGTTTTAATTTTTTCATGCATCACTAACCATAAAAAAATTTTAACTCGTTGGGGCCTTTTCCATTGCCAATTTAATTTCCATAAATGAGCATCTTTGTTTTTATTGGAATTATTCAGAAAAAGATAAGTTGATTTAGATGTGAACTCAACTAAATATAGGAAATCCTCGCATTTGCCATCAGACGGGGGCTTGACCGCTGCAATTTAGATAAGAATTTGGTTAGGGATAAAAGTACTAATCATGTTCCAGTTCCACTGGCCTTCAGCATTCACAAAATCAACCACTCGTTTATTTATTAACTCAACTAGAATTGGCTTTGTAATATGATCTGCAATAATTATTTCTTCTGAAACCCAACGATGATGCCAAAAGTTAATTTTATTGCCATCTCCAATCGACCATCTCATGCCCTGTAACACATAATCCCAGATTCTGCTTATGCTTTTCCAAAGATAAGAACCGCACTTGTTGCTAATAGCTATAGGTATAAAGTCTGAGATAAGCCCATATTTAGATTTCAGAACCTTAACCCATAAACTGTGAGGAGAAACCAACATATTCTATCTAATTTTCATAAGCAGAGTATTATTCATATCAAAAAGATTATTCAAGCCAAGACCACTTCTAGATTTCGGCGTACAAACCATTTCCCAATTAAGTAGATTGAGTTTACGGTCTTTATTATTTCCTCCCCAAATGAATCTCTGAGAAATCTGGTCAATTTTATTTAACACTCTGTGAGGAATCTTTGTCGTTTGCATGGCAAAAATAAGAATCACTTGAATAACTGATTGAGCAAAATTAATTCTTCTAGCTAAAGAGAAATGCATTGAGTTCCACCCTGACAGCTTTTTATCAACATTGTCCACAATCTCTTAATAAGTAGCTTTGGTAACTCTTTTATAAAGCAACAGCATTCTGAGATATTTGCCAAGATTGTCCATAGTAGAGAAACCTAAATACTCGTTTATTTTCTTTGTCATAGCCTTTTTAACATTCTTAGAGAAAAAACATGAGTCTTCTGTTTACTAACCATCTCCCCTGAGCAGCTGTAGAAATTGTCAAGTACATTATTTATAATTTGGGCTTGATTACAAAAAGCCTCAACAAGAAGGAGCAAATCGACTGCAAAAAAAAAGATGTGTTAGAGGGTCACCATTATGCGAAAGACGTATGGGACACCATCTTCCATCAAACATTGCCTGATTAATTCTGTGACTAAGACGTTCAATACAAATAACAAAAATGTAGGAAGAAAGAGGATCTCCTTGTCGAAGGCCTCTAGAATGAGTGAATTCATTAGTGAGCTCCCTTTCTCACAAGATTTGCATTCTAGCCGTGGTGATGCATTCCATTGTAATTCGAATAAACTCCTGAGACAACCCACCATCTTTAAGAGTATCATGAATAAAATCCCACCAAAGTCTGTCATAAGCCTTCTCAAGGTTTACTCTAATAACCATCTGCCTAACTTTGCCCTTTTTATTTTTCATTGTGTGGATGATTTCTTGCGCCATGACAATATTTTCTGTGATATGCCTTCTAGAGACGAAACTAGTTTGAGTTAGATCAATCAAGTCATGTAAAATCTCCTTTAGTCGGTTTGCCAAAATTTTTGTGACTGTTTTGTATAGAACCAGACAAAGGCTGATAAGACGGAATAGTTTCATGTTGGTGGGGTTATTGGTTTTTGGGATAAGGACAATAAAAGTCCTGTTCAGTTCTGGAGGAAGGGGATTGCCTTCAAAAATATCACTCACAAGATCGCAAACTGAAGCACCAACCACTTTCTATTGTGTCTAATAGAAGAGAGCATGGAATCCATAAACTCCTAGAGCCTTTAATGGTTTCATTCTGAAAATAATAGCTTTTATTTCCTCACTCTAAACAGCTCTGTAGATATCAGCTATTCTGTCTTATTCAATCTTTAGAAAGGCATTTGCAATGGAGTAAAATCGAACCTCTTCATCTTTATAGTTGAAAAGTCTAGAGAAAAAATCAATGGCGTGAGTCTTAATTTCTTCCTTATCATAAATTCACTTGCCCTCACTATTTTGAATAGCATCCACTGGATTCCTTTTTCTTCTAGCAATTGTTTTACTATGGAAATAGGCTGTGTTTCTATCCCCGCAAGCAAGCCATTCACGCCTTGACTTTTGGTACCATAATAATTCCTCTTGGGATAAAATATTTTCTTCAATTTGGATTCTAGTTTAAGAAGCCATTTTGAATCAAAGGACTCTAGGGCTCTTTGAATGTCATTCAATCTTGCAAGAATTGGCTGCTTCATTTCTTCGTTTCTTCAAAGCTAACTAGCCAATAGTTAGACATGATGGCTACTCAGCCAAGGCAGTATGGTAATTAACTAAAGGATGGAACCACGTGTCTTTGTTTACTTCATACCTGCAAACAAAAATAACCAACGATGCAGAGCCACCAATATCACAACATAAATCTATTTTAGGGGAAAAGTTGAAAAAAAATTAAATAAATTGAAAAAATACAAGTTAGATAATTAGTAAAATTGCCATTACTTATTAAAAGTAGAAAAAAATAAAGGCCCCTAGCACAAGTGACTTTTAAGTAATTATATTTTAGTTAAATCAAAAAATTTAAATAAAAGACTGCATATTTATATATATATATATATATATATATATATATATATATATATATATATATATATATATATATATATATATATATATATTGTTGGAATTTTATTGGTATTTCAAAATACTAATTTTTCATATTGGAGAGAAGTGAGAGCAATCACTTTTATATTTGATTTGATATTAGTCATATGTTTAATTCAATTATAGATTAAAATTGAATAAGTTAAATCTAAATATAATTTGAATTATTCAAATTGAATTAAATTATGAGACATATGGATGACTAATTTAAATAAAATAAGGAAAGTGAATGACTAATTCAATTTGAATTAGGAAAAGGATTATAGAGGGTTTCTCTATATAAAGGAGATATAAAAAACCTTCAAGAGGTTCCAACCTCTATTACCTCTCCTTTTATTTCATGTTTCCTTCATAATTTCCTTTTGTTGTTCTACACTGTTGTTTGGAATGCAGCCTCATAACAATAGCATCATTGAATCTTGGAGATTAATCCGTATTATTTGTGTCCTTATTGCATTGGAAAATCTTCCTAGAGAGGCATAAACTTATTTTAAGAGTACTGCATTGTGCATGCCTTGACAAATTTATATGTGCTACCATGAATAATATTGAGTGAATAGTGCTATGAATAGGGCCGTATAAACAATATCTGTGAACAGTGCCCATGAACAATTACTATTCATGAAGTTTTATTCCCATGTTGAAGTTGTTATTTTGGTTGGTTTTGCAATTCAAAGAAGCAATAGCGACTCATATATCTAAGACATGCATTACTTACAAAAGGACACAGTATTGAATTTTATTAGGATTAATTTTTAGATGAATCTCGTTGTTTTTCTTAATAAAATTAACAATAAAATATGTAAAAAAGATAAAAATGCATAGAACCTACCCCCCAAAAAATAGGCTTATAAAAGAAGGATTATCCATGAAGTTATATGTTCTTCAAGAATTTATCATGGGTATGCTCTGAAGCTTGGGTATTAATCTAGTTATATCCCGATACTTCAAAATTATCATAATATGCCTTTTGAGATGAGTCATGTCTAAAATACCTTCAAATTGAAATTTGATTTCCAAATACACAATTATAGTCAAGTATCTTTATAAATACACAACTATAGTCAATTACCTTCATAAATACATGACTAATATCGAGTATCTTTATCAATATATGACTATAGTTGAGTAAATTAATATAGACACGACTGTGGTCACCCTTCATAAACGCACGACTATAGTAAAATAATGTTGAGTGTTAGAGATGCATATTTATAAAGGATAAAATCGTCATTTTACACTCTAAGCCTCACTAGCATTTATACTTTCATGTATTTAAGTTCTTCAAACTTTGATTATGTATGTTTTGTTATAATTTGAGTATTTTATAAATTTCAGAGGTATTTTAATCATTTCACAATTAACGAGAAGTCGGATAGTAAAATGGATAGCTTTTTTAAGCTCAGAATAGGTGAAAACCTTAAGAATGACATAAAAGTTAAAATTATAATTTTACAATCTTGGTGGGACTCGACTGACGTGGCATTGATCGATGACCTGAGATCGACCAGCGGATTGCATTAACCGATAATATGGCAGCATTCTAATGGATTGAAAAATATAAATGTGGTATTGACCGATGATGTGACAGTATCATATTAGACTAAAAATTGTTGATGTGGCCTTACTCGATGATGTGGCAACATATTATTGGACCTGATAATGTAATTAGATTTTGCCACGTGACATAATCCTGAGCATCCGAATTATTTTCATCAGATGGCCATGATTTACTTATTGTATTTATAAATAAGGGGCTACCCCCTAATTTGACAACTTTAAATCCAAATCTGAGCTCTATTTTCTGTAGTTTGGTAGTGTCGTTAGAGTGCACCAAATTTAAAACCTTACTACTAGTATAAATAATTAGTAAAGAGCGAGTAAGGATCGATCCCACAGAGACTATGCTAGTTATATTTATTATCAACTCTAAAGCAAAATTTAAAATAAAATAATAATAAGAATAATAATAAGAATAATAATATAAATTAATCTAACTAAAGAAAATGCCAATTATAAATAAAAAGGGAGGTTTTTGAATTTTTAACTAAATAGCAAGAAATAAAGAAATTAAAACTACGAAAATAATAATTTAATAATAAAAACTCGAATTAAAGGATAAAGAAATAATAATGGGAAAAACTTTGGTCAAAGGATCATTCGCCACCACCAAACATGCACATAATATATTAATTCTATCATCAATTTATATTGAAACTATCAACCGTAGACAACAATAAGCTCTGTTAATCTCAATCTTTCCTTAGTGTGTCGTTAGGCGAAATAAGCTCTTCACCTAATCTCTAACCATTAAATAATTTAAAACAAGCTCTTTAAATTTAAGATAATGGAAGCATTAAACAAAGAAAGATATTAGGTTGATCTAGGCAATAAACACACAAGCTCGGATTATTTAACCTAGGTTATGTTCTCCAATTGAAATCACTGATTCCAACTCGCTACTAATAATTAAAATATCAAGACAATTACGGATCAAGAATTTTAATCTAGCAATAGAAATTATTCAAGTCCTATCTAATTGGCCACTCAAACAAGACAAGAATAAAATCATAAACATTAATTATGGAAGAACATAAACAATTCCAATTAAATAAATTGAATGATAGAAATTAAAAATTAATCATATGACATGTTTGGGATTTTGAATTCACCCTCAACCAAATAGAAAATCTAGCCTAACATAATTAAATTGGGAATAAGAGAATTAATAAAACCAATCATGGAGATTAATTCACACGGCTGCAACTTTTTCTTCAATTCCTTTCGGCTGTAAATTCTTTCTTTGTGTGTGTGGCTGCCGAATATCTCCTCCTCTCCCTCTTATTTGCTGAGACTTTCAGTTTGCTTTTCTCCGAAATCTTTTGTTGCTTCCGTTTTTCTTTTCCTCCGGCGGCTCTCTCTTGCAAAAGCCAAAGTTCGGCTTTTATATTCTCCAAAAATGGGCCACCGACCTTGTTATTCCTTAAGCCGAAAGGCTTGGCCTCTTAATTTTCTTTACCCTCCCTCACGTGCTCACCAATTAAGCTTGCACTAGGACTCCTTTTTTTCATTTATAAAAGCCAAGTGGGGTCCCTTCTTAAAGCTAAAATCAATTTCTCTTGTTTGTCAGCATGTGCATGATGAATTAACTTGCTGAATTCGGTTCCTTGGCTTGATTTCCACGTCTAATGCCTTCCAAAAATCAACTAATCTTTAATGCTTCCAAAATTGAGCTCTTTTATGTCTTTTTATCCAAAATTTTCAATTGATTCCCTATTTAATAAAATAATACAATTAATTATAACTAGAATATTTAAGAACAAAAATAAGAAAAAGATGAAGAAATTAATATTAAAATATATATAAAATATGCACTTATCAAATTCCCCCATACTTACCCTTTGCTCGTCCTCGAGCAAACCTAGAGCAAAAATGAAAAGAAAATCTAAACTAGTCCACTTTCGTAGGAAATCACGATTGCATTTAGCGTATGCAACAAGCCTTTAAACCCCTAGGCGGCCCTAGTGGACGAGTTATAGTCTCGTGAGGGCTTCAAAATGATGATACCCACAAACATCTTTTTTTTTTTTAATAGCAGAAAAAAAAGAAAAGACTTTAAAATAAAACTAGCCTCAAAGATTGCATAAGTCATATAGCTCAAAGAAAATTTCAAATATTATCGAAGTTCTAACTTTAACTCAATAGTCAATCTCATCTCTCTTTTGATTCTCATAGTGTGTGTGTGTGAATCAATTCAATCAAAATCCTTTCTCAAAATCTTCAATGTCAACAGCCTTTGCTTTGAATAAAGAAAAGAGTAGGTCAAACTAATCTTATCATCTTGATCTCCAAATTTGTTTTTGTTTTTTTTTTCACAGGCATTTGTGTGCTTTTTTTTTTTTTTTTAGTCAGGAGCTTTCACTCTACCCCTTAAGGTAGCCTTCTTCTCATGGTAGATTATCCTCTACATACTGGTGGTACATAGGCCCAAATTACTCAAAGATAACTTCACTCTTAAGGGTTATAGGTAGCTATTTCTGACTATGGTGCCTGTGTAGACTACACTGTATTGTAGAGATAAGAATCAAGACAAACAGTCATTTACTCAATCTAAAATTCTCAACTCAGGCTGCATCAATCTCAAATTCTAAGTCAAAACTTATGAAAGAATTGATATTAGTGCTCATGCTTTAAAGAATCTTAATTAAGAGGAAATCAACACAAGAATCAAGTATAAACTAAGGTAATATTCAACCCTTTCTAAGAACCATATTCATTGTCAATCAAATTCTTATCATTGGCTAATATTCAGAACAATGATTTTTTTTCTTTTTTTTTGTTTGTTTTTTTTTTTTAAAAAAAAAACAAAGCAAAGCAAACTAAGTTCTAAATCCACCCCCCCACACTTAATTCTTACATTGTCCTCAATGTAAGCCTAAGCTAACAAAAGAAGAAAACATGGGGAAGTGAGATGAGACACACAAACAGAAACAAACAAAATTCAACACAGAGTGAATAAAGGAAATGAGAATGAAAGGGAGAAAGATCAAATCTGTTATGGCGTGCTCTCAAAATCTTTTCTCCAACCATTGGGTTGCCTCCCAGTAAGCGCTTGGTTTATTGTCCTCAGCCTGACATGGTTCTCAAGTTTCACTCATCAACGTACGCAGGTTCATAGAGTGGAGCCTCATCTACATTGAGTGTCTGAAAGTTTTCATAGTAAGGCTTCAACCTATGACCATTTACCTTGAACTCTTTGCCTGTCTTTAAGCTCCTGATCTCAACTGCACCATGAGAAAAAACGTTAACAATAACAAAAGGCCCAACCCATCGAGAACGTAATTTACCTGGAAACAACTTAAGGCGAGAATGGAATAGCAAAACTTTTCATCCAACTTTGAAATTCTTTCTCAAGATCTGCTTATCATGAAAAGCCTTAGTCTTTTCTTTATAGATTCGTGAATTCTCATAGGCATCATTTCGAATTTCTTCTAATTCTTGCAATTGGAGCTTTCTGTGTTGTCCAGTGGCATCCAGTTCCATGTTACATTGTTTCACAGCCCACCATGCTTTATGTTCAAGTTCCACTGGAAGATGACAAGGTTTACCATATACCAACCTGTAGGGTGACATACCAATAGGCGTTTTGTATGCAGTTCTATATGCCCAAAGTGCATCATCAAGCCGTAGGCTCCAGTCCTTTCTATTCGGATTAACTGTCTTTTCAAGGATTGATTTCACTTCCCTATTAGACACCTCAGCTTGCCCACTAGTTTGTGGATGGTAGGCTGTGGACACTTTGTGAGTGATGTTGTACTTTCGAAAGAGTGCTTCTACTGACCTGTTACAAAAGTGAGTGCCTCTATCGCTGATAATTGCCTTCGGTGTTCCAAACCTTGCAAAGATGTTACACTTTATAAAATCTACCACAACTTTAGAATCGTCAGTTCGGGTGGCTTTTGCTTCCACCCATTTTGAAACATAATCAACCGCAAGAACAATATAGAGATTACCAAACGAAGACGGAAATGGTCTCATGAAATCGATGCCCCAAACATCAAAAATCTCAACTATAAGAATGAGAGATTGTGACATTTGATTTCGAGGTCCCAAATTACCTGTTCGCTGACAACGATCACAAGATTTGCAAAACAAATATGCATCCTTAAATAGTGATGGCCAATAAAAACCACTTGCAAGTACCTTAAGGGCTGTTCGCTTTGGTCCAAAATGTCCTCCACAAGCCAGAGTATGACAAAATGTGAGAATAGACGAAAATTCAGATTCGGGTACGCACCTTCTAATAATTTGATCAGAACAATGCTTCCACAAATATGGCTCATCCCACACATAGTACTTTGCATCACTCTTGATCTTGGCCTTTTGTGCACGGGTTAGCTCTTAGTACTATCCTGGTAACCAAGTAATTGACAATATCTGCATACCAAGGAATAACTGTACCTACCTGTAATAACTGTTCATCTGGAAAGTTCTCATGCAATGGGAGTGCATCTTCGTTATAGGTAAGCCGACTCAAATGATCTGCCACCAAATTCTCAGAACCTCTCTTATCTAGAATCTCTAAGTCAAATTCTTGCAATAGAAGTATCCATCGAATAAGGCGCGGTTTGGCATCCTTTTTGGTGAGCAAGTACCTAATAGCTGCATAGTCAGAGTAAACAATTACCTTAGATCCAATTAAATAAGAACGAAATTTCTCTAAGGCAAAGATAACTGCTAAAAGTTCTTTCTCTGTGGTGGAGTAGTTGAGTTGTGCATCATTCAATGTACGGGAGGCATAGTAGATGACATGAGGAAGCTTGCCCACACGCTGGCCCAACACGGCTCCAACAGCATAGTCACTGGCATCGCACATGATCTCAAATGGTAAATCCCAGTTCGGTGGTTGAATCACAGGGGCTGATGTCAAAACCTCTTTTAACTTCTCAAATGCTCTTTGGCACTCATCATTGAAGTCAAAAGTTGCATCCTTTTGAAGTAAGTTGCAGAGGGTAATGCGATCTTAGAGAAGTCCTTGATAAACCTACGATAGAAACCTGCATGACCAAGAAAAGAACGAACCTCTCTCACGCTAATGGGAGGTGGTAAGGAACGAATAAGATCTATCTTAGATTTATCAACTTCAATTCCCTTTTCAGAAATAATATGGCCTAATACAATACCTTGATTAACCATAAAATGACATTTTTCCCAATTAAGCACAAGGTTAGTGTCAATGCATCGTTTAAGCACAAGTGTAAGGTTATCTAAACATCTATCAAAAGAATCACCATAAACCGTAAAATCATCCATAAATACCTCAATGATATTCTCCACATAATCAGAAAAATACTCATCATGCACCTTTGGAAAGTGGCAGGAGCGTTACAAAGACCAAATGGCATGCGTCGGTAAGCAAATGTGCCAAAGGGGCATGTGAAGGTTGTTTTCTCTTGGTCTTCCGGAGCGATAACAATCTGATTATAACCTGAGTAACCATCAAGAAAACAATAATGAGAATGACCACTTAACCTTTCAAACATTTGATCAATGAATGGCAGAGGAAAATGATCCTTGCGAGTGGCTGCATTCAGTTTACGATAGTCAATGCAAACTTTCCACCCAGTTTGAACTCTTGTTGGTACAAGCTCGTTTTCTTCATTCTTGACCACTGTGATGCCTGATTTTTTTGGAACTACCTGCACAGGACTTACCCATTTACTATCAGAAATTGGATAGATAATCCCCACATTAAGGAGTTTCAGTATCTCCTTTTTTACGACTTCCATCATTGGTGGATTAAGGCGGCGTTGTGCATCTCTTGTTGGTTTAGACCCTTCCTCTAGTAAAATGCGATGCATACACATGGAAGGACTAATTCCTTAATATCGGCAATGGTCCACCCAATCGTTTGTCTTGTGATCCCGAAGCACCCCGATTAGCTTTTCTTGTTGAATCAAGTGAGGGTTTTAGCAATTATGATGGAAGTGTCTCATTCTCACCCAAGTAAATATATTGCGGGTGCTCGGGAGTGGCTTAAGCTCTAAGGTAGGTGCCTGCACAACTGAAGGTAAAAGTTTCTCGTTTAATAAAGACAATTCAAGATAAGAAATATTATACCCATTGGTGCGTAATGTGATTTGCTCCATCTAAGATTGCCATAGCTTCTTCTACCCCATCATCCAACTTTATCAAATTTGCCTGATCCTTAGAATTATCTTTCGTAAGATTTTTGCTTATGGCAATTTCAAAGTTTGTCATTAGGATAATTCAAAGAAATCCTGCACCAAAGTATTAATATCATCTATGGCAAAAACAGAATGTACATCACTAGGATACCTCATTGCCTCAAAGATATTGAAGCGGATCACTTCACCATCGAATTCCATTGTGAGGTTCCATCGTGAACATCAATCTTAGTTCGGGCCGTGTCTTAAGGAATGGTCGCCCCAACGAGAATAGGAGTGGGATTTGGCGACAACTCATCCTCCATTTCAAGGATATAAAAATCAGCTGGAAAGACCAATTCATTGACCTGCACAAGAACATCTTCCACAACCCCTTTGGGGTAAGTATTAGATCTATCAGCCAATTGAATAATTATACCAGTTTCTTCCATTGGACCTAAATTCAAAGAGTTATAAATCGAATATGGCATAACATTAATTGAGGCCCCTAAATCTAGCATACATCTTTCGAACTGGTATTGCCAATAGTGCAGGGGATAGTAAAAGTACCTGGATCCTTGCACTTAGGAGGAAGTTTTCTTTGAAGTACAGCAAAAACATTCTCTCCTACACTTACCTTTTCGTTACCGCTCAACTTTCGCTTGTTACTACATAATTCCTTCAAAAACTTTGCATAACGCGGCACTTGTTTAATTGCATCAAGTAGAGGAATATTTACCTCTACTTTACGAAAGGTCTCAAGAATCTCTTTTTCTTGCTCCTCTTTCTTGGATTGTTTAAACCTACTAGGAAATGGTGGAGGAATAGAAAGAGTCTTAATTCGCGGTGAAGGGACACTTACCTGGCCAGATGGGTCAACTGGCAATGCTGAGTGAGAGTCATCTTTCCTTGTTAAAGAAGGAGCCTCAGGGGAGGGATTGGTCAAAGAGTGCGATGATGTTGTAGGGTCTTTCGATGGCTTAGCTAATACTGGTTCCAACTGCTTTCCACTCCTCAGAGACATAGCACTAGCATTCTCCTTTGGATTAATTTCTGGTTGAGAAGGTAACTTTCCTGAAGTTCTAGCCTCTATCCTACTCATAGATGTGGCCAGTTGGCCAATTTGATTCTCTAAATGTTGGAGTTGTGTCTGAGTAGTCTGTTGGAACTACATAGAGTTAGTAGCGAGAGCTTTTACAAGATCTTCCAAAGACGTACCTTGATTTTGAGGAGGTGGAGGTGGCCGAACTTGGTAAGGTTGTTGTACCCGCTGTTGGGGGTAGCCCGGTGGTCGAGACGGTGCCATATTAGGAATACCTTGTTGTTGGTTTCCATACCTAAAATTAGGGTGATCCTTCCACCCTTCATTGTAAAAATTAGAGTAGGGATCATACCTTTGTCTTGGTTGGCCTAGGAAACCCTCAACTGCATTAGCTTGCTCATGCGAACCCTCTTGGAGAGTTGGGCACATATCAGTCACATGCCCGACTATGGAACAAACGCCACACGATCTCACCTGTTGCCCTAGAGCTAATTGTTGCACCAAAGAAGTAAGATTTGAAACTTGTTGTTCTAGAGAAGTAGTACTTACCTCATTGACTCGCTTAGGTGGTGGCAGTGGATCGTTCCTGGTGTTGAACTGTTGGGAATTAGCTGCCATGTTAGCAATGAGATTCGGGGCCGCTTTCGGTGTCTTATCCACGAGTGCTCCTCCACTAGCGGCATCAATCATACTCCTATCCATAGGCAGTAGACCCTCATAAAAGTATTGAATAAGGAGCTGATCACTTATTTGATGGTGGGGGCAACTAGCACATAACTTTTTGAATCGTTCCCAATAGTCGTAAAGGGACTCCCATTATCTTGCTTTGATTCCACAAATTTCTTTTCGAATCTTTGTGACTTTTGATGGGAAGTATTTCTCCAAAAATAGCTGACGCATCTCATTCCATGTAGTGATGATCAGGAGGAAGATAGTACAACCATTCCTTGGTGAATCCGCCAAAGAGAATGGGAAGGCCATTAGTTTAACTTGTTCTTGAAACCCCTTTGGTTTCATTGTGGAGCATACCACATGGAACTCTTTCAAGTGCTTATTTGGGTCCTCTCCTGCAAGACCATGAAAAGTAGGAAGAAGATGAATCATCCCGATTTGAGTTCAAAGTTTACCCGAGGGTTTGGATTCTCAATGCATAAAGGTTCTTTGGTCCAAGTTAGGAGCGCCAACTCTTTAAGTGTTCGGTTGTTGTTCGAGCCATTGGTTCGGGGTTCGGGCGCTTGGCTCTGTCTTCGTGAGTGGAATGTGGATGGCAAAATCGAGTTCGAATGTGATGAGGTTGCTCTAAGTTGTTCGAGTTTCAATCGAATGTCCTCTATGCTCATGAAAATCTAAATATAGAACAAAAAAAATAGGTAATTAAAATAAAATAAATAAATAAAATGAGAAAATAAAATAAAATGAGTGATAATAAACAAACTAGACGCTAGTCCCCAAGACATGGCGCCAAAAATTTGGTAGTGTCGTTAGAGTGCACCAAATTTAAAACCTTACTACTAGTATAAATAATTAGTAAAGAGCAAGTAAGGATCGATCCCACAGAGACTATGCTAGTTATATTTATTATCAACTCTAAAGCAAGATTTAAAATAAAATAATAATAAGAATAATAATATAAATTAATCTAACTAAAGAAAATGCCAATTATAAATAAAAAGGGAGGTTTTTGAATTTTTAACTAAATAGCAAGAAATAAAGAAATTAAAACTACGAAAATAATAATTTAATAATAAAAACTCGAATTAAAGGATAAAGAAATAATAATGGGAAAAACTTTGGTCAAAGGATCATTCGCCACCACCAAACATGCACATAATATATTAATTCTATCATCAATTTATATTGAAACTATCAACCGTAGACAACAATAAGCTCTGTTAATCTCAATCTTTCCTTAGTGTGTCGTTAGGCGAAATAAGCTCTTCACCTAATCTCTAACCATTAAATAATTTAAAACAAGCTCTTTAAATTTAAGATAATGGAAGCATTAAACAAAGAAAGATATTAGGTTGATCTAGGCAATAAACACACAAGCACGGATTATTTAACCTAGGTTATGTTCTCTAATTGAAATAATTGATTCCAACCTACTACTAATAATTAAAATATCAAGACAATTACGGATCAAGAATTTTAATCTAGCAATAGAAATTATTCAAGTCCTATCTAATTGGCCACTCAAACAAGACAAGAATAAAATCATAAACATTAATTATGGAAGAACATAAACAATTCCAATTAAATAAATTGAATGATAGAAATTAAAAATTAATCATATGACATGTTTGGGATTTTGAATTCACCCTCAACCAAATAGAAAATCTAGCCTAACATAATTAAATTGGGAATAAGAGAATTAATAAAACCAATCATGGAGATTAATTCACACGGCTGCAACTTTTTCTTCAATTCCTTTCGGCTGTAAATTATTTCTTTGTGTGTGTGGCTGCCGAATATCTCCTCCTCTCCCTCTTCGCTGCTGCAGACTTTCAGTTTGCTTTTCTCCGAAATCTTTTGTTGCTTCCGTTTTTCTTTTCCTCCGGCGGCTCTCTCTTGCAAAAGCCAAAGTTCGGCTTTTATATTCTCCAAAAATGGGCCACCGACCTTGTTATTCCTTAAGCCGAAAGGCTTGGCCTCTTAATTTTCTTTACTCTCCCTCACGTGCTCACCAATTAAGCTTGCACTAGGACTCCTTTTTTTCATTTATAAAAGCCAAGTGGGGTCCCTTCTTAAAGCTAAAATCAATTTCTCTCGTTTGTCCGCATGTGCATGATGAATTAACTTGCTGAATTCGGTTCCTTGGCTTGATTTCCACGTCTAATGCCTTCCAAAAATCAACTAATCTTTAATGCTTCCAAAATTGAGCTCTTTTATGTCTTTTTGTCCAAAATTTTCAATTGATTCCCTATTTAATAAAATAATACAATTAATTATAACTAGAATATTTAAGAACAAAATAAGAAAAAGATGAAGAAATTAATATTAAAATATATATAAAATATGCACTTATCATAGTTCTTACTCTATCTTGTATTTTCTGTAATTTTAATAAAATTATCATTTTACCCTTAGTTCAAATGTAAGTGGCTAATTTAATTTCTAGCTTAGGTTGAAGCCTCAACATAATTCATGGACTTAATTTGATAAGTTTATTTTCTTTTCTTCTCTAATTTATGTGGTTGTTTTGATTCATTGTTGATAGACACTGTATCTGATCTACATTTTGCACGGTATGCCAATTCCCTAGTGAAATATTATTACTATTTGACACAATGAGCATTTTACACAATATTTATTAAAAAGAGACTCCCCTATACTATTTCTAGGTCATTTTGACTCAGTATTGACAAAGTGTATCTAAATTATTTAGTAGACTGTCTTACTACATTGTCAACAGAAGGATTATTATCATCTAGCACAATGTGTAATTGACACCAAACTTAGTAGAAAATTATTACCCTCTAGCATACTGAGTGTTTGATACCATATTTATTAGAGAAATGCTTATGAGAAATGGAAATACCCTCTCATAAATTAATTGGAACTAAAAATGAATATTAAGTCTATAGTAAAGTGTTGAGTCTGAATCTAGAGACTTAAATATTTTATTTGAATTATTTTTATCCTTAATTTATTTTCGCCATTTTTATTTTAAATCTTAGTATTGCTCAAAAATCATCTCCAGCCAATTCACATACACACGTAGAAAATTAACCAAACATATAATTAAATCTAACTCTTTGTGGGATCGACACTTCTCACTGTAAATCTATACTATAAAATCTGAGTAAATTCTATTGTATATAAAAAGTTTGCACAAAAAGTAACCTCATAAATATGTGACTGTAGTAGAGTAACTTTGTGTATACACTAGCGTAGTCGCATAATTTTATAAATACACAACTGTAATCGAATAAATGGATAGAGAACAAAAACTACCTAAAACACTAATCACAATAATAACACAATCAATATAAGTGTCAACACATCAAACTTCAATATATCAAACAACAAAAGATTCTTTACATCAAGCAATATAGGTTTAATATATTTTAAAATCATAAATAAATTTTAAGAGAGCACAAGTTGCTACTCAATCATCATAATCAATTTAGTTTGGGGGGTCCAACACTGAGGATAAAGTGCCCAAGCTGATATGGCTAGGGATGGCAATGGGCACCGCCCGCAGCGGGTTTGCCATTACCAAACCCAAACCCGCACAAAATTTAAATTACCAAACCCACCCGCAACCCGCAGCGGGTTTTAATTTTTTTAAGAAAACCCACCCGCAGCGGGTTTAATATATAAATTTATAATAATAACCTCAAATTCCATATAACATACTCAATTTTATATTTAAACAATGTAAATGAAAAATTAAAATTTCAACATCAATCCAACACAAATTCTCAAATTTAAGTATAAATTACACAAATCCATTTAAAAAACACAAACTAATATCTAAAAATAATAATTACATTTCATATTAACATTTAAAACAAGCTCCAAGAGAAGATATTCATTTCATTCATTACCATAAGCACCCATCCAACATGATGCCTACAATAATAATTAAGATTAATATTTTCAAATACTAACTCGAAGAAAAAAATTATAATAATAAAATAAGTCATGTATTAAATTAAAGAAAAATAATACATACAAAATTATAATAGATATATAATAATCTATTAATTACATTATTTTCTTTATATATTTTTAGATTAAAATTTTTAGATTATTTTCTTTATACATTTTTAGATTTAAATTAAATTAAAAATATTTGAAAAAAGCATTGCGGGTTTGGTGGATATCCATGCGGGTATCCATCGGGTATAAGATAAATACCAAACCCACCCGCATCCATGTGCGGGTTTTAGTTCACAATACTAAACCCGCCCGCAACGGGTAAAATTACCCACAGCGGGCGGGTTTTGGCGGACGGGTTTGGGCGGGTTTGCGGGTATAATTGCCATCCCTAGATATGGCATTTTTATTTGTCGTGAACACTTTATAGTCTAGTTTTGAATACCCATTAGTTTGCTCCAAATTACACTTGGCCTATGTATCATAAACCACTTATCAGCTCTATTTGAAAGCAATATAAGCCATAAAATCTAGCTTATCCAGCTGCAAAATAAAAAAGTATAAACTTGTCAACTAACTATTACAAATATTAAAGCAATTAAGATAATTACATACTAAAATGGACAAGTTTTATTCAAGTTTAAACATTTACCTCTAACATATGGCTCTATATATTCTTATGGATAGGCATATGGCCCGAAGCTAGGGTAAACATTAGCAATAAGTGTCACCAAATACTATTTTCACTTGTAGGTAATACAAAGAGGGATCTTCACTTAGCTCCAATAATTGTTTCCTCTACAAATAATCTATATCATCATCTGTTATAATTAGAATGGGCTGCATTAGATTGGATGTTTTAAGCTTGATGAACTTCATTTTAATGTCAAATTTAGAAATATCAATTTAAATGACTTGAGATACTCTTTCCATCAATTGTGTATATGTTGTAGAGCGTGATGCCATGATTCGTCTTATCTCTATACAATCAAATCTATAATAGTCGTTTTGCTCAATAATTCACCATGAAACATAACAAGCACAAGTACTTAGTGTTGGCAAAACCTCGGGCTGGGTCTGGGTATTGCAATAACCGGACCTGGACCGGTCCCTGCCTGGATGCAGCCGGTCTGGGTCCGGGCCGGGTTTTAATCCGGGTACCCAAATTTTATATTTTTTAATATTATATGTGTATATATTTTTTATTTTTTGGTAATTTTATAAGTTTTAAATTTATTTCAATAAAATTTGACATGAAAATATAAACTTTAAGTGTTTAAAACTATATATATATATATATATATATATATATATATATATATATATATATATATATATATATATATATATATATATATATAAAATAAATGAGTCAAATAAATATAAATATTTAAAATAATATATATTTTATAATTTTTTTTAATAAAATTCAGGTTCTGGGTCTATCAAGTGATGCCCAAGACCGATCCGGTTTCATTACCCGACAACAACGCCCAGGTACGGTGCGGGTCCGGACCGGACGGGTATTTTTGCTACCGCTACACGTACTGAAGTTATTTCTATAATAGTACAACACATAATTATTATAATAAGTGTAAAAGGAAATCATACAATACATATAATAGTACGTGGAATCGTCTGCCCATTTACGCAACAATAGTCATGTAACTTGTTGAAATACGATTGTAATCTAATAAATAGTGAGAGGACATATTTAGTGAAAAAATTCATTTTTTGCATTAATAGAATGTTAAGGTATCATAACAACTGAAATATTCTACCTATTTATACGAGTTTATACATACACGACTATAGTCGTATAAAACGAGTGCAATACAAAATTTTTTTATTTTAAAATTTGAGGACAAAATGAGATTTCAACAAATGTAGTTAGAAAATTCATTATATAATAGTAATATGATGCAAATGTAATAAAAATATAAGTTGTTTTATTGTTTATCATAAAGTAAACAAAACCTTAAAAACAATATAATGTGAAGAAGATGCATAAATAACCCATGAAATAAATGTAAAGTTTAAAAAACCTTATTAAAACACATCTAGTTGCAAACTAAAATTTTAACACATTGGCTGTTCATAAGTTCTTTAAAGAGTGTTTTTTAGTGATTTTTTGTAATGGAATGAGTGAAATTGTAAGAATGAGGGAAGCTTTAGTGTGGGTTTTATATTTCTCTTTTAGGGGTATTTTAGTCAATATATAATTTAAAAATGCATATTTACATAATTATCAAGTATGAGGTATAAGTAAATAAATAACCTTGTTTTGGGATATATTTAATTAAAAACCCTTATATTCTTATTAAAATTTATGCTGGTTTGTATTAATTGTGTTTCAAAACTCTCTCTTACTTTCGTCCTTTCTATGCAGTGGCTTAACAAATGCACAACGCTCTACAACTATGCCATCTACCTTCATCGCTTGACACCTAGTTCTATCACCACCCTGCTGTGCAACACCACTGTTGTGCCTGCCCTTCACGTTTTTTCTTCTCTCGCTTAGTACTCTATGATGCTACACCACCACGCCATCTTTCTTTGTCATGTGATAGCCAGCTCCACCATCATCCCACTACGTAACACTACTGTCATGCCTGCCCTTCACTATCTGAATCATCAAGCCACAAGTTTGATTTTGAATTTTGGTTTAATTTTAGGTTTGATTTCTAAATTAGGGTTTTTTTTGTTTTACATTTAGTAATGTGTTGTTATAATCATTTTTTCCATTATAGTCAATCTAGTTTATTACCCTATGAGTAGTTGTTGCCTCCTTAATTATTACCCTATGAGTAGTTGTTGCCTCCTTAATTACCTGAAACTGTTGTCTGATTTTCATATCCATAAATCTAAGAAATTATGTATGGATTCCAAAGGTGCATTCTTTTGACTAAATAGTCCAATGAATCATACTTATTTCTTTCTAGTTATGTTTTTTTGGATGTAATTAAAGTGTATTCATGTTGATTTTAGAGATATTGATTTCTCAACTTTTGCATTATACTAAGAATAAGTAATATTTGTTGTTTCCACATTATAGTGGCTTAGAGAAATTGAAAGGAAACCTGAAAAGGCAGTTCCTAATCGTAATAATGTAGTGAAACCTAATCAATAGAAAGGAAGGTTGACTCACTTCAGTCTTGGCAGAAATTCTACTATCTACAATGGACAAAATGCATGCAAGGTACCTTTTGGCATTAGTGGGCGTAACAGTAAGCCTTTGGACAAATGCTATTACGTCATTGTTTTTTGTTTATGAATTCTAATGTATATACATTGACTATTTTGAGATAAAAAGCATCAATATTTTGAGATATTCTCTATAAATGCAGAACATTAGGTTTCAGAGACAAAAATAACTTGATTATACTTTATCTAGGTATTAAGAATTACTTTGAGCAATAGATTAGCAAAAGTGCATGGATTTTATTCCAAGCGACTTTTCTCCGACGAGTAACATTATTTTTCTAGTTGATATCTGAAGGCATTTTATTTTATTTTATTTTGTCAACAATGCATTCTACTTTGAAGCATATTACTATAACTTTAAGTCTGCGATTTAGAAAAATATTGACAATACTCATCCATACCTGTTACTTTGAGGTAAGCATGGTTGCTCTTATCAGCTTTTGAAATACCTTATTTAGTATAGAAATTTTTCTCTCTTTTGTTTATTGTCTTTATACTTGTTTTTTAAAACATGACATATTATAAAATATCACATGTTAGTGGCTGGATTACTAATCTTGAACAAATAATTGGAAATGATATACATAGATTTTGCTCAAAGTTAAGTGAACTAGTATAGGCTGACTTAATTACAGTTACTGGTGGTCTGCTTTAACTTGATGACTTTGCTCTTATACTAACCCAAAATACGTTTTCCGCATATTGGTAAATTTTATCTCATGTCTTGTATATTCATAAGGTCGATATCATTTTGTTATCACTAATTTTTTTTACAACAACTTATGTCTTATATGGCTTAGTATGATAAATGTTGCAGTTTGTAGTTCTCCACTTAAATTAATGCTTTCTACTAGGCATATGTATTGGGTGTTGGAACCATAATTAGAAACTTTGTCCCGCTTTTGGGAAATTAATATCCAAAGAACAACAATTAGAAAAGGAATATTGACAACTTCATTCTCTTTAAAGGACCCATGCAATATAACATTTATGGTGGCAAAAACAAAAAAGAATCTCATATTCAAAAGAAGTTAAAGGGTCTCACTAGGCATATATGGGTTGTCCTTAATGATCGTTAGTGCTTTCACATAATTTATGACACCTTATTGATGTATTATGACTCAAGACCTTATGATCATTGTTTTAATACTGTAGTCCGATAAAGAAGCAAGCGGTTAGATTGTTTAACACAACCTACATTGTTGGTGATTGTGTTACAATTATTCTATCACAATTATTTTTTTACTATGTCGTATTATATACAAACTTTTATACTTTCATCCTAAGATGGCTTTTAAATGAATCTTGTATATCTAACTATTTATTTATGTTTTGATAGTTTTTAGAGGTTGTTCAATTGAATTATTTGCTTAAATCTTTATTTGACAAGTTTTATATTCAAGAAGTGCTGAAAAAATAAATGTTATGCTGTTCAAAATTTTAGAATTTGTTAGTTTTACATATTTTATATGAAGAATTATGAATTTTTTTTACATTTGTAATAAAAAAGAATTTGTATAAAAATTCTAAAATTTAAGACCTATATTTAATATTTTTGTAAGTATTAATAAATATTATTTTTCAAATATATAATTTAAATCAATTAACAAAATAACTAATATAGTAAGTGCAACACCAAATGTTGTTGAAAATTAATACAGTATAGTGTAATATCAAATGATATACAACATCATTATAACAAAATGCTAAACTAATACAACATAATACAATAAACATGCACTAAAATAATGTAATATGAAGTGATACAATACAGTGTGCTAATATACTATATTAAGGCATACTACATTTAGTTGAAATGCAATACTATATTTGATATAGTATAAACCATGTTATATAAGATAACATTATTTAAATTTATTAATATTTGAGGGTTTTATTATTAATTTTTGAAATTAATTTTAAATAATTATTTTTATACATTAATTTTTATAATTTAAAAATGATTTAGTAATATACTATTATTAAATAAAAAAATAGAGTAATTATGTTGTATTATTAATAATATTAAATTATAATATTATTTTATAAACATATATGAGTTATAATAATATAGTATAATCATATTATAATATAGTATATTTAGTATTATATTGTAAAAATATATTATTGTACAATTATATAATATAACAAAATATAATATAATTTATATTATTAAACAATATAAAAAGATTTCATGTAATGAAAGTAAAATAATTTATTATCATTTATTTATCAAATATTTAAATATAAATTAATAATTAATAAATTTAGATTTAGTATAATTTATGCTAATTAAATTTAAATAATTATATTTAAAACATGAACAGTGTATTTTTAAAATGTATATTAAATAATTTTAAAAACAATTATGGTTCTATTATTACTAATATTTCACATACATCTCATCAGGCTTGCAAGATAATGATCAACCAAAACTATAAATAAATAAAAGCATAAAGTTATTAAAGGAAATAGGTGGGCTCGCAAGCATGCTTAAAGCCAGCTGATTTGAGATTTTTATTACTATAATTTGAAACTAGCGAACATTTGTGATTCCTCAAATAGTGAGGTTATTTATATTTTAAAAATAATTTCGAGAACTTTATTATCATATACATTAATTTATTAAGTTTAAAAAATTAAGTTTTATTTGTTACACTCTTTAAAATGCTGAAAAAATCTTACTTAAACTAGTTAAATTAATTTATTCAAAAAACCAATCAAATTAGTTAGCACATTTAAAATGAATTAATAACAATTTAGTACATACAATCATGGAATTAGATTATATTCTAAACAAAATCTCTTATATAAGTTTTTGTTATTAGTTTTTGTCTATTAAACAATATGTTCAATATTGGTTTTCATAACCCAATTTTTTTAACCTGACAATTGTAAAAAAATAATGCCCATTTGGCCCAAAAATTAAAAAAAAAAAATCAGAAGAAGAAGTAGACAAAGAAAAAGAAGGAGACTTAAAAAAAAAGGAACAAGAAGAAGTAGAAGACTACAAAAAATACTTTTTTTAAAAAAAATAAAAAGTAAATGTATGTTTAAAATATATTAAAAGTATTGATTTGCTTGTTGTTTTACTAAATATTGTTTAAAAATTGGAAATAAAATTTTTAAGGCTTATGATAAGAGAATTATATATTGAATTGAATAATAAATGTGCTATATGAGTGTTCACAAAATTATATTATATTAATTTATAAGAGAGAGTTCTTATTACCAATTTATATTATGGATATTTTTGTAATAATTTGTTAAAATAAAAGTGTTCAGAATAATTTTTAAAGTACAAATCTCTCCTATTATCAGATTCTTATTTATCCCATTTTAAACAAAATAAATTAATCAGATGCAAAGCAAAAGGGTGCAATTTCTTAAAACGGGGATGTTTAGGACTAAGACTCCACTTAATATAACTTCTTTAAATACAACTTAATCTAAGTAGAGCTTCTACCCAAAAAGATTAGTTGTTTAATTGTTAATAAGAGATTTTGTAAAATATTGTAAAATTACTTTAATAAGCAAGTATTTAAAGTTATATTATAAAAGAAATAAAATAAAAATATAAAATAAATAATAAGCATCTTAAACAATTTAACCTTTTAAAAAAAATTTCAACTTTGATTCTAAAAAATCTAAAATTTTAGTTTTTATTATTAGAGACAAAATAAATAGAGATTGAGTTATAAATTCTTATATAAATTTATTTTGTACAAATGATGTAAAATAATTTAATTGCTTAGATTAAATAACCCTTAGCCCATATTATCTATTTTTATTATTTCATATTTTTTATGTTATATTTTTACAAAAATTAAATTAAATAAATATTTACTGTTATTAAATAAGACATACTAAACCCTAAGGCCCCGACGACGTCGCATCTCTTTGAAGTAGCATATGGGCGTATCGTATTTCTTATTATCCGCGTAGCGTAACGAATACTTTGCTGCATTTGGAAGCCCCTCCGGTTGAAGGAAAGCGGTTAGATGAAGAAAGCAGCTACTAATCAGCAACACTCCCACTTACTCCTCCGCTTGGGCAACAGCATCACCGTCTAATGGACAACAGAAACGTCGTAGTTTGTGACAATGGCACTGGGGTATCTCTCTTTTATCATTTCTTTCCGATCGCGTATGCTTTGTCATCTAAATCGATCAATCATCAGAAAATTTCGATAAAAATATTTATTTTTTAACACAAGCACGTGCTTTAATTTCTAATTTGATTCTTCTTGGTTGCTATTTTGTAGATCTGATTGGATGTTAGAATCTGCTAATTTGACTTTATGAAGTTGCTTATTTAAATTGAATGTTAAATCTAAACGTCTCTACATGTTTACATTGATTTGTTAATTGCTGTTGTTTCATTAAGTTATGCAAAAGTATAATTTGATCACTTACTGCAGTATGTCAAGTGCGGATTCGCAGGGGAAAATTTTCCTACCTCTGTGTTCCCATGTGTTGTGGGAAGGCCAATGTTACGCTACGAAGAATCACTCATGGAACAAGAGCTCAAGGTCAGACACTATATAATTTTCTATCATGAAAATACATTAGTCTTTTGAAGATAGGCAAGCAAGTCCTTGCTTAAATTTAATAATGTGTATTTTTGTAAAATGTAGTAGGTCATGCCACGCTTGTTACAATGCTTAATGCTTGCATCTTAGAACTTTTTCAGAAATGTCTTCTTTCTCATTCTTTGATTCAAATTCATTTAGGATACTATTGTTGGAGCTGCAGCTTTAGACTTGCGGCATCAACTGGACGTATCTTATCCTGTTAATAATGGTATAGTGCAAAACTGGGAGGATATGGGTCAAGTGTGGGATCATGCTTTTTTCAGTGAATTAAAAGTAAGTTTTATGGTGCTTCTGTTGATTATATATGGCTTAAATCTTTTTCTTTTTCCCTTCTTCTCTTCTGTAATATAGTTTCTCTAGATAGTCCCTAACTACTCTACATTCTCTATCAACAGATTGACCCACCAGAATGTAAGATATTACTCACAGACCCACCTCTTAATCCAGCTAAAAATCGTGAGAAAATGGTGTGTAATCCAATTCTTTTACTTAAATATTGTGATAAATAATACATTCAGTCACATCAAAATTAGATCTCATGAATTTGGCCGGACTTGGCACAACAGGTCGAGACAATGTTTGAGAAATACAACTTTGCTGGCGTCTTCATCCAAATACAAGCTGTTTTAACTTTGTATGCCCAAGGTGCTTATGAAGATGCCTGAAGGTTTAAATTCCATTAACTGATTGAGGCACACTTACAAGCAGACACATGAACACATGTATGCACAAACATATATCTAAATAGTTTCTGCTACTGACACTTGTGAGGACCTTGGAACTATAGGCATGAAAACTGATATTACCTGGTGAAGACTTTCTAGATTTTTTTTCCCTTTTTTTGGGGAAAAAAATCCCTATTTTTACAATTGTTCTATCTTTTTGTTCAATCTCATTGCTTGTTTGGTTCAGTATTATCTTGAATTGTCACAGGTTTGCTGACTGGACTAGTTATTGACTCTGGTGATGGTGTCACTCATGTGGTAAACTACTCAAGAAACCAATTTAACTTCATTTTCAGATTCTTGCAATGATTATTGCTGTTTTTTTTTTTTTTTAGTTCTTCATTTCCCTGATTGGACTGATAACTCTCATGTTTGTCACTTGCATATGATATGATTCCATTGTATCATGGAGCACTTTGGAGCGAAGTCATTCTGTTTAATTTAGCATTTGAATTTTTATGAGGGAATTTTATAACTAGTCAGTTTCAATTATTTGCACTTATTTTCCCCTTTGCAGAAGTAATAAATATCCCAGTTATTTTAAATGATAAACTTGTCTCTTTTTCCTTCCTCTTGAAAAAAAAAAAAGGAGCATTCCACTTCTGTTAAGTAAATTTTTTGGAATATTTTTCACACTGGAACCTGATATTTTTTCTTCTCCTGAAGGATTTAAGGAAGACTGTGTTGAAATAAATCAACAAATACCATAACCCTTATAACAGGATTTTTTCTAAATGGAGAATTCGAATTTGAATATTAGATGGCTTTTTATCCTGCTGTTTAAATCATGTATTCATCCACGGAATAGTGGGCATATCACTTAAGATACAGGAAATTGTCTTAATGGAACACATATATGTCAACCTGAAATAAAAGTAAAATCTGTCAATCTGATACAAAAGTAATAATGAGAGTTTTTATCAATATGAAAATGTTAAGAGTTCTATTGGTACTTTGCATGGTAATTCTGAACCATAATTATTTCAACATTTCTCCCCAGGTTCCTGTTGTTGATGGCTACTCATTCCCACATCTCACTAAGCGAATGAATGTAGCTGGTCGGCACATTACATCCTATCTTGTTGATTTACTTTCACGGAGAGGGTGAGGATCAATTCATTGTCAATAAGTTAGCAAGATGAACATGATTTAGAATACTTCTGTCTTTTAAATGTAAAATTTTGTTTCCTGTAGGTATTCAATGAATAGAACTGCAGACTTTGAGACTGTTCGGCAAATCAAAGAGAAGCTGTGCTACATAAGGTTGAGGATCAAATACACTCTTGTGTGATCTTTGTAGAATTTATTGAATTATAATTAACATCAAACTATTTCCTGCAGTTATGACTATAAAAGGGAATATCAGTTGGGACTAGAGACCACCATCCTGGTTAAGAATTATACTGTAAGTTGATTTTCTTTGTATTTTATGAATCTTATGGTTTTTCCATATAAATGCTTAATTTGTAATGCTCTGAGATGGCCTTATTTTAGAATCTCAGTTTAGGGTTATGTATAGAAGCCTCATTCATTCTTTACTTGCATTTTTTTTTTCCCTCAAAAGACCACTCATGTAATGTTATGTGATGGCCCCTCTGAATGAACATGCAGAAAAAAAGAAACCAATAGTGGTATTTTTGGCTTGAGTTTCTCTATTTCCTTAAATCCTGTGACTTCAGTAGTTTTTTTTTTCTGCTCTCTTTTTAACATAGTATTAACCTTATATATTTTTTTATCAGCTGCCAGATGGAAGAGTCATTAAAGTAGGAACTGAGAGATTTCAGGCCCCTGAAGCTCTATTCACACCAGTAAGCCTATACTTCTTTTCTGTTGTATTCCCTCTGTTAAAACTTACCCATGCTATACATTGCTCATGTTCGACTGAACATGCTATTATTAGCACGCTGCCAGATCATTTTGTATTTTATTGATAGTATTGGTAGCTTACTGAGATTGTTTACTGCACAGATGCAACATATATGATATGCTATTAGTTTGTGTTAGTATAAACCATTTGTCATTTTAGGGAGGTGATTGATGATTTAAAAGACCAGTATTTGTGGGGGCCCGGCTATAAAAGCATAAATTTGGAGGGCTGATTGTATAAAGGAATTCTCTATTTCTTTTACCTTGAAAGTTTTGTGTGACTTGTGGGGCCATGTGGCTCTGCCACTTTATTCATATGCTTTCTCATAAAATGGAAAACTGTTGCACTAGTGCTTTATGTAGTAAATCAAGAAATTGATTGATGCGTTTTTGCTGTTTATTTTTGCAGAGTAATAGTAGCGAGTCAATTTTTATTTTTGAAGTTTTATATACTACTATTAGTTTATGCTATTAGTTTATGTTCCATCTGTCATTTTAGGGAGGTGATTGATGATTTAAAAGAGCATTATTTGTGGGGGCCCGGCTATAAAAGCATAATTTAGAGGGCTGATTGTATCTCTATTTCTTTTACCTTGAAATTTTGGTGGTACCTGTGGGGCCATGTGGCTCCGCCACTTTATTCGTATGCTTTCTGATAAAATGGAAAACTGTTGCACTAGTGCTTTATGTAATAAACGAAGAAGTTGATTGATGCATTTTGTTGTTTATTATTTGCAGAGTAATAGTAACAGGTCAATATATTTTTTTCTTGAACTTTTATATACTTGTATCAGAGAATTACATTTATCAGTGGAAGTTTCTGAATTTAAAATACTTCCTATTTTCAGGAACTTATAGATGTTGAAGGTGATGGGATGGCTGATATGGTTTTCCGCTGCATTCAGGAAATGGATATTGACAATCGTATGATGGTATTATGATTGGATCCAAAATACATTACTTTCCTTGAACATTTTACTTTAATTTCCGCTTATAGATCAATATATTTTGATAGGATAACTTATCCTCCGTATTTGAAAATAAAGCTAAGGATTTGCTAGAAGTTCTTATCTTTATGTAATTTCTTTCTTTTTTAAATGATTAAATATGCAGATACTGGCAGTTGTTTTGCGTTCTTATTTACTTGAAATTTTGGTAGAATTTAGTTTATAATGCCTTTTTCCTATAAGTTGGATGTATCGATCATGCGATAGGTGGTGGTTAGATGATTGAGATGGTTTGTCATTACAATTTTTATAGTCATGTATTAAGTAATTTTTCTGTTGTAGTTCCAACTTTTTCACTGGAGGCCACATTCTGCATTTCAATTTATATGCCATATTTAGTACCTTCAGTTTGTTTGTTTTCTTTGTGTTTTTTTGGTAAATTCAATTAAGTTATTCGTCGGGTACAGATATGATTGAAGGAAACAGATGTGATTTTACTGATGTGACTGTTTAAATGGCTTGTATTGTGTTTTATGCTCTTATTAAAATGACCAGCATATGGATGTTCATTGTTGCAATAGTATGGGATTGATAAGCTAACCCATGTAGCTTTGTGGGAGGCCCGGATAAATGTGGTGTACCTTATTGTATTTCCTTCTTTTTCTGCTTTCAATGTGTGAGTGCATATGAACTGACTGCTTCATAATTCTCGGTTATTATTTGGTTTATCTTATGCAGCTATACCAGCATATAGTCTTAAGTGGAGGGAGCACCATGTATCCAGGACTACCTAGTCGGTATTATGTTGAACTTTTCTTTGCATCACATGACATTCCACCATGCTTTCTTAGAAATTTGGGTCTTCATGTATGTTTACTATTCTTATCTGTCTTTGCTCTATGATTTCAGAACCTAGCATCACATGGCAATGATATATCACTTTTCTTCTTAATTTTTGGCCTGGTTGTGCAAGCCAGTCTATTTTTAGTTCTATGATTAATTGACATTTGCGTCAGCAAATAATATGCTAGAAAATAGTTTGACATCTCTCAAGGGCACGTCATTTAACATTGGTGTGCTTTCATATGGTAAGAATTTGATGGAGTGACTATTTTTTTTCCCCCCTTTTAGCTTGGAAAAGGAAATCCTTGATCGATATCTCGAAGTGGTTCTAAAGGGTAATAAAGATGGTTTAAAGGTAAGATCTGAATCCCTTGTGCAATAAGCTACAAAAAATTATGTTTAGGTGCCTGATGAAACCCTTAACCATTGTTTTAAAGGATATCATTGGTTAGGGTGCTGCAGTTAACATTTTCTTGGATCAAAGATTCATTACTACTGTGATCAATTGTTAGAATATCATACTCGGTATTGAAATTAATAGCTTTTTTAATTTTCTTAAGTTGATGGCCATTTGTTCAATCCTGGAGCAAAATGATCTTAAAGATTTTCGTTCTGCTGCAGACAATGAGGCAATGATTAGAAGCTGAATTTGTAAAAGGACTTGATCTTTAAACTCATTTTCTTTACCTTGTGACAGAAGTTGAGATTGCGAATTGAGGATCCACCAAGAAGGAAGCATATGGTGTATCTTGGTGGAGCGGTTCTTGCTGGGATTATGAAGGTACATCTCTCTATCTCTCTCTCTCTCACTCACACACACGCACATTCACACACATGAAGGCGGACGAGTTTCACGGCTTTGTTGCAACCTAAAGTGTTTCTAGCATTCTCTTCCTACTATTTATAATCTAAGAAGTAGATATGATGGACAATCATGCAGGATGCACCTGAGTTTTGGATCAGTAGAGATGATTACTTGGAAGAAGGAATCGCTTGTCTAAGCAAGTGTGGCCCGTCTTGACTTTCTGAGGTAGTTTGTCACGCTATTAACTGTTTTCATTATCTCTGATAGCATTATGAGCAAAAACATGGTGGAGAAATCAATAGATCAGAAAGTTGTTTCAAGAGCTGTAATGAGTTGTGTTGAAACTCAAGATTGGTGCATCCCTTGCTGGCATCTGTAAGCCTATTGGAAAGATATCAGAAGATGATAGCATTAGCAATTGCTTCATTGGTGTAATCTTGTGGTCAGAAAACTGAAAATAAAGAACGGTTTTCATTTTGTATATTCCCAAAGCTTGTTGTAATAAACATCAGCTGAGGTACTAGCCTCTCAGCTGGATTATGACTGTTTCTGCCCGATTGTTTTACTTCCTGCAGTTATTTTCTTCCAAATAATGTAAGTTCCAAGTCTAAGATCGGGTAATTAACGATGAATGTTCAACTTCATCCATGCATCTGATTTTTTCTAGTTTATTCGATTTTTTTTAATTGCCATGGGGTTGAATGTTTGAGGAATAATTTTTCTATTAGGGATTAATAAAGTTGGGGACAAACAATAAAACAAAAAAATATTTGTTATATTGTAGAGTATTTTTTTCTGCAGTGTTTGAGATTTTTATTTTTTTTGTCTTTTAACTTTTGCTCGACTATTTTAAAGTTGGGAATTTCTAATTAGAAGCGGATTCATGGTTGAAGTGTAGCATTGCGATGACGGTAATTGCAGAGGAGGGCAGGATCCTAAGAAGTTGTGTTTGTGATGGTAGATGTAGGCGGTTGGGATTGCGACGCTTTTTCTGGATCATATATGGGCTTGTGGGTTTCAGATTGGGAGGACAAAATGGCTTGGCAACAGCCAAAGCCGTCTTAGCATGTATTCTGTCAGTTCGCGTCAAAAACCTGAATTTTGTATTTTTTTTAAAATTTTTTTTTACCATGTATTATAAATTTATAGTTTATAAAGTTTAGTTTTTTTGTTAGATTAGGGCTTTAAAAGTTTTCACTTAAATTTTTAAAATTTTAAATATATGTTATGGGTAGGGTAAGTATATGTTAAAATTTGTATTGTAATTTAAATAGTATATTTTTTAAAATCTTAAAGTACTTTTAGACATTCGGACTGGGTTAGAATTTTTGGGTGAAGTCCAAGCCCGACTCAAATATTTATATAAAATATGCACCCAGGCTTAGGTCAGGCTGGGTTCTGCCTCCATTCCTAATCTGGGAGTTTAATGCTTAGGTTGCAATTCAAGATTAATTTGAGAATTGATATTGGCTTTTGTAAGAGGGGAAAACAACCCTTAAATATATTTTATTATAAACAGAAAGTTTGAGGGGAAGAAAACAAGACTGTCAGCGAAAATTTTATCTTCATTCTGAATCAGTGATGAGAAAAGTTAAAAAAAAAAAAGAAAAAGAAAAGAAACGGGGATTGATTAGAATTTTATAGGGGTGTTTAGGAGGTCTAGTGTTTTTTCCTTTTTTAAGTCTATTCCAAATTTAAGAGAGTAGTATCTGAAAATCCAGGCCTAATAAGAGTGAAATTAGGGATTTCAGAATATCTGGCCCGGCTCAGATGTTTCTAGCTGAGCTTGGACTTTATTTAAAAGATCTGAGCCTTATAGATACATAACAAAATTTTAAAAAATATATTCTATTTTAATTAAAATACAAATTTAAATATTTATTTAATCCACTCATAACTTATATTTAAATTTTAAAAATACTTTAAGCCCAAATTTTAAACTAAAAATTTGTACACATAACAATTTTTCTTTCTAAAAAATGGACAACATAAAATTCAGGCCTTTTTTGCCTTGACCCAACAAAAGACATGCTTGGACAAGGCTCAACCTTTGCAAGCCCAGCCTGAGCCTGACATTTTTCCGTCCTTATTGCGAATTTACTTCTAATGCTAAAGATGTACTAATATTTTATTTATTTAAGAAGCTAAACCCAATTCCTCAAGTGAATTTTTTATCCAATGGCAAGCTGAATTGTGCAGTTTAGGTTTATAATCGTCTATCACACAAGACATCTATAACAATGTATTTGTATGATTTAAATTTAAGAGATTATAACAATGTATTTGTATGATTTAAATTTAAGAGATTATAACAATGTATTTGTATGATTTAAATTTAAGAGAAATTATCTCTGCACCACTTTTCTTTTGTCATATATATATCTAACCACCACAAAAGTTTAACATATATTTTATACCACCTTTGTTTTAAAACATGTATCAATCAACTACTTTGACACTAAAAATAAACATTCTACTCCTAAATAAATTAAAAGAATATTTTATTTCTACAAAATTTTGAAAAATAAAAAATTATAATTATAAGAATACCCCAAAATTCAATAAAATAAAAAAATCTCAAAATCTAAAATGATAATTTTTAAATGAAATTATAATTATAAAAATAATATCTTGTAATTATAATTTTATTTAATTTTTGTAATTAGATTAATTGTAAGAAAGTTTACAAAATTAACATGAAGATAAAAGCTCCCTATAATTATTGTAAACTTCCTTATAATTAATATGAAGAAACTTCCCCATACAAATTACATGAAATTATGATTATAAAAAATTAATATGATAATTTTTAAATGAAATTATAATTATAAAAATTAACATATTGGATTTAAGATTTATTTCTTTTATTAAACTCAGGGATATTCTTATAATTATAGTTTTTTATTTTTTAAAATTGTGTAGAATAAAATGGTCTTTTGATTCGTTTAGGGATAAAATTGTTATTTTTTAATGTCAAAGTAGTTGATTGATACAAACTTAAAAATAAAAATGGTGTAAAATATGTGTTAAAATTTTATGGTGATTAAATGTGCATATAATAAAAGAAACGTAGTGGAAAGATAATTTTGTTAAATTTAATTATATTATTTTTAAACCGAAAGGTATCAAATCACGATATTAAAAAAATATATATATTGCAGAAGAAGCTAACATTGGGTTGTTCTTGTATGCAACTTTGAGCACATAACTTTACAAACTAAAATGTAAAACTTGTGGAGGATTGTAAATTTGTGAAGGTATCAACTCTAAAAAATAAAAAATAAATAAAAAAAACCTTTCTAGCTGTATGCATTATGTTGATGCGTCAATGGGGCTACTGAAAGCCTGTTTTGAAATTTCTTGGATCAAAAGAGAGAGTCAACCTAGCTAAAAGACATTTTTTTGGTGCATTTGGCTTACGGAACTCTATTTTTTCCTCATTTTTTTTATTTTTTACTTTGATTTTTCAATTGTACACGAAATTCGTTGAAATTTTGCAATCAGGTGTATGGACGCACACTGCTTTCGTTAGTAAATCATGGTTAGATGAACAACTAATCATAAACTTGAATAGCTTTCGTTTCTTCTTTTTGGCAGACTCTGAAATCTGCGGCACCGGCCACTGGGTTGATGCTCACTGTATTGCAGAGTTTGCCCCTTATTTTAGAGAAATTTTAAAATACATATAATATATTACAATTAATTAATATATGCATAATATGTGTGGTTAAATTTAATATAATCATCACTTGTATAATAATTTTTTAAAATAAATACACACATGTCATAACATTATTTATTTATTGTACAATTGACATAATACTTTTAATATATTCTAAAATTTCTCCTTGTGTTGAGCAAGAATATTAATATCAAATGACTTTCTCTTGCCAAAATTTTGTCTTTAAACAAATTAACTTATAACTTTTGTCTTGGAGGAGGAACTTGCTTTTATCTTATGATTTAATTTCATAGATAACTTAAGACTCGATATGCCAACTCCTCTAAACAGACATGGAATCAGGATTTTGATCAAAACATTACATATAAATATGTTAATTTCAATTAAATAAAAAAATTAAAAGAAAGGCTAAAAACTTCTCGTATCATTTTAGAAAAATGCATACTTGTAGCTAGATTTTGAACCAATTATATCACTCTAAGCTTAGTAATTCTTTAAGGCATATTGTTTTTAGCTCCATATGACTTTCTCTTGCCCAATAATTTTGATTATCAGGATAATAGGAGTAATCAGTAATCAAGTAAGCAAATTGGGATGCCAACCCCACCAAACAAGGCTGCACAAACACAGACTCTCTCTCCCTGTTAGGTCCTATTAAGTGGCCTAATCCCACCCATATGACCAAAAGTAAAACAAAAAAAAAGGGGCCACGTCCAAAAGTATATTAAGAAAGCAAATCTCTCTCTCTCTTTTTACAATTTAATTTCAACTACCAAAACTAGAGTGGATGTACTAAGCCAATCAGGCACTAACATTTGTCCCTCTCATACAAATTTTATTTGCCTAAATACGGCAAAAGAAATATGAAGCAAGGGTCCACAAACTTTCCATATATATCTCCCCCATCCTTTGGCCAGTTGTATGACCATTACAAATTTTCTGATAAATCTGAACATCAGGTTTGAATGCAAGCCTTGTGTGTTTGATTATCAATTTTGGAATTTCTCCCTTGAAGTTCTGAGCATTATCTTCTGTTACTTTCAAAACTCTCCTGTCTTTCTTCAGCTTGTTCACATGGTTTGTTACAATCATTTAATAAATCCTTGTATGCTCAACGTCCACTTTATAATATAGCATATTTGATATTGTTTTCTTGTACCTGTACTTTCAGGTTTTGGAGCTTGAAGAGACGGTAGTGATGAAGAACACTAATGGCCATGCAATGGAGCTCAACGTGAAGCAAGGTGAGCCAACTTTGGTTAAGCCTGCAGAGGACACAGAGAAGGGTCTCTACTTCCTGTCAAACCTTGATCAAAACATTGCTGTGATCGTCCGAACAATTTATTGCTTCAAGTCAGGTGAGAAAGGCAATGAAAAAGCTGGAGAAGTGATCAAGAATGCCCTTGAAAAGATTCTTGTTCATTACTACCCTCTTGCCGGCAGGCTAACTATAAGTTCGGAGGGGAAGCTTATCATAAATTGTACTGGGGAAGGGGCTGTTTTTGTTGAAGCTGAAGCAAACTGTGCACTTGAAAAGATTGGAGACATAACAAAGCCTGATCCTGAGACTCTTGGAAGGCTGGTTTATGACATTCCCGGTGCAAAGAACATACTAGAAATGCCTCCTCTTGCTGCTCAGGTTTTTATACTTAATTTAACACATTCCTCTTCATGTTATGTTAGCATCATAGTCATTTTTCTGCAATAGAAGGAATGATTTTAGATGAAACTTTTTCAGGTGACCAGGTTTAAATGTGGGGGATTTGTTCTTGGGCTTTGCATGAACCATTGTATGTTCGATGGCATTGGCGCTATGGAATTTGTGAACTCATGGGCTGAAACAGCCAGAGGCTTGCCCCTGAAGATTCCTCCATTCCTAGACCGAAGCATACTCAAAGCGCGGAATCCTCCCAGGATTGAGGACCTGCACCAAGAATTTGCTGAATTAGAAGACAAGTCTGGCACTAGTGAACTCTACAAAGATGAAATGCTTTACAGGTCCTTCTGTTTTGACTCTGAAAAGCTAGAAAAGATCAAAATGATTGCCATGGAAGATCAAGTTCTTGACAAGTGCAGCACTTTTGAAGCACTCTCAGCATTTGTGTGGAAGGCTCGAACCAAGGCACTAAAGTTTCTGCCCGAACAACAAACAAAGCTCCTCTTTGCTGTTGATGGAAGGTCGAAATTCAATCCACCATTGCCGAAATGCTACTTCGGCAATGGAATTGTGTTGACAAACTCCATATGCCAAGCTGGTGAGCTGACGGAAAAACCATTATCATTTGCAGTGGGGCAAGTCCAGGATGCCATTAAGATGGTCAATGACAGTTACATGAGATCTGCCATTGATTATTTCGAAGTAACAAGAGCTAGGCCTTCTCTGTCTTCAACTCTTTTGATAACAACTTGGTCAAGGCTATCTTTCCACACTACTGACTTTGGATGGGGAGAGCCTGTTCTATCAGGACCGGTGGCGCTGCCCGAGAAGGAAGTGAGTCTGTTCCTATCTCATGGCAAAGAGAGGAAAAGCATCAATGTGCTTCTGGGGTTGCCTGCTTCTGCAATGAAGATCTTCCAGGAACTTATGGCTCTCTAAAGATTCGAGATCATTTTTTTATCATGCTGCATTCTATTTTCATTATGTTGCATTGTTGTGGTTCAATTTCATTTTCTGTGAATTATGTTTATTTATGTGCTATGGGTAAAGAAAAGCACTATGCAAGGGCTAGTACCATCTAGAGGTTAACCAGTAAAAGATGGAAGTTTCATAAAAGGTCTTCATGGGAATTGAAGGTCCACCTGGACTCTGTATTACTGGCAAATATTTTCTATTTCTTCCTTGTGATTTAAATTATGTTCCGCATTCTTTATTAATTTATTTATTGTGGATTGGTTATATTGTTGTTGTGTACCCATTTATGATCTAGAGATTATTTGCATCATTTGTTCGTTTAACAACTTAAAATGTGAAAGCATCAAAAATAAAATTCACTAATCCTTCACATTAATGACTATGATTTGAGCGGGATACTCTTCCTGGAATTTCTTGCCCAACTGAAATTAAATTTCTGGTTATGTCCCTTATCGTCATGCCACTAAAGACATTGATATTTTTACAATCAAAAAGTGTTCTAATATATGCAATTGGGAACATGTTTTGGGACTAATCATATATAATTGAGTACAGGAAAGAAAAGACTAACATTACGGCGCTACAAGGAATCCATTTTAAATTTTATGAAGTGAAAATTAATAACATGCTTGATACGTGAATTAACTTAGACTGAAATTCTGTGAAATATGGATGGCATATTTGTGGGTCAACGAATTCATAACGTACCCTACTTAAATTTTTAAAAGTTTAAAAGCTAGTTAAAAATCATCCCCGAGGTCCGTGTAAAAACATCCTGAAAAGATTTTTGCACTTTACAGAACTGTACAGAACTCCCAAAAAATCAGACAGGATACTGATGTATAGTTTCTGAAAATTAATTCAATTCTCAAAATGCTAAAACGATTCATTTCATTTTCTAAATAAATTCTTCAAATACTACATAAATTTCATATATTATTGTAACAACAGTTTAATCTGAATAACAAAATGAATTTACGTTTGTCTCCGGTGTGGCTAAGTTATGTAATGTTCTAACTTACATTAACCCGAGAGTCGCATCCAATACAACGAGATCCCCAAACCACAGCAAGCAAATATTTACTTCGACATCAATTGTTATATTTTGTGGAAACAGCCATAGACATTAGATGTATTGACAACAAAAAGAAAAAGCTGACAAGTGTTCTTTCAGATTAATTAATTCCCACAGAGAGTGATATCTCTCTTTGATGGTCTAAAAGTCAATGCATTTAAGCTGTAGACACAGAGATTTGGTTTCCTGGATTTGATAGCTATCTGATTTGTTGTGGTTCTGTAAGCAGGAACATTACACAAAGTACTTGAACTCCACATCAAACTTGCCTGGCATGAAGATGCAATGGCTGCTTCTGCACATGCTATCCCCTCAACTGACGGTATCTCCAGCTTGTATATTCCATATCTGTTTGTTGTCCTGTTCACTGTGAATGATATTTGCTCTCTTATTCTTGGTGAAATTGCTCTAAATTTGCAGTCAACTTTGACTTCAGCACCTGGTTCAACAGCAATGTAGCACATATTAAAACAATCAATTCAATTGAAACTTTTTTACTGGGTTGTTGAGATTTTTTTTTTTTTTTGCATTGTTATTTACCTGGTAAGAAGTAGCTGTGCCTGGAGAAGCTGTTGTTGGAGCAAATGTCACAATACACAAAGCCCATTACAGTGATTTGAGCATTACTATTATTGGGTTTTGGACGGTGAACTTTCAAGGAGTGTGTTTTATTAATAAACAAAAATGAAATAACCAAGAAACTGAAAATGGGATTCATGGTACCAAGATTTTGTAGAGATAAACAGAGATGAACTTCACATAGACTGGTCAGTTCACTACAAATAGTTTGGCTTATAAATAAAGCATTATCATGTACTATTAGTATTGCGGTTGTTTAGATAAAGACTTGAAGTAGTAGTTGGTGGAGATCCAACTGGAGGCAACAAGTTGATGAGATTTATCTTTATCCACAATAAAACAAAGACATGTGAATGTACTTTGGCTGATATGGAGTGATTCTTTCTTCGGTGTTTTTTTTCCCCCTCAATCTCTTTTACTCTTTCAAATTTAGAAAAAAAAGGGTTAGTTTAATTGTAAACAAAGTGAAAAAAATTATTTTGACCTTTTATTTTACGAGAAGAGACTAGATGAGAAAAAAAAAAAAATTCTTCAGTGGATTCTTATTTTTCTTTTATTAGGTGAAATTGAAATTGCTCTTTATTTATTTTTTTTGGGAGGTCAGATTCACTGCGGGGCTTTTGATTTAATAAGCAGAAAAAAACTTTTATCTCCTCTAATTGTTGCACCGCGCAAGAACAATGTGAATGAATTAAAAGGAGACGAGTAAGTTTATGTATGGTGAAGTTGATTGAGGCGGTGAATTTAATGCTTGTGTTGTGTTGGTTGCATGGATTGATGAGGCATTCATGAAGAGGAAGATATGTCATGCAGAATTGAGAGGGCATGGGGATATGTTATTGATGTTACTCACAAGCACTTCATTGTTCATCTGTTATTATCAACTTATTTAGTGAACCATTTCCCTTGTGAAATGGATTTTAAGATTGTATCTGAAAACACTTTCCAAAAGCACTCTAGTAAAAAAGGAAAGGCCTGTTTCAGCTCAGAAATACCTGATGTGAACCTAAAATGAAATGAATTAAAAATAACAGCACAAGAAGACTGCAAATGAATGGTGAATCTCATTCCTACTGAATCAAGCAGGCAATAAAGCAAAGTTTTGGAGGTTGAGGATTGTGGGACAAACTATGATAAGTCCCATTTTAATTGGACCGCATGCTCTATTTTTTCAAATAATTGGACCACCGCCTTTTCTTCTTGTTGCTTTAGGAAACCAGATCAATTCAGGCACAAAATCCATCTTCACTGTTGGGCTTTTGAATAGGCTCTTCCGGAAGGCCCATAAGGCAATTATGGACTACCCAACTACCCAAAGGCAGACACTTGTAATGGGCCTTTAAGTCCTGTCTTTCCCTAAGGTTTGACAAACATTCTCGGAAACTAAAGCCAAGCCGAGAGCCTGAGTTCAGTTCATTCCTATCATTTGAAACGAATGGTTTATCGGTTTGGTGCAACGTTTGTTAAATTGTTATGGTTTTTAATGGTTAAAAGTATTTATTTAATTTTAAAAATTCTTTTTAAAAATTTTTATGTTATTTAGTTATAGGGAGGGTCTATATGTATTCTAAAATTTTTTTTGAACACTCTATTACAATGAACACTCATCTATTAATTTTTTTTAAAATAAATTATATTTTGTACACTCTTTAAAATGCTAAAAACGTTCTCACTTAATCCTTTCTTAAATTAATCATCTTAGTTACTCTACACACTCATGAAAATGCTATATACACTTAAACAAATAAATCAATTAAAAAATATATCATTTGCCAAATTAAGGATGTTGCTTGCTCTGCTCCGCAAATTCGGAGTTTAAATTCAGGAAGGAAGAGAAGTGAAGATGAAATTTTTAATTGTAGCAGTTGATTAACTACACTCAGAAATCATGGACAAGACACTAGGTATGGGAGCTGGTCGCAAGCTGAAGTCTGTTTGTCAAACTCAAAGGTGGGCAAATAAGTCATACAATAAGTGTCACCTCGGCAACGGAGTGGAAGAAACCATTTGCTGGTTCTTCCCATGGAAAAAATATTTTAAAATATTTTAAAGTAAACTTGTAAAAGACTACAAACTTAGGCATAAGATATTTTGAAGCAAATTGTAAGACAAATTGTAAATACTACGCCCGTTCATCATAACAAATCGTAAAATATTTTGAAGCAATGATCGTTGCATATTCATCAAAAGAATACGGACGCCACATACACAGGAGAACACGCTCCTCAGCTAGAAATTAAGAATCTATTATGTGTAGTTTCAAGACCCCACAAACGAGACACATGCTAGCCATTATGTTATGCTTCAAAATTGAAATTCAATACTTGAATTCAGGACCCTACAAACGAGAAACATGCTAGCCATAAATATTATACTTCAAACTAAAATTCAATACTTGAACATCCTGTTATCTTCAAATCCACAAAATTTAGGGGGCAATCAATTTAACTACCTAACCATCAGGAAGGGAAAGAACAAGAAAGATTATTTGTGTTGTAAATTAGAAAATTAGGATCACACATGCCTCATTAAAGTTAAAATCTTCACATATTGAGTTTCCTCCATAGATATTTATTTTAGATATTTGAGCGAAAAAACTTAAGATTTAAAATAGTAAGAAAATTAAACATTAATTGCAGTGCCTTAAATGAGTGGGCATATATAATAATATTATATATACTTATAATAAAGTGTCTTTAATAGTAATTTATATTGTGGGTATTTTTGTAATAAAAATATTTATAAAAATATGAGTGTTCAGAGAAATTTTTAGAGCGCGTATAGCTCCATCCTTAGTTATATTTTGAGTAAAATTTTTGAGAATTAAATAAGTTATTTTGTCTTTACTATTAAAAATTCAAATTTTCAACTTTTATGAGTAGAGGTTAAAAGCTTTTTTAAAATTTTAAACAATCTTATTTCTTTTCTTTTATAACATTACTTTAAAAACTTCTCTATTAAAGTAATTTGATAATTTTTTATATAAAGTCTCTCATTAACTAGCCAAATCAAAATATTTTTGGTTAAAACTCTACTTGTAAAGGCTATTTGAATAAATTATATTTGAGAAATTATATCAAATGGAGTCTTAATATATGTTTGAATTGGTTTTAAAAAGTGCAAAGAAAAACAAAAGTTACGACAAAAATTTGAATATTCAAAAAAATAAAAATAAAAAAGTTGATAATTGAATCGATTCTGTTTAAGATGTTGGTAAGTGTTTGGGAAAAAAATATGAAGCCAATGATGAAGCGCCACGTGTCGATATTTAAGAAATTAGTTTACTTCGGATACCTCAGGTACCCCGGCTACCCTAGGTACCGCGGTTACCCCAGGTACTCCAAGGGTACCTCAGATACACCATACAGGGATACAAAATATCTTCGTAAAAATGTGAAGAGATATGTGGGCCCCCGAATCTCAAAAAGATCAGCTTAATACGTGTCAAAAAATAAGGAATCGGTTGAGAAATTTCGTGCCGCCAAAGAGGAGACAACAGCCTGTCACGCCAGCGAATCTGCCAAAAGTTGATATTATGACAGTTGGAACCTGTTCACAAGAAAAATTGGTAATTAAAACATCACCTAACAAAATTAATTCTGAATCTCTATCATTTTTACAAAGGATTCAAGTAGATATCTGTGGACTTATTCACCCACCAAGTGATTCATTTCGATATTTTATGGTTTTGATTGATGCATCTGCACCATGGTCACATTTTTATTTATTATCTATATGTAAAATTGGATTTGCAATATTGCTTGCATAGATAATTACATTATGCACACAATTTCTAGATTATCCAATCAAATCTATATGTTTAGATAATGCTGGTGAGTTTACTTTTAAAACATTTGATGATTACTACATGACAATTAAGATTGACGTAGAACACCCAGTACCACATGTACATACGGAGATTTGATTAGTAGAATCTCTCATCGAACGTTCATAGTTAATGGAATTGCAGAGGTACGTGGGACCACTCCACTACGCCCAACACGTGAATACGCCATAAACTTGCTCTCCATGCATATTTTTAAAATGCCTAAGCCGCCACACACATGAAAATAAGAATATTCCTGACATGACAGCTGGGAACGCCATTAAAATAGCGCCATGTGACACGGCGACCGGGGTACACCATATAAATACTCAGGTTTGATTTTTATCAAATAAGTGAACACACTCACCACTAAAAACTAGGGTTTCTTCAACCAAAAAACCTCCATTACCGAGAGCTTGCTAGCTCTCTAACTTGAAATAACCCAACTCTGACTTGAGCGTCGGAGTGTGGTCGTCGGCCACCCCCGGCTCCACCTCTGACCTCTTTTTTGGTTGTTTCGCAGGTTTAAGGCGAGTTCACCAGCCCTCCGCACCTGAAGTTAGACCCCCCCCCATATCCACCACCACCTCAATCCTCCTCTACTCCATAAAAAGCCTAAACAGCCCACACGTGCCGAACAAGCGAGGCACCCCGCTCCCCAACAAAATATAAATTTATTGTTCTTAGGTTGGATTTGTGGTTTGTTATTTCTTGACCCAAAATCAGCCGCAAACAATTGGTGCCGTCTGTGGGGAATGCGCAAAAAGCCTTCCCGTGGTGTTAAGCTTGTCAGCACGTGTGCTTGTGCAACCATGGCAGCCGACGTACCCGCTGATGACCTAATGTTAGGTCATGATGGAGTAGAGGACCACGGCAGTGATGAGAGGGGCGACTCGACAAGGAGGGCATCTCGCCTAGATAAAGGCAAATCTGTTAAGCAATCTACGGGTATCCGCTCCGATGAAGAACCCGTCACTCATAAATACTTTGAGGATTTCGCTCATGCGATTCTCAGAGCGGTAGGATCTCGGGTACCCGAGGCAGGCACTTCCCTGGTAACTCAAGATGTCCCGCCTCCACGAGGTGAGAAACAGATCATTCCGAGATCTGAAATACCGGAGGGAAGTAGACCAAAGCACCGACCTTCGGGCACCCGTTCGAAGTTTCCAACCGGTGGTTCACGTGAGGAGCGCTCTACCGCCTCTTGCTATTCCCATAGTAGCCAGGGTACCAAACGAAAACAAAAAGCCCAAGAAGCGGAGCCGTTGGCCATTTGCTTTTGGGGTATAGATCTTATTGGCTCACTACCAATTGGGAGAGGGCAAGCTAAATATGCAATTGTAGCCGTTGACTATTTCACAAAGTGGGCAGAAGCGGAGCCGTTGGCAAGTATTACCGAGAGAAAAACCACTGATTTCGTTTGGAGGAACCTCATATGCAGATATGGTATTCCTAATGCAATTGTTAGCGACAACGGGAAGCAATTTGATAATGAGAAATTTCAGAGTTTCTGCTCGGAGCTTGGGATAGCTAATCGATTTGCTTCTCCGGCTCACCCGCAATCTAATGGACAAGTGGAAGCCACCAACAAAATCATCAAGGGTATCCTAAAGAAAAGGCTGGAGGAAAGGAAGGGAGCTTGGGTAGACGAGCTACCCGGCGTTCTTTGGGCCTATCAGACAACTCAGAATATTTCAACTGGGGAAACTCCATTTTCTCTAGCATTCTGGACTGATGCGGTCGTTCCAGCAGAAATCGGGATACCCTCTCATAGAACCGCATACTTCGATGAAGCCGAGAATGCCTCTTTGATTGCATCCAGTCTTGACTTTGTTGAAGAAAAAAGGGCCAAAGCAGAATTGAAGGCTGCAATATACCAACATCGCATTTCAGATTTGTATGACAAGAGGGTACGCCCCAGATCATTCAGAAAAGGGGGACTTAGTATTACGAAGGGTAACTCAAAACACCCGAATATCCTCGGAGGGCTCTTTCGGAGCAAACTGGAAAGGTCCATATCGCATAGACAAGTCGGTAGGATCAGAAGCATACAGGCTACTCCACATGGATGGAACAATCATCAAAGATCCCTGAAATGCTGCAATGCTGAGGAAGTACTACTAACATGAGGACAGTATCTTAAACCCTACCGTTCATTTTATCTATCTCCTATTTTCTCTACTATATATGTAATGTGGTAAAGCTATGAAAAGTACCTAGGGTACCCCATATGTACAAGTGAAATTTTTAATTCCTTAAGTCCCAGAGAGTGGGTATCTATACAGTTTTCTATTCTCATTAGGACAATGAGTCAGTCTTATGTAATGTTCTCCTTTTGATTACCGAATGTGATTATGCTGGAATTTTCGCCATTAATGTGACTCCATCTTATTACTCCATGTCTTGTTCAGCTATAATTACGCCATTTCAAGATAATTAGGGGAACCTGAGGTCAACGCCAATAAGAAAGAGTACAACAAATTTAAAGAGGGAGGGTCAGAGAAGACCCGAGGGCGAGGTAAACCAGCATACCCTAAAGTCATGAGGTTCCATTAAGGTATGCACACGCCCACACCTCCATTCTTTTACTTAGTTAAGTAAAGAATAGACAAATGGCAATCACAGGAGTTGAATGCCTAAAAAAAAATATATGAGGTAGCATGCATGCACCTCTATTTATATTGATTAGAAGCGGATGGCAAAACAAGCATGTTTTTGACCATTTCTGTAAGAAACAAAAAAAAAAAAAAGGATGGGTACCTAGGTTACCTGAGAAACTCCACAAATCTATTTGAGATACGCCACAATCTTTGTTACATACTAATTGTGCCAATTATGAATTTCATTTTGTGTTATGATAATGCTCGGATTATTAAATTGTTTGAGATACACTATGATCTTTATTAAGATGACCAACAAGCACATCTACAGAAATCACCACACAAGCGCCAAAAACATATCGAGGAATACCTGAGGTATCCGAGGTACCCCACGAGGCTACATAAATCTATCAAAAGTAAGGAATTCAACGGTATGCCAAATCAAGTCTATCATGAAAAGTTTAATGTGAATAATAGTAAGATTACCGAGGTAACCTTTTAAAGGGCAAATATCCCAGTACATCAAAAGCTACAACAGTAAAGAGAGAAGGCTACTGAAAAGTCTGGGATGAACTCTAAATAACAAAAGCAAGGAGGATCATGCAGAAGGGGGAACATTTTCTCTACTGTTCCCCTCAACGGTGGCATCAACAGGGACATCTGCGGCTAAAGAATTGTTACCCTCATGAACAATGCTAGTAGAAGGGAGATCCGCTGGGGGTACCTGGGGTACTCGAGAAGATCGCTGGGGGCTGTGAGATGGTGGAGCCTGGAATACCTCTTGTCCTCTATCGCTTTTAGGATGGCCGACTTGTCCACCTACTTCTCTACCCGGGGCACCACCAATTCTGGGTCGACGCTCCAAACCTCCGTCATAATAAGAGTGAAGGCTCTGTCCAGCATCTCCTGCTGGCGTAATAGTAGCTCGTCATGATCAGACTCAACCTCATCTAGCTTCTTGGATACACGAGTGTTCTCCTGAGTTTGGTCGTCCAAACGCCTCTGTAAAGCACTGGCCTCCTCTGTGAGCTTCTCCTATCGGGATCGACCAAGTCTGAGCTCTCCTTTCAAATTTTCCACCTCCGCCTGTGTAGCTGAGACGCCATTAAAATCACAGAAACTATGGTTGAGGTAGAATGCCGCCTACAAAAAAGAAAATATATAAATAATAATAATAATAAAGAGGAAAAAGGGAGTCAGGATGATAACAACAAAAAGAGAGAGAGAAGAGAGTAGGAGGCGCTGACCTCATGACAAGCTTTGAGCGCTCGACTATAGCGCTCATTTAAATCCAATCTATCTGCCTCCGCGGCCATGCCTGCAGAAATGTGCTCGGAAGAATGAAGAAAGCAATCAGCCAAATGAGATATCTGTTTGTTCGCCATTGGGTCCAACTCACCTTCCATACACTTCCTCTTGTGGGTATCCGGGGTACCCCGAGAGCCCCCAAAGGAGGAGACAGGCAATTTGCCCTTGCCGCCCGGAATGATGGGAGGTCGATTGTCCTTTGCTGAGGTACCCAAGATACCAGAGGAGCTGCCACTCATGCGACTAAAAAAGGCATCGAAATCTTCAGCAAAAGGATCCATGCCTGTTCGACATCAAGCAAACAAAGAAAGGTCAAAATTGCCTCAAACAAAAGGCACATTAAGAAAAAAACAAGAGATGGCCGCTGAAACAAAAAAAAAGAAGGAGAAAAGAAGAAGAAAAGTTTGTTCAGCTGATGGGGCACCCCACAAAAAAAAAACTAGTGAAGGTGGGGTGCCCCAGCAACACCACATAGCCATACGTGAATCACCCCCTGAAGAAGTCGAAAGACCCTCCTCAATCAAACCAGCTCTCGCCAGCCGGATAGGGCTCAGAATGTCACCATCACCCTGCAACAGCTGGAACTTCTCTATAACACCACTCACTTTCCTCCCCACTTCAGAAACTGGGCATGTTCCCTTGGCCCGAGTGATGTCTGCAAAATTCCAAGAAACAATGAATAAGAAGAAAATTCATGCAGGAAATCTATATATACATAAAAAATGAGGGAGAAAGAAAGAAACACATATTATCTTCATTGAAAAAGTTCCGAACTTGCCCGACTTCATTCCTCACTGTAATGCTCCTCCCCCATTCGCCCTCAGCCACGAACCACCCATATCTGTAGCCCTTTTTCAGCAAAGGGTCCGGTCTCACCAAGTTACCAGGAATCCCCCAAGTAGCAAAATAAGCTACAGACAAACCAACCGGTTTCTTTAACTGATAAAGCCCCCTTAGATCTTCATAAGAAATATCTTCCCCAAATATATCTAGCCACAAAACCTCTAAACCCGTGAGCAATCTCCAACTGGATAAAGATAACTGTCCGGGAGCTATCTTCATCTCAATGAACATTTTTCTAAAAAATGGCTGAAGAGGCAAATAGAGACCTAAGTCAAAAAGGTCAATATGAAAGACAACACCATCAGAATAAGGGTGCTCAGGGCGCTCGCCTTTATGAGGTACCCTAAGGTGGACAGAAGGGTGTATATTGTATTTGGCTCTAACTCTTTCTAAATCTCTTGGGGTAGCTGGCTTACTCCCTAGTGCGTAAGGCCTACGAGCTAAAGAGACAGAAGGGGAAATCATGGGAGGTTCAGGAATGTTCATAGGAGTGGGAGGTTTGGGTCTGGAATTCTTGGCACGAGTTTTTCTAGGATTTGGCTTGGCTGGTTGTTTTCCCTTAATTTTTGATTTTCTGCCAAGGTTGGTTCGAGATAGCTTGGGGCTAGCTGAAGGAGACCCGTCATCGTCACTAAGGGATATATGAGGAGCTGAATCTGAAAGAGGAGCCTCCTCACTGGACTCCCCCGACTCCCTGACCACATAACCCCTCTTTTTCCTCGCCATTTTTTTCCCCATCTTGTTCCCCTAAATACACAAGACAAAAATTGAAAAAGACAATCTCTACATCAAAACATGCCCTCACAATTCCAGCCCTCATCCACCACAAGCCAAACACCAACAATCTACCAATAAAAGCATAAACAGAAAAGAAAAACACCAACATTCTACATAAAATCCAGAACAAAGCCACAACAACATTTTTCAGAATAAAGAAGTCAAAAATAGATATAAAAATTCATACTTGAACTTTACCGAGAGCAGCAAATTTTGATCACCGCAAAAGTAAAGTTTGGAGACGAAGAAGTTGCAAGCCGTCAAGAGAAACTGTCGGTCGCCAGAAATTACTTAGAAAGTGAAGCTGTGTAGAAGCTGTCGTGTACACGGTGAAACTCGTTAGAGATTTCATTAAAAAAAAAAAAAGAGTCTGGATGACCAAAAAAAAAATGAGCATAAAAAAAAAGAGATAAGAGTCTGGATGATAAAGTAAAAAGTAAAAAAAAAAGAGAGAAAAAAGAGATCAGAGAAAAAAAAAAAGTTAGCATTAAAAAAAAAAAGAAAAAGCACTGGAAGAAACAAAAAAAATATGGAGGGGAAAATAGCTTACCACGAGGAGATCACAGCACCACCGGCCGAACGCCGTCAACACACCACTGGAACTGCTCGCCAAATGCCGCCGTCACACCGACCAAATTCAACGCAGGAACCGCCGCGATCACTGCTGGACGAGAGAAGAAAGAAAAGAAAAATGAAGAAATAAAAAAAAAAGAGAAAATGGGAGAATTGATCGAAAGAAGAAAGAAGAAAAGAAAAAGGAAAAGAAGAAAGAAGAAAAGAAAAAGGTCACGTGAAAAAAAAAAGAAAAAAAAAAAGAAAGATTGTTTACCTGGATGTGAAATGCAAATGGAGCCCAAAAGAAGACGAACTAGTGAAAAATAAGAAAAGCTAAAAGGGCATGAGAAACAAAGTTAAGGAAAAGTTGAAAAGCCAGGGAGCAAGGAGAAGTTACGGGAAGCAATTAATTTTGATGGGAGATGTTTTGGGATTTTTCAAATAAAGTGGTAATATAAAAAGGAATGGAAAAGAGAGATGAGAGGTTGCAGAATGATTAATGGGAGGAAGAGAAAAAGTTGTTCTTTGGGATTGCAAAATGAAAGAGAGTAAAGTAAAGTGGAAATAAAAACGTGTAGAAGATGGTTTGTCTGATACAAAGTCTGCAACTGAAAAGAAATTAAAAAAGCCAGGGTAAGAGGTAGCATTGATGACAGAAGGTTTTCTCCCGCTTAAATTTTTATTTCAATTGAGTTATTAGAAAGCCACCTATTAAAAAAAAAAGGGGTTAAATATCGTCACGCGTCACGCACAGTTCTTCTAAAGAGTTTCTTGTGCCTCAATTACATTCGCCACAAAGAAACTAGGGGGCTGTTGTTTGGAAAGAAAATATGAAGCCAATGATGAAGCGCCACGTGTCGATATTTAAAAAATTAGCTTACCTCGGATACCTCGGGTACCCCAGCTACCCCAGGTACTCCAAGGGTACCTCAGATACACCATACAAGGATACAAAATATCTTCGTAAAAATGTGAAGAGATATGTGGGCCCCCGAATCTCAAAAAGATCGGCTTAATACGTGTCAAAAAATAAGGAATCGGTTGAGAAATTTCGTGCCGCCAAAGAGGAGACAACAGCCTGTCACGCCAGCGAATCTGCCAAAAGTTGATATTATGACAGTTGGGACCACCAGCTTTTCCTGCTGCGCCTGCAAAATTACAACGGAATTGCAGAGGTACGCGGGACCACTCCACTACGCCCAGCACGCAAATACGCCATAAACTTGCTCTCCACGCATATTTTTAAAACGCCTAAGCCGCCACACACATGAAAATAAGAATATTTCTAACATGACAGCTGGGAACGCCATTAAAATAGCGCTAGGTGGCACGGCGACCGAGGTACAACATATAAATACTCAGGTTTGATTTTTATCAAGTAAATGAACACACTCACCACTAAAAACTAAGGTTTCTTCAACCAAAAAACCTCCATTACCGAGAGCTTGCTAGCTCTCTAACCTGAAATAACCCAACTCTAACTTGAGCGTCGGAGTGTGGTCGTCGGCCCCCCGGGCTCCACCTCTGACCTCTTTTTTGGTTGTTTCGCAGGTTTAAGGCAAGTTTCACCAGCCCTTCGCATCTGAAGTCAGACCCCCTCCATATCCACCACCACTTCAATCCTCTTCTACTCCATAAAAAGTCTAAACAGCCCACACGTGCCGAACAAGCGAGGCACCCCGCTCCCTAACAAAATATAAATTTATTGTTCTTAGGTTGGATTTGTGGTTTGTTATTTCTTGACCCAAAATCAGCCACAAACAGTAAGTTTTTTTTTCCACCCCTACTAATTTTCTCCTAATGAAGATTGTAAACAACTTTTTATTTTTTAATAAAAAATATTTTAGTTGTTTAATTATCAAGTAAAACTTTTAGTAAAAAATTAATAATTACATTAGAGATAACTTTTATTAAACAAAGTGGAGTTATTAATGAAAATTTTTTAAATATTTTTAGAAAATGTTCCAAATAAGCTTTAAGAAGGAAAACTTTTATTTTTTAGAATGCCTCCCTCGTATAAAATACTCCATTTACTTTCTGAAATAAAGTCTCAGAGATTGCAAACCAATTAAAGAGGCCTTCATCTATAAATAACAGAATAAATCCATATAAAACACGCTCCACATTCACTGATACCTCTTTTGAAATAAATTAATCAAAGTTAGAAGAATATGAGCCAATCCTATCCAAACAAAAATTCTATCCAAGCTATAAGGGCTATCACCAACAAGAAACCAAGCAATAGAAGACCACGAAGAGTTACAGCCAATTTGTAGCCTTATTTAACATAATACACACCTTGTTTGTCAAAATCTCAAATAATAGTGTCAGGAGTTGCATGAGAGGGCAACTTAATCGAATTTTTCCTTGTTTTCTCATTAGCACTCTTGTCATCTCTAACAAGCTCCATTTCCTAACCACTACGTCGGTGAACTCGCATGACCCACCACCTTACTTTTATCACTATTGCCAAATAGCACGCTACCAGCCCCCATCATCTAATTTGGTATTCACCCCTTGCTCTACTTTAGAAAGTTCATACCCAATAGGAGAAAGAACCAGTAAAGACCGATCGAAATGCCAAGGCCCCATTATGACTCAAAACATTATGAATAGTTTTAAATAGACCAAATTTCAGAATTTCTAAATAATTTTTGTTATTCTCAAAAAATTTTAAAATTATGATATGGTTCAAATATGTGGAAATTATAGTATGGCCCAAAACGTTTTCAATATTTGATAATATGTCCAAATCTAAAATTCAAAACAATACTTATTAAAATCAAAGATGACAAAACTCTTTCATTTTAGTCCACATCTTGAAAAATAATTAATTTGATAAAATCATTTTATTATTATAAAAAATGTGTAATTTTTTGTTTATTCAAAATATGTGGTTTGTTATCATCAAAATCAATATTTTATGGGCATATAGGCTAATAATTTTTAGGTGTCACTCATAACTTGTAGGAAACTTAAGATCATTATTGCTAAAGGGTATTAACAATGCATCTCAAGGTCATTAGAAAGGTTTTAATTGATGACTAAAAAGTACAGCATGTTTTTAATGAATAAAGAGCTATCATTAAAATAGTTCAACTATCACACACTTAATAGAAAGAAAAGAAAAGAGTTACTAGAAAATGAAAGTTAAATGTCCTAATCTTAGGAAAATCGGTATTTATGTTATAATTCTTTAAAGAATGAATATATATCTTAAATACAATTTAAGATAGAAATTTTGATGTTCCATAAATAGTTTAAGAAACAAAATAAATTTCATAAATTCTTAATCAAACAGTAGGTTTAAGATTGAGCATGTGAAATGATCATGTTGAACATGTTTTGGTTTATAAATGATTATGGAATTTTAGAACAATTTTGGGTGCAAAATTTTAGGCTTTTATTAGACTTAATATGGATTAGGAAAAAGCATAAAAATATGCCACAAACTAAGCCCACAATTAGCCATTTGATTTGATCAAATGAGCTTAATTTGTTAAAGACAAATTAAGTAACTAGGCTGTTTATTTGTTTAAAATTAATTTGATTAAATAAATTATTTGGATTGATAAGATCACATCCAATAAAGAATGGTTTAGTGCACAGGTCTAGCTCATGATAATATTTGGTGCAATTATTAAAAAGATAGTGATGGCTTTACTTGGTGGAATGAATGATCATGAACTAGCATTCATGTTTCTTCATTATCTATCTCATTTTAAAACGAAATTTGGTGATTCGAAATCCTATGAACTCTTATAAAATTTGTAAGTATGGATCGATTAGAGGCATGATAATTGAGGTGTTTTAAGGATCTCAAATCACACAAAAATAAAAGTTCTTCATGCAATGGTGTGTTTCTTTGATAATGTTTTTAACTTTCTGTTTTTAGACTTTTTCTCCTACCTTACGAAGCTTTTTTCAAACCTCCAAGTGAGAAAAATAAACTTTAGTCTTTATTCTTGATTTTCTTTGACCATCCATTTTAATTTTACTGTACAAAAGTTACGTTTTCAGGAACCTCATAAACAAATGTTGCCTTTCATCATTGCCTCATCCCTATATTGCACTTTATAAAAAAGAACAACCGTAGTCATCTTATCCTTCAATGAAAGTACTACAATCAATCAATCTTGTTAGTAGGTGGGTCGCCCATGATGGGCCGACCCGACCTAACCCGTACTTGGTAACTGCAAAGTAGTTACCATGTGCAATTTGGAAGTTAAGAAGGAATTGATTTAATATCAACTTCCCACTTTGGTTATAACTCCTATAAAAAATAATAACACAGAGAAAGTGTGTGTAGATAGTGAATCTTGATCTTCTTCTCTTCTTCATCAAGATCAAATAAGAATATTGAACAACTCATTAGAAAAATGGCATCTATACTGTGATCAGAGACTGATTTCCGCTTATGATTTCTTTCCGACCATCAATATAATCCAACACTTAATTATTCCGCTACTTAAAGAAATGTATGGCTTCTTGAATTCCTTTTTTTTTTTCCATCAATGGTATCTAAGCTTGTTTTTTTGTTGGATTCATGTGAATGGTTGAGTTTATTTCATGAAAATGCATGAATTTTATATGTTAATTATTTTTTCATGAAATGTATCATCTAGCGGCTGTTAAATTTATGTTATGGAGTGCTAGAATCACTGTAAAATTTTGGAATTTAAAGGCATAACAATAGCCTAGGTTTATGTTGCATGAATCCTAACAAATTAAACATGAAACTTGAAAATTTATTTGATCATATCTTTTGATTTAGGAAATCTAACATTGTGAGTAATATATCGTTAGAAAGACTTTTTTGAGTGCTTTCCAACGATATGTGACTTGTTAAAAAGGGACTTAAAACCAGAAAGTTATAGCCAAATCAAGAATTTGGTTAGATTACGGTTATAAAAAATCAAAAACCCTAAGTTTAGAGAATATGAAGAATAGTGCCAAAATCAGTTTCTCAGCGATTCCGGCTTATTCTAACCTACGATTGAAAAATAAGGCGACTTGTGGGTCCTACTCTCTAGCTGTGCACATTAGGAAACGCATGATATTGTAGTGCACTATTGCGAAAATATAGTATACTGTAGCGTATATAATAGTGTACTGTAACGCGCGTGAATAACATGTGCCTACCTTTGTGTGTGGGGATGTGAATCCAAATTAATATTTTCCATGTAGCTTACTATATGGGACTTCGATTTGGGCATTGTTTGCGCCATTTAATCTGAAATTTAATTTTCCATTTATTTTTAACATAAAATTAGAATTTCTATTTTTTAAATAACATTTTGGACTGAATATATAGTCTCATGGATGAGCATTATATGTTAATAAATATTTCGCTCTAGAGGGAGCTCGAAAATAATTTTTCATAGAAATTAGCAAAAATTTGTTTATATCTCGTGTTTAGTCGTTTGTTAATGATCATTAATATGAATTTTATCTTATTTTTCCTAGATGCCTCCCTAGAAAATTATGGACTAAGAAAGTGGGATTAATGACATATAGAGCTTGGGTTGCACCTATTGATTTACTTTAAATTAATGATAATTTATCTCATGAAGAACTTATGAAGAAAATAGAGAATTATAAGATGGACTCAAACCGTTCTATATGTACAAATATAGAAGATATATATGAGGTCTTTAGCATACTAAAATATAAAAAAGTAGACATTAAGTGTGCAGACTAAGATTACTATCAACGGGTTCTCATAAATTCCTTACCCAATGATGATAATACGCTTGTCTTTAAGTCTCACGTATTAGAGCAAATTGAGAACAATACATATTATATGCTGAAGTGTGAAATTAAGCTGATGGAGGAGCATCGTCTTGCTTAAAAAATAAGGCAAACCGCAGAACTTAGTATTCACACGAGTCTTCAGAATGGGAGACAAGGTAATCGCCCTAGTACAGGGAAGAAATTATGGTATAAGAAAAGCATAAATAGGATCATCAAGAAGGAATAATTATTTTTATTTGGAAATGCACATGAGTATAAATTAGATGAAAGAGTCTCGAGCAACAAAGAATATTTTAAGAACATGTAGACGATTCTATATATTAACTTGATCATATTAGGTCATTTTGTTGATTGCTATTGTTTTAATATTGGTTTTATTTTATTGATTCAACAATATCTTGCTATATTTTTATTAATGAATTTCTATGTTAGTTGTTGCTCAACTCAATATGCTCTTTTATGATATCTCATAAATCATTCTGTTGAGTGGGAGTTCTAAATTGAATTTAATTAATTCAAATTAGAACTGATAATTTTGCGCATTAAAATTAAATTAATGATGAATATAATAAAGGGAATTGGATGATGATTGGAAACTTCGACGACTTTTTTATTCCATTTTTTATATTAATTTGTCATTTCTTTTGTTCATGTTTGTGGCAAAATTAATTATTTATGTATAGTTATTGATTATGCCTTTTAATTATTTATGTGTAGTTATTGATTATGCGTTTACTGATTGTATGTTGTATTATCTCTGTGTTAAAAGAAAGTTAAGATGGCATCTGCATCTAAAAATATTGTGGTTGAGCTGAACAAGGGTGAGAAGCTGAATGGTGACAATTATGATATTTCGCACCATAAGATTTAGTACATCCTTGAAGAGCAAGAGACTTTAGAATCTCTAAACAGCATCCTAGCTGAGCCTAAGCATGGCAATACTGCTTAACACAAGAGGGTTCTTGAGGCCTACTAGGCCTCAAAAAGAAGAATAGTAATGCTCACATAACAATGTTGAGTAGCATACAAAATGACCTCATGTGTGAGTTTGAGAAGTATGAGACTGCTTAAGAGAAGTGACTCGCTCTGAAAGACAAGTTCGGTGGCACTTCGACCACTAAGCTCAGAAGGCTTACGATTAAGTTTGATTCTTATCGAAAGTGTCATAATCATATTATGAGATAACATCTAAGGGAGATGTCAAACATGATTCATGAACTTAAGGCTGCTGGATATATTCTGACTGATGAACAACAAGTCCAATCAATAATAAGATCTCTACTTGATTCTTGGGAACACATGAAGGTGAATATGACTCATAATAAAAATATCAAATTATTCAATGATATTGAATATCACCTTGAGCTGAAAACAAAGCATCTTGAGGTAGTTAAGTTTTCTGATCATGTTTATATGGCCAAATCAAGCTCACGCAAGGCTTCGAGCTTCAAGCATAAGAGAGGTCATAAGTATAACCAGAAAGGTAAAAGATTTAATCCTAATTAGAAGAAACCAGATGCTATGAAGCACCCAACGGGTAAGTGTGTTAGCAAGAAAAAAGACAAATTCTAGATGAAATGCTACAATTGTAGCAAGATAGGTCACTTCGCTAGTAAGTGCACTGAGATAAGAAAGGTGAGACCAACTCCATTTTGTTGAATCATGTTTTAGTTATGAGTTCTGTACTCTTAATTTATTCTCGTTCTATATGGACTATAGACTCAGAAGCAACAGACCATATAGCTTGTGCTTGGTCTGTTGCTCGAGATGCATTTGTAAAGTATCATTGAATTACTCAAGGGAGTATATGGATATATGTGGGCAATAACTCCAAAGTTAAAGCAAAAAGAATAGGCACCTGTAAATTGACTTTACGTGGTAATCGTATTCCTTTGTTGCATGATGTCCTCTATGCACTGAATTTTGGTTCCTATTCTTTTTTAATTATCATATAATTTGACTTTCCTGGTGTTTGTTTGCAGATTTTCTTTATTTAATCTTTATTAAAATTGGGCATTTGATTAATGGCTTTATTATATTAGATACAATGCTTGATGGTTTAAGTTATGATAATAATTATTTTTCGTATATTACTTCTTCCAATAACAATGAGATAGATGCAATTACTTGGCATGTTAGATTATGTCACATAAGGCAAGAAAGAATGCATAGATTTGCGAGAGAGGGCTTATTAGGCCTACTCATCAAGGTTGAATTGTCTATATGTGAAAATTATCTAGCTAGAAAAACAACTAGCCATTCGGCAAAGGAATTAAAGTTGAAAAACCATTGCAATTAATCCATTCTTACATCTGTGGACCAATGAATGTAAGGGTTAAACATGAAGCTTCATATTTTATTACATTAATTAATGATTATTCACGTTTCGGTCATGTCTACTTGATCTCTCATAAATCAGAAGTATTATATTACTTTAGATTATATTTAAACATGATAGAGAATCAACGAGACAATAATGTTAAAGTTATGAGGATTGACAGAGGATATGAATCCATTTCAGAACAATTCAAAGAACTATGTAATGAGAAAGGAATCGATAGATAGCTGACTACTCTTAGAACTTCATAATAAAAATAGAGTAGCAGAAAGAAGGAATAGAAACTTGTTAAAAATAGTTAGATCAATGATGGTGCAATTAATTTTTCCAATATCATATTAGGGAGATGTTTTGTTAACTACTGTTTATTCACTTAATTGCGTTATTTCAAAATCAGTTAGTTTCACACCATATGAGTTATAGACAGATAGGAAACCTGACCTATCTCATCTGTGACCTTGGGGGTCTGCGGCTTATGTTCATAACTCCACCCATAAACTTAGAAATTTGAGAGCTAGGAGTAAAAAGTGTATTTTTATTATATACTCAGAACACTCCAAAAGATATGTGTTCATTGGTGAACATATAAGTGGAACTGTGACTGAATTAGAATCACGAGATGTCAATTTTCTGGAAAATGAATTTCCTAGCATTAGATAAGTTGATAAAGATTTTCAATTTTATGAATTAGAAATTCCAAATGAGGTTATCACTTCTAATACTGGTGTTGACACTAATACGGATCCTTCGGGGATTACTACTTTGAGTGGGAGTGAAACACTGACACTTTAATTCCAATTTAGGAATCAACTTGAAGGAGTAATTTTAGGCCAATTTCTCGTCGTCGTTTTGAGATTGAGAGAGAAGCTTTTATGATGGCTTTACATAATGGTGAAAAGCCAAATACTTTTAATGAGACCCTTACATCGTCTACTAGAGATTTATGAATGAAAGTAATAGATGAGGAGACGGAGTCAATGAAAGTCAATCAGGTCTAGGACTTCGTTAATCATTCGGCTAATTGTAAAGCTATCAGAAACAAATAAGTTCTCTAAATAAAGTATAAGATCGATGGGACAATTGAAAGATTCAAAACAAGATTAGTTGCTAAAGGATATACCTAAAAAAAAATGAGCGTAGACTAAGAAGAGACATTTTCTCCTGTAATAAGGTTTCCTTCTATACACTTGATCTTTGCTATCGTTGCACATTTAAACCTTAAGTTACACCAGATGGATGTAAAAACTGCATTTTTCAATGGAGAAATAGCGGAAAGAAATTTATATGCAATAACCACAAGGTTTTGTTGTTAAAGGTCAAAAACGTAAGGTATGTATGCTTAAAAGATTTATTTATAGCCTTAATCAATTCTTTAGATAATAGAACCTTAAATCCCATCAAGCTATAGTTCTTATGGCTTCAAGATGGTTAAGGAAGACCATTATGTGTACATTAAGAGGTCTAAAAATGTTTTTGCGATATTATCTTTCTATATGAACGATATGTTGTTGGCTTCGAACAGTAAAGAATTTGTCAAAACTGTTAAAGATTGGCTATATTTAAATTTTGAAACGAAAGATATAGACAAGACAACTTATATCTTAGGAGTCAAAATTTTTAGGGATTATTCAAAAAACTTCAAACTGTGTCAAAATTTTTAAGGATTATTCAAAGAAACTTCAAACTCTGTCACAAAAGTCTTACATTAAGAAGATCCTTGAAATATTCAACATGGCTGATTACAAGCCAAAGGATATCCCAGTAGCCAAAGGATATCCCAATAGCCAAAGGACAATTTCTTAGTCTTAATATGTGCCCTAAAACTCCTCAAGAAAATGAAGGAATAGTTGGAGTTCTTTACGTAAATGCCATTGGAAGTTTCATGTATATCATGATGTGTACAAGTTCCAATATCAGTTATACTATAGGACTGGTGAGTAGATACCAATCTAATCCTGGTTAAAAGCATTGCAATGTTGTCAAGAGGATTTTGGCATATCTCAAAGGCACTTCAAATTATTTTTTATGTTATCAAAGAGGTGATTTACGACTTATTGGATATTCAAATGCCGACTGACGTGGCAATTTAGATGAGCATAAATCGACTTTGAGATATGCATTCTTGCAAAACAGAAGAGCAATTGCATAGAGTAGAAAGAAGCAAACATGCACGGCTTTATTAATGATGGAAGTCGAGTGTATTGCATGTTCATCTTGCTAAACAAAGGAGCAATTGCATAGAGTAGAAAGAAGCAAACATGCATGGCTTTATCAACGATGGAAGTCAAGTATATTACATGTTTTGTAGCAGTGTAAGAAGCTGTGTAGCTTTAGAGATTTATGGAGGACTTAGAGATTAATATAAGTAATACTAGTCCAGTAATTGTTTACTGTAACAGTCAAGCTGCTATCTCTTTCTCTAAGGACGTCAAATAATACAACAAGTCAAAATACATTGAGATTAAATACAATTTCATAAGAGATATTTTGACAAAAAAGGAAGTAGTCATACAATATATATCTACGCATAGCATGATAGCTAATCCACTTACCAAAGCTGTAACGAGGGATGTATTCACCTCTCGTGATAAATCATTAGGGTTATGTAGATTGTAATTTTACATTGTTAAGATGTATTTATTTGTTATAAACATCTTTGTTACATAAATTATTTTGAAATGCAATGATGTTTAAAACTCTCTTATTTCAATTTATTTTATCAAAGACATAATTACATACACATGAGAGTATGCCATCAGGTCATGACCGACTTTTTTACACGAACGATCCCCTCAGTTGCTCTAGAAGCAAGCTGAGATGAGACAAGTAGAACAATGACACAATGTATTTGTTTAAGAGCCAAATAAGAAGGATTATTCTATAAATTTTGTTGCCTTGATTAGAATCAAAATGAGGTCTTAAATGATATTTCTCGTAGACCGATTATGATGTACCCTACCATCATAGAGACCTGATAGAAGCTAAATGTGAGATCTTATTTTGACACTAAAGGAGAGTGTTCATTTTAAGAACTCAGGTCAGACATTGTAGAAGAGCGACTAAAGTAAGATCTATATAGTGAATTGAATTAATGAGACATATGCCCTAAATGGAAGATTTACTACAACGCTTGTATCATACCACAGATGCTTATTAACTAAAATAGAAAATAAAAGAATTTCTCTTGTTCCTCATTGTGTAAGTTCCATATGACTTTCTATAAGTTAATGCTAGTATCTTTATAACTATCAACTATTTTTTTGAGATCTCAGATTGATGTCTGCTACTTTTAGCATGGTATCTCTAACCTTGATATGATTCGGTCTATGAAACATGACTAGGAAAGTGATTATTCTGGATTGATGAACATGAATGTGATAGGAAGATTTAATTTTTTCCTTTTATATGATTCACTGGTCGACGAATTGTATAATACATATGGTATATTACAATTGTGAATACATAAAAAAATTGCGCAATTTTGGCATACCGAAGAGATTTATTATGCTTGAATATTAAAATAAATAAAATCTGGGATACAATGAACATATATTGAAATTCTCTTGCATACGATTGCAATTGAGACATATCTTGCCTAGGTTAGCAATTGAGATATTTTTTTTGGCTCCTCGAATGGGTCTTTGGATATGTTCATGGTTATACAGTATAGTTGCCTATATGATTAAAGATATGTTGTTGTTCATTGTTTCTTTGTCCACTGCTCTGTTGCTTCAACGTTGTCCCATCATGTGCAAGTGGGAGATGTTGGATGGGTGGGCTGCCCATGATAGGTCGACCCCACCCAACCCATACTTGGTAACTGCTTTTACCGTTACCAAGTGCGGTTTAGAAGTTAAGAAAGAAGTTAATGATCTTCTTCGTTAAGATCAAATAAGAACATTGAACAACTCATTAGAAAAAGGACATCTATATTGTGATCAAAGAAGGATTTCTTTCTGACCATCAACGTCATGCAACACTTAATTATTTTGCTACTTAAGAAAAGTTGTGGTTTTTTGAATTCCTTTTATTTTCTTTTCCATCAAATTTAAACGAGTACAACGGTTCACCCAAAACACCCACACTACCAGCTACTTGCATCCCCAGCGTGTTCATGGCAAGACCCAATATTCAAATTGGTCATTGACATGATTGATTATCACTCAATTCTTTTTTTTTTTTTTAACATGTATACATTTCCTCATAACCTTACATATATAAAATTTCTCCTTCGATTATAATAAAACAACTCAAAAGACCATCCTAAAACTATGACTAATTAGTGCTATCACTAAAAAAAAAAAATTCATATATTAGACATAAAGACATATGTTCGGTAGGCTAGCATTTTGAATTAACAGTTGAACCAAAAGAAATTTTGCAAGTTATACGTTTATTTTATCATACTCGTGCCGTGTCCTATGAATTGCCTTCCCAGCAAAAGAAAACCACAATCTTATAAAAATATCGGCATTGAAACCAAATCTTAATCTCAAACCTGCTTCATTTTGTAATCTCTACAATTTAGTTGACAATGATGCCTTAATTTGCTGTGCTTAGTCTTAAAAAAAATTTGAAATTATAATTCACACACTTTTTTCCCTTTTAGGATTTTCATTTGTCAACCATAAGTGAAGCATTTGAGGGCGCACGTTCTATTTCCTTCTCATAATTGGGTAGGAGTGGACATTTCTCTCGCAAATGTAGATAAAGTTGAATATATATATATATATATACATATATATATATATATACATCTTCTCGTGAAAAGATGTATCCAAATTAATATGGGAACAAAAATATGAGATGTGTCATAATTGAATTGATCTAGTTTCTAATCCCAGCAAATTCCTAACCGTAAACACCAGTATACCTTTGATCTTAGAAACATTTTGATAATCTAAGGAAGAAACCATCCTTGAAGTTCATGATATGCAAGGCTGGCAAATAAGTTGAAAAAAGGCATTTTCTGTTTATACTAATGAAGAAATTGCGAATAAATAATCAAAGTTGAGAACAAACAGAAACTGTCAGGTTCATTACTCTTTCTGCCGGTACTAAGAGATTCATAACTTGGTCAAACAAATTTTCCCTGATAGTATTACAATGTACAATCAAATCTTTGACCCCGCCACTATTTCGGCTACAAATAATACAAGCAAATATCATGAAAATGTCGCATTGAACTCTGAAGGCCCCATGCTCGGTGCTTGCTGCTATCTGAATTGGAGCTTTTACTATTTCGTGGTGGCCATTAATCTTGTGTAAGAGAAATAGCTGGATTTGGTAATAAAGCCAATAGTATTAATTCGTTTTCTCAATTGAAAACAAGCTATAAAACAAATTTAATTGGTCACAAAGTGTCGCTTTCGTGTAAGATTTTTCCTCAATTGATGTGATCGCATTCAGAAAGTTGTTACAACTACTTGCAAAATTAGTTAGCTCCAATTTAATATTTCTTGAATTGATCATTCAGTAGGTTGCCAAGAGAAAAGTTAATACAGACTTGGTCCTGAAGTTGCAAGTACAGGATAAGATCTAATGGGAAAGCATGTTTTACAGTGACAATTAATTATACGAATGATTGATCGACGAATCTCAACTTTTAGTTACTCTAATGATAATTAATGATCCTGTATGCCCACTGCATAATGATTAAGCAATTCCCTCAAAAACAAATCATAGCGTGATACATAAGCAATCTGGCCCTAGCTAGACTTGGTTTTTATGACATACCATTTGACATACAAATTTTGACTCTCAATTTTTTTTAAATGATATAAATTTTGTCACTCGACTTTGTAAATATAACATGATTATAATGCTTACATATGACAGTTGTACATGCAAAAACAGAAGCAAGCGTAAATAGTATAGTTTTGTGACGTTCTTAAGGATAATCAACACGTACAAGAATACAGAATTAATACCAATACGATGTCAATGCTGAAAGCATGGAGTTTCCAAGCAGGATCATTGATCAAGTACTGACAAACAGAAGAAGAGAAATTAAGCGAAATTAGATGGTTGTGAGTGGACTCATGTAGAAGATTAATTAAAGATTAAAGTAGTTTCATTCCGTCCTTGTGAAGAAATGTGAAATGTTTCCATGCAACGGGGCAAGATTAATTAATTTGATCGTGAGAAATGATTTGAATGAAGGTAGATGCATGGCACGTGTGCGTGGTATTTAATAATTAGTTAGTAACTAAACAATGATTAAAATGAATGCCGACTAATTAAGAGAGACAAGAGCTTCATTCCTTTGGCAAATCCAAGGAGTAGGGCGGCGCCACCGACGCCAAGTCCGACGATCTCGCCTATGTCTTCTTTCTTGTCTTCTTCTCTTCTTCTTCTTTTATCACTTTCTCGTCTCTTTCTTCTTAATTACCTCACTCTCTTCGGATAAACAAAGTTTAAACAATTGAAGTGGAGAAATTCTATAATACATTAGAGTATCATGTCAGTTATACAATAAGTAAATTATACTATGACATGTGTGCATTTAGTTTGAAAAATCATCATGCAAGTGGTGGTTATATTAAATTTAACTACACATGGCATACATGTATTAATTGGTTATAATACATCATATGTATCAATTATTTATTGTTGTATAGTTTCATTGGGTCTACCATTTTGATAGATGATGTTAAAACTTAGTTAAGAATATTAACTATATAATAAGAAGGGATGATTTAATCACAAGAGAAATTATGAGAAGATCACTATTGTGTTTTGAATTTAACTCTTATATATTATTGCGTTGGAGATGATTGAACCAATACAAAATTTATCATCATTTTATTGAAGGGAGAATAGCCAAAAGCCTATAGTTGGCAGTTGGGGACTGTATTTTCATGGCAGCATAGAGTCCCACATCGGTACGTGTTATAGGCAAGCCTGAGGGGACGGGCTGGACTATCAAGCTCCGAAGTCACGTGCCGCCCCATATCTTTAAGTTGACACAAAAATACCAACTATTTTTTGTTAAAAATAATGATAATAATTAGGCTTATGTTAACTACTTGGGCTTAGCCCAAGTGGCCAGAACTTCTCCCTCACAAATGTGAGGGAAGGGTTGAGCCGCATGACGCATCGAGAGGTTTAATTTAAAATTCCTTCCTGTTCTGGAGCTGAGTGAAGGCATCTTTCTCCAGGAAGGGGAGTTGACGCCCTCGAATATTTGAGAGGAGAGCTTGAGTGAAGGCGTCTTTCTAGGAAAGGGGAGTTGACGTCCCTCGAATATTTGAGAGGGTTAAAAAATCTGAGCGGTGCCATATCAGAATTGATGTAAACGTGCCAAGATATGTATTTATCAAATATCATGAGCAATAGTCTCTTCAAAAAAAAAAAATTAGGCTTATGTTAAGATTTCATGCATGTACATTTCATTTATTTTGAAGGCGAGAAGGTTTTTGATGCTCTTGGAGTATTGCTTCTCATTCATTCATTATTTGTCATGTGTATATACGTATCATTATGATTAATTGAAATACATTTGTGATAATAAGTGAATGAGACCAAAAAAAAAAAAAATACTCCAGAAACACTCTAGAATTTTTTCAATTTGTATTCTCACCAAAAGTAATTTAACTTAAAAGGAGTAATTCAGAATGAGCAAAAATGCCAAAGCAATTGACCACATAATAAGGTAAAAACCCAATGATAATAGCAATTAGTAACGGTGGCCTTCTTGTTAATGCAAAATCGATTGTTTCTCTAATGTCAATCTGCATTGTTGAAGTCCTTTTCACAATTGACATTTTAGATGGGTCCCTTTTCTGTTCTTTCTCATTTAGAACAATTTCCTTCATAATTTTCTCCTCTGTATTATTCTTTATTAACAAATCGTCGGTCTTGGATACGAAGGCAACGATAATCACTAATATTATGAACCAAGAAAAAGACCAAATATTCCAACTAAATTATTTTCAGCATGGGCCGGCTCTAGGAAAGTGGACCCCATTCAATAAACTGTCATTTAGTGCAATCACACAGGCCTTCCAAAGCCGTGAAACAAAGAGTTAAAATTGGCAGCTAAAGATGACAAATTTACACCTCTAGAATACAACTTACATTGTAGAGGTGATAAATTGGAGGTGAATAAAATCACTAGCCTCCAATCATATGCCTATTAGATTTCAAACTTGTCAATTCATCTCTTTCATTATCTAAAGCCATTCTGGACAATGCGACACAGTCCTTTGCTAATGTACTGAAATAAAAAGAGAGAGATCGATGCACATTCTCTAGCTCTTTTACTAAAAGCTAGCTAGCAAGTATTGAAACACCCATATTATTTTTATCAAAATCAACACTTCTTATTTTGTAAAACCATATATCTTGATTCGGGTTTGTGGGTTTTGAATATTTAGATTTTGAGCTTAGAATACCAAGAGGAAAAGATGATTAATTCAGTGTGTGGAAGTGTGGGTACTCTTAAAAGTGAGAACTCATCATCAAGCATTAAAATCCATCCAACTTCTCCAAATGAGTCATCAATTTCAGAGACAAAAAGAACTCCTCAATCTTCTGACTTGGAGCAGCCAAGTAGCCTAACACCACCAAGCCTCAACTTCCCACCACTCAAGTTTGAAATAGATGGCGACGTCGAAGTGCAATCACCGGATTGTTCAATATGGGAAACCTTCTTCTCCGATCACTTAGACGGTGACTTCATGATCTCATCTCCGGTGAGAAACTTGCCTTCTCCACGAACTTCAGCTTACAATAATAATTACAACTACAACTATGCACAATCAATGCAAGGACAGAGCCTTTCAGGATGTTCCCCTCCTCGCTTTTCGGCTCAGGTTGGAGCATTCAGCAGTAGCCTCAGAGCAAAAGGGCAAAGCCCGCTTCATAAAGTGTTTAACTCTCCAGGAAACCAGTATATGCAGCCGGAGAATCTTGCTTTGACGACGGCTATTGAAGATTTCTTGGAGGATTATCAAAAGGATGGATACGGGATGTTTTCGCCTATGAAGATATGTGGTGGTGGTGGAAGCTCACCTCAGTTAATTGATATGCCTACGACGGTTCCAGCAACGCTTGAATGCTTAGCTATGCCAAATAATAATCCGTCGAGGTTTAGTGGATCAGTGAGTGAATCATCATCAACGGCTGGAGCTTCTCAGCTGACTGATGACAATGATATTTATCAAATGGGATCAATAGCAGCTGCACCATTATCACAACAACTGCAACAAGAGCAACTGCAGGAGAGGCAACAAACACAACAGCAGCAGCAGAATCTTAACCACAGCTTGATGATCCCTCTCCCTATCAGTTCTGAGCAGGTTAAAAACTTTTCTGTCCTTGTCTATATTTGTACGTTTTTGTATACATGTCATAATTCTATTAGCTGTTTGTACATATTTTTGATGTGCAAAAGCATTTCTCAATATGTATAAGAAAAAATATACACACACGCACATATATATACATACACACACACATACATACATGTTCTATTAGCTTTTTCAACATATTTTTCATGTGCAAAAGCTTTTCTGAATATGTATAAGAAAAAAAAAATATATATATATATATATATATAGCAAAAGTCATGTTCAAGTGCAGATATCCGCATTTTACAAAGTGCAGGTAATGTAAAAACACAAACTCATATTTACATCGATGCAGTACAGGCTCTTTACACAATATAAAGGAATCAATCCAAATTTTATAAAGTGTGAAAGTCTACACTTATGACTTAAGCATTTTCATATGTGACGCTTTGTTTTTTAATTTTTATTTCTTTTATTGCTAACTTTATTTTTTTCTTTAGGAACAAGATAGCGGGCTTCAGTTGGTGCATCTCCTTCTTGCCTGTGCTGAAGCGGTGGCTAAAGAGGACTTCATGTTAGCACGAAGATACTTGCATCACCTCAATCGAGTTGTCTCGCCTCTCGGCGACTCCATGCAACGAGTTGCTTCCTGCTTCACTGAAGCCCTAAGTGCAAGACTTGCAGCAACCCTAACCACAAAACCAAGCACTTCGACTCCAAAACCCTTCTCTCCTTTCCCACCGAACTCTTTAGAAGTCCTAAAGATTTACCAAATCGTTTACCAAGCTTGCCCGTACGTTAAGTTCGCTCATTTCACCGCCAATCAAGCAATATTTGAGGCCTTTGAAGCCGAAGAACGTGTCCATGTCATCGACCTAGACATCCTCCAGGGCTACCAATGGCCAGCCTTCATGCAGGCCCTAGCTGCTCGACCCGGAGGCGCTCCGTTTCTCCGAATAACCGGAGTCGGGGCTACTATAGAGTCCGCGAAGGAAACCGGACGTTGCTTAACAGAACTTGCCCACTCACTCCATGTACCGTTTGAGTTCCACCCAATAGGTGAACAACTCGAAGACCTGAAGCCACACATGTTCAACAGACGTGTAGGCGAGGCTCTTGCCGTTAACGCCGTTAACCGCATCCACCGTGTCCCCGGTAACTGCCTAGGAAATTTACTAGCAATGATCCGCGACCAAGCGCCAAATATCGTAACCATAGTCGAACAAGAAGCAAGCCATAACGGACCATACTTCTTAGGCCGGTTCCTCGAGGCATTGCACTATTACTCTGCAATTTTCGACTCATTAGACGCAACGTTTCCTCCTGATTCAGCACAGAGAGCAAAAGTGGAGCAGTACATATTTGCACCGGAGATAAGAAACATAGTGGCATGCGAAGGGGGGGAGAGAACGGCGAGGCATGAGAGGCTTGAGAAATGGAGAAAGATAATGGAAGGGAAAGGATTCAGAGGGGTGCCATTGAGTGCAAATGCTGTGACTCAGTCGAAGATATTGCTTGGATTATATTCATGTGATGGCTATCGCTTGACTGAAGATAATGGTTGCTTGCTTTTGGGGTGGCAAGATAGAGCACTTCTTGCTGCTTCTGCATGGCGATGCTGATCATGATGATGAGCAATTCTCCATTTTTCACGTACGTGTACTTTTGATTTTTTTTTTCGGTGTATTAAACCATCTGGTATTCGAAGATCACGTTGAATCCTGACTAATACAGAATCGAGCCGGGTAGAACCACTTGGCTGGCTAAACTCTCCCAACAAATATTTAACGCAGCTGCATTCCCAAACTTCGAACTGAGGACCTTGGTTAATCTAGAACAACCGCATGTCAGCTAATTTATGCGCTTGTTGGTTATGTTTGCTTAATTATAATTAGGCTCGTGTTTATTAGAAATTTTTGTGTTTATTTGTTATGTGTAGGTAATACTGCCATGCAAAAACCACGAGATGAATGCTAAAAATGGAAAACGGGAAAGCCGTAAAGGATAAATTGTTTGATTTTGCAGAAAGTGACCTTAGGATATATCATCAAGGTCAATTAATTAATTATATCGAATTTAGATTCTATCACACACTGACTTGATTCCCTTCCCGTCCTTATGTCGTAACCACTGGCTTCAGGCTTCAAAACAAAAAAAAAAAAAAAAGAGTATCCAAAAAAAGGCTTCCAAAAAATAAAAAAGAAATTGGTGGCAAGACAAGAAGCTTTACAATTGTTCATCAGATATTCTTTTTTTGAAATTTAAATAATTAATTTTTGATAATGACCGCTTGATCGATGATGAGAATCCATGTATGACTTAATGCCATAGACCTCTTTGATAAGATAAGCCCAGGTCATATATCATTGAATTGATAGGCAAAAATTCGTATAGGATTACGATCCCTATGGGGATTATTTATTTTAAATGGCATTTTTAGAAATTGTTTTTGAAAATGAAGGTAGTATTTCCTACTAACGTTTAGGCCATATCATATTTGACGGTGTCTAGCTTGAAACGGTTTTCAAAAATCAAACTCAAGGAGAAAATATTTAACAGATCCCGATCCTTTCTAGGCATTTTCTCTTCTACTCCTCCTAAGCTTTCAAGAATCTATTAACATGTGTCATTAATAAAATTAAATAACTAAAATTTTGTTTTAATTAATTTTTACCTAAATAAACATCTAGACATACGTGTCTAAGAAAGAATTTACTTAAAAAAAAATTGACAAGAGTCACACATAAGTTTGGATGTTTATTTAGGTAAAACTTAATTAAAATAAAATCTTAGCAATTTAATTTCATTAATGGCACATGTTAATGGATCTTTGAAAGGTTAGGAGAACTAGGGGACGAAATGCCTAAGAGAGTATCCAAATCAACTAACAGTTTTTTTTTTTTAAAATAAATAAATGTTCTTAAGTTGTGATTATTTTTAAATCTAAAATTTGAATGAGTTTGAATATATTATTAAAGTCTAAAAAGGTCTAAATGAATATATCAGGATAATGTATTTATTTTTAATTTTTTGACATCTGAATGTAAATAGTAAGTTGTTTATTTTTATAAACTCAAAATATCTTAAACCTAATATTTTTACACTTATGACCTTGAAACTATTATATATACTTGAAGTTTAAATAGGTATATATTTACATTATTTTCTAATACAATGGTTTTCATATGTTATAAATATTTGTAAGGTAAGTATTTGATATATAACTTATGAAGAATAATTTTGATAACGTTATCTTTTACAATTTAACATAATATTTATACATAAAAAAGTTGTGATCTAATAATAAAAAAAAATTAAAGTTCAAATTGAATATATGTTAAGTACTTAATAACAAATAAAATTTGAGATCAAGGAAAATTTTAATATGACATCTAATGGCTTGGTATGGAATAAATACATCTAATAATGGTATTTGTGAGAAAAAAAAAATTAATTTTCCATTCAGACATTTTATCATTCAAGTAAAAGTTCAGAAATTTGATTTTTTTTTTTCATTTAGATAAAAAATCTCTTATAAAAAGACTTTAGATACAAAAACAAACAAGGCAAAATATCAAAACATCTTAAATTAAGCCAAATTAGGACTTCAAACATAAAAACAAACAACGCCATAGATTCATTACTAACCACTTAGGTCACTGCAAGGCGGCGATTGGTGAAGACTCCCTCGCAATCATGGGAAGGATAAAACCTATTCTCTCTTGTAAATTATTTTTAAGTGTAAGTAGCTCTCATCATAATTAGATATAAATTTACAAACTATTTTAAGTAAACCACTTATTGTATATTTTAATAAGGGTTATTATTGTCTCAATACTTCAAAAATTGTAAAATATTAAATAACTATAAGAAATATTGTTTCCTATCAGTTTACTACTCTAACTTTGTAAAACCTTTCATTTTACTACTTTTTCATTAGGATTGTCAGTTAACCAGTTAATTGATTAGCAAAATAAAAATTTTATCATTTATGGTAAAATACACAAAAGCAGGTATCAAATAATATACATAAAATTATTGTTATGCCCTTAAATTGTTAAATAATAGTTTTAACCATGAATTTATGAATAGTTCTGAATTTGTTATAAGTATAAAAGTAACAAATTGATAAAAATACCCATAGATATTTTTGTTAAAAAAAACACACAGCCTATACTTAAGAAAACAAAAACAATTAAAGCTTTATCTACAAAATCAATACTTCCTTACTTAAGTGTTTAATTTTTTAGAATATATTGCAATTTTTTTTGACAAAAAATATGTAGGTACATTTATGTCCATTAATTACTTTTATAGCTATAATAAATTGAAGGTTGTTCATAAAGTCATGGTTAAAAATGTTATTTAACAATTTTAGGACATAAAAATAATTTTATGTCATTATTTAATACCTCTATTTGAGTATTTTATTATAAAGCACAAAATTAGTATTTTACTAGTCAACTAACAGTCCTAATAAAAAAATAATACAATGAAAATGTTTATATAATAATAAAATAATAAAAAATAATACTTTTTATAATCATTTCATATTTTACAATTATTATTGTGAGATGATAATAACCCCTTTAATAACTTCTATATTGAAATTGGCTAAGTTATATAATAATGAAACCTATATCAAGTTAATAGTCGTACTGATAGTTGTACCTCATGATAAATAAATTTAAAGCACTTTAAAAAATGGATACCGAACAATATTTGTATTTTGAAAGTGACGAATTGAACTCAGATGCTCTTTTACCTGAGAACCTTTATAAGTTATTCTAACTAAGAGAAATACTCTTTTATTTGAAAACCTTTATAAGTTATTCTAATTAAGAGAAATAGAGAGCCCACTAAAAACTGATGTACCGAAAGTTATAAAATTAAGCTCAAACTCAGAAATAACAAGACGTTATGGCCAAGTTATCGAATCAATATTGTGCCTTCATCAAGGCACCAAAAACAAGTAACTTGCACTTTGCAAAACACACGTGTAACTTCACAACCATACAACACTCAACTTCAATCCATCAAACAATATTACCAGCGCCATGGATATTTCCAAAACCTTGTACAACTTCGAGAATGACAATGTCAAATAATAGCATCAGCAGAAACATACACAGATCCTTCAATATCAAACACGTATAAAATTGACAAAACAAAATAATAATAATAACAACTAATTGCAGCTACAAATGCATCAAAAAGCCATTTTATTGAACACAAATACATCATTGCCGTCATGCACAGAGTTACATAGGAATGCCCTCCAACAAACTCGTACCTACCCAGCTAGGATGACGCTGTTTCACAAATTATTTTTCTTTCCAGGTATCCATTTCCATGGCCAACGAGATCCTAGCAGATCCCCATGGGATCCCAAAAGCTTGAACTTCTTATATCAACACCAACTCTATTACAATATGGAACATGAGCAAAAAAATTTCTTTTGTGGTTCATCCAGCTTCTTCTCTGTGAAGGTAAACAAACAAAAATTGTAACTTCCAGCAAAAACATAAGAAAAAGTAACAGTGAATTTGCTATATCTCATGTCACGGACTCATGATTGAAATATGAAATGGCTCTTGCTCTATGTTTGCACAAAGCACATAAAAGTTACCTGTTTTTGCTTTTGTTAATGGTGGCTGCACAACAACATGCATTGTGATGGTCCCTTTTGGAAGCTCACCAAACGGTACTTTACATTGGCCAACAGTCTTGTTGTTTTCCAAAATTTTCCCAGCACTAATCAATTTGATGTCATTGGCCGTCTTGGGTACAATTTTTTTATCTAATAAAAATATAAAATTTAGAACAGTTATTACTAAATAAATATCAACCAATCAGAAATGAGGATAAGTAGAAGTCCATATGACTATAACTCCACATTCCATTATCTCACTCTTGGTTGACAGAGTAAGGTAATTCAAAGCTAAAGTAGCATAAAAATCAGAAATGTGATTGTATATGCCAAAGTAATGGAGATATAATATACAGGAGAAACAGCAATGACCGATCATAAACAGCGGTGACTGATTGTATTTTTCTTTGGAAATAAAGCTATATATAAATACAATGCAGAAAAGATCAATAATTACCCAGATAATAGGTTTCCTGTAGATACTGTTAGGAGTATGCTCCTAAAACACTTGGCCGTGTCAAGTGTAAGATAACAGTAGTTCAGAGAAAAATTCATTGCATATTTACATCATAATTACCAAACTGAGAACTTTCAATCAGCATTGTCGAGTAACACAATCCAAGATCTAATATTATCTTATATATGTGTTCCGAAACCCACATGTTTTCCTGCGGACAATGATGCATGGCCAAACAGCACATAAGAAAGCTTCGGCCATGATCACCCCAAGATATTCACAAAAAATCCACAAATAGCTTTGTGACTATTTCTGGCCCCACAACCAGCAAACACATTATTAACTAGGAATCTGGCCTGCTCATAAATTTGTGATCGTTCTGGTTCGGATGCTATATGAGTCAAATCAACTGACCCATCTTGATGTGAACTAGAACAATGACGAAGGAAATGTTAGCACAATCAAACAGAGTCCTATGATTGGAAAGGAGACATATATTGTTAAGTATACTTTTCATTTAAATCCATTTCCTAAAGATCTAATAATGTTAAGAAACTTGGCAGGATTTCAAAGGAACCTTCGGTCTGTGAGGTGGTGGTTCATTCAAGAGGTCTAGAATTCGAATCCCATTCACGTACAGGTTGTGGAGGGGCTTAATTTACATTTATGTGTTATCTTTCTCACAGTACACAAGTATCTATTACAACAAAAAAGATCAATTATCCCTATGTAGACAACCAAACTCTTCCCATTCATTATCTTCCTATCAACCTGGCTGATAATTAGGATGTCCAATGAATCAGGATACTCTATATGTGTAAAGCATATGAGAATATTGTCAAAAAGAGAGAGAGAGTGAGAGAGAAACAGCCAGTACTACTTAAAACTCTACGAAAACAGAAGCAAGGACTTCTCAGAATGAAGAATCTATTTCATCATAACAAACAATAAGATGACACGAAAACAAGGCATCCTTATTCCAATAAGACATCGGACAAGAAGCTTATTTTTCAGTTTTAACAAAACCTATAGCACTTCACATGATAATAAATCTTAGACTGATTGGACAATTTATTACTAGATCTTAATAAAGAAGAATTATCACTAGATTTTGATAAAGAAGAAGAAGAAGCTTAAAATTTATTTTCAATAAATTTCAAACAGATTCTGGTTGAAAAAAGGATGTTCTTACAAATGAGTAGCCAAAGCAAAAGAACAATATCCAGATACAATTGCATTCATGAGAAGCATGGATGTCTCAAACAGAAGATAGATAAAAGGAAACAGCCAGACCAAAAAAGATTGATAGTTGAAATGCATTTTCCTTTTTAAGAATGCCACACTAGATAGAGCAAAATCGAGATAAAAAGTTCTTATATTCTATCTAAGTTAGAATTTTCAGGGTCTGTATCGCTTCCAATAGAATTGTATATTATACTTGCAAACAGGGCATATATTAAATTTGGCACAAGGTCTAGAGGAATTCATGAACATTAAATTAGAAATTGTTGTGTGCAGGGTAATTACAAAAATGAAGGATAAACAATAAAAATACTTGTACACATGCACTTTTGGTAAAGCGAAAATGTACTTCTACAAATGAAAAGAATGAAACATTATTTTGCATCTATATAAAAGACAGTAGGGGACAAATACACTCATATTCTTAGACTACAAAATCTGAGGGTTACAAAATTATCCCATCAACTGTCACATTAGAACTTCTTCTAACTCATATAATCAAACATTGAGGCAGCACATACATACAAGCAAAGAGTTGGTTTCTAATTTTTCCTTTCTCCAGGCACTAGGAAAAATCGAAAAGCATGGATGCGCAAGAAAAATCATGCACATGTTCCTTTTAAGGCATGTTGATTGATAGCATAACAAGAATTTCCAGATGTTTCATCATTGGACTTCCGGTTCTGGTAATCCGCTCTTTTGGGCCATATGTTTTGTCTAAGTCTAATAGAACAAGCTCAAGAAACAAAGCCACAAATCCGATTAAACAATCAAATCACTACCAAAGTTCTTGAGTTGTATCGTTCTTCCAAAATATGGAGTCATAAATGCTGAAAGGAGGATATACATTAATCGATGACCACCATGCAAAATTTTCATCAAGCAAAGTGAAAAAAAAAAAATTCCATGAAACAGTTTCACAAATTATCAAGAAGTTGAAGTCCTAACCTTTTGGCCAATCGGAAAAGATTCTCTCTTTCAGCATGGCCACAGTTGAGGTTGGTGAGTACTGGAATGGACCAATATCCGATCCATCATACAATCGAAACTTCAGCTCCACCAGTTCCTCCTCCGGCATTTCACTTCTTTTCTTTTACTACCAATACAAAGGCCCTCGACAAGAACTGTGTCCACAACCCTTTCCCTTCCAGGAAAAAAAAAAAAAAAAGAGCACTGAATCCACAGCAAAAATATACCTAATCAGTCTACAGATTTTGATGACAACACCAATTAAGAAAAAAACAGTGCCTTAAACCCTATACTCTAATGTACACAAATTAAAATGAAATAAATAGAAACCACAACCTCCAAATTAAGGTGGGGAAAGCTATAATTAGAGCCAATTTAAGTCTTAGAATTCACTCTGAAGCCCAGCAGTTTAACACTTCAATAAAATGACAAGTAAAGCCAATAAGCATCAAAATATAACGCAAATTAAACATATAAAACAATAAGAATACAGCAGCAAAACAAGACAAAAAAAGAAAAAAAAAATACCTCAACAACAAAAGATTGAATGAGAAATTGAATCTCGAGCTTCTCGTGTGTCGAATCTGGAAGAAACCCTAGACTAGGCACCGGTCTTGCCGCTTAATTTATTTATTTATTTATTTTTATTAGTATTATTATTATTTTGAGTTAATTGTGTTTCGACTTTCGTGTGCGTGTATATTAGCAGAAGAAGTAGATTAAGTTTGCTTTGTTTCTTTTCGTATTTCTCCTTTTATAATTTTTGCTTCTCTGTTTTTTCTGTTTTCTCCATTTTTTAAAATTCTTTTTGACGAGTCTATACAGAGAGGGATATGGATTTTAAGAGCGAATCTTGTCAGTAAAAATACCCAGGCCGAAGCTTAGACTTGCGTTTTGTTACTCTGTTGTCCAGCACACTGCTTTAAAATTGCGTGAGCGAATAAATTGACGTGTACTCCCACGTGGTGATTGATTACTGGTTAATTTGAAAATGGGAATAATGGATGCCAGAAGAGGCAGGTAAGTTTGACCAAAAATTGGAGCGAGGGAAAACTGAAGTGGTCGGTGACGCGGATTCTGAGTGGAGTTTAATTGCACCGCCTATGCGTGTAAAATGACATCCTAAAAGTCTTTAGTTAAATGACACGCGTTTAACCTGCTAATTAGCACTGAGATTAAGGTTGCCCTCATTATTGTCTTGAGGTAAAATTATAGCCTCTTTTTAATTATTAAAGCATACCCACATACATTTAAAATTTTATTAAAAATGTCATTCAAAATGATGCGGAAAGAAATGAAGAAAAAAACTTCTTTTATATCGGACTAATCATTTTCTAAAAGAGTTTTTTACTTTCGTCTTTCATCCTATTTTTATTATTTTTTTATAGTAATTTTTATAATATATTTCAATTTTAAATAGAATGGCGATTCGAACGAGCGATTGATGAACGAATTAAAAAATGTTATTGGCATGGGATCAAAAAAGGTGGCAAGATCTTTTAGAGTTAGTCATCCCATTCCATTATATTGAAGTAGCCACGGATACAATTCTCAACCAACAAGGGCAAAATGTAATATGTGTTTATGTAGCTATTAGTTAAAAAACATCTCAGGTAGTGAGTACTTTTCAGGAAAGAGGGACAATGGAATACACTATTGTGGTAGCCGAAAAGGCAGATTCCCCTGCTACGTTACAATACCTTGCTCCTTATACGGGCGCAGCTCTAGCTAAATATTTTATGTACCGTGAACGACACACTTTAATCATTTATGATAATCCTTCCAAACAAGCACAGGCTTATTGACAAATGTCTCTTCTATTATAAAGACCACCTAGTCTCGAAGCTTATCTCTGAGATGTTTTTTATTTGTATTCACGACTTTTGGAAACAGCCGTGAAATTAGGTTCGCAGGTAGGCGAAGGAAGTATGACCGCTTTACCAATAGTTGAGACCCAGTCGGGAGATGTTTCGGCTTATAAATTTTATAAATTTTAAGTGAATTTATTATATTATCTCACCAACCAATGAATAAATATCATATTATTTGGGATTAAATGTGTAGTACTTATTATAAAATGGGGCCATTTGTTTTTTAGCTTAATGACTTAATTTTAGTTAGTTAAGTTGTTAAGTTTATTTGTTTTTCAACTTAATAAAAATTTTCGATCATTAAATTGATATGCCAATTTTCTTTTTGGCCATTCTTTTACTATAAAATGTCTAAATGATATCATTAAAATATATTCTCTAAAATATCATTATCTAATTAATTTTTTTCATCCTTACCTAAATGAAACTTACTAATTAACATAATTATTCATCTTTTAACTTGTAATAATATAGAAATAGAATATTATTATTTTTATCTTTTTATTGTCTTCAAATTACCATTGTTTAATTTACCATCTTTTATGAATATTTTTCATATAAAACATCATAAACTACTACAAAATTAATTGACATGTTTTAATTCAGGATATTAAAGGGTTACATTCACTTGAACATAATTTATGTAATGATAAAATACCACCTCAATAATGTTCTTTGAGATGTTTATTATTTATTTAATATTTAAATTTGTAAAGGCACAAATGTAGAGGTCTTGTTTTAGATTTTTAAAGTTGGAAAAAATATTTAATACTTATTTTTAGAGATTCAACAAGAAAACAAATATATTATTTATATTCAAACAATCAACTATGTTTAGAATTGATTAATTTAGGTTTACTTTGAGTTCGTACAATAAAATAAACACCACTAATGTGTAACTAAGGGATTGCCTAAAAAAATGGTGACAACATTATTTGATATGCTTGTTTAGTAGTTACTAGTTAGAACGATTTTATTGACTAATCTCATTGCAACTTATTATTTTCTCTATTGTAAAATTGAGATTATACGTGAAAAAGTATATATCATAGATTTAAAGGCCGGTTTGGTAACATTGTAACTTTTAAGATAATTGTTGTTAACTATACTGTAAAAATAATCAGTTGTTAAGAGATTCAGTTAAACATTTTAAAAGTAGTCATATGCATTTGATAAATCTTTCTGTTAAACTGCTATGAAAATATAAATGACTAAATTAGACGTATTATTGAATAAATTTTATTTATATAAACATGTATATAAAATATTTTTTATTGTGTACCTAGGATAATTGATAACTGAAATAAGTACTTTATATTATTAATTTTATTTTTATTTTTATCTCAATATAATAAGTGATAATAATGATTTTTTTAAAGTTAATGATTTTATTTCCTAATTAATGAGATAATTTTATATTTTTATAATATATATATATATATATAAAGATATATATGAAATTGTATTAAGTATCAAAGTGATTCTTAAAATCAAATTTTGAAGAACTACTCTTTTCATTCTTTTCAAAATTTGTTATAAAGATGGTTGAATGTGGTGATTTTGCCAAAAGTGATTTATAAAAAAACACCAAAATTATTTTAGCTTTCAAAATCACATTTAGGCTAGCTAAATATAACCCAAAATGAACCATTAAGATTTTAAGTGAGATTTTATTCATCAATACTATCACATTGATGATAGATTAATGTGGTAAATGATAAAAGATATAGGACGATATATTTTATGAAATAAAATAACTATTAAACAAAATTATTGTTAGGATTCGTCTCTCTCTTTCCATTCTTCTATAGCCATCTTCAAGATAAGAACAAGTTCTTTCTGTTAAACTTCCCGTCAAGGGAGCTCTCTTGAAGGCAAAATTGTTTTCCTATTTTATTTTTGTTCCTTCTATTTTTCCCAAAAATTACGAGTGTGGAGGTAGTTTTTTAGGTTTCTTCATTATTCAGTTATATATATATATATATATATATATATATATATGTAAAGGTTAATTATTATGCGTCTTTATCGTTTTTTATTTAATATGGTGGATTTTCACTACATATAAAGTCTTTATTGGAAATTTTCATGTCATCTACGCATTTCTGTTAAAATTCTATTCCAAATCAATTGCAAAAGAGCATTGTAAGGAAAATTCCATTCCATATCATTAATGTACTTTTTTTTTTCCTCCCCATATTTTAGAGAAATTGTGATGATTTGACCGAATGTAATGGTCTCATTGTAAATATACATCCACACAGAAGCAATTATGTGTGCACTGTCTGGCTGTTTCGCACCTTATTGTACCTCATAGCGCACGCATTAAGTTCCAAATTAGAGGCTGTGTGTTCCACAGCACAGCACAATCCCAAATCATGACGCGCGTTGTCGCGCATCTGATCATTTCTCCAATCTCAATAGATTTGTTAATGAATTAATGTTGCATTGATTTCTTGATTTAAAATATAATGACCATTGTTTAAGAAACTATAATATGTTTTTAAAGTAAAAATAATAAAAATTTGACTGAAAAAATAATTTAATTTTCTATCAATTAGATTCACTAAATTAAGACTCCGTTTGGTACAACTTATTAAATAGAGTTTACAACAGTAGACCTTATAGAAATAGAGTTTATACCAATAAAGCTTTTGGGAAAAAAGACATTGGGTGTTTGATTGTCAATTAAACAAACACTTTTGAACCATTAAACTGTTTGGTTGTGTAAAACTAAAAGTGTTTTTGTGTAATTAAATTATAGGATTGATGGAGAGTTGATGGAGATTGTAGATTGATGGAGAGTTGGAGACATAAATGACTTTTTTTTTTGTATTTTTTAACTTTCTACCGTTGAATTAAGTAGATCGAACGGATAGAAAATTAGGTCAATTTTTTAAGTCAAAATTTTTAGTCAAGGTAGCCCACCCTTAAAATGAAAATAGCAAAAAGATGGATTAATGTGATAAATGACAAAAAGATTATTCATTATGATCAATGAAAGAACTCCCAAGCTGACATGGGTCGTCTTTGCATTAAAACGGGCCTAGTAACCCATTGGCCCTTCTTGTTTTGGGTCCTATTTTACAGAATCTCCATTCCTTCAGATGGGTAAAATTTACTGATACATTTCTCCTCTAATCTTATATTTGTTAGTTTCCTTTATTTATTATTTTGGCTAATTAAATTATTTTTTTTTTTGAAAAGAAATTATTTTATTAAATAGGTAATAAATTGAAGGTTAGGGAGTAAAGGGATTGAAATTGTAGGGAACTAAAGAGTATTGACTTTGTGCTATTTGGTTTAAGGTTGAATTAGAATTAAATCTATTGCCCAATTTGTAAGGAAAGCAGGCAAGAAGCAATAGCCAAATAAATGTATCTTGATAATTTAATTTGGAATCAAAGTGGAGAGCAAGTGCAAGGCTTTTAATTTCTTTGAAGACAACGGTTTTGTAATGTGGCAATGGCCAACTTCTTCACTCTGTATACAAAGCCAACCCTTCAGCGAAACAGAAAGGAATTGAAGGCCGCTGAAGGCTTGGCTTTTTTCGGTTTTATTGTTTTCAATCTCTCCATGTCTTTCTAATTGGATTCACTTAATTGGATTCACTTAATTATTATATTTATGAGTAGACATTCTAAAATTAAAAATTGATTGATAATTAGATAATTGTTAAGTTGAACTGTAGTGGATTTTAAAATTTACTAGCTCCAGTCTCTTGAATTGATTTGTAATTAGATAATTGTTAAGTTGAATTATGGTGGATACTGATTACTTGATAATCTCAATTTCTTGGTTCTTATGCTAATTTACTTGCATCTTTAGTTTTATTTTTCTGAAACAAAATATTTTCTTTTCAACTAAGATAAATTTTAATTAATTTAGATTAGATTTTACTTTCTTAAAATTAAAAGTTCCTACGAGTCAACCTCGTTTTTCTTAATATATACTTTAATAGAGTTGTATGTTTATGAGTACATTAAAATTTACAAAATAGATTCTAAAATTATTTTAGATTTTCCATTTTTCCATCTTCCTGATTCCTGAAGAGGCTCATCTCATCCATATAATAGATGCCCATGTACCGACCTATTTGATTAAGGTAACCTAATAGATAGGGTATTAATTCAAATTTGCAATATCTTAAAGGAATGTATCAAAATGATGATTGCCCGACTCAAAAACAGATCATGTTCCATCAAACTTTTCAATTTTCAACTAAAATCCTTATTTTAAGCAAAATTTTACTTTTTTTTATCAATATTAATTTTTTAATTGTTAAAGATGCAAATACTTTTTGGTCTTTTAATAATATTATAACCATGAGAATGTTCCATTGCTCACCCCCATCTCATTTGTCTTTTGGAACCTCCAAAGATGAGCTGCCTATGGACAGGGGTGGATCTATTTATTGGGCAGTGAGGGCAATTGACGCCAGTGGAAAAAAAATTGTTTAAACTTCATGTTAATTTTCGGGATAATTACTTTATAGTGGGGTAATTTTATAAAAAAAATTAATAATGAATCAATTTTATAAATTGCCTTTTGCAGTGGGGGCAAATTAATATTTCCAATTCAAAATATTAACCAGACGATTTTCTTATCTGTCAATTCTCGTACACGGCTCACCACTGTGAATCTAGAAAACAGAGATCTTTGCTCTCCTTTCTCACTCTTAATCAACACAGCCCTCTTTTACTCCATAAAAATTCATCCTCTTTCTCTGTCTCATTTTATCAACTAGAAGGCACAATTACAAATTTAAAAATTATGAACAAAATTATTTGCTATATTAAGGTAATTTATTCCTTCCTTGAGTTGATTATCAATGAATATCAAACTCGATTATTTATTTTTATTAATTTTTATTATAGTACTGTCCCTAATGGATTAATTTTATGGATCCATCCCTGTCTAGGAAATAGGATGCTACCATTGATTTTTTTCTTTTCCCTTATTGTGAACTGCTTAGGTATTAGGTAATATGTTGGAAATATGAGTCAATATTACTTTGTTGAATTTCCAGAAATCAACCGAAACTGCAATTTCAACATGTGAATTGAACCATACGAATAGTATTTGTCAGTACTATTCACATTACTGTTTATAAACACTATTCATGGATGTTGTTCAGTCAATACTATTCACAATGCTGTTCACTTGCCAGCAATCATAGTATTTGTCAAGGGGTGCGTAATATACTGTCCTTATGATCAATTTCCCCTCTTATATAAATATTTTCCAATGCAGTAAGGGTGCAAATAATTTAGATTGATTTCCAAGACTCAAATGATGCTACTATTGTAAGGTTGTACGCTAACCATAGAAGAACAAAAGAATATTTTGTGAAGAAAATAGAGGTTACAGTCTCTTAAAGGTTTTTTATGTCTTCTTTATATAAAGAAACCCTCTATAATCATTTTTTTTAATTTAAATTGAATTAATCACCCACTTTCCTTATTTAATTTGAATTAATCATGCATGTGTCTCATAATTTATTTAATTTTTAAATAAAGTAAATGACATCTACATTTGACTTATTGAACTCTAATTTATAATTTAATCAAATAGGTGACTAATTTCAAATAAAATATAAAAATGATTACTCTCAATTCTCTCAAATGTGGGAAATTAATATTTTAAAATAGCTGTAAAATCCCAAGAAATGGGTTGGACGTAAAGACATCATAAAAGCTAATCTTGAAAGGAAAAAAAAAATGTTATCTTAAACATATAATAGAATCCCCATGAAATATAGTAAGCTCAAATTGATTGCATCACATTTCAATAATTATAATTTATGAACGTAAGAGATACTAAAACCATCCAATGATCATGTTATAAATTACTTTTGAATATGGAGGAATTCAAGTCCACTTTATAGACTAGTGGAGATTGATTCAAGGAATTATATAACCGTATTTATTATGTTTTTAAACGAAAAGGAAGAAGAAAGAAGGAAAAAGAGCGAATCAAGCAGATAAGGAAACTATGGGGATATCAATCGAGGGTACAAGCATAAACCGTCGTCCACCGACCACAGCAATGAGGGAACATATGCCTGCCTTACGTGGCAAGAAAGAGTTCGCCATGTCATTACGAACATAACAAATGTCATCATATGAGATAGCGGCACTAATTGCAATAAAAATGAGAATTCATTAAAAAAAAGAAAAAGAAAATATATACATAGATATATGCCATCAACTACGTTACTCGAGCAACTTTAATAATCATATATCATAGCCACTCCCCTTAACCATCATGTCATAATTATGATTGTATGGTTATTTGACTTGCTATAGGGCTAAACAACTCTAACATAATCAAACATACATATATGTATACATAATAAATCCATGCATATATATATATATATATATGTAGAGTTACATGGAAGTTACTGTAGATTGATGATAATATTATAGGCGTAGCCGCAGAGCTGTTAAATGAGGTTTATGGTGGAGCCAGATGTACAGACAGAGAAGTTCAACAAAAGTGGGGAAAAGACTGGTGACCCCACTCTACATTTGCACCCTTTGAACCCCCCCACCCACACCCCCCATTAGGAAAAGGGGACAGGTCCAGGTCCAGGTCCAATTCCATTCAGATCGTGAACAATGGATTAGAATGAAAAGATGGCCCACGCTGAAAAAAAATGCACGGTTATCGGACTAAATTGATCAAATGAAATGTACGATAACATTATGGCGCTGCGCAGCACCTTATCCTCGGACCCAACCCAACCCAACAAAACCAAACCAAACCAGACCAAGCACAACACATCCACCGAAAGAACGTTCATCTTCTGCGTGGGGTTTGCACCCGGCGAGTTTTCCGGCATAAAACCAGAAACTTTTTTGTTTTCCGAATTTTCCTCCACTCACCCCACCCCAAGTCAGTAAAAAGAATAGAAACACTGTGAAAAAAAAAGATAAAATAAACCGGCTTTTGCTTTCTATCTATAAATAATATTACAGAGGAGGGAGCTTAGATTACATTACATCAGTGAAAGAAAATACAAAGCAAAAAAACATAAGTAAAGAGCCGGCCACAATTAAAAGACAGACAAGAAGAAGCAGAAGCTGGCTAACGCAATACTAGTAGTCGTAACTCCTCTTTGTAACCCAAAATGGAGGAGACACGACACAACACAAACTCCTCTTCCTCTGCCATTTAGTTTCTCTTAATGTAATAATAATAAAGTGATTTTTTTTTCTTTTTTGGGTGGGGGGCTATAAGAAGAGAAAATGGACTTCTGATCATGAAATTCAAAGCCAAAGGGCGCCGGCTTCTTTGAGGAGCGGGACGAGGGTGCCATTGATGTGGGAAGCCATGACTCGGTCCATGGAGCCGACGAGCTTGCCGCCAATGAAGACGACGGGGACGGCGGGGGAGGTGCCGAGGAGACGCTTGAGAGCGTTCTCCAAATCTTCTCCCCTGGGGTCCTCGTCCAGCTCGTACACCGTGGGGTTAACGCCCATCCCGCAGAAGAGGCTCTTCGCGGCGTGGCACATGCAGCAGCTGCTCATGCTGAAGATGACCACGGCGTTCTCCGAGGCCAGCCTCTGTATGTGCTCCAGTGGGTCCCCGCCGAGAGCGCCTCTCGACGACGGCATGTACGAACAGCCCCATGACTCCGTTTGGTATTGCATTGTGATTGCGTGTTAATGTAATAACAAATTAAGAAAGCGGAAGCAAGTGAAATGCGAAAACTGTTCGTTCGGGAGCTGTCCGGCTAGTGAGTGTGTTGAGTGATGAGTAGACGGATTGGAAGATTTGCTTGGTATTTATAGATACGAAAATGGGCCAAAGATAATTTATTATTATTTTGGTTCTAGGGTTATTCTTGTAACAAGTTTGTGCTCTTAAGAATATTTTTTTTATAAAGATAGAACGAATTAATCATACTCAGACAGTCTCATGGACGATTCAGTTATAAATATTTTTCCGACAAAAAAGTAGGGATGTATTCTGTTATTAATGAGGGCTTTAAATTAAAGTTCAAATAATTATGGTATTATATACGCGCACTTTTTTTTTATTTATGCATTAATAAATGCAAATCCAGGAGGCAAAATAATCGGTTCATTATTTTGTACCTCTTAAAAGATTGAGGCGGGTGGAATTAATTACTAAAGATCCTTAAAATTTTAATAAATTCGCAGAAGAAAACAATAATAATAATGGATTTTGGGGAGACGTAAAGCACAGGCTTTTACAGGAGAGAGTTGTTGGGTGATTACTTAATAGACGGCTGTCTTCGTCCTTGTTGCCGGGCCTTATGGGAAATCCTACTTAATTCTTTGTAAATAAATTTGCAAAAGCAATTAGAACGTGGCCATTACAATATTTTGCTTCTTTTTTTTTGACGCGACATTCATGCGCATTTTAGCCCCCCTTTTTACCCTTTAAAATAAAAAGAAAAAAAGCACCTTTTAGACCTGGAGTTAGCTCTGATACTAGCTACCGCTTCACATCCTGTGTAATCAAGTGGTGTAAGACTTCCATTATTCCATACACGGTTAAACTCTCCGTTTCAAATATGGATGCTTAAATCTCTACGATTTCGGAAATTAATATGGAAAATCAATCGATGCTAAGTACTTTTTTAATCTATTCTAATAGAAATAAGGACGTCATAGTATGTTGGTGTTCTTATCTTCATAATATTCATGAAATAATGGTATCCAATTTGTGAGATTTCGGTATCTTTTTTTCTTTTTTCTTTTTTTAATTTTAAGAAGTTGGGCAACGAGGTAATTGATGAATATTCTCATCATCTCTGATTCTCAATTCGTGCCCAAATTTATCTTTAGTTTTGGACGGTCTCTTTTCCATGGAATATATTACCATTTACAGTTACATGAGTTGCGTATGGCAGTTATTGGATTATTCAACATTATCCCTTAGGCATCATATAATGAAGATAAAAGATAGCTTAATATAAACTTGAGAAGAATTTATTTCTATATATATCAAATCTGAAAATTCATAGCTTTTCATGGAAGCCACTTCTCATATCGTCATTAATTGATACTGTTCTGGATTTAAACTATGCCCATGTTTGGTTAAAATATTCAATGCCCTGGATACAATTTCAGATATCTTCATTTGAGTAGTTATTTTTTTTTTTTTCTTTTTTACCATATATGAGAATCCTAGCTGCTAAGTGGGACCATTTGCAGTGCAGATTTGGCTTCTTTGGCTCAAGGCACGATTGCCTTGGCACTAATGACTGCAAGAGGAAAATAAACAATAAATTTTGAGCTTAAAAGGAAGGCTGTATTGCTTTGAAGAGTAAAGAAAATTTCTTCTTCAAGTATTCAGAGGGCTTTGCCTTTTCAGTTTAGTAGCGAAAGGAGCAGCAGCAGCTGCTGCATGTTTTGAATGAGATTGACGCAGGCCAAAGAAAAAAAAAAACGATTTTCTTGTCGGGGCCCCTTTCAATAATTTTTTCGTTTTCGTCATGGTCTATCGCCCGAGCCCTGACTCAGTGATTTGACTGCGATTAACCCTATGATGTACACTTGTCATATTTTGGGCCTATAGGTTGTATGATTAATTTTGTGAAATTATTCTTATAAAAAAAAAAAAACTAACTTTAAATTATTGTAAAATTATTGTTTGATTAGGTTCATTTTCAATAAAAATCATACATGTATTCTGATTGCTAAATGGAAAAAAAAAGATATATTTTCTTATTAAAAAAAAAAAAGAATGATCAAGATCGAAATGTAAACTATCTATAATATGTACTTATAAAAAAAAATCTTTTTCATGGAAGAAAATGGGATAATGTGGGAAGATTTTATTTCAATTTTTAATAGATAAATATCTAGGCAGAATCTAGACAAATTTCTAGTGCTAATGCATAAAAAATATCTAGCTTAGTAGAATTTTTTTTTTTTTAAATTTAGAGCATCTTGTAACGTAAAATTGAAAAAGTTTAGAGTAGTGTTATCTTTTATATATTTTTACATGGAGATAATGAACAAAAGATTGGACTTGTCATGGCACATGAAAGCAACAGCATAGACTTGCTAACATAAGCGTGATGGCATCTTCAACTTTTAAGGGCTGCATGTTTTTGAATGATGCCCTTTCTCTATCTCCTTTGCTTTTTACCTTTTTCGTTGAAACAAGCCCCGGGATTGAGTTGCAGAGTTGGGAGTAAAGCTAGATGTGGAAAACGATCATTTATTTATAACTTATAAGATTCTTCCTAAAACGAAGAGGCCAAAACAGAGCATATATGAGATGCTGCCAGTTTCTTTAATTATTATCATGAGTTTGAATGCCCCAGATTGTCAATTCTTTAATTTTTTTTTTTTTTAAAAAAATTTCCACCTAATCTAAATTTTCCTGTTAAGCAAGAATTCGTTTTTAAATGGTTACAGTCTATATGGATATATTATATAATTGGGCTTTATTATCATTTTAGTGGATGTGTTATCGATTTACTGGGATTTGCCTGGATCAAGATCATCTATGGCCTATTGGTGGAATCCTGTGTATTTATAAGGTGGCTAGGGTGCCCCCAAGTTAGGGGTGGAAATATTTTTACCCGGCAATTTGTGTAAGCCTATCTTATTTAGTAGTTATTTATAAAAAAAAAAAAAAATTCACTTTATTCTTTACAATTTAAATAGAGAAAAAGTTTAACCAATTAATCAATTAGATTCTTTTTTTTTCTTTTTTGTTAAATTGCTATAATTTGACTATTTGATCCTTAATAATCATATTAATAAAGTACAATGGATAAATCATCTTGAAAAATATAATTTTTTTTTTATAAAAAAATGATGAAGTCAAAATAATTTGTCAGTATTTTAGTACTTTCACCATATAAGAGCCAAATAGTCAAATTCTAATTCAATACCTGTGTGTTTTTTTGTTTTTTAAGATACATTAATGATTAAAGGTCGTCGAGAACCAAAATCATAAAAAGAATAATGAAGATTTCATTGGCTCATTGTTATTTACGGAGAATTTAATTTGACTGATTGTTAAAATTTCTTCTTTAATTGAAATTGTTAAAAAATATAGTGAACTTTCTATGATTATATTCTTAAAATGGGGATAATTCTACATAAAAAAAAAAAAAAGGAGTTACTTTCGAACCCATTTTATTTGAATTTTATGTTTAGCCTCCTTATTTTTTACACTAGTTTTTGATTGTCTACTAAATTTTATGGTTTGTTCATTATAACCCGCGTTGTTGGCCCTCTTCAATTTTATAAATTTTGTATTGGAGTCTGGTCAAGTTTAGATTTTCTCCATCATAACCTCTGCCAGATAAAATCTTGATTCTGCCAGTGTCTACAACAACTCATCTACAAAAAAAAAAAAAAAAAAAAACTTATCTACATAAACCAACTTTCACAACACTAAGCCAAAGCATGTTATTGTACTTAAATGGCAATTTTATTATTATGAACGTACTACGCATTCTTAAACACAATGATATTGCATTAAAAATGATCTGAGCACGTGGTAAAGTATGGACAGTAGAAACTTTGATAGATTTATAATGGTGCTGGTGGTGGTAAAGATAAAAGGGAACCGAGGAACATGTCGCGGCGAAAAGCCGGTGACCATGTTGTGGTGTGCTCACGATAACCATCGCCTCATGCATTGCATGTCGGCCGCTCATTTTTCTTTTTCCATTAGTCTAACTTTCTTTCTTTTTTTTTTTCCCTTCGGAATAATTAATCTAACTTTGTATTTATTTTTAATTTTATGCATTAGCCAGTAACCGCGTTTTACAGATAAATTTTTCACCATGTACGTCATCCATTTGCTTCGTTGTGGCCGGACCAATTTGAGTTGTGGAGGGCAAAATTAGTTTCATTGAAAATGTTTATTAATTTTTTCATGGTTGCGTATAAATCTTTGGTCGTCATCATGCAGATTTGTGCATCGTGCATCATGAACATATTTCTGCATCAAAGTTATTTCTAACTTGTGTGGATCTAGTTTGACAAATTTAATCGATTGTGAGAATATAGTGTCTTATTATCAAAATGATGAGTGATGCGAATATTCTAAGGCCGGTTAATATTTTCACCCTCAAATTGTGTGCATTCACACCCCACGCTTTAGAAAAATTAATAATAAAAAAATTCACATTTCAATACAATCTTGATAACTTAATACTTGATAAATTAATAATCACGATTAACTAATAAATTTTATTGGTTCTAATTTGGGACCAACATGATAATTTAATAATTCACTTAATTTTTAAGTTAATAATTTTTTGAAGTCTTATTTTCCTATAGGACCCATTAACATATAAATTAATAATTACATGCTTTTATAAATATATGTTCTATATCTCTGTTGCTTCTTGAAATTGATTTGAAATTGGATCTCAACTCTAACTCTTTTTGTAATGCGGAATTCTAGTTTGCATCGTTATTTTGCAACCAGCGCAAGACAATCTCTATATGTCATCTTTAATATAGAAAAAATAAATCTCTATAATAATTTAATTACTACCAATGTAAGATGACACACTATTATTCAAATAAAATATAATAAGAGCAAATAAATAATATAAACGTGGTCATATTCTCAAAAAAATAAGGAATTTCTTCATAAATTAATAATTTGTTAATTTATTGATATAGTTGGCAAATTAATAAATTTTCTATGTCCCAATGCTATTAATTTATCAAATTTTTATTGTATTTTTAACTATTTCGAATTAAAATTAAATTTGAGCTATTAGCTAATTTTTTTTATAGAACAATTAACCAATTAAATCCTCATTAAAATGATTATTGAACTTCAATTAAACTAACAAAATATATTTGTAACATAATATCTCACGAAATTAATTCAGTAGAAAATTTATTCTATTTATTTCATGAAATTTATTGATTTTGAGAAGGATCTTATTGATCAATTATTTATAACTTTTTCTATCGTAATTTAAAAAATAATGTAAATTTTTATAAATAAACTTTTAAAATCAAATGGATTTACACAATTTTTAAGGGTGGAAATATCAAATATCCCCACTTCCCCCTATTTGATTATCATAGTAGTTGAGATTAAAGAAAATAAATATTAAGGAAATATTATTTTAGTAACAACCTTGACAAAGTGGTGGACAATGGCACGTGCACTAACTCTTAAAAGAATGATTAGCCGACAAAGAAATTTAACTAACTAAAAAATAAGACGTGTGTGCTTAATCTACATGTTAGTTTGGATAAAATTAAGAACTCGTGCTACCGTCCAATCGAAGCCACGGAACGGCAGTGGCAATTGTTGTAATTTTTGATTCCGACAAAGATTCTGATCACAACATGATGTAATGGGCGGTTGGGCTTCCTGACAATATATATATATATGGAGAGGGCTACGTTACAGTTTCTGTAAGTAACAGCCCTCACATGAATAGTGCTTGGATGTGGGTCCATGTGGAACCCACAACCAAGTTTGTGATGAGTGTTTATTCTTACAAATGCATCGTAACGTAAAGAAGGTCCATATATATATATATATATTTATATTTATATTTTAAAGAAGAAAAATTCATCTCTTGCTAAAATTGAACTTTCGAATTTGGACTATGACGTGTTAAAAGTTCTTTTTCTGTAAGTTAATTGGGAAGCCTTGAAATTCTTTAAAAATTTGGTAATATTTTACAATGCATAGATATTAGATTCATGGATCCGGTTACGGTATCACGTGTGGTATTGTACCACACTCCCTGAAAATATCATTCATGCCCCTTTTACCTATTTTTATTTAAATTTTACTTCACAAATATTAAGTTTATTTCTCCTAAATCCGTAAATCTTTCAACGGTCGATCAACGGTAAATCAACTCACTCGGTAGTTGTGGCTAGTCGGAAAAGACAGAGAGAATTATGGAGAACAAACCCCGAGTGGTGGGGTCACCGGAAACCGGTGAAATCACGACAAATTGAAATCGCGATTCCGTGGCTTTTCACGGGTTAGATCGGCGTCTTTTCGAATACTTTCCGGCGATAAGGATGTCATGGAGATGACCGGCATCGCACGAGCTTCCGATTGGTACCAACCTTGGCGGGTGGAGTGGCCGGAAATGGAAACGGGAACTGCAGCCGGGTCGGGTTCGCGGGTTCGGGTTGACCCGGTTCATTTTGCCACAAGGTTGGCATGGAAATGACCGGTATCGCACGAGCTTTCGATCGGTACCAACCATAGCCGGTGGAGTGGTAGGAAATGAAAACCGAATGCGGGTCGGGTTCGCGGGTTTTTTGATAAAGACAGGGGGTATTTTGATACATGTGCAATATAAAATAAAAATTTATAAATAATAAATACTATAAGGGTACTAACTAAAATATTCATATGGATTCAGTAGAAATTAATTCAATATTTATAAAAAAAATGTAAATAAAACTGAGTTAAGGGGGCTGAGTGATATTTTCAGCATTTATTTATAAATTTATCATGTGAATTGTTTATATAAAATTGAATAAGTTCATGCATATATAGCAATGTTCTTCTCACTTTTTTGTTACACATTAAATTTTTTTTTTTACTATAAACTAAATTTATTTATTACACATCTTAGTTATTGCGTTGCATAATCTATAATTTTAAATATAGAACCAAAAATTTTAAAAATTTTTTAATGAAATTTAGGACTATATAATAGCTCTAGAGAAATCAATTCACCTCTCATTATATATATATAACGAATAACTTGCCATTAAAATTTTAGTATAATGGCGAACTTACAATCTCAACTTTGTAAATGACACAAGTTCGAATTTGTACAGAAACTCGAATATCTCCTCTCATAAATATGGGTAAAAATTTTCTCAAATACTAACGAGGATAAATATATAAAATAGAGTTCCGATTGTTAAAAGAAAAATTATAATCACCAAAAACTATATCCTTAAAATTGTTTTTAAAAAAAATGGTCGCATGATCCCATCGGCCCTTCCCCACCCCATCTCAGGTTTGAAGAACAAAATTAACTGCAAAAGCAGATAAAATTAATTAAAAATTAAGACAGAATTCAGTAAGTGTTGGCAAATTAGGGAGAGGTGTGTCATATGTGTGGATTTTGCCGTTGCTTTGGTCTCCTCTCTTTGACCCATTTTATCCCGTTTGGCACGCATCAAAATCTGCTTTATTTATTTATTTTGCCTTTCATTTCTTTACACCAAAAGGCCAAAAGCAAAAGTCTGAAGCACGCACAACTTTTTAAAATCAGAAGCCCTACCCCCCAACTCCACACACTCTCTCCTCCTTCATGAGCCGTTTAAAGCAAATCCGACGCGACGGCTTTTCTCAGCTTTTGTTTCCACTTGCATACTTACACCTGCCACATGCTGACGTCATCCGAACGTCGACTGCTCTTTTTTCTTTTTTCTTTTTTCTTTTTTTTCAAAATTTAACCTTGGCTTTAGATGCGACTTGTCGTTTTCGAAAAACAAAAAGCACAACAACGACAGCTACCTCACTTCTCCTATCAGTTATTAATGATAAAAACATATTTCTGCTACGCATCTGCCTCGGCTGCTTCGGCTGCTGCATTATTTGGAGTAAAAAGTTCGATTCTCGTGAAATCTTGGCCGGGGGGGCACGGGGGCTGTTGTATTTTTAGGAATTTGGAAGAGATTAATTTATTATGGTTTAATTTTAGTTGCCATCAGTTCATCAAAGCCCTGGTTGGTGTATCGGTATTGGGATCTGACGGTGCTTTTGTCTCTCCTTGTGTCTCCAATAACGTTATTTTTACTATTATTCTGTGTGTGCACGTTTCCTTTTTTGGTGCTTCGCACTGCATCCATTAATTAATGTCGTATTTTCAATTAATGAAGCGAGAATTGTCTCACAAACAAACGATGTGCTGTCTCTGAACCCATGTCGGTCGGAAAAATCTATAAAAAAAAATTTGAGACTACATTATGCAGCTGAACAAAAATACCCAACCCCTAGGTCAATGACAAATCTAACTAATGTATCAATCTTTTGGGGGAGAAGAAAAAGAAAAAGAAAAGTTGTTTAATTTAAAGAAAGGGCGCTTGCTATGGTACACCAATGGTTCGCAGCCATGCGTCGTGAGAAGAGAGAAAAAGCATTGAAATACAAGCAATGGGAGTTGGCAGCCACTGGATCTGTGAGTTACATGATCCGTAACTTAGCCAACTCCTAAAGAATATCATCCTAGACGATGCTTCATTAGAACAAGCATTCGAGCTGTTTCATGATACACAAACATTACATATAATTTTAGAGTAACATTGTAACATTACTGTAACAAATTTTTATATAAATTATTTTAGATAAATACCGTGTAATATGATTAGTGAAACAAAAAATATCATACCAATTTGTACAACAAGTTGTGACTATAGCACTACTCATAATCTTAACATGTAGTGGTAGACAAAAGAATGTTGTAACCATTTGCACCCTCAATAAATCAAGAGCAACCAACAACCATATTTATAAAATAGTAATATTAGTCTTCCCAAAAGTTTATCTATAAAATACACTTCAAATGACATAGTTTGTATCATGTTCATGCAATGGATAATTGTTTGAGTCGAGAGTTTTACAAGGCTACATATCATACAGATGGCTCTTTCTTGATTAAAATAAGATTGGGTTTGATTGGAAATTCGAGCTTAAATGGCTCTTTCTTGATTAAAATAAAATTGGGTTTGATTGGAAATTCGAACTTAGTGGTCTGTGATCCACTTAAACTCTATTGTGTGGTCTACAGAGTAAAGTCCAAAAACATATTCAAGCATTGATATGACCTAAATAAGCTCCTAATGTAACTTTGACTTTGCCTATTGTTTCATTGAGTAGCGGATTTGGGTTTAAACAATAATAACTCCTATTGTGAATAGTAATTGTGAGTGGAGTACACCACAGAATAATGGAGAACCAATAACTTAATATTAATGTTCTAGGATTGTTATAGCTTAGAAAGTGTAATTTTGGAAAATGTGAGAAAATGAAATATTTTTGGAAAATGAATATGAAATGTGTTTGGAAATTGTTTTTAGGAAATGTTTTTGAAAGAATTTTGAAAATGTTTTCACATAAATGTTTATGGGAAAATATTAAAAATGTTTTTTCAGAAATTATTTTGGAAACATTTCCAAACTGGATCTAAACAATGTTCTTTTTTTAAAAAATTAGTTTTGAAAAATACCTTTAACTTACTTTTAATCATCTCTTAGTTTACTTAACCAAAAAAATGAATGGCTGGACGAATTGTGAAGCCTGCCATTTATAGACTTTATTTCTTCCTTTATATTCATTTGTATGCATGTTTGCATTAAAATTTCATATATGCTTTGCCATTTCTGTGGATAATTTTGTAAGCATTGTATTAATTGTTGATCATGACTATTGACTTTTACCTTTACATTGATTTGCATGCATCAAATTTCATACATGCTTAACCTTTTTTGTTAAAAATTTAATAAGCGTTATATTAATTGTTAACCATGTCTATTGACTTTCATCTTTGCACTAATTTGCATGCATGCTCAGCATTTTTATTAACAATTTTATATGCATAGTATTAATTGTTAAGTCTGCCTATTGAGTTTCAATAGGATTTACTATTTTAGTCTAAGTTTATTATTATTATTTTTAAAATGGTTAGTTTTCCACTAACTTATTTTCTAGGGCATTCCATTATGGTTTAAGGTCCTTCAAATACGCTTAAACGCACTTTGGTGTATTTATACTTTTCGATCCATAACCGAAAGTGGTTGCCCCAATTCAATGACTTGGATACACCATAAAATATGTATTTTATGGGTTGGATTGGGCCTTTGGACCTAGCATCGGTTTATAGCTAGTAATAATAACACATCACATGAAACTTTATTTATTTATTTTTTGTGCAAGGACATATATATATATAGAATATCTATCATTTTTATTTTTCTAAACGTAATTATAGGTAAAACTATTATGGGCTCAAAAAGGTGGCAGCCATTCTAAACTATGAAAACTTTTAAATACCCCTGCAAACCATACTTTTGGTTTATTTATTTTGAGCAACAGTCTAGCCTTCTTTCAATTTTTTTTTTCTTGTTTTTTTTCTTACTCCTTATCAATGTCTCTATTAATGGTAAATCTTTTTTCAACATGCAATTATACATAATTTATATGTTTAACCCACATAAAATCCAACAATTTCTCCTCTAAGAAACACTATCATTGGATTAACTCTATCCACTAATGATTGAACGATAATTTTGTTATATTTATATTGAAATAATAACAATAAATTTAATATTGCCAGCAACTCATTAGTTGGGTTGGTGAGGATCTCTTCACCTCAACCTTAAAGTCGAGAATTCCATAATTGAGACTTCTCGCCTTAATCTTGAGATTGAGGATTAGGGTATTCCCATAGGTGTAGAATATATTTATTTATTATTTTCTTTGGTCTCTGATTTCTCTGCTAGACTTCAAGTTTGATACAATGATGCAGGCTCTATAGGTACTTTTCGCTATATCTGACCACTATTCATATTGCAATATCTAATATAATATTAATGTTTTTTAAAAAAAATAACAAAAATAACAAATTTATTATTTAAACGTGTTCGCAATACGAAAATATACTTAAGACAATTGTAAGCGTGTTTTCTAAGGGGGAACAAAAAAAATTAAGAAGTCCAAAATAGTACCATATATTATTTTTGTTAAAATTTCTTAAAACGTATTATAGTTTCGAGCTCCACCCTCCTCCGCCAACTTTGGCTCCTTAACTTATTGAATTAAACTAATTACGATTGTTGATAATAAGATTACTTTGAAAGCTACTAATTATATAATATGCAACTTATAGTTCACTCAAAATTAATCTCTCATGACCATCTAATTATTTGATAACCAACACCTGAGTTGTAAAAAAAAAAAATTAATATTAAATTAATGTAAGTTACATAGGATAAAAAAGTTTCTCTACAAACATTCCTCGAACCTACGTTTGGTTTCTTAATCAGTTTTTAAAATTCTTCAGAATTTTGATGCAACTGCATATTTGACTTATAATAATGCATGCATTTAAACACAACTAGGTAGAATTTGGGATTTTGGATTCCCTAAGCGGGCCCTGAGAGACAAGACTGGACATTCTCATATCTTTTTCTACCAAGTGTTTTAGGCTAGTTTAGAACTCTGTTTCCTGAACCAATTCTTGTCCTCAAACACCAACTGGCTATTATATATATATATATACGTATTTAAATACTCCCTTCCTGAACCTAGTTAAAATCCCAAAACCTTGGGAACCTACTAGTCAATTTTGAGTCTTTTGTGAAAATTTTGTAAAATGGATGGCTTCAGGCTTTCCATGGTCAAAATGCATGCTTATATATATATATATATATATATATATATATATATATATATATCGATCATGGGTCTTGGTGCTGGTCCTGTTAAAATGAAGACTAGACATAAGATAAGACATTGTGCTGTCTGTGGGTCTGTTTGTATCCATTTCGACTTTTAACTTTAAAAAAATTCTTTTTTCCTTCTCCGTTCTCTCGTACCAACTTTCTAGCCAAAAGCCAAACACAACTACATGGGATGACAAGATCTTGCAGCCACGTCATACTCACGTGATCGTTTCATCACCACCGACCTTTGTCTCTTTCCCAGGAGCACCAACCGACTTTAATCATCGGCAACCAATAAACCTTGTGCTGTTAATTAGCTTTTTTTTTTTTTTTTTTTAAAAGCTGTTAATTAGCTTTTTGATCCGCATGCACCATCATTTTTTAAGGGTTTTAGGTTGGGGCCAGGATTCTTGATTTAATTTTATCAATAAATACACTGAAGTGATTAATAGTTAGCTGTAGATTATAATATAAGAGTGCTTCACGATTTTTTTTAAAACTTAAATCAAGAAAGAGTCGCCTTACTTTTACAAGATAATAAAAAACAATAGAAACACAAATAAAAAAAAAAAAAGCGAATTACCACATTCTTGGGTATTATTTGGCATCATCTACATCTTTGTAAATCACTCTCTGGCCTCTCCCTCTTAATTTATGATTTATGACCACATAAATTTATTTATACAATAACATATTATGAATTATGTAATTTTAGTGCCTACTAATTAGATCAAATGAGTATTGCTACATTAATACTCCTACCAAAAACGTAGTTGAGGTTGTTGTTAATTTTCTGAAAGTTTCTTTATAAACATGGTTTTTGTTGGCCTGTTTAGCCGTTAATGTGTTGAGAAGACGTTTTTGAATATAAGTCAAGAGTTTGAAAGTATTTTTAATCAGCATGTTTTTAGAATCAGTTTAATAAATTTCGAAAAGCCAGTTTTTGCCAAGGTAGCTTTTGTAGTTTTCACAAAACTTTTTGGGAACTCACTGTATACAAGTGGGAAATCAGCAACATATATTATGATCGTTAACCCAAATGGGAAACTATATCAGTCTGCATTGTCCGTATAACAAGCCACTTACAAGTGTCTACCTTTCACCTTTTGAACCCCCTTTTTCTCTTCTTTGGTATTAGAGCAAGAACTGAAGATATAATAGATGAACAAGACCTTGATAAATTATTAGAATTAAAAATAATAAGAAAAGAATAGGATGAACTTGAGAAATGAAAATTTTCTCTTTTTTCAAAGAGTGAATATTCACTTCCAACATATCTAATCCAAAATATTAGACAAGAAATAGTAAAAATAGCTTTAGACAAACAAATATATATTATAAAACTTTTAAATGATATAGCTATATCAAAATTAAATACTAATGGTTTAAGTATTATATGGGATACTCAGTATAAAATTGAGAATGTAAATTGCCCAAGAGAAGATCCATTATGTAATTCAGTTCCTTAGAAAGATTCGCCTAGAGATGACACCTTGTTTATAGGATACCATTAGCTTGTATAGATCTATTGAGATATGAAACCGTAGAAATAGATTACAAACAAGAAAAAAAATACTTTTAACACCAACCTTACTTTTAGATTATGGTCTATCAAGTCAAGCAGTATTTTCAGATCCTGATCGATCAAATTCATTGGTAGAAAAATAGCCACAGTAATCCTAAACACTTTTGCCACAACAAATAATTCATTTGTGGAATTCTTCATAGACAACAAACCACCAAAATGGGGTGAGTCTAGGGTCACACCAGTCCAATATAAAATAGTAGTCAAATTTCATAAATTTAGACCTTCACTTTTTGAAACAAAATTCCCTTAGCCTTGTAAACAATTTAGTATAGAAGAGTAGCTTAAACATTGGACTAGTAAAGTGATATGTAGACAGTTCTATTAGGTGCATTATGAGTTTGAAGATTATATCTTAATCACTGAAGATGTAAAAAAAAAAAATTACTCTAAACATCCCCTTCTAGAAGTACCCTCCTTTGCCAAAACCAAATACACAAGACAGGTAGAGCACTATACCAAAGAATTCAAAGTAGAAATGAGAGTTCGAAATGAACAACAAGAATTGGCTCTACATGAAGCTGAATAGTGGGATGATTTGGAAAGTGAAGAAGCAGACAACGTAGAAAACGACATGGATGATTAGCCAGCATTAGCCAGCCAACAGTAGTAAAAAAATCAAAGTAGTTTGCCTGTATCAAATTCATGTTTTGCATATGCCCTTCTTTTACTCACTATCCGATAAGGAAAAACTATGCAAGCATCTTTTTCAGTTTGTCATTTTATTATCTACAATCAGTTAGCCTAGAAAACAGTCGCTAATCACTATTTATTGACAATGAGTCATCACAAAATAATAGTAGCCAAGTCAATCTTTTTACTATTTACTTTTAGTTAGTTCTTGAGCAAATTGTGTAAATTCATAATCTTATCTCTTCTACATCGAGTCATTAATTGTAGCAATTATTGTATCGAGTCCTCAAGTGTATATATAGACCTCTCAAGCAACAAAGAATAGATATAGAGAGATAGAAAGAATAGACACACTAGAAAAACAAGCAATTTTAATATACACAATATTCAAGCAATAAAATTCTCTTATTCATACTTAGAGAGCTTAATCATCATTTGGATAACGGTTAGCAAGTAAGTTATCTTATTTGTTTTTAGTTTTATTTATTTATCTTTTGGGTTCAAAAGTCTCACTTGGTTAACAGAAATATAAATTATATTTAAAACATAAACAAAAAGCAGTCCTTGTTATTATTCAAGAGAAAAGAATTTGGAGGAAAAGTTATTGAAAAATAGACTTTTGTTTTTGAGAAAAATAATAAGAACTTAATAGACGTTTCTGCTGATTTTTTGAAAGCTTCTTTTTAAACATGATCTCCGTTAACCCATTCAGCCGTTAATGTGTTGAGAAGAAATTTTTAGGCATGAGTCAAGAGTTTGAAAGTATTTTTAACCAGCATCTTTTCAGAATCAATTTAGTAGACGGTAAAAATCCAAATTTTGCTAAGGCAGCTTTTGCAGTTTTCACAAAAGTTTTTGAAAATGCACTATATGTAAGCAAGAAAACCAACAACATATATTTTGATAGTTAACCCAGGTGGAAACTATATCAGTTTGAACTACCGGTATAACAAACCACGTACATATTATGGCGAGATGAAACCATTCAAGGTAAAAGTCACTCGGCATTTGGTGCTCTCCTATAAGTTGATGATACAATAGTTATCAAGTGGAACTAAGTGGCCTGTCTACTGGGGTCTTGTCGAACGCTTAGTTACATAATTCCCAACCTCAACTCCAGTCCAGCCCCAGCACAGCCCAGCCCAACCAAAAATGTACAAAGCTGCTTCAAGGGTCTAAAGTAAAGTGGACATTATGAGTTTTGCCCAAGACAATATCTTAGGACTCTACTTTTGGAATATCTAAAAAATAATTCTCTTTAGTGGCTCGTCTGAATTGGTTTTTACGAATGAAATTAGAACCCAATGTCATGAAAACAATTCACTTTCGAGGCCCAAAACTGCATGGCGCCACCAGCTGTAGCCCGCAGGTTCCTTATGGGCCTCCTCGCAGGAAATGAGACCACAGCCGAGTTAATTACTTCAATTAAATAACAAATGATTGCATAATCAACTGAAAAAAAAAAAAATTCCATTTTTTCCTCTAAATTCAACAATGTAACACCACAGTCTAAAAACAATCATAAGTTACAAACATTCACTATGTGCAACTCTAAATCTGGTGTATAACTATTAACTAGCACAAACAGTAAAGTTTCTAGCGCTGGGTAATGACTGAGTTCTATAAGTTATCATGATTATGCCTTGAGTTACCTGGAAAAACCTTCGACTGAAGCAGGCCTTATGAGAATCCTATTGCCGAGAAATTGGCGGTGCCACAGGCATTGAGGATGGCTGACTGTAGAAATTACCATCAGAACCCTGAAAGCTCTGGTAAGGATTTGTTGGGGGTGTCCCAAAGGGAGACATGCCTGTCACTGGGGCCCCAACAGGTGGATAACCAAGTACAGTAGGGGGTTGTTGGGTCAGGTTGTAGCTAAATTGTGAGCTAGTCAGTGGTCCAGCATTTGGGATATATGGGGGCATCTGATATGGTGGCATAGGTGGTAGTGGTGGCATTGGTGGAGGAGATGATGGTGGAGGAGGTGGTGGGTCATTTGGAGTTAATTGTGAAGTTGTAGTTGTTATATTTTGCTGAAGAGAGTCAGGATGCGGGAAAGGAGGAGCTGGTGATTGTTGGGTACACGGAGCAGGTGCATACAAATGGTCATTCTCAAGCTTAGGCCTCTTTTCCGGAGGGAAATCATTGGTGGCTTCTTTACTTGAATTACCAATGACGCCCTCAGATGCCAAAGAGGAGAGGACGTAAGAGAGCATCTGGGCTGATGACGTTGAAGCAGTCAGCTTTGCTGCCACTGCAGCAGCTGCAGATTTCCTGGGGTCTTCCTCATTGTGGCCAGACTTCTCTGGAAAAGACGCCTGTCGAGCATACATCACAGGAGCCGACTGCTCCCTATCCCCTGGTATAAATCCTGGAGGTGCCATTGAGGTATGAACTTCTTTTGAGTTCTGCTCAGCTAGCAACTGTGCATGGTTACCATTTAGTAACTGCCGGCAAATGTTATCGGCCTGCTCTGACTGGGACTGTGCCACCTGGTAAGCAAAAAACAGTGATGATGATTTCCACGTGCCTAAAATGGCACAATGAACAAATCCATACTCTTAAAAAGGTTAAAGGTCTACAAAATTCTGCGCATTCATAAAGGACTTTAAAGCCAGGAAAGACTTAAGTTAGCGTTTATATTTTGGATTGGAGTGAGAATCCTAAGATTGGGAGTGTGGAGTGAGAGTGGGAGTAAGTTGTTTACTTACACTGAAATGGAAGTATAAAATGAAGATCAGAATCTAATTTATGTGATTCCTTTGTCCTGAATTGGGTGAATAATTTCAAATTATAATTTTACCCTTATTTAAAGAATTATAGTTTTTAATTACAAAGTTAATAAAAAATAAATTTGATGAATAAACATTTATTTTATTATATTTGTAAATTTATAAGAATTATTAATATCCTTAATTATGTACATCATAATTTTTTATTAATTTTAATTTTAATTATGTAAATTAAAAATTATTGAGAAGGCAACATAAATGAAATATTTTTACTATTAACATAGTACAAAATTAATATTTTCTTAGAATAAATTATTTATTATTATTAATTATTAATATTAAATAAATATAATACTATTATTTTTAAATAAATATAATAATATTATATTTTTAAATAAAGATAGTATATAATAATATTATTAATTCTCTATTAATATAATAATATTATTTTTAAGTAATTTTAGCTTAGAATCAAACCAAATTATTATTTGGTTAAATATAATAATATTAAATTTATTATTATATAAAATAATAAAATAATAATATTATTTAGTACAAAATTAATATTTTCTTAGAATAAACTATTTACTATTATTAATATTAAATAATTATTAATATTATTTTTAAATAAATATAATAATATTATATTATATTATCAAATAAAGATAGTATATAGTAATATTATTAATTCTCTATTAATATAATAATATTATTTTTAAGTGATTTTAATTTAGAATCAATGCAAATTATTATTTAGTTAAATATAATAATATTATTTAAATAAATATAATATTATTTATTTTATTTTATTAAATATAATTGTATTAAATTTAATAAAAGGCGAATAAAAAAGGAAGAGGTGGGAGTGGGAACCCACCCCACTCTAAAATTGGGTGGGGCCCACAGAGTGAAATTCCTAATCCCACCTTAAAATTTGCAAACAAACACTGAAGTGAGAAAAATCCACACTTCTCACTCCCACTCTAGAAAGTAAACACAACATAAGTGCGTTGAAAATGCAATGTTCAAACATAGTCAGCATTCAAGGCAAGACACAAAGCTTCTCACTCTCCCACCAGACCATAAATCTCAACCTTACACTGTAAAACTTCAAAAGCTCATTACTCGTACAGGGTAATAACCAAAATGAGGTAATATAAAAAATAAAGGGAAAAAAAAAGTGGGGCACAAATGCAGAAGATGCCATGAAACTAATCAAAGTTGGCCATATGACTCCTTCTTGGGCTATATGTTTCAAGCAAGCACCTGGTTTAAAGCTTTTTCTTAGTATAGTTAGAAAGGAAACCATTTATGACACATCAATAAAAGCATTTACATTTACAGATTTGTTTGGAATAAATGCCATATTTCAATTAATTTCTTTACAGGTGTAAGTGCATGTCTGTTTGAGCATGTGAATGTAAGTATTTCCATGGAAATAGTTAGAATGGGTAACAATGACAAACCTGAAGCTCATTACGAATTTGAGCCAGCTTAGATTCCTGAAAGATAAAAAAATAAAATGTCAGTTTTACATTCAATCACAATTGCAGGATTTTTGCAACCACTGAATAGTGTGGCTAACAGACCTGCTCCTGGAGAGCCTCCCTCAAATTAGACACAAGACTTGCTCTCCATGATTCCACAGATGTTAATTGCTCAATGCAGCCCCTTAATGTAGCATGCTGCGCCTGCAGCTCCTCCACAAATGCAGATTCATGCGTTTGTCCTGTGCAGAACAATGTTTTGTGAAGGAGAGACATAACAGATATGATAATATGAACAATTTGAGAAATCAATTAGTGAAACTACACTGACACATCCCAATCCTTGACTATCATGTCCAGGCCCAGCGCACCAATACACTATTAAAAGTTATAATCCTGAGGCTGATCAATGAAATCTTAAACAGTTGAAATCTTAGTTTAAGGAGGTCCACTCAAAATGGACAGAGGGAAAGGTTTATTAGCTAATCAAATTTGCACTTCCCATCACATTTAGACTAAGGTGAATTCAAGACTATCCTTCCATGGGAAAAGATCAGAAGAAAGTAGTCTGAAGAAACTAACGTGAATTCAAGAAAGTGTAGAGTTACATTAGAAACACTAATTAAGACTAATGCTAGTTCATGTAACATTATAAAAGCCTAACCTAAACAACAAAATATGTAAATGTGTGCAAGTGGAAGAGCATGCAGATAAATCGCAATGTACTATATTTTCAAGATTTATTATGAAGTGAAAACATTTACATATGTTGTGGTTGTCCAAAAGAAACCAAATGCAGGTACTACCTGAATGGATGTCACTACCAATTTCCTTCTCTACCTTCTCCATAGAGCTTATAGCATCCCTACATTTGTGCAAAATAACATCTTCATCCACCTGGCCCCCATAAACAACCTGATAACCTGAAACTAATTTGTCCACAGTATTTCCAATAGGCTGCTTCTGCATGAAGGAAAGAAGATGAGAGATGGCATTAGTCCTCAAATTTTCAACAAGATTAAACATCATTCAGTCAGAAAAGGGCAAAAAATTGAATTACCAATTTCAATCCCAGGTGCTTCCCATTTCTACTGTGATTGTCTGGGTGCCTCCCGACAATCTCTTCTTTCAGTATTTGCCCCCGAGAACCAAAAACTTTCCTTTCTTCCCATATACCAATCTACGGGTACAGACAGTGAAAATGTAACCTTAAGCAATCAGTATTGACTCTATACAAAAGTGAGTATAAGAATAAGATGAAACAAGTGTGGGGCATCCTGAAAAGGTCAAACATGTAATAGAGGATTGCAATTTGCATAGCAGTTCTTTAAGCAAACTAGATAGAATAACATTGAATGATAAACAGTTTACTCTTCAATTAATGTCAACTATAACTACCACGAGCCAGTTTGAACATCCTGATTCATTGTGACAGCTCAATGAGACATCAGCGATTATATATTTTCACATTCATCAGTGATTGATCCTGACACCTCAATGAGGAAGGGTGGACTTGAGAAAATACACCTAACTTTTGGTGTGCAACATTTGGTGTGAAAAGATTGTAAAGTGAGCAATTACCTAGAAATATAAGGCAAGAAATCTGAGGAATTTATTTCATGGAGATGAGGCTAATTTTATGTGCTCCTTATTGGCATTTCATGTTATTTTGAATTTTATATTTGAGGATCCATTTTCATTCCCCACTTTCTTTATTCCCCTCTCTTGCAACACATTGAGGTACTTGGGAGTCTTATGGACAGGAACATAACAGCGATCAAAACACGTACAGCGTTCTTCTACGTACTGCATTATATGTTTTTTACTTTATCCGCCCAATGTAAACCATTATTAGAAACCCCTAAAACAAGCCAAATAGTGCTGTCCAATAGAAAATTAAGAACATTTGTAATGATGCAATAGCTAACTATCATTCAAGGCATCCACTCTAACAATTGTCTTTTTGGCTCAAGATTTTTCTTTACACACAAAGACTCCATATTTTAAAACTTCAAGTTACATAGTTTCAGATATAATGTTAGATGATAACACGTTATAAGATCATCGTAGAATATACAGCCCAATTTGAAAAATTAAGTAGATATAGAAACAAGTATGCAATGTTAAGGTGAATATACCAGTCTTAGAGCAGCGTTTCTTCCAAACTCATCCCCATTTCGTATTACATCACGAAGAGCATCAGGAAGAACCTTCCAAAATTCACCAACAAACTCAGAACCTTTTCTCCTGCTGTTCTGCAAAATATCATTTGCAAGATATAGAAAAGCCAATCTCTGGTCACGTGGAGAGCAATGAAATTGTCTGTCCCATGTTTCAACAACTTGCTTGGCTTTATTCATATGGAAAATACACCAATGTGACAAAGCTAACTCACATTAAGGATAAAAACTATAGATTGACCGTAGAAAGTGCAGAAGGAATCTCAATTTATGAGGATGAATATTTGTGATGAAAGTAAAAATTAATGACAGTTAAAGCAAAATATTAGCGTTTTCTGCCCAAAGTATGAAAGTGAAAATGGGCCTAAAAGTTTCCTAAGCATTAAAGACACTAACACCACCAAGATAAAATAGAAACTACTCGTAATTGAAATAAAAAGGATACTTTCTATGCTAGCCTGTGAGTTGTTGAGCTTGGCTAGCTTTTCTACTAAAATCTGAGGATTAAATGTACTGCCCATGATTGTTAAGAGGTGACCCAGTTACCAAAGCATAAGGCAGAACTTCAAAAGTGCAGGATCCTACAAAAAGAAGAAAAAGCAGAGGAAGTATGAGTACAATTCTGATAAAAATCAAGTATCCTCAATTAACATGCATTTGAAATGCTATAACACATATTTTAGCACTATTAGCGATAGGGTTTTTAATGTTCCCGAATTTCAACCATTATCATGCCAACAACATTATGCTTGCTATGGTTGCTTGCATTAATATGGATTTCAGCTGGGAGATTATAAAACGCTGAATAAATGTTATAAGCTAGCATAAATTTTCTAGATATTGAAATGTAACAACAAATTCCATCATCAAACATTAGGGAAAACACCGCACTGAAAACTAAATTATTTGAGACTTCATAACTAAGGCCCACTAATGGGAAGTAAATGGTGAATGAGTGGAACAATTGATGACTATGATTAAAAGAAGGGTTGGACTACAGTCCTTTACTGGAAAAGGTTTCCTTTGATCAAACGACACGTCAGAAAAATTATTTAATAACAAAACACTATTTAATATAAAGGGCATTCTATAAGCAGTAATTCACAGGATTCTGCGATTGCAACACGCTGCAGATGAGATACACAACATAAAAAGAAGTGTAATAATTAAACAATCAAACAATAATGAAAAGAACAAAAACAGTACATCAATGTTAGGGGACTCAAAGGTCAATCCTGAGGCATTAATGCTTGAATTTCCTTTTTTTCCCCCTGAAATCCCAACTTGATTCCTCTAATTACTCAAAGCTTCTGGAGTACATGTTCCTCTCTCTCTCTCTCTCTCTCTCAAAGCACGAGCGCGCACACACACACATTCTACCCAGAACTGCCCAATGTTTCTGCACATATTTGATTATATTATAATTTCATATAATTAATTACGACTCTAACTAAACCAAAACATAAACCCTAAAAAAATTTGGTTATAGGCGTCAACAAACACAGCATTCTGAGCGCACAAGCGGTCACTGCAAAAGGCAACTCAAGAAACAGTATTCAACGAAGAAAACAGATAATTACCAATGCAAAACCTTCAAAAAATAAATATATATTTATGAAAAAATTAACAAGCTTCAGCCAGCAAGTAGACTGAGAGCAATTAAGTTAAAATAAAAAAATTGAAATTTATTATTAAAGAGAAATTCTTCAAATTGAGATTAGTTGGAGAAACAACCTGAGGCGAAAAAATAATGCGGGTGAGGCACGGGGAGAATCAACGGCCAGTGAGAATAGTAGGTAGCTCAAATAGTGTGTACATGGAGGAGAGGACTTGGAGGGAATTAGGGATTTCCCGGGAGGATTTTTAAGGGGATGGAAGAGTCTTGAGTTTAACTGCACGAACTGTAATTGTAAGAATCGGACTCTGCAACTGAAGTCTTTCTCTGTTCTGTTTCTCTGTGAGATAAGAGAGTGAGAGAGAGAGGGGTACAGAGTTGTTTTTTAATGGGCACTTCTTTATTTTTTTTTCCCTGTCCGAGTTTGGGTTGGCTTCTGGTTCGAGTCTTGGAGACTACCGGGTACGGTGTGTCGTGGTGACTTGTGAACGTGGGGAAATTTTTGTCGAGTTACGAAATTGCCCTTCGGGTAACGGATTTCGTCATGAATGACATGTTCTGCTCAGGGCTCTGGCGCAGACTGACTGAATCTATCTAATAGCGTAAATGAAAATTATGTCTGCACCACTTCCATTTTATTATATTTATATTTAATTATTATAAAATTTTAATATATTTTTTATATTATTTTTATTATTAAATTTATATTAATCTACTATTTTGATATTAAAAAATAATTATTTTATTTCCTAATAAATTAAAAAATTATTTTATTTTATAAAATTTTTTAAAAATAAATTTTTTATAATTTTAAAAAATAAAAATATTATAATTATAAGAATATCCATAAATTTAATAAAATAAATAAATCTCAAAATTTATGATGTTAATTTTTTATAATTGTAATTTCATTTAGAAATTATCATGTTAATTTTTTGTAAATACAATTTTATTTAATGTTTACAATAAAATTAAGTATAAGGAAGTTTCTTAATTTTAATTATAGGGAAGTTCACAATAATTAGAGGGAGCTTTTCTCTTCATGTTAATTTTTGTAAACTTCCCTATACTTAATTTAATTAAAAAAATTAAATAAAATTATAATTATAAAAAAATATAATTATAAAAGACAACATCTTGAATTTTTAAATGTATTTGTTTTATTAAATTTAAGAATATTTTTATAATTATAATTTTTTATTTTTTAAATTTTGTAGAACAAGTGATATTTTTATACATTTAGGGGTAAAATGATAATTTATTAGTGTTAAAATAGTTGGTTGATACAAATTTAAAACAAAGATAATAAACACAAAATTTCAAAATTTTGTGAGAATTAAATATACATACGATAAAACATAAGTGATTTAAAAGTAATTTCCCTTGCATAAAACCGTAAACGCACTCGAGTCCAAAAGCAGTCGTTTCTACCTTGGAAGGATTTTTTATTTTTTAATTATTAGGTGTGAATTTATTTATTGGGCTCATTAATTTTAACGCATGACAAAATATTGTTAATTTGTGGGCGGCGTGGTCTTAAAAGGAAGGTAAAATTAAATTGAATATCAAGCAAGTGATTAGCTGGATTTGGAGTTGATTTTTATGCCAAATTTATCAGCCTAATTATTGTTTCATGATTTTCCCATCATGTCTAATATTAATCAGCCTATTTTAAATAACTAATAAATTAATTTTAAACAACCAAGAAATGAATTACATAAACTAACATCAATTAATTAGAGCGTCATAATTATGAGAGATGGCTATCTGCATTTTAGAAATGATTGCTTCTTTGTAAACGAATTAATTGCATCAATTTACCTCTTCTAAACTTTCTGTACACGCAGAAAATGAACTAATTTTTGGCACTACTCTATACTCTTACACACACACACACACACACACACACACACACACACACACACACATATATAGAGGACGAAAATATAGAATTGAAATTGACTTACAATATTTATTTGACATGGGTTGGAGCTCTCAACATTGTTGAGGAGCACCAATTCGAGTAATGTTTCTACGAAAATATAGAATTGAGGCAGATGAAAAAAGAAATGAATATTAACTAATTAGTTGCAATTCATACTAACTAATCATTTTATCCAGAACAATGGATTATTTGGTCTTTTTAAATATTTTGTCAAAGTTTTATTATACTAGTTTTATCAAAGTAAGCATTGCTCATTTGCCAATAGCTCATATACAGCCTACTCGCAAATAAAGAGAGTAGATAAAAAAGCACTTAATGTTAACTAATCAGTTGCAATTCATGTTAACTAATCATTTTATACAGAACAACGGACGATTTAGTCTTTTTATATATTTTGTCAAAATTTTATTGTACTACTTTTATCAAAGTAGCATTGCTCATTTGCCATTGGCTCAAGCCTACTAGGATTTTAATCTACACCAAGGAATTACTCTATTTTTTATTTTTTAGAAAGAAGAATTGTTTATAGAATTTGTCTAATACCCTACTCATATTTATAGTGTGACATGTATTTTTATTATTTAAAACTAGAACATAGACGCTCTTAAAAATAACACATTGGATTAACAAAAACGGAAGTTTGAGTTCTGTTCGGTATCGTTTGTCTAAGATTCACCAACTACTCATCTAACACTTGCACCCTAGATAACATTACCAAATATTATGGATGTATAATTTTCAATATTATGTACAATACAGAGAGTTGGATAATAAGCTCAACATATATTCACAATTAAAGCTGATAGACTAAATTATGAATCGTCCAAAACACAAAAAATATAAGCCCAATAAAAATATTTTTCATAAAATAACCTAGGCCCATTCTCTATAAGAATGACCTAAGTATTTAGAATTCGAAGTAATTGTCTAAATCTAAGATACGACAAAACGCTAAAATCATGATTTATCAAATAATGACCTAGGACTACTCTTTGTAAAGAATAACTTAAGTCCACTTTTTACAAAGAACGACCTAGGTTTTATACTTACAAAGAATGACCTAGGTTTATTCTTGTAAAGAATGACTTAAGTCGTTACTTAAGTCAATTTTTTTGCAAAGAACGACTTAAGTTCATTCCTTACAAAGAATGACATCAAAATTTAGATAATATTTTTAAGTAAAATGTTCAAATGGTGAGTTTTCGATGAAGCACAAAAGCCGTGATTCTTTAAAGAATGACTTAGTCCATTCCTTATAAAGAATGACTAAGACATTTAGAAAATATTTCTGAGTAAAACACCTAAAGAATGATCTAGATCCTTTTTTTACAAAGAACGACCTAAGTCTATTCTTTACAAATAATGATCTATGAACTTAGAAAATTATTGTGCAAATTTTATTGAACTCGCAAGTACACGAATCTATTGTAGAATAGATTAATGGTGATGAGTGTCGATTTTACGAAGAGATGAATTTTAATTATGTGTAGAATTAATTTTCTAAATGGATGGTTAGATTTGTGGTGAAAATGATTTGGACTATCCTAAAATTTAAATTAGAATGGCGGGAATAAATTAAAGCGAAATCTATTGAAATGAAACGTTTGGATATCTGGATCTGCATCAACATGCACCATGGGCTCAATATTCCTTATTAGTGTCAATTAAATTATGAGGAGAGTTTCCATTCCTCATGAACCACTCTCTAATCAATATGGTGCTAAAGGCTTATCGTGCCAAATAGTAATAACCTTGTACTAGGTGAGTTTCCACTCCTCATGAACCATACTCTAATCAATATGGTGCTAAAGATTTATCGTGCCAAATAGTAATAACCTTATACTAGAGAGTCGGTTATACCAGTGTAGTATCTAGACAAGATTATTACTATCTGTTGACGAAAAGTTAAAACATCAGTAAAAATCAGAGGGGAAGAGAAAGTAAATTTAACAAATAAAGCCCATGGAACATGTTGAGATTTCACCTTTAACCCAAGATTGAAAGAAAATTAGATACTCATAATTGAACTAGGGGTAAAATGAAAATTTATTAAAATACGTAGAAAATACAAGATGAAGAATGAATTACAGAAAATGAAGCTAAAAAATGAATTCAGGGTGTCAAATTACGGGGGAGCCCCCCTTTTTATAGATATACTGAGTAAATCATAGCCATTGAATTAAAAATAATTTGGACGCTCAGGATTGCGCCGCGTGTCAGTGTATGCGGTTTGAATAGTGACGCGGTATGAACAGTGCGACGGCTTGAATAGTGACGTGGTTTGTTTATAAATAATTTCGTGTATATGCATGTACCGTACGCATAATTTTCGGTCCACTAACATGCTGTCATGTCACCAATCAATAGTACATAAGAATTTTAGTCCAATAGGATAGTTATACCTCATCAGTTAATATCACGTCATCAGTTAATACCACGTCATCGTTCCGTATATGTGAACAATGTCGTGAATAGTAACATGGACAATATCGTACATGTAAATAGTATTGTACATGTGAACAATGCCATTTTTCCTTTTATGATCTTTTTAAGATTTTCGACTGTCTTGAGTTCAAAAGTGAAGTCTGTTTTGATGTTTGATCTCTCGTTTATTGTAAAATAACCATGATGCCCCTAAAATACATAAAATACTTAATTATAATACAACACACATAATTAAATCACAAGAGACTTAAATACATAAAAGTAAGGATGTTAGTGAGACTTGAAGTATAAAATGATGATTTTCTCCTTTATAAATATACAATGTTTAACACTCAACAAAAATATTTTTAAGTAAAACGTTTAAATGGCAAGTTTTTGACAAAGCACTAAAGGCATGATTCAACAAAGAAATGCCTAGGTCCATTGTTTATAAAGAATCACCTAGATTAATTCTTTATAAAGATTGACCTAGGTCATTCCTTACAAACCTCACAAAGAATGACCTATACACTTAGAAAATATTTCTATGTAAGAGCATACGGGCTAATAAGCATTCTACGGAATATGTATATGGGCATATATACATTTTACGGAATGTGCCTGTGGGCAATTATATATTTTACGGAATGCACCTATCAAGAAATAAACAATCTAAGGAATGTGCCTATGGGCAAATAGACATTTTACAGAATGTGCCTGTGAGCAAATATGCATTTTACTATATGTGCCTATGGACAAATATACAATCTAAAGAATGTGCCTATGGGCAAATAAACATTTTACAGAATAAGCCTATGGGTAAATATACACTCTACGGAATGTGCCTATGGCAAATATATATTTTATGAAATGCGCCTACGGGCAAATACATATTTTATGGATGCACCTACTCGCAAATATACATTCGATGAAATGGGTCTTCGGGCAAATATACATCCTACACAATGGGCCTACATTATGGAGTGGGCTTACGGGCAAATACACATCCTATAGAATATGCATATAGGCAAATAAATACATTCTACAAAATATGCCTTCGGGCCAACAAACGTTCTATGGAATTAGCTTATATGTTAACAAATATTCTATGGAATGCGCTTATGGAAAAAAATATTGAAAAATCAATCCTCTTTATAAGGAATCAACATAAGTGTCAAATTCAAGCTCAAGCCTATTAATGGTCAAGGGCCCAAAAACGTGATAAGCATCTAAAGAATACTTGTAATGAATAAATATTGACACATATGAATATGTATCTTTATACATGGGCTTTGGCTGACACTTGTTATATGAAAAGTGTAATCTAATCTCTCTAATTGACTCTAAGATGCCTATATAAAGGAAAAGACACCCCATTTGAAGGTAAAAGAAAAAAAAGACATAAAATGAGTATAAAAACACTGCCCCTCTCTCTAAACGTTGAGTAAAATAAATTGACTTGATGTTGGAGGATTATTACAGGCATGGCAGCCCCCTTTAACAAATGCGCAAAACAATTAATCACAAGAAGACGCGTGATTTGAGACATTCGTTGTAGGGGAAAATAAGCTACAAAACTTGATTTAGAAAAAAATCTGAAATACAAATCAATCATTGTACATTCACATTGAGCAAAAATTTGCATTAACAAAAGCAAAAAGAAGAAACATAGAAAATAAACTCATACATACAAGCTTAGCATAAATTAACAAATAATTAAAGCCCAATACGAAAATCACATAAAAATAAACTCCAAAGAATAAACTAAGGAGGAATTGACCAATTCAACTAAAGAAATTTATTCAAATCTTTACATAAAAAATTGTCTATGAAATCACATGGTTGTTTAAGCATAAATAATGTAAGATGTCAAATTTAAAACATAATGTTAAAAACCCAAAAAGTAACAGTTCAAAACACAGCAACATTTTTGACATATAAATTTTTATATCTATCTACATACAATAGTGATGATATTTCTAATAAATTGTATTAAAATATAATTCCCTGCCTACTTTTAAATTTAGGGTTTCCTCTATAATATTGTAATTTTTTTACAGCATCAATAATATTTTAATTGTTTACCATTGGATTTAATAAAAAATATGCAATATTTGTATTAAAAAATAATTTAAAAATAATGGTAAACAATTTATTTTATTTGAAATTACTTTTCAACCCTTCTTTAAATTTATAATGTGATAATCTTTTTTAAATAAATCTTCCAAAATCTATTACCATTAAGTATAAAATATAATATTAAGTAGGCTATTTAATACAAATCAAATAAAGTTGTAATTGTAAAATTTATATATGATATAACACTAATAAATAACACAACTAAGTATATATACTTAAGCAAATATCATAGTTACATCAATAAACTTATTGATGAGATTGCTTGTGACTTTAAAAATACTTGATCACACATGTTTTAATACAATTTACTATCGTATATTAAAATACTCATTATTTTATATAATATTAAGAATCATTTTATAATCGATCATGAAGTATATATTATTTTTAACACTCATTTAACATACTTATTCTATGAACTTTTTGTTTATCTTACAATTAATATTCTTATGTGGTATGAATTTTAAATTTTACAAGCCTATATATTTTCATTTTATTTTCAAATATCACTTTGTTAATTTCATAACAGTTAAATCTAATACATATTCCTAATGAGTTTTAGTTTATAAATTATGAAAGATTATTTTATTGATATCCTTTGATTGTAATTATAAAATTTTATGTTATTAAGAGTCATTACTTTTATTATGATAATTAATAGTGACAATAAATAAAATATTACTTCCAATAATATTTACGTAGGAAAAAATGTGAAAGAAAATCTTTTGTATTTTAATATTTTTATTTACATGGTAGAAAATTATCTGAGCCTTATAAAATTTAACTTTCACAAGCTTGTTTTTATTTTATTTTCAAATGTCACTTTGCTAATTTCATAAAAGTTAAATGTAAATCTTATTTCTAATTAACTTTAGTTTATGGATCATGAAGGATTATTTTATTGTTATTCTTTGATAGTAATTATAAAATTTTTATGTTATAAAGAGTCATTACTTTTATTATAATAATTAATAGTGACAATAAATAAAATGTTACATCAAATAATATTTAATGGAAAAAAATGAGAAAAAAATTCATTGCATATATTTATATTTCCATTCTAGAGATATGGTTTGAAATACTTTAACTTTAAATTTTGACACAATATTTGAGCCATTAATATCTCATAGTTTAATGGTTAATATTGAAAGTCAAAGTAACATTTGATAATGTTATATTCTCCATTATTGAATTGCATGGCATTAATAGTTTAATTTTTTATTAAAAATTTAAATCAAAATATTTTTGACTCTATTGTTATATAGACATATATATTTTTCAATAATAATTCGTGAATAAAATATTTCTCATTTGTTGTGACTCATATAGTATTATTGATAAAACATATATAAAATAGTTTATTGCAATGCCTTCTATTATTATTATTGTTTAGGTATTAATGGTTTGTAATTAAATTCATACAATACAAATTATTATAAACTTTATGTAATATCTTTATATAAAGTATTATTGAAATAACATTACTTGTTAATTACATTTATTTTAATGCTATTAAATATATTTCTAATACTAAATGCAAACAAAAAAAAAAGTAAAATGGTAAAGTAAGAGAATTAATACATAATATTTTTAATCCCAAATTATTTGTATTTCTTTCATTTTTTTTGGTGATTTAAAATATTTATCAATTGATTGGATAAAAAATAATTTAAAGTATGAAGAAATATCACAACTTGCAGATTACTTGTTACATAATTACTTATCCACTAAAATTAAATTAAGAGTGAAGATTCTAATATTAAATCCAATGATTCCCTTATTGAATATAAGATTACTTACAACCTGAAGATCACCTATTATGATTTAAATAGTTAATTTTCTATTTACTATATCAAATGAACGGTAGAGATGAAAGAACTAAAATCCAAGAGTCCATAACAATCTCATTAGTAATGTTGTAAAAACTCATACAGTATTATAGAGAAATTCCAAACAAAAAGTTCAGAGAATATGTATGTTAAATGGATGTTAAAAATAATAGATATATATATATATATTTCATGATCAATTATATAATGGTCCTTAATATTATATAAATAATGAATATTTTAATATACGATATTAAATTTTATTAAAACATGTGTGATCAAGTATTTTTTAGGTTACAAGCAATCTTACCAATGAGTTTATTGATATAACTATAACATTTACTTAAGTATATATACTTAGTTGTGTTATTTATTAGTGTAGTATTATATATGAATTTTATAATTGCAACTAATTTATTTGATTTGTGCTAAATAACCTACTTGATATTATATTTTACACTTAGGGTGTGTGGTGTTGAGTGTTAGAAAGTGTATATTTATAAAGGAGAAATTCATCATTTTACACTTTAAATCTCACTAACATCTCTAATTTTATTTATTTAAGTCATTTGTTATTTAATTATATATGTTTTGTTTTATTAAGTATTTTGTGTATTTTAGGGGTATCATGGTCATTTCACAATGAGCGAGATTTCGGATAGCAAAACGGACGTCACTTTTGAACTCGGGGTGTCGAAAACCTTAAGAGGAGCATAAAAGGAAAAATGGCCTTTGTTCACACGTGCGGCACTATTCACGTATGCAGTCATTTGTTCATGGATCATCATTCACGACACTTTGTTAGGACCGCGTTTCTTTGTTCAAGCCGTGTGCAAACCGTGTTCTTGTTCAAACCGCGTGGTCAAACCCGTGGTCAAACCGTATTCTTGTTTTGATGACGTGGCGCAATCCTGTGCATCCAAACTATTTTTAATCCGATGGCCATGATTCACTCAATGTATCTATAAAAAAGGGGCCTCCCCCCTAATTTGATACCCCTGAATCCATTTTTGAGCTTAGTTTTCTGTAATTCCTTCTCCATCTTGTATTTTCTACGTATTTTAATAAAATTCCCATTTTACCCCTAGTTCAATAATGAGTAGCTAATTTTCTTTCAAGCTTGGGTTGAAGGTGAAGTCTCAACATGTGTCATGGGCTTTATTTGGTAAATTTATTTTCTCTTCCCCTCTAATTTCTGTGGAGGTTTTGACTTTTCGTCGACAAATAATAATAATCTTGTCTAGTTACATACCTGGTTTTCTGGCACCTAGTATAAGGTTATTATTATTTGCACGATAAGCCCTTGACACCATATTGATTAGGCGTGGTTCATGAGGTGTGGATTCCCCCTCATGATTTAATTGGTATTAATAAGGATTATTTAGCGTGATGCATGTTGATACGGATCGGATACCCAGTGCTTTATCTCGATAGTTTCCCAATTCAATTTAATTCATTATTCAATTTAAATTCTAGCATCTTTAAATCAATTTCCCCATAAATCCAACCACCCATTTACTTAATTAATTCTACCTATAATTAAAATCCACCTCTCGTGGGATCGACACTCGTCACCGTTAATCTATTCTACAATAGATTCGTGTAAACTTGCGAGTTCAACAAAATTTGCACAACAAGTTTTTGGCGCCGTTTAGGAGGTAAGTATTTTGATTTGTAGAATTAATTTTTTAAATAATTTTATTATTATTTTTATTGTTATTATTATTATTATTATTTTAGTTGTTTCCTTGTATTTTTTTTAATCAATTAAAAAAAAAAGCGAATTTATATTTTAGGTAAAATTTCTTTTCTCTTCTTTAAATTTCTGCAATTTAATTTTCAAGTTATTTTCTTTGTAATTTTTCATTTATCTTGTTAATTTATTTTTATTTTATTTATTTTATTTCACGTATTTTTTTATGTTTTTTTTTATAAAAGGTTATGCAATGTAATAAGGTAGTATTGTAATTTCTCATTTTCTTTATTTTTATTTGTTTTGTTCTCAATTTATTTTCTTTATTTGCATGCATGGTCGTAGGTCATTATCACCTAATCTTGAACCTATAGACCTTGAATTAGAAAAGAACACTTCGCACACACAAACACATTGCATTGTAACGATAAAGATAAATTGAAATGGATTTGCAACAACGGAACCACGGGAAAGGCCATTTAAGGACTACTTTAGTCCTTAGCTAATTTGAGCACATCATGCATTAGATACCCAAATGTAGCTGCTAGGAGTTTTGAGCTAAAACCTAGTGTGCTAAATTGTCTCCCAACATTCTATGGCCTAGAAAATGAGGACCCATATAATCATCGAATGATTTTCATACAATTTGTCAAACTTTTAAATATGAGAATTTTGAGAAGATGATGTTAAACTTAGACTATTCCCATTTTCTTTAAAGGATAGAGAGCTCGTTCATGGTTCAATACATTTGCCTGCTAATAGCATTACAACATGGGAACAAATGGTAACAAAATTTTTAAATAAATATTTCCCGAGTTCATAAAACCAATGCTATTCGCGAGGAAATTTGAGTTCACGAGAGAAAGGCGAGCGGTTTTGAAGCATGGGAGGCGATTCAATGGGCTACTTTTGAAGTGTCCACATCATGGGTACGAGAAATGGCACCAATGCCAATACTTCTTGGAAGGATTATTGCCAAATGTGCAAGAATGGCTAATGGCGACAAGTGGAGGAGAGCTAATGTCAAAAGTGCATCGGAGATTTGGGATTTCTTCCGGCGACAAGCGGATAATTCCCAACAGCGGAGTCGATCACTCAGGAATACTAGAAGAATTAAAGGAGTAAATGAGGTTCACATTGGCGAGTCAAGTTCGGGAATTAAAGAAGTCAAAGAGATAATTGAAGGTCTTTCTCGACAAATAGCATCGTTGTGTTGCCAAATCAGCGAGCCACATGACCATGAGTCGTATTCGAGATCAAGCCAATGCCATCGGTGTCATGAGAAGCCATCAAATTACAACCCATACTCAACACATATAATCCTGGATGGAGAGATCACCCCGATTTTCATGGTCTCAAGGTTCCAGAGAATGGACCAACGGCTCGGCTCCACCAATGCAACCAATTCCGAGTTCCTCAAGCCTCTCGGCCACCATTTAGACCATACAATCAGAACCAAAACTACTCTCGGCCCGGACAATGGGAGGATGCCTTCGAGAATGTCAAGAATGTTACTAACTCCATGATCGAGCAACAAAGAACCGCACCATTGATGGACTACGGAATGAGATGAGAGCGAGGCTTTAACTCACAAGCCCAATCGGTTTCAAGCCTCGAGAAGATGGTGGGACAACTTGCTTCTTGATTCGAGACTTTGGCATTTGTTGAGAAAGGCAAATTTCCAAGTCAACGATGCCTAATCTAAAGGAGTACATGAAGCAACTACCGATTCACCACATGACGGCATGGAGAGGTCAAAGCCGTTATGACCTTACGAAAAGGAAAAGAAGTCGACAATAAAGTGGAGATGCGGTGACAAAAAAATCAAATTGTACTGTAAATGTTGAGGACTCACCACCAGGAGAGAAAGAAGAAACCAACCCCGAGAATACGTTCTAAAGCTCCGTTTCCTCGAGAGGTTAGCTAAAGGAAAGAAGGAAAATCCACGGTGAGATTCTTGAAGTCTTGAAGCAGGTAAGTGTTAACATCCTTTACTTGATGCAATAAAACAAGTTCCATCTTATGCCAAGTTTCTTAAAGATCTTTGCACTAAAAAGAAAACATTCATGTTCGAGAAAAAGGCATTTTTAACCTGAAAATGTTAGTTCTATACTCAACACAAAATTTCTAAAATGTAAAGACCCAGGCTCCCCATTTATTTCATGTAGTATAGGGAACCACACGATTGAGAATGCTTTGTTGGATTTAGGAGCTAGTGTTAATCTTTTGCCTTACTCGGTATTTGTGAAACTTGGATTGGGAGAATTACACTGACTCCGGTGGTGTTACGACTTGCAGATCGGTCCACGAAAATCCCTCGTGGTATTGTGGAGGGCGTCTTATCGGGTAGACAAGTTTTATTTTCTGTTGATTTCATTGTAATTGACACTCAACCAATCGAGGATTCAAGGAAGCACATCCCATTATCTGGCCGACCATTCTTGGCAGCTGCCGATGCTCGCATTCAATGCGGGGTGGAAACATGCGGTTGTCTTTTGGCAATATGACCATGGAGCTCAACATCTTTAACATTGCCAAACAACCTCACAATGCGAGATGATGGAATTGTTGGATGTGGATTTAATTGAAGCATTAGTTGATGATACTTTTATTTCAAACCTTAGTGATGACCTTTACAAACATGTTTAACTCACTTTGGTTTGGATTTTGATGTTGTGAGATCGATCGATGAGGTCAGCGCGCCTATGACTTCGGCACCATCCATGGATACTAATAAATGGAAGTCAAGAGTTGAACAACAGCACCATCAGAGAAGAAAATCATCCCGTCATCAGAATCACCACCGAAACTCGAGCTCAAACCATTACCCAACACTTTGGAATATGCGTTCTTGGGAGAAGAAAGCACTCTACCGTAATCATCATCATCATCACAAATGCGAACAAAAAGGTAAGTTGTTGGATGTTTTAAAAAGCACAAAGGAGCATTAGGATGGACCATGCATGAGACATAAAAGGTATAAAACCCAGATTGCATGCATTACATTCACCTTGATGAAAATGCTAAATCTACTAGGGAAATGCAACGTCGGTTAAATCTAATATGAAAGAAGTTGTTAGACGGAAGTCCTTAAACTATTAGATGCGGTATCATTTACCCCATTTACGATAGTTCATGGGTCGATCTGTGCAAGTTGTCAAAAAAGTCGGAGTCACGGTGTTACCAATGCGATAATGAATTGATACCCACTAGAGTAACTACGAGGATGGCGTGTATGCATTGATTATAGGAAGTTAAATTGTCACACGTAAAGACCATTTTCCTTTACCATTTATTGATCAAATGCTTGATAGATTAGCGGGCCATGAATTTTATTGCTTTCTAGATGGCTATTAGGATATAATCAGATTCCATGCACCAAAAGATCGAGAAAACCACTTTCACTTGCCCTTTTGGCACTTTTACATATAGGAGGATGCCATTTGGATTATGTAATGCACCTTACATTTCAACGATGCATGTTAAGCATTTTTCGATATGGTTGAGCGATTCTTGAAGTCTTTATGGATGACTTTTTTGTCTTTGGTGACTCGTTGATCAATGTTTACATCATCTAACACAAGTTTTGAGAGATGTATAGAGAAGAATTTGGTTTTAAATTGGGAGAAATGCCATTTTATGGTAAAACAAGGTATAGTTCTCGGTCACATCATTTCATGCAAAGGTATTGAGGTTGACAAAGCCAAGGTGGATCTCATTTCTAATCTTCCTCCACCTAAAGCGATCGGAGAAGTAAGATCTTTCCTTGGACATCTTTGGTTTTTATAGGCGTTTCATTAAAGATTTTAGCAAAATTTCTAGACCCTTATGCAATTTACTTGCTAAGGATGTACATTTGTCTTTGATGATTCATGTCGTGTAGCGTTTGAAAAGTTAAAGCAATTGTTGGCGTCATCACCCATCATTCGACCCCAAAGTGGAGCTTACCATTTGAGCTTATGTGTGATGCATCGATTATGCGGTAGGAGCGTGTATTAGGACAAAGAGTTGATCGAATTCCTCATGTTATTTACTATGCTAGTATGACATTAAGCGATGCAGTTGAACTATTCAACTCTTGAAAAAGAAATGCTAGCGATGTAGTGTTTGCATTAGAAAAATTTCGATCTTATCTCATTGGTTGTAAAATTATTGTGTTCGGATCATGCTGCTCTGAAATATCTTCTCACAAAGAAAGATGCAAAAGCTAGACTAATTCGTTGGGTGTTACTTTTGCGGGAGTTTGACTTGGAATTCAAAGATAAGAAAGGTTTGAAAATGTTGTGGTGACCATCTCTCTCGTCTCACTTTGACATCAACACAGAACCCTTAACATTGAATGAGTCATTTCGGATGAACAATTAATGAGTGTGGAAGTATTACCTTGGTATCTTTGATATAGTTAATTATCTTATTACGGGTAAACTTCGAACATTGGACCAAGCAAGACAGGGCCAAATTCTTTGCGGAAATAAAGAATTTTTTTAAGGATGACCCTATCTGTTTAAGTATTGTGCGAGATCAAATTATTCGACGATGTGTCCCGAGAGAATGAAGTTCATAATATCCTTTCGTTACTGCCATGAACAAGCTTGTGGAGGCCATTTTAGCTAAGAAAACAGGGACTAAAGTTCTACAATGTGGTTTTATTGGCCAACTATATTTGAAATGCTTACACCTTTTGTTCTTCATGTGATAGGTGTCAACGAATGGGAGCATTACGAAGGAACATGATGCCACTAAATCCAATTTTAGTGGTTGAGATTTTGATGTATGGGGTATCGACTTCATGGGACCCTTTCCCCATCTTTTGGCCATCAATACATATTGGTTCTTTGTTGACTATGTTTGAAATGGGTAGAGGCAATTCCATGCAGAACCAATGATCATAAAGTGGTGATAGGGTTTTGAAGAGCAACATTGTTTCACGCTTTGGATTCCCTCGAGCGATAATCGGTGATGGTGGTACCCACTTTTGCAACAAATCATTCAAAGCACTTTTGACAAAGTACTCCATCACTTTCATAAAGTGGCGACCCGTATCATCCAAAACCCGGTGGCCAAGTTGAGATCTCAATCGAGAAATAAAGCACATCTTAGAAAAGACCGTGAGGCGGAGACGAGAAAAGATTGGTCATTAAGACTTGATGATGCATTATGGGCATATAGAGCGGCGTTCAAAACCCCGGTGGGATGTCACCTACGAGGCTAGTGTATGGAAAAGCTTGCCACCTACTGTGGAACTCGAGCATCGTGCGTCTTGGGCCATCAAGAAATTCAATTTTGACATGCGGCAAGGTGGCTCGAAAAACGATTACATTTGTGAGAACTTGAAGAAATTCGTAATGATGCATCGAAAATGCCAAGGTTTACAAGCGGCGAATGAAAGTCTTTCATGATAAGCGATTATGAGAAAATCTTTCACTCCAGTCGGAAAGTACTTTTATTCAATTCGTTTGCATTTATTCCCGGGTAAACTACGTTCTCGATGGTCGGCCCCTTCATTGTTCACCTTGTTTTTCCACGTGGGGCGATTGAAATTAAGGACCCGAAAAATGGTGTCACGTTTAAAGTTAATGGTCAAAGATTAAAGCCATATCTAGAGTACCAACCACATGGAGAGGACAGAAATAAATTTAAGTGACCCTTTGATTTGAATTAAGATTTTTCTTTTCGGTGATTTATTTATTTATTTATTTTCTTACGCTAATTGAAATCATTTGTGCATAAGTGTGTTTGTTTAACCATTAAGTTTTATTTTATCACTTTTAATCATGAGGCAGTTCTCTTGAACATCCTTAGAAGACTTCAGCGTGTCAATCTCATCTTAGAGGCCGAGATACGATTTTGTAAAACACATCGTATTTGGAAGCTACAACCACCGGAGTTAATATCCCACGTTGAGGATTTAGAAAGCCAACTCGAGAGACATTGAGAGCGTGTGTCTACAACATCGATTGGAGCTTGAGGTAAATTCCATAAGAGGACGATTGTGATTTTCTTTGTGTGTTTTTGTTTGTTACTCTGTTTGTGTGTTTTAGTTTGTGTGTTTTAGTTTGTCACCCGGTCAAGTGGCGGATAACGGTACTCGTGACAATCAAGTCGGTTACTCAGTTTCCCATAATTCACCCGATCTTCGAGGCGAAGGTATGGATAGAAAGCGAGATCTTAGCAAAGCTTCATAGTCGATTCCTTCACTTCCTCGGAATGCCCTCCTCACAATCTATAAAGCTCGATCCGACGCATGCGATTGCTCATGAGGAATAACATACTGCTGATATCCATTTGGTTAATAGAGGCCAAATACGCTTGGCGGGTGAGTTACCTCTAAATTTATTGCATACATGCCTGGTTGTGGTAAAGGAAATTACGCAAGAAAGCGAAGAGCTCGAAAAATTTCGGTTGCTTGTCATAAGTGTGCCAGAATGTTATGCAATAAAAAACGATGTTCTTTAGGAATGGTGTCGATACTTGAGAGAAGATAAGATTCAATTCATTAGGGATGGCTTGAATAAGGAGTCATTGGATGATATTCTTTTGTCTCTTGAAACGCATCCTAGTGGATATGTGCAAGGAGCGATTCTCCAGTTATGGCCATCATTCGAAAGAGCATGCACGATCTGATCTCGGGAATCGACTATAAGCGACCTGTTTGCAGTTTATAAGAAAAGCTGGATGGGAAGCCTATCCTCGACCCGTAGGCGTTGAAGCCGTTACGGACGTAAAACCGAGAGGAAGATGTGAGCCGCGATCATGCAACTACCTGTAAATATCCTTTTACTTTCTTGTTGTTTTATTTTCTTGTTGTTTTACCATTTGCATTATTGTCTTTAATAATTTTATATTTGTCATTACTTGCTTTTCCTTTTTTGTTTCCTTTTTGACTCTCAAGCCATGTGCATTACGATTAATTGACATAGACATGACACCTCATTCACAATTTGTGACCCATTGCCGCCAAGATCCTTAAATATGATTCTTTTCGTTTACACTCACAAATTATTTTTGAGAAGTATCATAATGGCAGCTACTCCCGATAAACAATTCAAGAACATTTGTGTGCTTTAGGATTTAACTATGGCAAATATAAAGAGTTCTTTGAGGTGACCATTGATCTTGGTCGATCATGCATGAGAGAGAAAATTACACTTAGTATACGGCGGAGGTGATGGGGGTTATCAAAATTGGTCTCGAAGCTGCTTTTGTCGGAGGAAGTCAAGTGTTAGGCATCATACCACAAGCCCTAAAACCTTTGGTGCAACTTGTCTAACTCATGCATTGGAGAAGAGTTAGTTGTCTCGGGTATGCAAGAAAGAATAACTGAAATGCTTAATCATCTTTGATGCTTTTATTTTCTTACCGGGAGATCTTGCAACTCTAGAGGCACTTATCACTTTAGCATCTTGGGCCCATCTGCACATTCATCGAAACCCATCGGTTTGTTAAATGTCAATAATTTTTATGATGGCTTTATCGCATTTCTTAACCATGCAATAAAAACTACTTCATTCCTCCACGGTGAAAAAGCTTTTTATTTGTGCTCACACTTGCTAATGAGCTACTTGATCATTTACAAGCTTATCGAGAGCGGATCCCAAGACCTTGGTGTTGGAGTGTACAAATAACGATGGTAACAAATAGCGGTAAGAAGTACAAATTAGATTTAAATCTCACTTTGTAAATATTTTATTTTGTGTTGCACCACCCAGGGTGATGTCTTCTAAACTCTACTTCTTTCCTTTAAAACATTGAGGACAATGTTTAGTTGCAGTTGGGGGAGGGGATAGTTGACAATTGTGGAATGTTGGTTAAGTTTTTACTAATTTTTGTTGTAGAAACTAAGCTGTTGTTGCTTGTTTGTGTTGAAGATGGCTGAATATGGAGTGTAGTTACTCTAGAAACGCATCTTCTCAGTAAAAAAAAAAAAAAAAAAAAAAAAAAAAAAAAAAAAAAAAAAAAAAAATTTTCTCATTTTTCGTGTGATCTTTCTAACTTTTTGACTTCTCCTTTATAAATATGCATTTTCAAATTTTGAGTCGAAGATGGCTGAATATAGAGTGTAGTGCCTCTAGAAACGCATCTTCTTAGTTAAAAAAAAAAAAAAAATCAATCATTTTTCTATCATTTTAAGTGTAACATTTTCAATTAGTTTTTCTGCATCATTTTCACATTTTTGCATGCATAATTTCCTTTCATGTTTAGAATAGGTTGGGGGGTAGAATGTTGTTTAAAAAAAAAAAAAATTGTGTGATTTTGTTTTTATTTTTGGATGACATGATGATTTTCGAATTTTAGTATTTGTATTATCTTTGGTCTTGAGTGATGTTACACTATGTTTGCTACTCTACATGTTGATGTCGGAGATAAATATGAGTTGCTTGAAAGAATTGACATGTCATAATAAATACCAAGTGAGCTTTTGAGCCTATTATTTTTCTTGGAGAGTAACCCTTTTTGCCCATTCTTTCATACGAACAGCAAGTATTATTATTTTATACATGATCTTTAGATTTCCTTGGAGTCAACCCTTTAAAAAAAAAAAAAAAGTTAAAAAAAAAATGTGTTGCTACATCTAAAGGTCCATTTAACTAGTAGATATGGAGGAGTATCTAGAGCCCTAAAAGATGATGGAAAGGCCGTCTTTGACCCGTTTGAGCCTTTCTAGCATTCCCTTATGTGAAATATCCATAGTTAGCCCTTTTGAGCCTTTTATTAAAAAAAAAAAAAAAAAAAACTTTTCTTTGTCAACTTATCGTCTTTACCCACTCCAATTTGGAGTATTACCCAATATCTTACAAGTTCCATCACCTATTCATGTTTGAGAAAAATATAAATAATTGTTTTGTTTAGTAAAGTTGTGCAAAAGAAAAAAAAAGAGAAAGAAAAAAAAGAAAAAAAGAAAAAAAATTTCTCTAAAAAAAAAAAAAGAAAAAAAAAAGAAAAAAAAAAGAGAGAGATATATAATACAATAATAAATAAGTAAAATGCACTTACTTTTTAGTTTCCAAAAGATATTATTTTTCTCAAACATATATTTTGTTTCCTCTATTTTCCTTTCTTTGTTAGCCATGTCCCTAGCCTACGTTACATCCTAATAAAAGTCCTTCTTGATTTTAGGGAACTATAGTCTGAAGTAGAAGCTAGTTATATGGGCCAAAAGATGTAGTAATGCATAATTAAAAAAAAAAAAAAAAGTAAATAATTTGGGTTGACTAGCATTTTGTTTGACTTGAGATCGTGTTATTTCTAAGTTGTGGGCATATTCTTTTAATCTTGGTGAGAGTGTGTGATATTATTTCTTTACTATCTTCACTCTATTTATCATTCATTGAAGTGACAATTTTTATTGGGTTTAATTTCTTTGTGAGAGTGTCACTATTTGGGGTGAGATTTTGGGGTTTGACATGTCATTTTGAAAGTAGTTTGTATTTACTTGGTTGATTCATGTGGATGGTTGATGTGGGTGTGATGTTTCTTTAGACTGGAGATAATGCTTATACTTTTATTTGATTCTTATCATTAGTACGAATGAAAAAAAAAGTTTTTTAAAAAAAAAAAAAAAAAAAAAAAAAATTGGGTTTAAATTTTGTTTTCGCTTTATTTGATAGGGACTAGCAATAAGCTGAGTGGGGGGTGTGTTGAGTGTTAGAAAGTGTATATTTATAAAGGAGAAATTCATCATTTTACACTTTAAATCTCACTAACATCTCTAATTTTATTTATTTAAGTCATTTGTTATTTAATTATATATGTTTTGTTTTTATTAAGTATTTTGTGTATTTTAGGGGTATCATGGTCATTTCACAATGAACGAGATTTCGGATAGCAAAACGGACGTCACTTTTGAACTCAGGACAGTCGAAAACCTTAAGAGGAGCATAAAAGGAAAAATGGCACTGCTCACACGCGCGCACTATTCACATGTAGTCTTGTTCATGGATCATGTTCACGACCTTTGTTGAGACAGCGTTCTTGTTCAAACCGTGTGCAAACCGTGTTCTTGTTCAAACCGCGTGGTCAAACCCGTGGTCAAACCGTATTCTTGTTCCGATGACGACGGGCGCAATCTGTGCATCCAAACTATTTTTAATCCGATGGCCATGATTCACTCAATGTATCTATAAAAAGGGGCCTTCCCCTAATTTGACAGCCCTGAATCCATTTTTGAGCTTAGTTTTCTGTAATTCCTTCTCCATCTTGTATTTTCTACGTATTTTAATAAAATTCCCATTTTACCCCTAGTTCAATAATGAGTAGCTAATTTTCTTTCAAGCTTGGGTTGAAGGTGAAGTCTCAACATGTGTCATGGGCTTTATTTGGTAAATTTATTTTCTCTTCCCCTCTAATTTCTGTGGAGGTTTTGACTTTTAAAGTCGACAAATAATAATAATCTTGTCTAGTTCCGCCCGGTTTTCTGGCACCCTAGTATAAGGTTATTATTATTTGGCACGATAAGCCCTTGACACCATATTGATTAGGCGTGGTTCATGAGGTGTGGATCCCCCTCATGATTTAATTGGTATTAATAAGGATTATTTAGCCCATGATGCATGTTGATACGGATCCAGATACCCAAGTGCTTTATCTCAATAGTTCCCAATTCAATTTAATTCCGCTATTCCAATTTAAATTCTAGCATCCTTTAAATCAATTTCCCATAAATCCAACCACCCATTTACTTAATTAATTCTACCTATAATTAAAATCCACCTCCTCGTGGGATCGACACTCACCGTTAATCTATTCTACAATAGATAATTTGCACAACAAATTGGGCAGCTGTAACTTTTAAGCTATAGAACTAAAGTGTTTGGTAAACACTAGCTGCTGTAACTTGGAAGCTATGTTAGTATAAATTTTCACTTGTATAATAGAAATCTATTATATCTTTAATATTTTTATCAAAATTATTATTTAAAATTTATATTTACTACATATTATTAATATTTATTTTATAGTCACAGTTTTTTTTCCACAGCAGTTTTAGCTTAAAAGTTACAGCACCTCAATCCCAAACGCACTCTTAATGGTAATTGATTTTGAAAGATCTATTTAAAAATGATTATAACATTACAAATTTAAAAGGGAGTTGAAAAGTAATTTTAAATAAAATATGCTATTTAAGTGAAATTGGTTCAAACTCTAAGGATGGTCACAATTATTTTACAAAATTTCTCAACCCTTTAAATGGTTAACAAACTGTTTACCATTATTTTTAAATTTTTTTCTTGAGTACAAATATTATGTATCATTGATTAAATCTAATGGTACACAATTAAAATATTATTGATTTTATAAAAAAAAATATTACAGCATCATAGAGGGACTCTTAAAGTTATTGTCAAAACAAAAAAAAATTATGAGATATACAACTTTTAAAAAAATTTACTAAACTATTTTTCTCAAAACTTATTAAATAAGATACTTAAAAGCATTTTAACCTTAGTTCCAAACAAGGCTTTAGTCTAATATGATTTTATATCATTGCTCATAAAAGACATCCTTTCAAGCATTGATAACATAATTTTGAACTTATTAGTTAGTCTTAACTAAATTAACAATTAACAACCATATGAATTTAAGTATCAAGCCATCAACTGCTATGTGATAATGTTATAAAATCACTATTAGCAAGTGATATAAGACAACCCATGTTTTATATAAAAATACATTAGCTAAGTTTTTAAGAAAAACTGGAGAGATCACAATCAGTCCCATTTAAAACCTAAACTCCTTAGTTATTATATAACCTTTCTGATAGAACCTTCTAAGGGTACTTAAACACACTCATCGCAAACTTATAATAACATAATTGAACTATATAGCAATAATCTATTGTAAAATTACTACTATATGCAATAACAAATAAACCATAAGACAAAAGAATAGAACACAAATTCAGGCCTATGTGATATTACGTACAGTGTCTTTAAAACATATTTGTCGCCTTTTCTACAGTGCTTAGGTTGTATCAGCTTTGTCGCCCAAGATACAGCATAATTGAATAGTCTCAATAGCATAACCTTACTATTTGATGAACTTCAAACTAGTGTTTGCAGACCATCACATTGAAGCCCAAAGCTAGAGAGTTTAGTTAGGAGAGAAGAGGAATAAATCAGTTTTATTTTGTGTATCCAGCAAATAAAATTGAACGCCAACTTGTAAGTATTGTGGAAGGCATTTTGGTCTAGAAAACTTAAGGACTAACGCTTGTATTTAACATTCAAATTTATTATTTGAGATAAGATATGAAACTTTAATTCACTTGTAACAACCTTCTACGTTGATTTTTTTTTGGGGAAATATAGCCATATTCATCCCCTAACAGCTCTTTAGTTTTTTGCTGTTATGATCAATATCGATATTGATGACATTACATATTTAATTTCAGTCAAGTTCTAGCACAATAAAAAGAAAATGGCAAGATGACCTTTAATGTATTCATTTTTTTCTAAATCAATGGGTGCTTTTTAAGATCCAATTTTTTATTCACCTAAGCACTAATTGAACTATTTTTGATTCGTTATAAAGAGCTCATGGAAGAAATTTCGAATAGCAATTTTATGCTATTTTTAGTGCTTAGGTGAATAAAAAATTGAATAAAAAATAAATTGATCGTGCTAAGCATAAGTAAAATATGCTAGTCATAATGGAAAGTGGTCAACGGTCAATGGTTCCAAACAGATACACATAACAAACTCTCTGGTAACCAAAAACTTGACGCTAATTTCTGTCCACTTCTCTCCTCTCTTGCCATTTCTCCCAACGACCATTTCAATCCTCTAAAATATTAACACGAAATTTACACGGAAATTAACATTAAAAATGAAAAGAAAAAGAAAAAAACTGAATTAATTCAAATCAAATAAGCGATTAAATACAAATTAATTACACGGATAATTCTCCTCCCTAGACGCATCTAATTAATTTTTCCATTTCTCATTCCCTAGCTTCATCATAATTCATACCCTGATCTGTAACATTTTTCTTTATTCCTTCCTAAAACCAAAAATAATATTTACAACAATGGAGGAAGAAAAAAAGAACCCTGAAAAATCAAACAATGTTGACGCTTCCGAGGCGCCGGTAACGGAGAGTACTCCGAAGGCTGATATACAGACACCAAAGGCTAAAGAGGCGAAAGAAAATGAGATCGAAGAAAATATTGAAGAACCGTTGGATCAAGAAAATGTCGAAGAAGCTCCTCCTCCTGAGATTCACTACACCCTTGAAACTGCTTCTGATGAAATTGACAAGTTCTTGTCAACTTTGACAAATAATGATGATCATCAAACTGTATCCCCGTTGGAGATCCCTGAGGTTGTTTGGAGATTCTTGGATCTTTTCGAAGAGAAGATTCCGAAGCATGACCCGGGGGCTGATGGGAAAGCAAAAACGAGCACTCCCGTCTCGGCGGAAGAAAATACATTGTTGTTTTTAGATTCAGTGGATCGAGTTACAAGGCTGGCAAGAAAGATGAGTGAATTGAAGTTACCAGAAAATACTTCGGATCAAACATATGGTGTTTTGAACAACCGCATTGGCGGCGTTCAGCAACGTGCCATGTCTTTCTTGGAGGATGAATTTAGATTTATTCTTGATCAAGATATATTTAATCTCGACCATAAGAAAGACACAACAAAAGAAAACAATCAAGAAACTGATTTAAAACCAGCTGCAGAATCTGACCAATCCGCTGAGGATCCGATTGTCAACACTCCCAGAGTCTCTCCGGAAGTCTCGTCCTGGTTGAATAAAATGGCAAATGTAATGATAACCGGAGGCTACGAATTCGAATGCGTAGAGGTTTATATAATCGCGAGAAGGAATGCCTTCGATGAGAGCTTGAATAATCTTGGTTTCGAAAAGATCAGCCTGGATGATGTGCAGAAGATGCACTGGGACACGTTAGAACGTGAGATTGCCTCCTGGATCACCACCTTTGGCCAATGCGCCAACGTGTACTTCGTCGGAGAAAGGAAGCTTGCCGAGGTGGTGTTCGCGGATCACCCCATGATCGCATCAAGCCTTTTCAGCAATCTTATTCGCGGGGTGATGATTCAGTTGTTGAATTTTGCGGAAGCTCTGGCGTTGACAAAACGCTCGGCTGAAAAGTTGTTTAAAGTTCTTGATATGTACGAATGCTTACGTGACAACATTCCAGCTTTGGATGCTTTGTTTCCTGATCAATGTGCTAACGAGCTCCAGAACGAAATGATGGCTGCTAAGATCCGTCTTGGCGAGGCTGCGATTTTCATGTTTTGTGATCTTGAGAATTCGATCAAATCTGATATGGGCAAGACTACAGTGCCAGGTGGGGCCGTCCATCCTTTGACTCGCTACACGATGAATTATTTGAAATATGCTTGCGAATATAAGAACACGTTGGAACAAGTTTTTAGAGAGCATTGGAAAATTGAAAGAACTGATTCATCATCATCAAGCAGGCAGGAAACCGAAGGTGACGATCAAAGTTGTGACAATAACAATAACGACAACAATAATGCGAGTCAGCCTTCGCCTTTCGCTCAGCAATTGGTGAGTGTGATGGACTTGTTGGATCGAAATTTGGATGCGAAATCAAAGATGTATAAGGATGTTTCGTTAAGTAGCATTTTTATGATGAACAATGGTCGATACATCTTGCAGAAGATCAAAGGGTCGGTGGAGATCCATGAAGCGATGGGGGATACGTGGTGCCGCAAAAAGTCGTCTGATCTTAGGAACTACCATAAGACTTATCAGAGAGAGACGTGGGGGAGGCTCTTGGGTTGTTTAGGGCTCGATGGGTTGATGGCGAATGGGAAAGTTGTGAAGCCGGTGTTGAAAGAGAAGTTCAAGAGCTTCAATTCGATGTTTGATGAAATACACAGGACTCAAAGCACATGGGTTGTAAGTGATGACCAGCTTCAATCAGAGCTTAGGGTTTCGATATCGTCGGTGGTGATTCCGGCTTACAGATCGTTCATGGGAAGATTCTCACAATATCTGGATCCCGGAAGGCAAACAGAAAAGTACATTAAATACCAGCCTGAAGATATAGAGACTTACATTGATGAATTATTTGATGGGAAGCGGAAACCATAAAAATAATTCATCATCACCATGCAATACCCAATGCATGTGCATGCACACACGTTGAAGAAGACAAAAGTAGAAGTATAAGGCTTTTGCATGAATTAATGAATTTGCTTTTAGGGGAGTCCCTAGCCCTCGGTGATCTTGCAAATTAATTAAAAGCTACTTTTTGGTCATTGCATGTAGAAGTTGTTTTTAAATGGCTGAAGCAGTGCTATAGCTAGCTTCTGAGTAGACATTATTGGTTGGTAGCTTGCAATTCGCTGGCTCTTGATTAAAGTTGACTCCGCGATGTAGCTTTAACCCCTCTCTGTGGTTAATTTTGTTTACTGTATTTTTGCTTGTTCTTGCAATTTATGGTATATTGTAGTGAACAACATATACTAATTGTAACCTCTTAATTTTGTTCAGCATTTGGCTAACACAATATACCGTTTTGCTCTCAAAATTATCAATCACCTTTTTGTTGAATATTTCACATCTAAAAAATAATGCTACTTTGATGGTATTTTTTTTTGTATATCCGTCATAGTGTATAATAGAGAATTAACTACTCGTACCTTAATTTTATCTACCAACCATCAATCACCTTGTAATTTTGCCCATGGCAATTAATATCAGGTGAAAACTTAGGTCCAACATTTTTAGTTTTTCTCCTCTAATACTAAAGAAAATATTGTCTACTTTCATAGCATAATTTTTTTTTTTGTTTTTTTCAAAGATTGGCCTACCATAATTAAGTATGAAGAAATTCAACTACTATTCCATTTAGAGGTCAAAAGCATTTAATCATGTACGCAATGTAAGGATAGCAATGGGTATTACCCATTGTGGGTTACCCGCATTCATAACAAATTTAAATTATCAAACCACCCGTGATCCGCTGCGAGTTTTTATTTTTTTAAAACTCACTTGCAACCTCTATCAAGTAATTATGGGTTCATGCATTTAAAATTAAAAATATTAGAAAAATATTTTCTATAATACTTAAAAGTTTAAATTATATAATTCAAACTATAAAATTATAACAATAGTCTAATAGATCAGCATAAAACATCAGCATAAAATATTCAATTTAGAATTTATCAATGTAAATGAGAAATTAAAGTTTTAACATTAAAATACATACACAAAATACATCAATTTATAAAATGTTTCTATCATAGGCAAATCATCATCAATAAGATCAATACCTTGCTCCATCTTTTAATTAATGTTCAAGTATTGTCATTAATATATTAAAAAGTAAATTTTGGAAATTACTGTTAATAATTAATTAAACAAATAAAAACTCAAATTTACCAAGCAATCATTAGATTTAAGTCATTAAAGCAAAACGAACAAAATTATTCGAGCTAAAATAAAATATCAATAATATAAAACTTGAAAAATACAAAATTTTTATTTATTAATAGCTTATTGTATCTATCTCTATGTATATATTTATATGGGAAGATTCATTCATGAGTAATAACTTTATCTTATATATTTTTATGATTAAAATGTTTCAATGTAATTTTTTATGATTAAAATAAAAGATATAAATAATTAAAAAATACGGATCCATAGATACTCACCTAAATTTTCTCAACACCAAATTTACCTTGCAACTCGCAATGGGTTTAAATTAGCCTGAATGACTTCAAACTAACTTGAATAATAATGATAATAATGAGCGTTATTTTTACACTCTAAATTATTGAAACAACAAACCATTTGCATTTATCATTAAGAAGTAAAAAATTTCCATGAAAAAACCCATTCAACTCTATCTCTTTATTTGCCTAATCTTTATTTGCCTAATCTTTTGAACATAAAAAAAGAATACGTTGATATTTTTAGTAGTTTGGGATAGGTTGCATGATGAAGGAGTTAATTGAAATTTAGTTTAACAACAGCAACAACAACAACAACAACAACAACAACAACAACAACAACAACAACAACAACAACATAATAATAATAATAATAATAGTAATAATAATAATAATAATAATAATAATAATAATAATAATAATAATAATAATAATAATAATAATAATAATAATAATAATAATAATAAGAATAAGAAGATGAAGTGCACTTAGAACGCATTGAATGTATTGGATTATGAGTTACCAGTAAAGGGGGTGATCAAAATTGAATACCGTAGCGATACATCAATTGAATAAACAACCAATATAGACATACATACAAGAGATGTATAATCGATCCCATGTGATACTTCCGGTGGAGTAATCCCTTTTAAAGAGAAGAAGGAAAAAAAAAGCACTAAATTACATTTTGTCATAATTTACAACTCCCAACATGGTGACATATTTGTTTTGAAAGTTAACGATGAATGTTTATGAAGTGCAGAGACTGTGGATAGTTTCTAAAGAATGTATACATTTGATATAACAAAATCGTGCAGAGTTTGAACAATAACCGACGCTGTTGATTCACAGTTAACAACTTGAGGTTCTGTTCGTCGTGTATTTTAGGATTTGGTTAATATTTGGGTTTCCCTTGTTGTTGTTGATTTGGTATTTATGGTTGTTGCTCTGGTGCGCCAAGTGTTAATAATTAATATTTTTCAAATGGGCGTCATGAATGATGTTGTTATAATTGTCTAGTTCGAGATTTGAAGATTCATTAAGTAATTTAAACCTGCATATGTTCAGGCATAATACCAACTTGTGACCACGAGGGGGTTTGATGTTATGTTGTGGGCATTGATTAATTTTGAAATGACAATTTTGATGTTTGCCCCTACTGCATTGATGCACATTTCCTTTTAGCCTCATTGCTACTTATTAAACTCAGCTTGTTTGTCTATTTTCCCTTTTTTTACACTCGTGCGCAAGCTCTTGTTAACATTTATGTTAACATAATGTTGATTTTGATGATAACAAATAAAATTAAGAATGATTAAGTTTTTAAAAGCTTAAATTATTTTTATACGTTTTAGATAAATCATTATTTTCACATTATAAAGGTTTTAAATTTAATGAAAAAATGATTTTATGAAATTAGTTGTTTTTCAAGTTTATGGTTTAATTGAAAGAGTTTTGAAAACTTTAAAATCAATAAGTATTACTTGAAATTTTAGGAAGGACTTATTTGAAAGGTTTCATAGCATTTTGGCTTATATCATAATTTCAGAAAGTTTTGGAATTCACAAAGTATTATTAAGAAATTCTGAAATTGGACTTAATTGAAAACTTTTATATTTTTTGGGCCACACTATAGTTTCATAAAGTTTTGGGGTTAAATTATAATTTTGGCAAACAGTGCACTGTACCGTTATTGTAGCAAGCGGTAATCCGGATATGCTAAACGGAATTTCGGTTACGGGGCAGAATTCATCCGAATGGAAAGCGGCAATCTGGTTGTGCTAAACGGAATTAGATTCAGGAAGAAAGCACGGAGCATAAACGGTAATCTGGATAGCATAAGCGGCATTCCGGATGTTTTAAAATTCAAATTTTTGCCTTAACGGTAACATGCAAGCGGAATTCCGGATACTATAAACGGTAATCCGGTTATGAGCAAAAAGTGTATAACGGCTAGTTTTTGAGTTCCAACTATATAAACTCAAATCCAAATCATTTTTGGTGATCTTGGTAAGTATAAACAAGTGCACACAACATATATTGAGCTTCAAATTCGAAAATCATCATAGATTAAATTCTTATTGTGCTATTATTTGCATAGCCACTCTTAAAGAGAGTTTTTGTTGTAATCTTTATTTTTCTCATCAAATTTGTGAGTGTATAAGTGTGAGAAACACTTGAGTGAAGAGATTGAGGGATAATCTCTTGTTGTAAAGGTTCATTGACACCTTGGAAGTTAATTGTAAACATTTGAAGCCTTGGAAAGGCTTGGATAATGAAATCCTCAAGCTTGGGTTGCTTGGAGGCGTGGACGTAGGCGGGGATAGCCGAACCACGTAAAAATCCTTGAGTTTGCTTTCTCCTCCCTTACTCATTTACTATTGTGCCTTTATTGAATTTATTGTTTTCGAATTTATTAAGGCATTAGATTGGATTGTTGTGTGTTTTGCTAGGATAATTTTTAAAATACCAATTCACTCCCCCTCTTGGGTTGCACACTTGCATTTCAATTGGTATCAGAGCAAGGTGCTCTTGTGTAGGCTTAACCGTCTAGAGTTAAAGATCTATAGCAACCCAAATTAGCTCAATCTTCATGGAAGGCCAATCTACCACTAGACCTCTATTTTTTGATGGTAATGACTATCTTTATTGGAAAACAAGGATGAGAGTATTTTTACAAGCCTTAGATTATGAAATTTGGGAAATCGTTAATAATGGTCCTTTTATGCCTTTAACTAAAAATGAAGAAGGGGAATAAATTCCAAAACCTTCTAGTCAATGGAGTGGATTAGAAAAGAAAAAGATGTCCTTAAACTCCAAAGTAATGAATGCCTTATTTTGTGCTTTAGATAAGAAAGAATTTCATAGAGTTTCTAGTTGTGAAAGTGCTTATGAAATTTGGAAGAAACTTGAAGTTGTATATGACGGAACGAATCAAGTCAATGAGTGTAAAATTAGTAGATTCACTTGGCAATATGAGATGTTTCAAATGGAATCATATGAGTGTGTTCATGATATGTACACTAGATTCACCGATATTGTAAATTGCTTATCGTTTATAGTCATTGATGAGTCAATTTTTGTTATTAATACAGGCTTGTTGGTGTGGGTTGCTCGATGAGGAAATTCGATAGGTAGAATTAGCCACTGTTCCTAGCTGCCTGACTAATAATGTGAACACAGTAATTATCAAAGAACTCGGCGATGAGAACTCTTACATTCGCCTGTTAAAGTGCATGCTAAACCATTTCAAAGTCTTGCAAACGGTGGCCATACACTACAGAGCTAGTGTTCACGAGGAAAAGCTACGAATTCCCAACTGGAAGCTACTGGCATTACACAGAGGGTGTGCTAGTGCTGAGATAAAACTCTACAAACATCTACAGGGGTTTAGGCCTCATCGTTGTTTTGGTAAATGATATAAAACTTTGATGGGAAACATTTTGACTGTTAGCATGTCACTTATAGTTGGTGTGTGGAACATTCAGTAGTGGTACATGAATTTAATGATTTAGGTAAGCAATTCCCCTCATTGGTTGAAGATATTAAACATGATATGAAAATTTGTGGTTCTATTTGTTAATATTCACAGGGGATGCATGCATGGTCTGTCACAAGATTCAATTACCTTATTGTGGCTTAACGTCTTTGGATGCTGATTCAATAAAATCGTGGACGTTAGGCCACGACTTTATTGATTGGGCAAAAAAAAAATTTCCCAACCGAAAAAAATTTCAATTGATCATAAAAATATCGTTAGTAAATATGAAGGTAAAAGAATAAGAGCCAATTAAAATATGAGATCACCAAGATTCTGTTCATGAGATTTTCCAGTGCAACCTATTATAACATTGTAACAATTTGTTTAAAAATGTGGGAAATTTATGCTATATTTAATATCTGTAGGTCTTTTACTAGTAGTGATGATTTTATATTTCATTGTCTGACGTTCCCATACAAAATTTTCTAGTATGTTAAATAAATTTACTAGCAATTAGATACTACCATGTCAATCAGTAGCCACAAGGAAAATGAAATTTTACATGTAGCAAAAGGAAATCAACAAGTTACAAAAAAATAAAAAGTCAGGCAAAATGATGCCAATGAAACATGCAACATTAATGCAGTGATAATATCGCATTACTCAGAACTGCAACATATCTAATTACCAACTCAACACTTGTACACGAGAACAGCAAACACACTTAGTGTGAAGGACTCGTGATCCGAATGTGAACACTAGGAGACCATATGTCAAACCTGAGTACTTTACAGCACGTTTTTTTTTCTAATCTTTCACCTCGAACACTTCCATGGCACTGAAAGTTGAAACTATCCAACACTTGAGTATGTCATATGAAAAATTTGTTATCTTTTCCATTAGTAAATGCCTTCATCTTTATTTTGGTGACGCGTTGAGTCAAGTAAGGGGGTACTTTCTTTGTTTCTAGCCAGCCAAGTTCACGGTCGCTGAACTTGAACCAATCTCCTTGATAAGTGAAAATAGTAAAACATATGGTTAACAAATGTAATCCAGTACCAGATGACAAAAAATGATTTATGTCTTCCTCACCTTTGTTAATATAAAGGTATACAAGTAGGACAAAGCAGTGAGGATAGTATAACGATTTTTCTAGCCACATCGTCCAACTGTAACATAAAAAAAGTAAGGTTGTCAAATAGAACAAGGGAATGGCTTACGCATGCTCGTTCCCGCGGTTGGAATAGTTATTACACAAACATCAAAAATTACATTCTTGTTGGTGTTCAGCACATGTTGCAAGAACTAACTATGATCAATTGAGTAGGACATATTTAAAAACGCACAGTATTTGTTAAAATCACAATATTGTCCATGGTTGACTGTATATAAAGTTCAGTAGAAATAATAAAAATGTTGTGCATCCACAGCAACAAATATTTGGTGGATAATATTTAGCATTATGGTATATTATGAGAAAGCTTACCAAAACAACGCCAGCGGAAAGGATCAGACGAGGTGCTTTCATCCATGAACATATTGGAAATTCATAATAATAGTATGAAAATTCAAACTATTGACACAGACGTATAGAAGAGAATTGTAATATTTTGTTAAATTAACTTCCACAAAAACAGTTATAGTATACATTGCTCAAGTTAATTACAACATGGTTATAGTTCCTCATGTGTTATCAAATAGGCTATGCACAAGAGAAATACATGGATATTTACCTGAACATCCCAAATTTAATTGTACTGACCATGTATCATGTACATTAAATCAGGTGAATAAAATTCTAGTGCCTCTTTTATGTTCGACTCCTCCAACTAACATAGTAAAGCCTATAGAATTGTTGGCATGGCAATTACCAAGAGACATGAAGTGTAAACCTTATAGGATATAGCTGCACATGACAACTGTATGCAGACCGCATTAAATATTATCACTTTCACCACAACCACCCGTGAAGAAAGTAGTGTGCAAATTGAATAAACTTGTTCTTTTTTTTTTCTCTAACCATATTAGACAACAAATCAAGGGTTTGGACCTCAGATGACTTCGAACCAATTTACCAACACTAATAGCATGTATAACCCAAAGTTGTAATCGATGTGATTCAACATACTAAGTTTTACAGTGGCTGAGGTGGAATTATAAGTAACCAAGAGCAAATTTAAATTACAATATTAATTAATAAGCAAAGTCTGATCATTTTATAAAATTTATAAATATTTTTTTTAAATTCTGTTGTTCCCAATTTCCCACTGTTATCTACATCAACGAGATTGTGGACCACTTTCATGTCCCTCTAAAAATAACTTGCATCTCTGACTCTCTGACCTAGTTTCAGTTAACTATGTTTGCATTTATGTTTCAAAGTTATCAATTGTGAGCACTTGTATACAGTGTATATGCACAGACTAAATGGCAGGGGTGGACCCAAGAATTTATATTACCTTGGGCTAAATGTAAAATTTTATATTTTAAAGTGAACATAAATATTCATAAGTGAAAAGAAGTACATCAAATAATGGGGACACGCAAAACGCTACGAATATGTACTCTCTAAACAAAAATAATTGTACAAAAAGATTAGAAAACAAAAGATAATTCAAATATAAAAACACTATTTTTTAATTATGGAATCTAACATTGCAACCTATAATAACATCTAATTATATAAGAATTAATAAATCAATTAAGAATTTTAAATTAGAATAAATCAATACATGTAATTATAATCATTTAAAAAGTGCAAGTAGAACTTTATGTTTAAAAAGTACTTAGTTACCAGGCTTAAATAAATTAAACAATTAAAATCTATTCATCTTTTTAAATTATAAAAATATTAGTCGTCAAGCGTTTTAATAATAAACTAAACTCTAACCTAGCAAAAAGGTACTTGCGTGCTGTTATTTCTTTACCAGACACTCTAACTCTCTTTAAAAAATCAGATCAAAATACTTAAATTTTACTTTCTAAGTTAATGTAACTAATAAATAAAATCTCAACATTTACATAAAAAATTTATGAAATTGTTAATAATTTTTATTATATATATTTTTAGTATTTTTAATAATAGTGACAATGTTATATTACATTCACATACTTCGTTAAATTAAAAATTTTAAAAACAAATTAAAGTAGTAATAATATTTTAAACCCCTAATGTTTTCAATCTATTCAATAAATATATAATTTAATCGTTTTATAAAATAAGTCATTAATTTCAGTTGGAAAAAAAATAATTGAATTAAGAACATAATTAAAAATAAAGTAAAAACTCTATTATTTTATGATATTTAATGAAAACATAATTGTAATTGAATTGGGGACTTATATAAAAATAAAATAAAAAACCTATCTTTATGTAAAATTAATCAAAAGACAAGGGGTTTAAATAATTTTTTCTGGACAGGCCGGTCTAGCCCAGCTGTAGGTCCGCCACTGCTAAATGGGTGGAAAAGTGACTGCAAAGTATGTTGATATTAATAGCGTATGCCTATAGACACAATGAAAAAAAAATTGGCGCTTTAGTAACTAACTTAATCAATAAATTGACAGAAGATATTTTAAAGTCGAACTATATCTTTTCAGACAACTGAAATGGTCAATGGACTAAAGACCAAACATGATGTACTAAATTTGGACATTTAGGATATTCTTAAGGGGCAATTTTGACTTGATACATATGTCTTGTGAAGACAAAATCAGTTTGAAGATCTCACTCAATGGTCCCAACCCCACATTAATTAATTATTCCAACCCTTCTGTATATGTATTACCGGGAATAAAGAAAAGAGATTTTCTCCCTTTGCCCGTAGCTTTCTTGTTTATGTTTATTAGCAATTCCTTGTCACAAATGTGGAACCCACACCTCCAATTTAAGGACTTAAAAGTTTTGGCCTGTAACTTAGCCCAAAAAAGCCTCAATATAGGAATGGCCTGGGTACGACATAGACAGGGGCTATTATAGTATTATTAAATCTGTTAAATTTCATTTATGAAATATAGGTTACATTTGGTACGTTAGATTGGATTGGACTAAATTATTAAGGTTGGTGTTGATTAAATTGGATTGGATTAAATTAGAGTATAGTATATAGTGTTAAGTAATTGATTTTGTTCTTGATTATACAATGTTAAACTATATTTAAATAGTATAATTGAACAAAGAATTTAAGTTGGTATTTTAATAAATTGTAAATAATTTGTTGGGTATGCATAATATAAACAATATAAAAATACAAGAAAAAAATTTAATATTTTATTAAATTGCTTAAAATATTTGAAATTTTATCTAAAATCAATTAATTAATGGTATTACTACTTTTCATGCCTATTTTTTTAATGTTATATTAGTGATTATTAAATTTAATACAATCAAATAATGCAATAAATACATTAAACGTTATGTTTATCGAGTGATTATTAAATATACAAGTAATGAAAATTTAATCTAAACAGTTGGTAGAAATAACAGTATCAAATTTAATTAGAGCATATATAATAAAAAAATAATTTGTTTTTAAAATCATAATCAAATTATATAAGCTAGTTAGTTTGTTTATTAATCAATCAATACTAGGTGTACATACAACAAAATTATACAAATAAAAGTCCCATAAATAGACAACTCTCTTCTTTTTAATTTTAACCTAACTAAACCCATGTATAAATTATGCTTATTAATCCCATGATTTTATGAATCAATTCAAATTTAGGCCTCACGTTAATCCAATCTAACTATGCTTGTCAAACATCAGAAAAAATTTTATTCCCAAAATTTTTGCAATCCCACACTTGTGACTGGCATGTAAACATGGCCTATACGAAAAATTTTTCCTTTCTATACATCGCAATATAGAACCCTAAGACAAATCCATCACATGCATTCAATGTTCAGTTTTAGTCGATTTAACAAAGTCCTACCATTGCTAACTTACTGTCATGAACAGAGAACAACTATATTAAATAGACGAACAATACAGGGGCAGGATATAAAGCATAGATTATTACCTACGAAGCAAGCGTCCCAACGGCGGATTACGGATGGGACTGAAGTGTAATTCTAAAAGGGTGGTCAATATGTTAATTTGCAAAGGGAAAGTTGACGTGTCCTGTAGCAGCCTTAGGGAGTCCTTGCTATTGTTTTTTTTTTAATTACATGAGACTAATGCTCAGATTATAACTCATATTATATGAGATTTATAATTGATATTTACAATCAGACAATTACTGGAACTAGTTTACATTAATTCTCATATAGCACTGCCTAGATTTTTACCCTCTCAAATATTCGAGGGACGTCAAACTCCCATTTTTGGAGAAAGACTGCCTTCACTCGAGCTCTGAGGCTCTAAGGAAGGAAATTTAAATTAAACCTCCGCAAGCGTTTGTGGGGGCTCGAACCACTTCCCTCACACTTGTGAGGGAAGGGTTCTAGCCACTTGGGCTAAGCCCAAGTGGTTGAGTCCTTGCTATTGTTGTTTTCAAACTAAAGTGGGAAGTGATGTGATTTTTGAATGAGGAAATTCTTGTTTCACACTTTGGTTACCCAATATACTCAGTTGTGTGCAATCTTGTTGTTTTCCAAGATATCCATTGCCTTAATTAAATCTTGTGCTTTGTCAGCTTCAATTTTCTAGGGTACAATTACTTGGTAGTTGAGATAATAACATTGCAGCCCTATTTCTTCGGCCAGTCCCAATCTCACTGACTCTCTCATTCTTCATTGAACACGTATGCATGGAATCTTTGTTTATACTTATTCCTTTCCTCCTTTGTCTATTTTATTTATTTTCTTATTTACACCCTTTCATACTGGGCCGGACACATCATATTCTAGATTACTTAGGATCATGGACATATGATGAGTTAGTGCGCCATGTCACTTTGACTTTGGCCTCTTCTATATGCAAAAGGCACAATACAAAACATAATGTTACAATTAATTTTCTAATGAGCGTGTGGGTTATCAATTTAGGAAAAAAATGTGTATATTAATATTTATAGGCTTGATTTTCAGTGTGCAATGCTCGAGTCTGAGAATACATAGTTTACATTATTTTCGCGCACACCCGAAGGGGTGTGCTATATAGGTTTTAATATATATGGCATTTTATTTATAACTTTAGAGTACATTCTTATATTTAAATATTTCATGAAATATTCTTTTTCAGTGGGGAATCGAGTCTTCTATGGTCTTTGAAAATATCAGCACCAGCATTTTTACTAAGGCTGGCAACGAGCAGTAAGAGTGATTAGATCTGCTTTGTTCTACATCTATATCTACAAGCTGATTTCATATGCGGCAAATGCTCTATATTAACAGTAGTTCATTGTTTTCGATCCATGTCCAAATTAATTATGAAATCATAAACATCTGTAATTTTTCCCAACTGTAATTTTGTTAAAGTCCACTTTCGGTCTCCATCTATCGGTAATTATGGCAATTTGAATAATAAAAAAAATAATAATTTGCACCCAGGGAATTGAAAACTTAAATGTTTTCTTATAGCGACTTAAATTCTTCAATTTGCCAAGAAACACTGTATTTATTCCATCTATGTTAAAAAACTTATGTCATGGTAGATGGCCACCGTTTATTATTAACGTACCATTGGGTTATGAGAAGATAATCGTTCATGATACTTAAGTCTACGGATTTTCCGGGCAGTTGATACACTTACCCCCTGAGCATTCAATTAGAGTTAATGACCAAAGGTAGACTGCATAATGAAAAATTACGCTGCCTTTAGTATTTGTACCTTACTCATAATTACTTATTGTATATAATCACTTACAATGGACATTCTAACCTTCGGGTTTAAGGATTGGTGGCTACATGGTTAATGTTAGCAGAGACGAATATGTTGTTAATAATGTTTGGGTAAACCTAGTATTAATTCTAAGCCGAGGAACCATGAAACATCCATGGACTTTAAGCTTAGTGCATAACAATATGGATGTAGAACTTACCGCAGTCCGGACAATAAGCTTTGACTTGGATCATATGGATGCTTGGTCAGATCGAATCCATTACCACTCATATGCCATTTATGTATGCAACTAGTGTCGTGCAAATTTCAATTTACCACCGTACCCTTCACGCCCATCCCTCAAGTGGAACAAGCACAAATTTCCTAGCCCCCTATTGCTTCACCCAATAAAAGACAACATACTGATTGTCTGGGAGTTTAGAGCTAGGTACAATTGTGTGCCATGCCACTACATTTTGTCTTTTATATTAAAAGATACAAAAAAACAGTTTATGAAATTTCTGTGGGTGCTGGACTCATGGTGGAATTGGAAAAATGTAAGATTCAACCATTAAAAATTAGGCCATTGTGACTTGTTTAAAAATCAAACTAGGATTAAATTTTACGTGGAAAGCCCAGCTCTTGTAATTTGTATTTGCAACTGTTGGGAGTCACAATTTAAGGGTAAAAAAATTTTTGGCCTTTGAGTATTGTTTATTAGGTCTATGATGACAATTTATTAAAGACATTTGTACAATCACAATTTTCAAGTTTCTAGTGGGACCTGAGTCCTTACCAGTTGTTGAACAAATCCCCCTCTGGCTTTATTGAGATTGGTGTTGAATTTATTGACCTCGTAATGCAGATGAATATTTTTAGGAAAGTGTGTCATTGTGGCATTGTATCCCCAAAGGAGCATTTGATGACAATAACTGTAGATTTGAGAAGTCATGAGCTTGAGGCACGCGAGTTTGTGATTTCTGTAACGAGGGAAACGCAGCCCAAGATTGTCGTTCTGTTCGACTGCTGTAGTCATGCATCGCACGCATGATCTCATTAATTCCAAAATTATACTATTGAAATGCTATTGTTTGCCATCTAATGTTTATATTCTCAGTCACACCCAACTCTATTAAACTAAATTTTAGTCGCCTGACACCAATACAATTTTATCGTCACTAGGTAAAATGATAAAATTTAATAAATGACTAGTTTACATTGACAGCACACCCAATTGTATTGATTTGAATTTCACCAGTATTTGACTACACTAGTATCAGTAATACTATTGAATCTACTTCCACCCTGCGATTTACTAATCAGAGCCCAATGAAATGTAAAACAAAGCATTTCTATCACCTGTAGAAATTACATTCAAGGTGTAACAAGTAGGGGGCAGGTCCTTAAGTTTTCTTGATGTTAGATTTCCCCATTTAAGATACACGAAACCGGCCTTGTTAAAATAAGTTAATTAGCCCGCGGTGAAATGACTCATCATCAGCATTAAGTATAATGTAGCTTATTTACTCTTTCATTTGCGACAGTTGACGGATTTAGCATTCAGTCAATGAGCCATAAACGTATGTTAGAAGAGCACCTGAAACTAGGGGTAGGCAAAATACCAGATCCGATCTGACCTGACCCGAACTGATCGGAAAAATTTTAGGTTCTGATCGGATCGGGTTGTTAATGCAACCCGATCGGATGAATCTCTCTAAACCCGATTTGGTTGTGATTGGATCCAAAAATCGATCGGGTTACGTTAAAAAAAGAACAACAAACACACACATGCCATACAGTCACACACAACACATAAACAAATCAAATTACCCATACACCACACACAAACAGATCAATTACACAATTGATAGTACATAATCACACATTACACAAAATGACAAAACACACACAACACAAGTCACAACACTAACTGCCCTAACAGATCAGTCACAGCATTCGTCACACTCACAACACGCCGTCGATCGACAACAGCGGCTGCAGCCTACTCGACGCACCCTCACGGTCACAACTCATTCACACGGTACACGCACATCTCAAGAACAATAAGTTAAGAAGTGTCTTCATGGATTGCGATCACGGTCACGGTCGCCGTCGAATAGTCTGCTGCCGCACGTCCGTAAGATTTGCTGTTACCAGATCTAATGCCACCAGATCTATTACCACCCAACCCACTGCTCTAACCCGCTGTTGCAAGTGCAAACCGATTCCACTACCCGACCCGAGCTTTTCTCCCCCATAAGTTTTGTTGCTACTCGATCTGATGCCACTTGATCTATTGCCACCCAATCTACAGCTCCAATCTGTTGTTCCAACCTGCTGCTGCAAGTACAAACCAATTCCAGTACCTGACCCGAGTTTTCCTCCATCTTTAAGTTTTAATTTGAAGCTTTGGCCTTTGACAGTTTAAGACTTAGAATTGATGGTATATTAGCTCAATCTGTATAATCCAAACCCGAATCTATCTGAAGTTAATCTAATTTTTTGACCTGATCTGATCCAATCTGACTATATTCGGATTGAATCGGATCAGGTCATAAGTTTGGGTTATTTTCGGATTAATTTTTATCTAACCCGACTTACCCGAAACCCGATCGGGTTGATCCGAACTCGATCTAAATTTGATTTTGACCACCCCTACCCAGAACAACTAACAAGTGTGTCTCTTAATTGAAACAACGGTGATTTAGTTTCTTACTTTTTTCTTTGAGGCTAGACGAAAGGTCACACTCGCAACATTCGACAGTGTGCGACAAATAGTGTTAGAGCGCTACTGATTGCGGCCATATAGAGTTCGTTTGCTTATTAAATTTGTTTTATTATTTTGCCCCCACCTATAGTCAATGATTATGTCATACTAGATATGCTTTTAGTAGAATTGTAATAATACATGCTTTGGGGTTTCAAGAACTGAAATAGGATCAATTGTCAATGTGTTTATTGTGAGTTATAGTTAAAAAGATACTCTAACGCTTCTGTAAATTATCTTTTTAGATCATTCAAATATTCGTTTCATTTTAAATTATTCAAAGTCTGTTCATGTTATCATTTATGTGTGTGGAGTAGGCCTTTCATGCTGAACTCATCAGGGGTGATGTTTATCCTATGCATCAATCATTTTGTAGAGGAATGAGATGGATTCGACTATAAGATAAGTGGTTTACCTGATTTTATCTTATCCTACATCTTTAGTTTTTCTCCCACAAAAGACATTGTGGCCACATCTATTCTATCTCCACGATAGAGGCATGTTTAGAGATGTTTAGAAAAACAAACACACTGATTTTTACGTGATTCGGCAATCCCTGCCTATGTCCACCCCTCCAAGCCAACTTAGCTCGAGGATTTCACTATCCAAGCCTCCTAAGACTTCAAGTTCTTACAATTGACTTCCACGGTGTCAATGAACCTTTACAATCAAGAGATTATCTCACAATCTCTTTATAGAAATGTTTCTCACACTTATACACTCACAAATTTGAAGAGAAAAAGAAAATTACAACAAAAACTCTCTTTAAGAGTGAATATGCAAATAATAATACAAAAACGATTCAATCTATGATGATTTGCGATTTAAAAGCTCAATATATGTTATATGATCTTATTTATACTTGCATTAGTCCATCAAATGAAGTTAGATTTAAGTTTTTATAATTAAAGCTTGAAAACTAGTTGTTATAGACAAATTCCCGCAACCAAGCGGTTAGCCACTTGATTTATCCGGCTAGCCGCTTGTAAGAGTGATATTACCGTAATTTTGCTACAGTAACACTGATCATCAAAATTACACTTTAGCCCAAACTTTTTGTAATTATACTTGGGCCCAGAACGCCATAAAACTTTACAAACAGGTCCAATTTCAGAACTTCTAAATAATACTTATCATCCTAAAATTTTCTAAAATTATGATATGGCCCCAAAGAAATTAATATTTTTCAAAGAAGTCCTTTTCAAAATTTAACATAATACCCATAATTTTTAAAGTTTTCAAAACTTTTCACTTTAGTCTAAAATTTGAAAATATAAGACTTTCCTCAGGCGGCTAGTCGCTAGCCTCAGGCGGTTAGCCGCTTGCTCTCTGTCCAATTTTGGATTTCAAATGTTTAGATTATATTCGGGTCCTCAAACTTCTAAAAATTATAGTACGGCCCATAAGGTTTCAAAAGTTTACAAATAAGTCTAATTTTGAAATTTAAAAATATTTATTAAAATCAAAGATTACAAAAAATTTTCATTTTAATCCAAATTACTCAAATCAACAAAACACTTTATCTTAAATATTTATGAAAAGTAATGCTTTAAATAAACTTTTGAGCTTCTCAAATGCTAAATCATGCATCAATTAAATCAATTAAATAAACTTTTGAGTTTCGCAATAATTTGTCCGTTGAGCTTTAAACTTCATTTTTGATTTTTCTATTGTCCGTTGCGTGTCTTGAACTTGATTTCACTTAATTCATTTGCATAAATATTACCTTAAAAATGTAGTGAAAATGTGAAATAAAATATTTATTATTTTTACTTAAGATACGTGTTTGTTATCATCAAAATTACATTATGTGTAACCCTTTAGACTAACTATCTCTCCCTTTTTGATGATGACAAACATCTCATGTATTTTTACATATATACTCCCCCTTAATACATGGCATATATAATTCAACATATAAATTAAATGCAAAACAAGAACTCCCCCTGAATATTTCAATAACTATGCACAAATACTTCAAGATTAAAATACGTATTACCTATCTTTGAATTAAAAAATGCATGACTTCTCCCCCTTTATCATCAAAATTATCATAAATTCATGCTTACACCAAAAAAGATCACCTCAATGATTAATTAAAAAAATAGGTAAATTAAGCATGTAATTAATTAAGATAGTATAACAATCCAAGATGTCAGAAAACATAAACCACCAAACATAACATATCCAAATATCAAATAACAATCATCCTCAAATTCAAACAATAATGTATGTAAAGATGTAGTGCAGAGTGGCACATGATTGAAAATAAAATAGAGTTCTAAGGAGATGGTGGATGTGATGAAGAGGATGGTGGTGGAAATCCAAGAGCTGCAAAGAGTTGCTGCTGGCCATCAAGAAGCTACTGTTGTTGAGCAAAGAGGTCGGAAATAGACTGAAGTTGAAAAGCTGCAAGCTGGGATTGAAATTTGCCTTGCTGCTCGGAAAGAGAATCCACTTTAGTTAACAGCTGCTGCATCGGATCTCAGAATCAGCTGAAGTAGAGTGGGAAGGGCCCTCGGAAGGTGGAGGATGTGAGTGATATGGAGCACTGAAATCAGAGAGCTGGTGTGGTGGAAGGACATCATTAAAGAAACGATGATCTGTAAGAGCAATTTTAGTAACCTTTTTGTTTCTCTGATCTTTATGCCATCCATTGTCCCTCCAATAAAACCCCAAATTTGCTATTACTTCATCTCTTAGTTCCCTCGAATTCAAGAAGGTTGGCTCGGTTATAGTTACTCGGAAATACTGGAGAATGCGGGTAATAATACTAGCATAGGGAAGGGATCGTTTGGGTATACTTGGAGTGCTAAGCATGTGATGAAGGATAATATAACCAACATTGAGTACCCTTTCCTCAAGAATACAGTCCAATATGGCTACATCTAGGCGGTTAACTTCATCCACATGTCCAAACCTAGGAGTTATAACATGATGAAGAACATAATGAAGATTCTAATTTAAAGAGGTAAGGCTTGAGATTTCAAAGGTGAACGACAAAATGCAGAGGACAAATCACGCCGTCGACAAATTTTTCGAACAGCATTCTCAATTAAAAACCAAGGATAATTTATTTGGGCTCTAGCACTATATAGTTCTAATCCCTCATTTGGAGTTCCAAGAATACGATTTAACAGAGCAACATCAAATTCAATACGGACTCCTCCAATACTAGTAATAATTTTATCCAAGATTTCCGTATCTATATTCGTATAAAAAACCTTGACTAAATTTTCATAATATTGCTCCTTAACAACCAAAACATTTTTCCATCCCATAGTAATAAGGAAATCTTTAAGAGATTTATCACAAATTTCTAAATTAGCCAAATTACTAAGATTGACAAAAAAAAGGAGAAATGACCGACCTTGGCATGAAATTGTTGAGAAATTGTTTTTGAAGCAGGGGACGTGGACAATGAGTCAATATAAACTCCGAATAGTTTCCATAATTTTTCTAGCACTTCTTGGTCCCTTGTTTCCCTTTGGATTGTCACCACCCGCTATTGTTGTAAGAAAAACAAGCTTAAATATGTAATTTCGGGTTTGAAAAATTTGAGTGAAATAGATGTGTTTGAGGCAAGAAAATCAATCCTAGAGATTAATGAAGCTAATATATGATGTAGATTGAATCAAAAATTGGCTAAAAGAAGCTTGAAAATGAAGTGAGAGAAATAGGTAGAATTGGATTTTGATTTTGGGTTTTATAAGGAGAGTTGATGAAATATTATTTTGAGAGTGAAAATTAGATGAGTAGTGGATGAATAATGGTTTGAGTGATTGATTTTTACAAGAAAATGGGTGAAAGATGAAGAGATTTGAAAAAGAAAATTGAGGAGTACTATTCATGCGTGAGACAGAAAGATGAACAAGTGAAGAACAAATGAAGAAATGATGATTGGGAAGTATATAATAAAAGTGAAATGCATAGATATTTATTTGAATCATTGATTTTGGCATAAAAATGGTTAAGAAATGAAGAGAGATTAAATGAAAATGGAAGAGAGTGTTCACGGTTTTGGAGAGAGAGAGGAACGAAGAAGAGCTTGTGAAGAAGAAAGGAAAACAAAAAAAAGAAAAATGACAAACCTATGACCAAGCGGCTAGCAGCTAGCTCTCGGGTTTGAGAACAGTTTCCAAGCGGCTAGCCGCTTGGAATAGGCGGCTAGTCGCCTGGTTACTGTCCATCTGCACTCTAGTTGCGTTCTGGCTAATTTTGATCAATCCCGTGATCATTTCGTGATTCTGAAACATCTCAAGAGCCAATTTAATGTATGAACCATTATTTGAAACATTTAAACCATGATTAATTCAAACAAATAATTCATCCATCAAGCATATATCATGAAGCACATAAGCATTCAAAAATTAATAAATTAAACACCTCACATATCTATCATGCTTAAACACTTCATAAGCAGAAACAATCACCAAGCTAACAATTTTAATAGATTCAATAACATAAATAAAGATGTTAATGAGAAAATTTCATCATCCCAAGTTCATGCCGAATTTTTGAAAATTGTTCTTCGCAAAGGGGTTTTGTAAAAATATCGGCAAGTCATTTTCCATTGAGATAAGTTCTAATGCAATATCACCTTTTTGAACATGATCTCTCAAGAAATGATGTCTAATCCCTATATGCTTGGTTCTAGAGTGCTGAATGGGATTCTTTGAAAGATTTATGGCGCTAGTATTATCACACTTGATAGGAATTTGTTCAAGATTAATGCCATAGTCTCTAAGTGTTTGTTTCATCTAAAGGGCTTGTGCACAACAACTACCTGTGGCAATATATTCCGCCTCAGTGGTTGAGAGTGCAATCGAATTTTGTTTCTTGCTAAACCATGAACAAGTGAATGACTTAGGAAATGACAAGTTCCACTAGTATTTTTCCTATCAACTTTGTAACCAGCAAAATCGGCATCCGAATAACAAGTTAAATCTATATGAGTTCCTCTAGGATACCAAAGACCAAGATCTATGGTTCCACTCAAATAACGAAAAAATTTTTTAACAGCAAGCAAATGAGATTCCTTGGGACATGATTGAAATCTTGCACACAAACATACCCTAAATATGATATCGGGTCTACTTACGGTTAAGTAAAGTAAAAGACGATCATACCTCGATATTTTTTAATATCAACTTCTTTACCTTTTTCATCTTTGTCAAGTTTGATCATTGTGCTGATTAGAGTGCTCTTGGTGTTTGAGTAATCAATGCCAAGCCAAATATTTTAAGCAAATTTTTGACACATTTAGCTTGGTTTATGAAAATTTCCTCATTGTTTTGCTTGATTTGAAGTCCAAGGAAATATTTTAGTTCTCCCATCATACTCATCTCAAATTCCTTGCTCATACAAGATGAAAACTCTTTGCACAAAGATTCATTAGTAGAACAAAAAATAATATCATCAATATAAATTTGAACAACAAGTATATCTTGATTCTTATTCTTAATAAAAAGAATAGTATCTGTTTTTCCCATCGAAAAATCGTTATCGAACAAGAAATTTTTAAGCTTATGATACCATACTTTAGGTGCTTGTTTTAATCTATACAATGCTTTTGATAATTTATAAACATGATTTAAAAGTTTTTCATTTTCAATACCAGGGGGTTGTTTCACATACACTTCCTCCATAATATAACCATTTAAGAAAGCACTTTTGACATTCATTTGAAATAAAATGAAATCTTTATAACAGGCAAATGCTAACAACATCCTAATAGATTCTAATCTAGCTACAGGTTTAAATGTTTCATCAAAATCAATTTCTTCTTCTTGGTTGTATCCTTGAGCCACTAATCTATCTTTATTCCTTACAACCACACCGATTTCATCCATTTTGTTTCTAAAAACCCATTTAGTACCTATAATGGATTGATGATCCGGTTTAGGAACTAATTTCCACACATTATTTTCCTCAAATTGATTCAACTCCTCTTGCATTGCCATAATCCAAGATTCATAACTTTCCGCATCCGCAAAGGATTTTAGTTCAATTTGAGATATAAATGCATCATGCTCACATGTGTTTCTAAGTGATGATTTAGTTGAAACACCTCTTGAAGGATCTCCTAAAATTAAATCCTTAGGATAAGAGGAAACATACCTCCATTACTTGGGGAGTGTTTGAGAAGTACCTTCTTGTTGCTCCGTATTTGTTTCTTCATGTTGCTTTTCTTGATTTTCAGGGTGTGCATCATTTTGGCTATCCCTTGATGAATCTTCTTGAAGCTCTCCATCTGCATTATTATTAACAACTCATTTCTTCGCAGAGGAGGGGTTAAATTCATCAAACGTAATATGCATAGACTTTTCCACAACTAAAGTTATTTGGTTATAAACTCTATAGGCTTTGCTTGAGTTCGAATACCCGCGAAAGATACCAACATCAGATTTTTGATCAAATTAGCCAAGATTATCTTTTGTGTTTAAAATAAAACATTTGCATCCAAAAACTTTAAAATAACCAATGTTGGGTTTTCTATCTTTCCAAAGCTCATAGGGAGTTTTATTGAGATGAGGTCTAATCAACATCCGATTTAAAACATAACAAGCGATGTTGACGGCTTCGGCCCAAAAATATTTTGGTAATTCATTTTCATTCAACATGGTCCTAGCCATTTCTTGAATAGACCTATTCTTTCTCTCAACAATCCCATTTTGTTGTGGAGTCCTCGATGATGAATATTGATACTCAATGCCAAAATTATTACAAAAATTCTCAAAAGCATGATTTTCAAATTCTCCACCATGACCACTTCTAATACAAGTAATAGAATAACCTTTTTCATTTTGAACTTTTTAATAGAAAAATCTAAATGTATTAATGGCATCATCCTTATTAGTTAAGAACAATACCCATGTGTATCTAGAATAATTATCTACAATCACAAATGCATAATATTTACCACTTAAACTAGCATATCTAGAAGGTCCAAACAAATCTATGTGAAGTAATTGAAGTGGTTTTGAAGTAGAGATATATTTTTGTTTTTGAAAGAAGTTTTGATTTGTTTCCCAAATTGACAAGCTTCACAAATTTTATCTTTTTAAAAACTGATTTTTGGAAGTCCTTTAACTAAATCATTTTTCAAAATTTTTGAAATCAAATCCATGCTTGCATGACCTAGTCTTCTATGTCATAACCAACTATCATCATTCAATGCGGGAAAGCATTTATCATGATTGGATGCACATTCTATGTCAATTGTATAAACATTACCATATCTATTTCCAACAAACAAAATTTTCCCATCACATGCATTCTCACTAACACATCTTGATTTATCGAAAACAACTTTATAACCCTTGTCACACAATTGACTAATGCTAATCAAATTGTGTTTCAAAATTTCAACTAAACACACATTTTCAATTAGAGTTGAGGAAACTTTACCAAAATTACCAATTCCGAGAATTTTTCCTTTTGAGTTGTCTCCAAAGGATACATCTCCACCATTTTCGATTTTGGTGAAACTTGAGAACCATGCATAGTTTCTGGTCTTATGTCTAGAACAACCGCTATCCAAGTACCATTTATTTTTCTTCTTCTTGAAGCCCTGCAAGGAAAATCTTATGTCTTAGGTACCCAAATCTTTTTGGGTCCTTGAGCGTTAGCAACGGTTCCTTTTGGAACCCAAATACATTTGACACCATACTATGTATTTCTTTTCACGGGGCATCTATATTTCATGTGACCATTTTGATTACAATAATGACAAACGATTTTATGATCACTTGTGGAGGTAGCTTTAATAAAATAATTCTTATAATACTTTTGCTTTAAATTAGGCTTATACCCAAGTCCTCCTTTATCAAATACACAGTTTTTAGAGTTAAGCATGTTATCCAACATTTTTTGCCTTTTTGTAAATTTTAATATAACATCACTAAGCTCAATATTCTTTTTCTTAAACACTTCATTTTCCTTTTTCAAATCATCTACATGTGGCTCTAGATGCTCATGTGAAGTACTTGGTTTCTCATTTGATAATACAACTATATTATGCAAGGTTTTATTATCTAATTCTAATCCTTTAATCTTCTTTTTACCAATTTTCATCAACTCATCATGCATTTTTTTAAAGGCATCACACAATTTATCATAGGTAGGATCATTTACCTCATTGAGATCATCATCATCTCCTATTACCATAAGTGTTAGGTTTGATACTTCTTGCGACTCTTCTTCATCACTATTATCCGAAGTAGTAACCATAGCTTTCTTCTTCTGTTTGTTGAAAAGTGGGCATTCCGATCTTATATGGCCAGCCTTTTTGCATTCATAGCATATGATCACCTCTTTCTTCTCCTTTTGGTTCTTGAAGTTTCTAAATTTTCTTCGCTCATCGGTTTTCTTGAAAACTTTTATGAATCTCCTTGCTAGCATAGCCAACTTCTCATCATCTGGCGCATTTTCCCCATCACTCTCATATTTTGTGGCTTTGAGAGCAATGTTTTTCTTCTTTTCTTTATTTCCTTTTTCGGCTGCCAAATCTTCCTCATAAGAAATAAGAGAACCAATTAAATAATAAATAGGTAAGATATTTAAATATTTTACTTCCTCAATGGCAGTCATTTTTTATCTCCATTCCTTAGGTAGCGACCTAATGATTTTCTTAACTTTCTCGCTATTTGTAAAGGTCTTTCATCGGGCTCCTAGAGTGTTCACTATGTCTGTAAATCTAGTATACATAGAATATACACTCTCATTTTGTTCCATTTGGAGCAATTCATATTGTCAAGTGTACCTATTAATTTTGGACTCTTTCACTTGATTCGTGCTTTCATAAACAACTTCAAGTTTGTGACAAATTTCATTAACACTTTCACAACTAGACACTCTATGAAACTTTTTCTTATCTACTGCACAAAATAAGGCATTCATAGCTTTGGAATTTAGAGAAGCTTTTCTCTTTTCCAATTCATTCAATTCCCGTGAAGGTTTTAGAATGTCTTCCCCGATTTCATTTTTAGTCAAAGGTATAAATAGACCATCACACACAACTTCCTAAATTTCATAATCTAGTGCTTGTAAATAAATTTTCATCATACTTTTTCAATACGGGTAGTCATTTCCGTCAAAGAACGATGGCCTAGTTGTGGATTGTCCTTCCCTAAAGGTTGAATCATTTTGGGTTGCCATAGATCTTTTACTCTAGACGGTTAAGTCCTAATAAGAGAATCAAGCTCTGATACCAAATGAAATACAAGTTATGCAACCCAAAAGGGGAGTGAATTGGGATTTTAAGAATATGCTAAACAATTTGCACAACAAATCAATCTAACGCCTTAATGGAATAGAAAACAATAAATTCAAACAAGCATAATAATAAAAGAGTAAGGGAAGAGAAAAACAAACACACAGATTTTTACGTGGTTCGGCAATCCCCGCCTACATCCACGTCTCCAAGCCAACCAAGCTCGAGAATTTCACTATCCAAGCCTCTTAAGGCTTCAAGTTCTTACAATTGACTTCCACAGTGTCAATGAACCTTTACAATCAAGAGATTATCTCACAATCTCTTTATACAAGTGTTTCTCACACTTATACACTCACAAATTTGATGAGAAAAAGAAAATTACAACAAAAACTCTCTTTAAAAGTGGATATGCAAATAATAGCACAAAAATGACTCAATCTATGATGATTTGCGATTTAAAAGCTCAATATATGTTATATGATCTTGTTTATACTTGCATTAATCCTTAAAATGAAGTTGAATTTGAGTTTTTATAATTAAAGCCCGAAAACTAGCCGTTATAGACAAATTCCCTTAGCCAAGCGGTTAGCCACTTGATTTATGCGGCTAGCCGTTTGTAACAGTGATATTACCATTAAATTTGAATTTTACTACAGTAATACTGTTCACCAAAATTACACTTTAACCTAAAACTTTCTGTAATTATACTATGGCCCAAAACGCCATAAAACTTTACAAACAGGTCCAATTTCAGAACTTTTAAATAGTATTTATCATCCCAAAACTTTCTAAAATTATAAAATGGCCCCAAATAAATTAATATTTTCAAAGAGGTCCATTTCAAAATTTAACATAATTCCTATAATTTTCAAAGTTTTCAAAATTTTTCATTTTAGTTTAAAATTTGAAAATATAAGATTTTCCTCAGGCGGCTAGTCGCTAGCCTCAGGTGGTTAGCCACTTGCTCTCTTCCAATTTTGGATTTTAAATGTTTAGATTATATTCGGGTCCTCAAACGTCTATAAATTATAGTACGGCCCAAAAGGTTTCAAAAGTTTACAAATAAGTCCAATTTTGAAATTTAAAAATATTCATTAAGATCAAAGATTACAAAACTTTTTCATTTTAATCCAAATTACTCAAATATAAAACCTTTTGGTTTATGAAAAGTAATGCTTTAAATAAACTTTTGAGCTTCTCAAATGCTAAATCATACATCAATTAAATCATACCGGCTTTACAAGAATTTGTCGCAATAATTTGTCCGTTGAGCTCTAAACTTTATTTTTGATTTTGCTGTTATTCGTTGAGTGTCTTGAACCTGATTTCACTTCCATAAATATTATCCTTCAAAAACTAGTGAAAATGTGAAATACAATATTTATTATTTTTACTTAAGATACATGTTTGTTATCATCAAAATTACATTATGTGTAGCCTTTTAGGCTAACAACTAGCGAATGTGAATGCACATATTGTGCCTTTATTTGAGGCGCTGGCCTGTTTGCATGTAAGGGTTGCCCGGTTTGGATGGATAAAGCTTCGTAAAATCCTAACATGTTCACCCAATGTCAAGATCTTTGTGTTACAACCGGTGAGGATTATTATTCATGTGGCAGCAATTCATCTCATATGGTTGCAATTCATCTTCGATGTTTAATTGTTTATCATTTATTTGGTGTTCGTTAATCAAACATGTTGGTGCCCCCTCGTTGGAGGACAAAATCGGATGGCAACGATTAGGAAGTGTTCCTCGTTGCTTGATCGACCATGTGAAAACAATTGTTATCAAGGGACTTGGCGATGAGAACTTGTACATCTGATTGGTAGAGTACCTTTCGAATAATTGCAAAGTGTTAGAGGGGATGATTATACACTGTAAAGATTCTATTGAGGGGGAATAGTTCAAAAATTTACAGCAGCGACTACTAGCACTATCTAAAGGAAGTGCTGGTGCCGAAATATATATTGACATTGGCTGATTGGAGTTAAGACCTCCTTGCGCTTTTGGTAAATGTTGTAATACTCTCGTTGTGATATTTCATGTTATTGTTAGATTTTCAGTTACGATGTTAGTATGAGGTTTTTGGCACCTATATGCTATGTTTATTAAACTTCTAATTAATTATTCATATTAATACTAGTTTGTATGGGAATTTTTTTGGATGTTGGAATTGCTTAACTGAGTTAGAATGCAGAACATCCGTTGCTAGTTATTAAATAGAGACATAGCTCTATTTAATAAGCACCTGATTTGTGCCTTGACGTGCATGGGTTGCTAATTAGATTTTTATTTATTAATCCTATAAAATTATAATTTAATAATATTTGAGGGTAATACAATAGATGGGAATTTAAGGCAATTCAACACATAAGAATACAATGTTTGACCTATTTGGTGAATTGAATATTCAACAAATAATCACTCCCATGTAAGTGATTATAAAGATTACACCATAAATAAGGAGAAACAAGATGAAAACAAAGTATCGAATCAATTACATGGGACCAGCTTACTCAAATGGCACATGGTCTGGCAGGAGGTTTACCTTCAGTAATTATTGTTTAATTATTAATATGTGTGTGTGTGTATACGTTGGGTTAAATGACTTCAACATAATTAATCCGACCCAACCTAATTGAATAGTTGGCCAGTGTGGCACTACAAAAAATTAGACTTTTAAAGACAATTTTTTTTATGACATTCAAAAATTTGGTCATAGAATAGTAATTATTGTAACAAACTTTTGAAATCATAGCTAATAGTCTCATCTTGGCTAAAGTTATATTTTACAACCAATAATTATCTTTTTTAGATGCATTAATTGGTCTTTAAATTATTATGATTTTTATGACAAACAATGTATTAGTTGCAAAATGATATAGTTTTTTAAGTGCTAAATAATTGCCTTCAAATTACGTAATTTCAGACATTACATAATGTTTGGTGACAAAGTATGTCGTTGAAAAATATAATCATAAGCAACAACACTATTTCATAACAAAAAAAAAAATATTGAAACACAACATATTAATCACCCTGGCTGTTTTGATTTCCACTAATTTACAACCCACATTTTCTTGTTACAAATAATTGCGTAAGTGACTAAACTAGAAAATAATAGTTGATAATTTTTTCTTGACTTATATTGTATATTGTGACAAATAAATTTTTTTTGACACATTAATTATTATCTTAATCAAGTTTTTGTTGTGACAAAAATTACATTAGTCATAGAATGATATGTTTAAGCATAAAAAAATCCAAACATTTTGGGACAATAAATAATCTTCTATGACAAAAATTTATGGTAGGAAAATATAGTTATGAGTGACAATACTATTTGAAACTAAAAAAAAAATTAAATTATACTAAAGAATTGTTGAATTATGTAATTTCTTTTTGAACAAGTTGATTAAGTAATAAAAATAATAATAGCCTTTAAAATTTAATAAAAATAAATTTAGAAACCAGTAATTTATATTTTTTTTATAACACCGGTAATTAAATCTTAAAAAAAGTAGAAAAACAAAAAGGCAAAAAAGGGATATCATGAAAAACAATAAAAAGTAGTCACACAATTAGTTTTCCTTTTCTTTTAAATAGTTTCTCAGTGATTTATAATTTGCACTTTTGAGTTTTGGGATTGTGTCCACGTTTTTTAGCTTCTCAAAGGCAAGTGTTTGTACTTATTCGCGAGGAGCAAGGAGTATTAACTTTCTAGGGAGAGCTGGGGAAAATTTTGTAGACAACGAGGATTATGAGAATGCCACTGAACTTATCTTCTACTCTCTGTGTGATGCTTACGCACTTGCGTTCTCTGTTGCTTTGGTAATTTTCTCTTTTTTTTTTCTCTTCTCGTATGTTCATGTTTCATTGTTTTGAAATTTGATTTTATACAAATCGAATTAGATCGACTTTGTTTTATCAAATAATAACATTTTTACGTAATTACTATATATAATTGTTTAATTCATCTTGAGTTTCAAAGAATTTATGGCAATTCTTTTATTATTATTATGATGATGATGATGATGATGATGATGACGACTGTGATTCGTGCTCTATCTTAAAATAACTCTAAGATAGCCATAGCCTTTTTATTATTATTTTTGTGTGAGTTGTAGAAAATTCTTGTTTTGTTCAAATTTATGTAATTGTTTTGTTAATTTCATTAATGATTGCTAATTTTCTTTATTGACTGGTGTATGTTTTCATATTTGATTATGTTCTTTGATGTGGGTTTTTGCTTAATTTGGGATTTTATAAATATGGACAGTTTGATTGTACCTAATTAAATTTTAAATCTAATTTTTGCATCATGAATGCCATTCTTGTAGAATCATAATTTATAAGGAAACTTACAACCCAGTTGCATCATCATTCATACATGGAGAGTTTGGACTCTCATTTTTTTAATGTTCGGGTCACCTCATACAACACTAAATTTCACCTTCAAACTGAAGACCATCTGTTCCGTGTATGGTAACTGTTACCATAATGTGCATTTGTTCATTGAAATCTTCCATCAGTAGGTTATAATATTGCTAGTTTATCACCCATGGCCTAACCAAAACGATGTTTGAATGATAATCCTCTCTTCATGTATCCAAATTTCCTCGTGTACGATGAATTAGTCATTATTTATAGTGATATACCTGCAAGTATAAAGGCGATTTGTCAGTTACAATGTTGGTCGAAAATACACCTTAGATAGCTTTAGACATCTTCACTCTTACTGCCGCCGTCATCATCTTCCGCTGAGCCTCTGCTTCCTTACTGACAATAATAAAACATGATTTTTGTTATGGTTATGGCTTCCTTATGTTTTTTTGCGGATAAACTATTTTGGTTCTTATTAATAAATTCTAGAGCTATTAGCACATAAAAGTTTGTAAACGTAACACCAAGAGTCAGTGAAAGGTGAATGGTGGAAAGACAATTTTATTACTAATTTAAATTATTAAACGGTTCAGCCAATATTATAGAAGTTGCTTCGCATGTTAACACCATTCATGTTAACCCATACCTTGTCGCCTTTTTCATTGGCCAAGTCCTCAACGTCGCAGGCTTTTTGCAATTGAGAAGGTAACATTTCTCCACATAAAATTTTTTCCCATTTACATTCTTTTTCCATCTTATCCATTGGTGTAGAGTACGTCCTCCTATATTGCTCTATTTTGAAGAATGGTTCATAACATCTCCGACATCCTATCCCTATTTGTCAAATGCTTGGAATATGTGTGCAAAGAATTCCAGACATCTGTCACGGTCCACAGTCATAAGACATTTCCTGTAAGTCAACCTCAAATCATTGGAATTCTTCATCCATGACACCCACCTTGCCAAGGCCCATTTCAATGTCCACTGTCATGTTCTTCCTTTTCATTAAGCACTAAAAGACTTTTTTTTTTTTAACCGTTGGTGTCAAATTATCATGCAACGACCATAATCCTGCATATCTAATATCAACCAAAGTCTCAGACCTTATAAAAATTCTTTCAAACCCCAAAATATGTTTAGCATTGGGCATCTTCCAACCATTGTTGCACATGCACACTCACAGCGTTCATGACATTTGTTGATTTCACCTATGTTGGCATGGAGTGTAAAGCCCATTTACTCTAATTCGTTGGTTTCGAATATTGCAATGCTATTCTCTTGTACACAAATCTGGCACATGTTCTTGACACCGCCGTATGCATTTCATCAGCCAGAGCAGTTTCAAGCTTGTCTTTACCATCAGTCTTGATGTAGAAACCTTCTCCAACGTCAACCATTAGCACTTTATTTAGCTCTGTTATGAAATCAGCCTATGTTGCCGTATTTTATTCTATAACCTCAACAAATACAATGGGGCATATTGTGTTATTTGCATCCAACCCCGCCGTAGAAAACATAACGCCACAATATTCTCCATATGTTGGCCAGCTATCTAAGAATATATGTTTCTTGCATCTCATTCAAAATGCCCAATAGGTTTCAAATAATCCCAAGAAAATTCCCTTGAACCTCTGCTGTGAATGTAACGACTGTGTTTTGATGACAACATGGTTCGACTTATGTGCCTTCATTATTGTCTTAGACAAAGAGTACAATCTTATATACGCTTGGCCATGGTCTCTCTTGACCATCTCCATGGCAATTTTCTCTACTCTCAAAAGTAAATTATTTTTGTAGTTTACTCCATACTTGTGGATAATTTCTTTCTCCACCCACAACATTGCACCACTAAGATCATTATCTCATACATGCATGTAATGATGCGCCAGCCACGAAGTTGATTTCTTAAAGTTTGATTCCTTCAGCATGTAATCATAGTTTGGTCTATACTTAGTGACAACGAAAATTTGACACTCAAGCATTCTTCTTCCTTCGATCTACCAATCACATCTGAAGTCAGAGCACTCGCACGATACACGATCCCTGACATTGTCCATAATGTACAGTTTTCAACCCCATTACAAAATTTATGGCCTTCGTGCACAACCATCACATGCTTCTAGTTGCTATCAAACTTTATAACAACATTGCCTACAGCAGATAATATTGTGTCATATGGTTTATTTTCTGCTCTACTTTCATCACTCGAGCCGTCATATCCCATGTCTCCACTTGTATCTAAATCATTTGGCAATTTACACTCTTTATCATCTTTCTAGTGGATTGGATTTTCTTTTCTCTCATCAAATTTAGATGTATGCCCTCTATAATTATCTTTCGCTAGATTATCAAGTATCGATCCACAAACTAGCAACTTCGTACTGGTGCTTCGGAGTATGTTTATCTATCCTGCATTCATTATCTTTATCTCCCCTTCCCTTCGATTTGCATATGTCGCATCTACAATACATCGAATCCCTTTCGAAACAGGGAAACTAGAACTACTAACTTCCTCCTGGTTCTGCGTGTCCTGTAAGATCTTCCTCCATTGTCATTGGTTTGAAATACCCAATACTCAGGATCTTTCTCTAATATTTTGCCTTTATGACTTTGCATATTGTAGACTTCTATTCGTGTCACGGTCGACGGTGGTTATTCTATTGCAACTTGTGTGTGTTTACAACATAGCTCTAGTCCGTCCTCAACACCCTCGAGCATCTATGAAACTTGATGTCCTGGTGTTAACAATTGTAATAAGGTCATTAGTTCTATCCAACTGGTTTTCATATGTTTTAATGTAGATAACGTCGCATTAAATTGTCTATAACACTACATCGTTCATTACTACATGCCATTGCCTTAGCGGTTATTACATTGTGACACATGTTATTTTTTTAATTACCTTAATGAAGAAACACAAATTATGGCATGAATTTCTATTTTAGCTTCCAATTATGCTTCACTCAATTTCCTTTATGACTATATGAATGACCTTGCAATAAAAAATGAGCTATATTAGAACCATTAACACAATTAATTATGTTGAGCTCTATATATCTTAGTTTTTTTGAGTGAGATATCAAATAAAAGAAATATTTCCAAGCATGTTAAAATTAGAGTGGATCGGTTTTTTACCTGTGGAGTTATGAACATATGGTTCTGATCCTTGGATGCACATTCAGATCGCCCTCAAATGTTATAGCTTCCCTAATTTTGCCAACTTACTACTCCTTACTCCAGGTTCACATCATATACTCAACGAAAGCAGAGAGTACATAATGGTTTGCTAATAGGGTTAAACACAGGCTCCAGCAGCCAACCCAATTTATACTCGTACGCGCCATGTTGAAGTAACATAGTGGGTTTGTGCATCTGTTCAGATGTAGGGGTGTTTGTAGACTGCATTTTACGAAATGAACAGTAATCAATTTCTGATCCACGATATTACAGATAATATTTAGACCCAATATAATGTAATGAATGAATAGGTGAACTTGATTGCAAACCAATCCATCTGCTTGCGAATTTGATGCAGGTTAGTTGAGTCCATGTCCAGTCCATCATTTTACGGATTAATATGCCGGCTGAAAGTATATAATGATCTAGTTATGTTCGAATTGCTTTAAGGTATAGCACGCCTTCATAATCACATGATCAAAATTATAATGTTTTACTATTTGTCACTTTACATGTGTTGTTGTGCTCTATGTTTTTCCTTAAAACTGCTCCAAGATAACCATTGCCTTAATTTAATATTGTCCAACCCACGAGCTAATGAAATAAATGATTAATACAAAAACAATATTGCTGAGATTGTTGTTGTAATGAACAACATTTAAATGAATTAATTTAATGATTTGAGGTTGAAAATACATTTGAGTTTAAACATCAAACACTAAAGTGATAAAAAGAATCCTCATATGTTGAGATCAGTACATGAAATTTAACTGTTTATTAACCTAAGTTCGTTTGAATAAACTTTGCGTTTGTGACTGTGATCCGTTCTCCACCTTATAGCAGCTCCAAGGTAGCTATAACCTATTTTATATTGTTATCGGATAAGATATAGTATGGTCGGCGTTAAACTATTTTTTAACTAATATATTTATGCGAAAGTACTAATTATCACAAACAATTTTTAATTTTTAATTAAACAAATACTTTATATACTTTTTTTCAGATCCGTGAATTTTTAAATGAGTGTTATATAGAAAACCCTTCACATCCACTCAACGGATTGCCAATGACTAAATTTTTTATCAAATCCAATCCACCAATCCAAAGATCAAATATTTCATATCATAATTTCTACGGATAAGATAAATTGAGCCGATCAAATTGGATTCATGGGGGATACATTTAAGGTTATTTATAAATTCATAAGCTTATTAAAACAAGTTTATATATGGGTTCAAAAGGGCTAACATTTAACCCAAATGAGGTAACAAGAAATAACATTCTTATTTCTCTCACTCCTTCAATTTACACCTTCGACTGAATTAATTATTATTTAATTTTTGTACACTGTTATTGAAATAATTAATTGTTTATTCATACGTACGATGGATTAACCCTGATTATATGTATTTTTTTCTTTGTTTGTTGACGACATTTCTTACCCATTAACTTAGTTATTCCATTCGTTGATTGTACTCCTTGTAATAATCACTTATACCAATTACTTGTTATCATTAAATGTTATAAAACCATGGTATTATTGACTTCACATACTAATATTCCCATATTTCATAACTATCAATTAGATACATATTATGTTATAGGTATTTTTCATTATTTATTGTGGGTACCCAAGAATAGAGTGACATTTTAATCAATTTTGGTAATTATCATTTTAATTACAGTTCAAAATTACTTGATATATCAGATTATATGCTTTCTGTTAACTGTTGTTCAATGTTATCTAAATATAATTTGACCTTGTGTAATCCATGCTGTTGTAGCATTATCAATGCATAATATATACGCTTGCCCCCAACAGATATTCTCATGTCGACCCGTGGTCGTTGTGAGCAATATAAAACTCAATGCATTGTTGAAATTGTTTTGTTTTTGTCATACATGGAATTGTCGATATACAGCCCTCTTTCAATAAATGGAATAATTTCACTTTCAGGTAACATTAAATAGCTCATAAGAATCCATGTGCAAGATTCAAATGTTTGTTCGATTATTACCTGAAAGATCTATACTGCTATAATTACCACCATTAAATGTACATGCTGACTACTGCGATTAAATGACAGTGTTGCGGGTAGATTCAGCCTCCGGACTGTAGGTCTTTATTTGCTTGCATATGCGGCATTGGCTGATTCGCCGCTTTAGGAGTAAGCTCGCACACAATGATCAGTTCTAACGAAACACCAACATGACAGCCAATTAGTCCATCGGTGATAACCACATCCATTGTCGAAAGTTAATTTTACAAGTTCAATACCACTAAACACTTCCGAGACAATGTCTCTGTCACCTTAAAGAAGTCCAATTACTTACGGTTAGATTGAAGATCACAGTATGGTCTCAACAATTTAATGTGTTCACCGAAACGCTAATCTAACCAAAATAATCGAATTTGCTTCTCCTGGGCTAAATCTGTTAACATTCTTCAAGATAAATGGTCGCATGTCGACCAATTAGAATTCTTAACTGTGTGAATTTATATATAGTCGTGTGAATGATTATCTTGAGAATATTCAATTAGTTAATGGCACATGTATCAGGATATGTCCCATTGTTAAATATATACAAAACTAAACATATTCCTTTTGTGTTTCTTTATTATACACGTGCTTATGCGCAATAAATTCCCGACGCCTATGAGCTTTTCAATGATGCGGAGATACTATTGACAATGTATTATTAATTTTCAATGTGTTTATTAAATTTGATACTGGCACATTGTTAAATATGTCCACAATAGTAACCATGTGATAACACAATAGTTTAATTTAGACCAAATTAGACAGGTGGTCAAACATATATAGTGATTTTGTGAAGAGCTCAGATGCAAGGGATTGGAGTCACTATTGATTCCACTAGCACTATGCCAGGAAAACCGTACACAATATTTAATTTACCTAGCTCCGGCAGCAATCAATACGATTACAGAATATTCCATCAGATGGTCCATTTTAGATATTCAACATTATCAACTTACCGATGCATAGGCTTAACTAAACAATAAAACTACAAAAAGTGTTTCAATTGTTGAAATCTTCGTACCTTCAACCATAGTCTATCAATGGTAATCTTCTAATTATTGAACTTTCGTAGGCAGCCAATTTACTTGGTCAAGCATTACTTTGCATATGGTATTTCTAAATTTCGTCTTAAAAGATAACAATGATTTCGTATTGGTTAAAATTAAAACCAAATTTGGTAAGAAACTTGTTTATGCCTTAAATTAGATTCAGCTACATATAACAAAGAATAAAATACGTTCTGTCGTTTGTCCGACAAATAAAAAATTAGTATAAAAATATTTTGGTTTCTGATCAAATTCAAGATTGAATAACATTTAAATTAATTAATTGGTTAAATAAAGCTAGAAAATTCATTCAAAGTTTTAGAATATAACACACCAAAATCAAAATATCATTTGTTTATATCAGTGCATGAAATTTAACTACGTACGAATCTATATTTGTTTATTCAATTATTTTTATTTTATATTATTATGAGATAATACCGTGAATAATTTCTAATTCATTGATTTCGATTTTAAAATTTTCAATCCAATCTAATCCAATCCATAAATTAGCGGATTGGATTTCTATGGATTAGACGGATTGACCAGATTGGATTGGATTATGAAACCCCTATAAAATGTTATGATTAGACATTAATCGAAAAATGAATACTATTGCAAAGTATTATTAAATAATACTATATAAAATAATTTATTGGATTACCCATAATTAAGTAAACAAAATAATATGATATGAATAAAACCAATAACGAACAAACAATATTGCGACTAAATTTCATATAATTTGACAAAACACAACGTGCAATTTCAAAGAATCTCTTTCACCGGTATTATACCCTATATGAGTACAATAGTCAACTCTGAACAAAGGCAAAACGTCCATTAACAGTCATATTAAAATGTCATTTTTGCTTATAATAAGCTTAAGAAGCCCAACTGTCACCAAATTTAGAAATTTGAATAAGTTTCAAAGGCATTCTGCGTAAATTTTCACATAATTAAATACTTGCGTAGCCCTAAAATATTGCCGTCCAATAATTTTCTTTCATATACAACATTTACTATACCCCGATAATAACAGTTCATTTTGCTTTTATGTGAGACACTTTTCTTAAGGTTCGTAACTGGTTTCACTTCAATCAATGGAGTTATCTCCAACCGTATATCATTTTTTACGAGAAATGAACTTAGATTTCGTCCAGCAATTTCCAGTTGTCCCATGAATATTGACATAGGCCAACCATCACGAATGAGGCCGTGATCGTGCACATTCCTCATAAAACGTACATCAATTGTGGGTGTTGCCAAGCAAGTTCAAAACTTATATTTTTTAGGCCCTTTCGGTTTTTCTTTTTCGTCCATTACCATTTGTAGATTTCAACAGAGAACATTCATCATCATTCAAAATTTTAAGGGTTTTTTTGCAGTGAGAAGATATTGTCCCTCATATTATCTTTTGCAACCATTAGCAGTTTTTACATCACGCAAGTTGATAGTTTGCCATAGATAATGCCTTTTTCATGACAAAAGTTTATAACATTCGCCAATCTAGTTAGGTAATTAACATTCATTGTAGGATACATTACATCCATGGCCATGTTGACAAAATATAGGGACATTATTCATCGATTGCTCACAAGACTTTAAAATTTTTTTCAGATCACATCAGTTGCACAAAAAGTATTGCTGAACGTTCTTTCTGCTACAAGACAGCTTAACACACCCTTAATCAAGGATAAAGCAACTGATACTAACATTTCCAACTTTAGTATTGCTAAAACACTTTTGTAACCGTTCGTACATCAGCCCCGTGGCCTTGAGAGTGAGAGCACCGAAGACCACTATTAAAACCTCATACGATCAACACGTCCCTTCAATCCTATTAACCAGCCATTAATCTCTAAGTTTGACATATAGTTGTGCACTATTCAGCTATCTACATCATCGATGCAATCAGCAAACTCGTACACACTAAAACACTCATCTAAGTCCAGCCTCCAAAAATGTAAGTACCCACAAGTGTCTCAGTGGCAGTACAGACGACTCAGGTTGGCCTGTGACTCCGAGATGTTGATCAAGGCCCTCTTACTGCCACCACAGTTGCACATCTGATTTTTAAATCGAATCTACAACGATGAAGTCATGGCCGTGTTGGTGGATGAATGCTTCGACATTAGATCAGTGGTGTATCTTAGGGTTTATATTGCTATATTTTTATTCTTTGATGTTATAAATATTTAGACCCCATCCCTTAAATGAACAAGCCTATTTATATTATACAACTCGACTGTGAGCTTAACCCTTTAAATATTTTGCATGCACATCAACACAGATGCACCAATACTGTAGACTACTCGTGAGACGACCCTCGGGATTAAGACGGATGTGCACAAGAAATTGACATTTGAGAGGTAAATTCTTCACTATATTCATAGTGTATGGTTATATAACATGAAAGTGTGGCCCATTCCGTTACGTGTAGATGTAATGTGGCCAACAAAAAAATTTAGATCCAAATGTTGTCTGTTGCTTATTACATGGTCATTTAAAATTCGGTTGGAATACCTTGTAAGAAAGGAAAAAAAAAGAACAGATAAATGCATTAGTTACGCTTCACAATGTCACTAATTTCACAGTTTATGGTTTTAAGTTACATGTTAAATAGGCATGTTCGTACGTTTAAAAAAGACACAAAATGGGTGCCTTGGTTTTAGTCCACATCTGACATTGAATTAATGACACTCAATAAGAAGATTGTGGCACATATGGTAGCCAATTTCCATGCATAGCAATAAGGTTCATATGCAATATGTTCAGGGAATTCCTTCTTTGTCTGCGTTAGAAATACGCACAACAATTACAAGTCAATTCCTTTAATTTATTTCATACATATTCAATGTATGTAAAAATTACATTTTTATATTTAGTGTATTTGGGCCATATATTGTCGACTTCGTATGCTGACGTAGGAATTCAATTGACCCCAATGTTATTTTTTTTGGATTATATATTATCCATATGTAATCCATAAGTCATTGGTGGAAATAAGGAAATATAGTTGTGCATATTATTGAAATAAAAATACAGTGAATATTGACATATTAAGTAAATCTACATTGCCAATATATAAACAATACTACAAAATTCAGATTTATTAAATCTATCAATTGATACTAACCAAATCCAATTAAGCAATACCTATAAATTTTCAATCGAAAATTGCCATGCAACAATGGGAAATAAATATGGAAAGTACTTTGTCATTAGGCTTAAATAAAATAGACAAATATAAGTTTAGTCATCTATTTTCTTGTCCAAAATATTTTCAAATCGAATGAGGCAAATTCGACAAATCTTAGTCTAGGCAACAGATAATTAGGTATTATTGTAAAATTTGTCATTCCACATTCAATGTAATAAATAAGCAGATGGAATTGATTCATGTGTGGTTTCATAAATTTATATTATAACCGGTCATGTTACACTGTGTTTGGCACGTGGTTTGCAATTGAACTAAATGTTATGATTAGACTAAATTAGTATAGAGTTGGATTGGAGCCATAAGTTATAGTGTTGAATTATGTTTGGTTCATATCACTCACCATTAACATAGTGCTTACATATCGTTAATAAACAATAATATATTCCTCAATACTTTTCAGAGTAATGACACGATTTAATTTACAGGTATTTAGTCAGAACATGTACTATTTAGTGATTTAGTTTTTGATACTCAATTTCTAATAGGAAAATATAAAAACTTGAAGCTATTTACAATATTAAGTTAATTTTTATCAGATAGTGTAGATATTGGACATATAAAATTAATAATATTTACATCTATTATTAATTTACTTGGTTAGTTTCAATTCTAACATTGGCGAGCATTATTTTTCTTTTTTTTATTACATGAGACTATTGTTTAGGATACAACATATTACATGATACTATAATTGGTATTTACAACCATATAATTACTGGGACTAGTTTACATCAACTCTTATGTAGCACTACCCAGATATTTAACCCTCTCTAATATTTGAGGAATCTCAACTTTTACTCAAGATATGAGAAAAGAAATTTAAATTAAACCCCCACAATATTTCTGTGGGGTTCGAACCACTTCCCTCACACTTGTGAGGGAGTGGCTCTAGCCACTGGGCTAAGGCCTAGAGGTTCAAGCATTATATTTAATGCAATCAAGTATTGTATGAAATTATGAGCTAGTTAAGCTTATTGGAGTTAAAGGTACTAATTGAAATAGACTATCAAAATAGAAAAAAGAAATTATAAGCTAGTAAACCCTGGTAAATTCATTAATGGATTAATTACGTTTGGCATGACAAAGCCATAAAAACATGGTGTTATATACGAAAGGAATTTGGCAAAAGAATAGAAATTTTTGTTCATTTTCCTATCTCATCTGCACTCACCTATAAATCTATGATTGTTAATGCCATAGACAGGAGAAAAATGTTTAAATTTAGTCCTCCTTGACCTAATCCGCGGATAGTTTCCAAACACGATAAAAAATATACACAACCACAATTAATCTTTCTTCACGCTTAATCCTAAATCTCAATCATAACCGACTTAATGTCAGACCAAATGCACTATAATAATGTATATAATAAACTATAATTTAGCTTCGATGACCTCTATGTTGCCATTGCAACATACTAGTTTAGATTATAACATTATAGTTACTCAAACAATTAAATTTTATTTTTCTGGACATATTGAACATTGAGCCCATACTCACTAGGGGAAGATACGTGCTATGTACTTAATTTTATAGAACTTATAGAATCAGATATGAACAATTACCATAGTAAAGTGAACTTATGGTGGATTGGAACAATCCATGTCATAATGTTGGTTAAATATGTAATTTTAAGTAAATGAACTATTTACTTTGGTGAAGCCAATTCGTTAGCAATAAATAAATCCATAGCTTTAATACATCTACCTTAACGATTGTCGAACATGAATAGCACTGAAATAATATTTTGTGTGCACAGTCTTAATTCCCCACCATTTGACCTTGTCTGAATACAAGGTCACAGACTTACACTAATGGCCGACTGTATTCCAAATTGTTCAAATATAAAGTTGAAATTTCAAGGGTGACACATTTCGTACAACATTAATGTAACAGACCACGAGAACGCTTTATGGTGAGCATCAGGTTTATGTTCAAAGTCAGTACACTGTAATGAAATATGCAAAAAATTAATCTGTGGAGTCGAATTAAATGCATCCAAACCAAATTGGACTCCTTAGAAGATACATCTATTAAATAACAAGATAGGTTGTTGTCATTGGGCTCGATGAATCAGCAGGGATGTGCCTGAAATACAAGTGTGCAACCCAAGAGGGGGGGTGAATTGGTATTAAAAAAAATTCTCCTAACAAAACCACACAATAATCCAATCTAAAGCCTTAACAAATTCAAAAGCAATAAGTTCAATCCAAGCACAATAATAAATAAGTAAGAGAGAAGAGAAACAAACACACGAAATTTTACATGGTTCGGCAATCCCCGCCTACGTCCACGCCTCCAAGCGATCCAAGCTTGAGGTTTTCACTATCCAAGCCTTTCAAGGCTTAAAATGCTTACAATTGACTTCAAGGTGTCAATGAACCTTTACAACAATGAGATTATATCTCAATCTCTTCACTCAAGTGTTTCACACACTCAAACACTCACAATTTGAATGAGGAAATGAAAATTACAATGAAAACTCTCTTAAAGAGTAGATGAACAAATTCAAGAACAAGAATGATTCAAATAATAAAGATTTGCGAATTGAGGGCTCAAGATATGTTGTATGCTTTTTGTTTGTGCTTGCTAGTGAACTTGAAAAAGAATTGGATTTGAGTTTTTATAGTTAGAGCCAAAAAACTAGCCGTTATGAGTATTTTACTCATAACCGGACTACCGTTTATGGTATCCGAAATTCGGCTTGCATGTTACCGTTAAGGCAAAAATTTGAATTTTTGAGTATCCGGAATGCTGCTTGTGATATCCGGATTACCATTTATGCTCCAGAAGCTTTCTGCCCCGTAACCGAAATTCCGTTTAGCACAACCGGATTACCGTTTATGCTCCAGAACCTTTCTGCCCCGTAACCGAAATTCCGTTTAGCATATCTGGATTGCCGCTTGCTACAGTAACGGTACAGTGCACTGTTTGTAAAAATTACAGTTTGACCCCAAAATTTTCAATAACTGCACTATGGCCCAAAACGTTATAAAAATTTACAATTAAGTCCAATTTCAGAATTTCTTAATAATACTATGTGAATCCCAAAACTTTCTGAAATTATGAACAAGCCCAAACTTTGTGAAATTTTAGAATGGCCCATAATATTTAAATATTTTCAAATAAGTCCAAATTCGAAATTCAAAAATAATATTTATTAAAAACAAAGATTGTGAAATTCTTTCACTTTAGTTCACAACTTTGAAGAATAACTTAACTCCATAAAATCATTTTCTTGTTTTAAAAGCACAATATATAAAACTTTATTTTTAACTACTCTCAATTTTCTTTAATCAACACATGTGGTTTGTTATCATCAAAATCAATATTTATAGCCATATAGGCTAACAATCTCCCCCTTTTTTATGATGATAAAACACATTAAAGAAAATTGATTTAGTTATGAAAAGCTCCCCCTGCATACATGCATATCAATTTTCATAACATATAGACATTATATCTCCCCCTTCATCATCAAAAAGAACAAGAGCTCCCCCTATCAATCATCAAAATCTCAATACAAGTACATTAGTTCAAAAAAATCCAAAGCATGAAAAGATATTATAACCAACAAATAAAACAAATCCATAGCATCCAAAACTAAATTAAAGAACATAATACATATGCAAAGCAAATGCATATAATCCAAATCAAATACATAATCCATAGTCATAACAACCATCCATATAATCGAAAACGGAAAATACATAAAGCAGTAAATAACATGTAGGTGTGTCCGATACAAGCATAAAAGACTACTGAGGTGGTGAGGATGGTGGTGATGGAGCTGGATACAAATATGGAATACCGAAGTGCTCGAAGAGAAGGCGCTGGCCCTGAATGAGCTGCTGCTGCTACTGCTGAAACTCAGTCTGCCGCACGGAGAGCATCCTCACCTCATCTATAATCTGCTGAAGTGTAACCTCATCGGAAATAAGATGCTCGGGAGGTGGTAATGCAGGTGCAGAGGCAGTAGGAGCAGAGGTAGACACCGGAGAATCTCAACGACGACGCTGGCCTCGAAACGGAAGCGAGAAATCGGGGAGTTGATCAGCAGGAATCACATCATTGAGTTGCCGATCATCACTCGGAGCAAGGAAAGTGTAATTGTTTTCAGTGACTTTGACCCAAGTGCGATCACGCCACTCAAAACCTAAGCTAATAACAGCATCATCCCCTATACCCTTAGAAGGCCTAAACGATTGTTCGTTAATCGAAACTTCAAAGTGTTTAAGGATTCGGTTAATAAATTGACCATATGGAAGGGAGCGAGAAATCAAGGAAGGTATGGTCAACATAGTTCGGATGATGATATAACCTAAGTTAACCGGACGACGATTAAGAATACAGTCAATCAAAGCAACGTCCATATGAGAAACCTCATCCAAATGCCCTGATCTAGAAAGAACAATGGACTGAATAAAGCGAAGTAAAAAATGAGTTTGAAGACAAAGACAGCGAGTACGGAAATGAATGGTACAGTCTTCAACAGGAAGATTTCTACGCCGACAAATATTTTGAACGGCGTCAATATGAACATATCAATCAATTTTGGGAGATTTCCTAGGCGAAAAAATTTCTAGACCAAAATCGGATGATCCTAGGATAGAGTTCAACAACGAAACATCAAAATCAATCATAACTCCTCCAACATTGGTGATTACTCGAGTTCTTTTCTCCTCGGAAACGTCCATATTCAAGTAAAACACTTTCACCAAGTCGGGATAAACATTTTCGTCAATCATAAGAGCACCATTCTAACCAACATCACCAAGCAATTGAAATAAATTTCTATGACTAATATGAAAACTATGAAGCCAATTGGGTTCAGAAATATAAAACGTATTGAGTACCTCTCGAGTCCAGAAATTTTGATGAAACCGGTTGATCAAATGTTTGTTCCGAAGGTGTGTGGACTCAAAAGTGGATTGAGTGGTGGTGTCGCCGGCTTGCCGTGACCGCTTGGGGGGTTGAACCGTTTCTTTGCCTTTTCTTCGAACCGGCCGTGAGCTTGACATTGTGAGGTTGAATGATTTGAGGTGAAATGAGTTAAGGAAAATGAAGATAATGAGGATTGGAAACAATTTTGAGAAACAATTTGGCTCAAAAACAACTTAAGAGGAAGAAATTTAGAGAGAGAAAAAATTTCAAAAAACCCTAGGTTGATTTCGGATCTAGAGGTTTTGAGGTTGAAAATGAATTTTAAAGTTGATTTTGGACACAAGAACGGATGGGGAACAATTTGTTTGGATCAATTTGCATAAAAAACACATGAAAAATGATGGATTTTGAAGAGAAAATGAGAGAGGGAGAAGCGGCTTTAGAGAGAGGGAAGAACCGGTTTGCCGAATAAGAGAAGGAGATGAAGAACAAAAAGAAACTTTGCGAATCCGGCATTCCGGATGCGAACAAACGGTCATCCGGTTGCGTTCCAGTATGCATCTATGCGAATCCGGATTACCGGATGTGAATAACCGGACTTCCGGTTGCGTTCCAGAAAGCATCCTCTCGAATCCGGATTTCCGAATGACAGAACCGGTTATCCGGTTTGAAGGCAGTAAGCTCCATCGCGAATTCGGTTTACCAGATGTTAGTAACCGGTCATCCGGTTGAGCTCCAGAAACGAATTCCTTGAATCCATATTTCTGGATAACATAACCAGTTATCCGGTTTGGAGGCAGTAAAGACAATTTTGAATCTGGTTTACCGAATGTTATAACCGGTTATCCGGTTATAGTCCAGTAACTACTTAAGCATATTCGGATTTCCGGATTTCACTAACCGGTTAGCCGGTTAGTGCCCAGAATTTGTCGACAGCAATTCGGTTTACCGGTTTGATGAACCGGATTTCTGGATGTGTGGCAGAGAGTGATTTTTCAAATCCAGTTTACCGGTTTGGTAAATCCGGTTAGCCGAATATTGACCCGAGAGCAACAAGAAGAAAACAGATTTCCGGTTGAATAGAAAGTGGTATATCGGTTTGGACTTAGAAAAATTTTTACCACTTATTGAAAATTTGTAAGCTCTTATACTTGTATTATACACACCATTTTATTTTTGGCTTAAAAATTGATCAATTTTAAATCATTTTGAGATCCAAAATTTTTCAATAAGCCATTTAATTCATGAAGCATAAAATAACAAACATATCAAGCTATTTAATGCATGAAGTATAAATCCATACAATAACAAACATAGCAACAATTCATAACTTAAGATGCAACATTCAACATTCCAAGCTCATGTCTTATCTTTATAAAAATCTCTTCACTAAAAGGTTTTGTAAAGATATCTGCAAGTTGATTTTCAGTCGAAACAAATTTAATCACAACATCTCCTTTTTGAACATGATCTCTAAGGAAGTGATGCCTAATTTCTATATGCTTTGTCCTAGAATGTTGAATTGGGTTCTTGGATAGATTAATAGCACTAGTATTGTCACACAAGATAGGTATTTGATCGAGTTTAATGCCATAGTCTCTAAGGGTTTGTTTCATCCAAAGAATTTGTGCATAACAACTACTTGCGGCTATATATTCGGCCTCGGTGGTTGAAAGCACAACTGAGTTTTGTTTCTTACTAAACCAAGAGACAAGTGAATGACCTAGGAAGTGACATGTTCCACTAGTGCTTTTTCTATCAACCTTATAACCAGCAAAATCAGCATCCGAATAACAAGTTAAGTCAATATGTGTTCCCCTCGGATACTAAAGACCAAGATTAATGGTGCCAATCAAATAACGAAAAATTCGTTTAACAGCAAGCAAGCGTGACTCTTTAGGACAAGATTGAAATCTAGCACACAAGCATACACTAAACATAATGTCAGGCCTACTAGCAGTTAAATAGAGTAAGGATCCGATCATACCTCGATATGTCTTGATATCAACTTCCTTACCTTTCTCATCTTTGTCCAGCTTGATTGTAGTACTCATTGGAGTGCTTTTTGCCGTTCCATTTTCATAGCCGAATCTTTTGAGTAGATCTTTCACGTACTTGGCTTGATTTATGAAAATTCTTTCCTCGTTTTGTTTGATTTGGAGTCCAAGGAAGTACTTCAACTCTCCCATCATACTCAGCTCAAATGCTTTGCTCATACAAGATGAAAAATCTTTACACAACAACTCATTAGTAGAACCAAAAATAATATCATCAACATAAATTTGAACAATAAGTATATCTTGACTTTTATGCTTAACAAATAAAGTTGTGTTCGCTTTTCCCATCGAAAAATCGTTATCTAACAAGAAGTTTTTAAGTCTATCATACCATGCTCTAGGTGCTTGTTTAAGACCATACAAAGCCTTAGATAACTTATACACATGGTCTGGAAATTTTTCATTTTCAAAACCAGGAGGTTGTTTTACATAAACTTCCTCTATAATATAACCGTTTAAGAAAGCACTTTTGACATCCATTTGATATAAAATGAAATCCTTATCACATGCATAAGTTAACAGCATCCTAATGGATTCTAATCTAGCTACAGGTGCAAATGTTTCATCAAAATCAATTCCTTCTTCTTGGTTGTAACCTTGAGCCACTAATCTAGCTTTATTTCTTACAACCACACCGGATTCATCCATTTTGTTTTTAAATACCCATTTAGTACTTATAACGGATTGATATTCCGGATTAGGGACTAATTCTCATACATTGTTTCTCTCAAATTGATTCAACTCCTCTTGCATTGCCATAATCCAAGACTCATCATTTTTCGCATCCGCAAAAGATTTTGGTTCAATTTGAGAAATAAATGCAGCATGTTCACAAGTGTTCCTAAGTGATGATCTAGTTGTAACACCTCGTGAGGGATCTCCTAAAATTACATCCTTAGGGTGAGAAGAAACATACCTCCACTCCTTGGGGAGTGTTTGAGAAGTACCTTCATTTTGCTCTGCATTTGGTTCTTCATGATGATCTTCTTGAATTCCATGAGGTGCATCCTTTTGGTTGTCATTTGATGATTCTTCTTGATGTTCTTCTTCTGCATTATCATCAACAACTCCTTTCTCCGTAGAGGAGGGATTAGACTCATCAAATGTGACATGCATAGATTTTTCCACAACCAAAGTTCTTTTATTATACACTCTATAAGCTTTGCTTGAGTTTGAATAACCAAGAAAAATACCAACATCGGATTTTGAATCAAATTTACCTAGATTATCTTTTGTGTTCAAAACAAAACATTTGCATCCGAAAACTTTGAAATAACCAATGTTGGGTTTTCTATCCTTCCAAAGCTCATATGGAGTTTTATTAAGATTAGGTCTAATCAACACACGATTCAAAACATAACATGCGGTGTTGACGGCTTCGGCCCAAAAATATTTTGGCAAAGAATTTTCATTTAGCATGGTCCTAGCCATTTCTTGAATAGACCTATTCTTTCTCTCTACAACTCCATTTTGTTGAGGAGTCCTAGGTGATAAAAATTGATGCTCAATGCCAAAATCATTACAAAACTTCTCAAATGCATGATTTTCAAACTCTCCACCATGGTGACTTCTAATACAAGTAATTGAATATCCTTTTTCATTTTAAACCTTTTTACAGAAAATTCTAAATGCATCAAAAGCATCATCCTTATTAGTTAAGAACAATACCCATGTGAATCTAGAATAATCATCCACAATTACAAAAGCATAATATTTGCCACTTAAGCTAGCATATCTAGAAGGACCAAATAAATTTATGTGAAGTAATTGAAGATGTTTTTAAGTGGAGATATTTTTCTTACTTTTGAAAGAAGTTTTGATTTGTTTTCCAAATTAGCAAGCTTCACAAATTCTATCTTTTTGAAACATGATTTTTGGAAGACCTTTAACCAAATCATTTTTCACAATTTTTGAAATCAAATCCATACTAGCATGTCCTAATCTTCTATGCCACAACCAACCATTACCATGCAATGCGGAGAAACATTTATCATTTGAAGATGCACAATCTATATTGATGGTATAAACATTAACACATCTATTTCCTACAAACAAAACTTTCCCATCACATGCATTCTCAATAAGACATTTTGATTCATCAAAGATAACTCTATATCCTTTATCACATAGTAGACTAATGCTAAGTTTGTCATCATATGTAGGAAGATCACTTACCTCATCAAGTTCATCACATGATTCTTCTCCAAAGGCCATGAGAGCTAAGTTTGTCATTTCTTGTTGCTCTTCCTCATCACTTGATTCCTCATCGCTATCATCCCATGTGGCCACCATAGCTTTCTTCTTGAGTTTGTTGAGGAGAGGACATTCCGGTCGTATGTCTCCGGGCTTCTTGCATTCATAGCAAGTGATTGGTTATTTCTTCTCCTTTTTATTCTTGTACCCTCTGAACTTTCTCTGCTCATTATTCTTCTTGTAAAATTTTCTGAATCTTCTAGCCAACATTGCCAACTCCTCATCATCCATCTCGCTTTCCTCATCACTCTCACGTTTTGAGGCTTTGAGAGCGATGTTTTTCTTCTTTTCCTCATGCCCTTTTTCTGTTGCCAAATCTTTTTCATATGAAATAAGAGAGCCAATTAAATCATCAATAGGTAAAACATTTAAATCTTTGGCTTCCTCAATGGCAGTCCTTTTTTGTCTCCATTCTTTAGGTAGCGACCTAATGATTTTCTTAACTTTCTCGCTATTAGAAAAGGTTTTTCCTAGGGCTCCTAAAGTGTTCACTATGTCCGTGAATCTAGTATACATAGAATATACACTCTCATTTTGTTCTATTTGGAACAATTCATATTTTCGAGTGTACCTACTAATTTTCGACTCTTTCACTTGATTCGTGCCTTCATACACGACTTCAAGTTTGTGCCAAATTTCATTAGAACTTTCACAACTGGACACTCTATGAAACTCTTTTTTATCAAGTGCACAAAATAAGGCATTCATAGCTTTGGAATTTAGAGAAGATTTTCTCTTTTCCAATTCATTCCATTCTCGTAAAGGTTTTGGAATATCTTCCCCTACTTCGTTTTTAGTCAAAGGCATGAAAGGACCATCATTAATGATTTCCTAAATTTCGTAATCTAAAGCTTGCAAGTAAATTCTCATCCTAGTTTTCCAATAAGGATAATCGTTTCCATCAAAATATGGTGGTCTAGTGGTGGATTGTCCTTCCCTAAATGTAGAATCATTATGAGTTGCCATTGATCTTTAGCTCAAGATGGTTAAATCTAAATAAGAGCACCTCGCTCTGATACCAAATGAAATACAAGTGTGCAACCCAAGAAGGGGGGTGAATTGGTATTAAAAAAAAATTCTCCTAAAAAAACCACACAACAATCTAATCTAAAGCCTTAATAAATTCAAAAGCAATAAGTTCAATCCAAGCACAATAATAAATAAGTAAGAGAGAAGAGAAACAAACACATGAAATTTTATGTGGTTCGGCAATCCCCGCCTACGTCCACGCCTCCAAGCGATCCAAGCTTGAGGTTTTCACTATCCAAGCCTTCCAAAGCTTAAAATGCTTACAATTGACTTCAAGGTGTCAATGAACCTTTACAACAATGAGATTATATCTCAATCTCTTCACTCAAGTGTTTCACACACTCAAACACTCACAATTTGAATGAGGAAATGAAAATTACAATGAAAACTCTCTTAAAGAGTAGATGAACAAATTCAAGAACAAGAATGATTCAAATAATAAAGATTTGCGAATTGAGAGCTCAAGATATGTTGTATACTTTTTGTTTGTGCTTGCTAGTTAACTTGAAAAAGAATTGGATTCAAGTTTTTATAGTTAGAGCCAAAAAACTAGCCGTTATGAGTATTTTTACTCATAACCGGATTACCGTTTATGGTATCCGGAATTCCACTTGCATGTTACCGTTAAGGTAAAAATTTGAATTTTTGAGTATCCGGAATGCCACTTGTGATATCCGAATTGCCGTTTATCTTATGCTCGAAGCTTTTTCTTGTCTTAGATTAGTTTGCTTGAAGACAACCGGATTGCCGTTTATGCTCCAGAACCTTTCTGCCCCGTAACCAGAATTTCGTTTAGCATATCCGGATTGCCGCTTGCTACAGTAACGGTACAGTGCACTGTTTGTAAAAATTACAATTTGACCCCAAAACTTTCTATAACTGTACTATGGCCCAAAACGTTATAAAAATTTACAATTAAGTCCAATTTCAGAATTTCTTAATAATACTATGTGAATCCCAAAACTTTTTAAAATTATGAACAAGCCCAAACTTTATGAAATTTTAGAATGGCCCATAATATTTAAATATTTTCAAATAAGTCCAAATTCGAAATTCAAAAATAATATTTATTAAAAACAAAGATTGTAAAATTCTTTCACTTTAGTTCACAACTTTGAAGAATAACTTAACTCCATAAAATCATTTTCTTATTTTAAAAGCACAATATATAAAACTTTATTTTTAACTACTCTCAATTTTCTTTAATCAACACATGTGGTTTGTTATTATCAAAATCAATATTTATAGCCAAATAGGCTAACAGTGCCCACCGTTAGTTGTTATATTAATACAACTTGTTATGGCAACTTCGTCGTTGAGATTTTCTCCCCTAAACTCGATGAATCAAACAAATTTTCACATAAAGAGAAAATAAATGCGCAGGGAAAAAACCCACCACAACTACATAAGTTTCTCTATTGAATTAATAAAGGACGATAACACTGTACAAGGAGCATCTCTGGCACTTAAATTCATGTGGTTGCATCTGATTCCAACCTGAATCATGTCACTGTGGAGAAACACTTGCTCCTAACCAGTCAAATCATATCATTCAATAGACCCGTGAAAACTTAATCCACTGTTGAGAAAAAATTACCCCCAATGAGTCAAATCCAATTAAAAACCTATACCAACAATGGCTGCATAGGGTGAAGGGTATTGGATGATAAACAAGCCACACCAGTCAGTACATGAAACTCATTCGCCATACTATAAACTCAGAGGCCATATAAAACAATCGAAGGATAAAAAATCTTTGGGCTATTATTGTTGAAAGAAAATATTCATATTCACTATCATCTAGAAATTTGTTGTTTCACTATAAGAAAATAGGCAATAGATGCCGGGAAATAACCATCATAAAAGGTGGTGCATGACAGACAGTTCATTCATCATCTATGTCACTGTCATTAATTTATAACAGAATATTTTCCGTCATGAATTCTTGATGGTATTTTATAGTCATATATCCGTCACACAATATTTTAATAAGAAAAATAATTAAATTTATTTAAATTTTCGCTCTCTTTTTTAAATTTTTGGCAGGAAAGTATATTGTCATTTTTGGCGGAAAACTAAATTGTCATTTGTAAATTTATTATTCAATTTTGGTGAAAAATTTTTTATGACAGACTTTATGATGTGTATTTCCCGTCATAAAATTAATTTTAAAAAAATTATATTGTGATTATATTTTATTTGTGAATTCTTGTTTACAAATTTAATTAATTAATAAAAATGAATATTGTCAAAAAATAAAAAAAATAATATTAATTAACATCTATTCAATTCAACAAATTAATTTCAAAATAAATACATCTAGAATTCAATGTCATTACTACCAATACTTAATAAAACATCCCAAATTAAATTAAAAAGTCGAAATATAAATCAATAGTTAAATTCCAATTAAACTCCAAGAAAAGTAATTCAAATTACAGCCACCGAGCCAAGTTCCCCAAAAAAATTTTCAAAGATTAATGGAAATATTCCAACAGCAAGACTTCCAGAAGCAATACTACTTCCAGCGGCAATACATTGAATAATTTGAAAACTTATTACATTGTTTAGAACTACAACACTAAAACATAAAAGCCAAATAACTATATTAAACTCATAAAAAGCTTACAATTTACAAGAGAAGTATCAATCAATTTTGAGGCAACCAATTTGACAATTTAATATTAAACTCATAAAAAACCAAATAACTAGTGAGTATGACGCTTTAGGGGGGAAAAGAAAATAGAGTACTTCAATTGAGGTATTGAGAGATGAGCTTCAACTAATTTTAGGTCTTAATTAGCAAAAAAAGTACAGTTCTTGTGGACATTGAGCAAAAATATTGTCAATTTGACAATTTTTATTTTTATTTTATGAAACAATACCGACACAAGTCATGGTGTAAAAGTTACCACTTGCAAATAAATAAAGAGCATGGCTATTTGCACTCTAAAAAATACTCAGAACACTCATTTACTTTGAACACTCATTTATTATATTTAAAACAATTAACTTTTACCCCTTACATTCTTAAAATTCCAAACATACCCTTAAAGCTTCCTCTGTTTCTTTTTCATACATTCATAGCTCCAAAACACCCAAGTCAAGAATTTCTTATATGCTCTCAGTATTAGTTTATCTACGATTTCATAAAAGCTCTACCTATTATACAGTAATTCTTGTTCGTATTGCAAATTATTTATATTATTATTTTCAGATCTTGAACAACAAATAAGCCTTTTTTTTTTCTTTTTAGATTCAAAAGAACAAGCAATTTATGCGAAGCCTTTAGCAAACAATAACCAACAACCGGGTTTAATAATTGATTTAATATAAATATGCCACTCTAATAAGTAATTAAGTGGCAGAATTTTATTGAGTTTGAGAGAAAGTTTAATTACTATAATTCCTACCACATCATAAAAGTGGAGAACTTGCAAGTCATGATTTCCTTGACAAGAGTGGCGAATGATTTGATTGAGTTTTAAGGATTAACACTAGTTAAAAATTAATAAATTTATGCGATGGAATGCGTTTCTTGTGAATAAAAAATAGGATTTAAAATATTATAGTTACATTACATATTGCATGGGTGCACATGTGCATTATATGTTTGACTAGATTAATTTTTTATTTATTTATATTACATTGTCCTTATTAGTAAATGACATTATGGGTATATTTGTAATATAAAATTTTTATAAAATTATGAGTGTCCAAAGTATTTTTTAGAGTGCATATAGTCCCACCCATAAATAAATGAAACCCAAATGTAACAGGAGCATCGTTTGATCAAAACATATTTGCATTAACTTAGACCACTTGATGGCAACATCTAAGTATACTTCAAAAGCTTTTCCAGAGAAGTAAAAGTTCACGAGATGATCATAAACAGTAAAGTGAATAAAACATGAAAAAACATCCCCATAGCACCTATGAAAAAAGAAATTATAACAAGCAAACTTACAGTCAAGCCTTCTTTGTATTTTGATTCAAACATAGCCATGGCAGCAAGAGAACCAGAACCCATTGTCACAAATGGCAAAGTGTCAGTTGAACCGTGTGGATATATTTGCAAAATTAACCATAGCCATCAGTATTTTGCCCAAGATATTTGTTAAATAGTACGAAGAATCATCATCGTTTCTAACAATTCTACAAGAAGAAGAAAACTAACTGTGTGAAGTAAGGTCCAGTGCAATAAACTCCACTAAGAACCAAAGCAACTTGCACATAGCCTTGTTAGCTGGAAAGAGAATAAAACCAATCAAAATCACGCACTCTTAAAGACTATCCAAATATATGTTGCTAATAACTAAACAATGGAAATTGAATGAACTTAACTTGAAAAGGTGCTTCTTAAGAAGACTCAGTGCTGTAACAAACCTTGACTTTCGACCAGTATGATAACGATGTAACTGTAGTTATGAGCTGACCATATCTAGGAACATGAAAAAATTTTACAATGTGTTTGCTAAAATATTATGAAAAAAAGAAATACATCATTTGTTTAAGCAAGAGTTGATAAACAACACAACTGTAATCTAGCAATGCCAAGCTAATTAAACTCAATCATAGGAAGTTACCAGTTACAGCCTTAGTGTCAGTAGTAGTTCCTGCAACACAACAACATATATTTGGGGCCTTGTAATGAATTTTCTCACAATTCTTATCACAAACTATGGGTCCTTCAGTTGCCCTAGTATCTGCCCCAAGAATGACGCCATCCTGCGAAAAAATGAAAAGAGAAGAATAAGACTCTCTTAATAATTCTGGAATTGTCTTGATAGGGAACATTATCTAACATGATGGATATACAACAAAAGCGTGCATATTTATATCCTTATAATTTGAAAACGTGTTAAGCATTGGAAAACCATAGGCCACACTACTTAGTAGTCATTTCAAGTAATACTTCACAAACTCCCCTATTTATAATGGCAGTCTATTCTCCCAAACCAAAAAGAACACCCTGACATGATAATGAGTTCATATATTCCACTTTCATATTTCGTCCTATTATAACTTCTTTCCAGTGGAAGTATGAAATAACTTTTTTATACATTCTTCATCATCCTTGAACTAATCAGTTACTTGCAATATTTTTCGGCTAATATAGACTCCAAACTAACCAAGTGCCTCAGCATCTTTGTATAGAATACCAAAAAGAAAATTGTTTTAAGCCTTGCTTTTACCTTATAATCAAAATTATTACCTGTAGAGCTCTATTTTAAAGCTTGTTCATTACAGAAAATTATTTAAGCCTTGCTTTCGTGGTCTTACCCAGTGAAACATTTGGAGCCTTTTTAGCATTTTGTAACCAAGGATGCTCTGCATGCACGAGGATGAACTGTTACTTGATTAAACTTCAATGTGTATATAACCCATGGAATTAACATTATTGAACATTACCTAGTACTTCCTCAGTTGTAAGCCTCTGATTTGGGTCAGGATTAAGCATCTTCTTCATAATGTCCTTTATATTTTCGGAAACTTTGGGCCAGGGGTCCCTCTTAAAATCAATCACCGAGCGAATAATTGTTTATGCTACACCTTGTTCAGTTTCTGTATTGAACACATAAAGATTTTATATAAAATCAGTGCACACAGCTTGAAAAATCCACACATTCTCTCTTCTATGAGAACTTATATGACTGTAAATAACTATTGACGATATCAAGTATAGTGAGTGGTAAATTCTTCAATAACTTTATACTCTAGTCTCTAAATACTTATGAGAGCATAATATGAAATTGATCCAAAAGCCATCTACGAGCTCATCTCTGATTTTAAAAAAATAAAATAAAAAAGGTGATATGAGAACCTATAGCCTGAACGACAAGATAAAAATTGTTAAAACAAGTCTTCCAAACAAAATGATCATTTTAACAACAACATAAAAAACTGACGACTCCAATAAGCAGTCCTAAGAAGTCAAAATAAAAAAGAGTGCGGACATCCCTACATCTGTTTTGTTACATTTCCCCATATCTAATCGCATTATAGACAGCAGTCCATACTATTACCTTTATAAGAATAAGATCCATTTTTTAAAAAAGCACAAAATGATATTATAGAATACACCTGCTTATGATTCAAATGAAATCCCAAAAGGTGAATATTATCTCCAGCATATATGATAACTGAATAGTAAGAGGGCAATAAATTCCTATTTGACAAAATAAATGTAATCTCTCAAAGGTTTGAGACAATTCACATATTTTAAAATACCTTTGAGGTCATTATCAACTTCTGTTAGAAGTTATTAAAAAGTTTTAAAAAGTGAAAAGACCTGATAGCCGCTAGTTGCAGCTTGTAGCAAGACAAATGGTGGGTCAGATAGCCTACATGTCTTCAGCAACTATATGAAACAAGTATACATCGAAACTGCAGTTACCAAATCGACTGATGTATTTAAGATCTGACTGACCATTATTACAGTTAAAATGTTCAGCAAAACTCCACAAAGATTCCACCTAAGATGCATACAAGCAAAATATTCCACACAAGTCAGAACAGAATACTTTGATCACAGAGCATGTTTCTTCATATGAGAATAACAACTACATGTACAGATACTTCTTTGTTTTCTATGAAACTTTCATGGGGAGAGTAAAAATGAGGGATGAGTGCATCTAACAGGTGAAATTTACAATGACCAATAATGCTGTTTCTTACTGTATTTGCTAATCACTTCTTTCACTATACAATTACAGTAAAACAATATGAGTGAACCGTGCAATGAAGAGTACATCATTGTAAAATATTCATTTGTTAAGATCAAAATTAGAGATTATAAAGCATCTCACCAAGGGCATGGACCATAAAATCTCTAAGCAATCTTACCTGCCGAATGCTAATCATCTTTTGGGAAGTGCACTAATCTGAGAAAGATCTTTCCCAACACGTACGTAAATATTATGGTATGCATAGCAAGTAGTTGAAGAGCTACAGCACCAACATCTACGGACACGCAATCTAATATTAAGGTGATGATTTCTACCACAGCTACAATCTAATATTAAGGTGATGATTTCTACCACAGCTTCTTTCTTCCTGTGAAGGAGACAAATGTAGGAGGCGCATAACACATTGCCCTTCAATGCAAGCAATCTATTCAACTTATGAAATATTGCCAGAACTTGTTTGGCATACATCAAACTGCTAAATGACATCTATAGCCAAAACAAAACCATTAAAAGTTAGGAGTATTCCTGATCCAATAAAAGAATACTACACCTGAGAGTCTGTTCACGCAGCTCTAAAATACATTCAGTATTATACTTTGGAGCACCGTTGAAACCACTTGAGAAAAATTACAATAATCTACAAATATATATGTCGATCAAGACAGTTACAATGCTAAAAGCAAGTTATACGTGCAGATTCTAAAGCATGCTACAAATCACATGCAGAGATAACTCATAATGCAATTACAGAAAGTAGGGGTCAAAACTGTCGCTTATCAACCTGCAATATGTACAGCAAAAACGTGACATAATGAAAAAGTTTGCTTCTAGTATAGCAGCAATTGATCATATTCAAGAATGATTTTTGTCAGAATCTATATTTTGACCCAAAATTGAAATTTAAATATCCCCCCAAGTTATTGGATGATCACATTCCAATATAAGAGGATCCATAAATAAACATATGTGGAGACATACAAAGAATTCAGAGAAAAGGTGGCAAAGTCTGGCATCACATATCTTATGGCTTTTACTGCTCTTACAACTATCAATATACAGTATCCTAGTGAATTTAAAGAAGTTATATCCACTTTCATATATACCAGTTCCCAGCTTCATGTTAAAGCTACAAAACCCTTCTACTTTGACTTCTTAAAATTAAGTTCAGTTAACATAAGAACTAGCTCAGATATTTGTAAAAATATTTTGAATCCCTAATTCCACCCTCTCGCTATGAGCAAGTCGATTTTAAGCTTCCTCATGAGGTATATGCTTAAAAATATATGTGTTAAACACTAACAAAAGTAAAGTGAGATGCTTAAAAGGTACTCAGACTGTTCTTCCAACTCTCAAAGCACTCATTAAGAAGGTACTCATATTTAAAAGGATTGTCGACAGAATTAAGAAGCGGCAGCGAGCTGACTGAGGAGATCGAAAATACGTATCCAGAAACTAAAATAAATTGAACAAAGCTTGAAAATTTGAACAAATACCTAGAAATTTGAACAATTTTTACAAAACAAGAATCATCAAAATCTAACTCTAACAAAGCTTGAAAATTAAAAACCAAAACAAATAAGAACATCGAAATCACACAAGCTAACCCTAAATAGTGCGAACAAATCAAAGCTTGAAATTATGAAAACACAATCGAAATCACGGCATAATGGATTCACATAAGCGACGAGGAACAACATGCAAACAAGAAATTAGACCTGAGGAGTGGCTAAGAGGCTGTTATTGAATAAGCGCTTGCTGCACCAATGCTTGTTACTGCTGCTGATGCTGCTTCAACCTCTGGTATTGCATTTTCCTTCAGAATCGAAGGATTTCTAAACTGTTTGTCGAAGTATTTGCAAATTATTTGGTTCCCGAGAAAATTTCGTTAAAGTTTCTTGAGAAAATGAAAGAAAAGACAAAAACAAAGAAAATGAGAGAGTGTCGAGAGAAACAACATTTTTTTTTTCGAAGTATGTATTCGTTTAACATTTAGGAAAAAAAAGGAAGAAAAAAGTTTAAAGTATCCAAAACGATACAGTTTTGTTAGTATTTTCTTTTTTTAATTATTAAAACGCACCTTTTTTTAATCAAATAATATATAATATTTGGGTTAAATATGGTCAAAGTAATTTTTTTATCACAATTTCTTGATAGATTAAATTTCTTGATAGATTAAATTTCTTGATAGATTAAATTTCTATCACGATTCTATCATAAGTTCGTGATAAATGATAATCCTATCATAAAGCCATCATAAATTCATGATAGAAAATATTTCTACCAAAAGATCATCATTAATTTATGATAGATTGAAAATTATATCACAAATCTATCATAATTTTATGATATACTCAGAATCTGTCATAAGTTGTTTGTCATCTATTAGCAGTTTTCTTGTAGTGTTTTTGCACTTAGTATTGCCTGTAAATTTTTCCTTAATAGTATTGGAGGGGAAAATTTAGAGTCCGTATCATATCTAGTACGCACACACCATTAATTTGTGGTAGTTAATATGTTTTATATTTTTTGCTTTCCTGGTAATTTATATGTGCAGTGACATTTCACTACTAGCACTCTATACTACTGCACGTGCGGTCAACCATAAATTTAAGCAGGTGAAATTTAGGTGTGGTGTGACTTCCTCTTGGTGCAAATGCTTTTTATAGTCATATAAGGTTAAAGGTCCAAAATAAGTTTGTTGTTGGTTGTATTTAATTATTCATTAATCTTGACTACAATGATTATTCTGCACGTATAAAGTAGATGCAACAACTGCTTCATAAAATAGGGTAGTAACTGCAACTATTTGACTATGTTTATGACTGAAGTAGTGTGCAATTTATTAATTGGTTGCTCATTTAATAAATTATTTTGCAGTATCTAATTCCAAGGCATCATGGCCAAAAGGCCAAGCAATCTTCATAACAATTAATGTTAACCCATGACTATAATTTGATTGAGGAAAAGTGTTCCATACACTTATAATCTTATATTAATTGTTGATGTCATGGCCTTTGTGTACTTAAATTGTATTACAGTATTGCATATTTTTTTATTACCAAATTGTTCAACATATCGTCGATTGATTGCATATAGTGTACATAATTAGTAGGCAAAATTAAATAAAATGTTGTTGGCCATGTCCCAATCTTGTTACCCCATGCTCTTACAAATATTGCAAAAAATTTAATTGAATGTTGTGCTTCTTCCCTATTGGCATTGTAATGTAATAACCTAGTCTGATTACTTTCCTTGGTTATGCTTCAAATCTAAGAACAATAAATGCACAGTCCCCAAATAGAACAGAAACAGCAGGTTTGGGCCAAAACTAAGATTTTCCCAGCTGTATTTGCGTGATCAATAGTTAAGTGTGCTTCACAATTTAAAGTCATCAGTTTAGTGAGGGAGCGGCTGATAGAGCGACAACAACAAATATTGCATAAATGATGTTTCGGCCACATTATGTCAATAGACTCCGAGATTATGTTCCAAGAAAACTTGATACACAATATTCCGTTGCATGATGTAATTACGTCCAATGTTCTTGGTAAGCTATGGTTCCTGATAGATGTCCACCACTGTAGATTCTCAGCTCAAGAGTTTTGTCTAATATCAGGCCTCACTATAGAAATCACTAGTGACATTGACATTCAATTATAGAACATGCCAAGGTCAAATTTACACTAGGTTCAGTTTGGGGACAAATCATATGTGATTGGGCGAATTTCAGAAACAATTTACAAATAGACTATGGGCAGGAGAAGAAGACGAGGATGCAGTGCGGTTTGCACTCATTCTGTTGTTACTAAAGGTTTTGCTAGGTCATCCAGAGAACATCATAATAGACCGCAAATGGTTACAACTAGCCAAATTTTTGCCACTGTTTAACAAGTATCCTTAGGGATCACTAGTATGGAGAAAGACGTACAAATTAATTGTCTAACTTATGGAATCCCGAATGGCAAAATTCTTACTGATCAGAGACATCAAGCAACTTGAAGAATATACAGTTGGGGGTTTTGTTTACTCATTGCAGGTGAAAAAACTTGGAACAATAAATATTAACGTTGTGTATGTTTAATATGGAACGATCAACAACACTAACCCTATAGACAAACACAATGACATCATTGTTTATTTAATCACTCTCATTACTTATATTCTATAAATCAAAACAATACATATGTAGTGCATCAACCCACTGCGAATATGACTTTTACATGATTACCAGCACAATCATATAAATTTTCCAAACCTAAGATTGTTGTTTACTTGTCTAGATATAGTGTTATAAAACAATACATTATACCGGACGTGACTTTGTTGAACGATGTGATAGTAAGTTGTTGCCACGGATACTATGACAGAAGGCAACCGCTGCCCCATGTGAAAGTATAGTGAAGATGCATTTATTCAGGCAACACGGAATGGCGACGTCTGATGTGTTATAAACCTTGAGTCCATTAGACAGTGAGAAGAAAACGGCGTATTATCAAAGTTTTTCGAATACGCCATCACAGAAACTAGCAAATGTTGTCTTTGTCAGTGGACCCATGGGCAGTGAAGCCAGTCGAACATATCAACCAACACCGCGACCACGTAATTTGATGGTTAGACATCTATAGTGTTGTGTTTTAACGATTCTATTACTAAAAGAATTAATAACTTTGGTTTATTTAGTTTCGATATTGGGCTGATTGCTGGTTAGTCTTTACCAGGCTGCCAAAAACATTTCGCTTGTAATGAATTGTTAATTTAAATTAAATCTACGGACAAGAGTTCCTATGGCAACGTATGTTTCATACATTTCAATCTTTTTGATTATATAATGACTCACATGAAGTTAATGACAAATGCAGCCTGTAGGGCAACAACGAACAATCGCCCATAATCCGATGGGGGACTTGTTATGTTCATTCATATATGCCGCCTTATTGGACTTACGCCGTAATATAGTGACTGGGCCGTAATTGTTGAGGTAAGAGATTACAGACGAAGTTGATAGTCATTTTTACATTCTTCTTTAATAAATGAAGGAAGCTCGATATAATACAAATGAAGACGAAATCGTGTATGTGTGTCATACTCCAAGGATGTAGGTTCTATTATACTAAAATTTGTCACCACATTTACCTTTAAGTTTCTGTATCTACTTTCACGGTGCACTAGTAGTCTAACTATGTTATCACGACATGTGTCCCTATCGGATGCTTTGCCAAACTAAAGTAACACAATAAATTTTGGACAATTTATTGACTTCAATGTTTTGGCTGCAGGACTTGGGGACAACAGTGATGGTTGGTGCATGCCATCTGTGCAACCAACAGCTGCTCCGCCCCCAATTAATGCTCAAAAGCGTGCAAGAATTACAGCCATACTAAGTCCTTAATGGATGTGGGTGCCCTATCACACCAGCATCTCTGTTATTGGGCCAAATGTCGGAAAGGTTCCACAATGTATAAATGGCCCAATGGGACCTGCTTGTATACACCCTGATCTGTTAATTGATTATAAAGAGAACATGAACTTTCGTATTGACCAGCTCAATATCAAAAAATTCTGGGACATCATAATCAATGAAGGTCAAGCATTCTTTGACAGCCTAGTAAGTGGCGAATCTGTGAGCGACGATGTAAGTTATCCTGAACAGAAGGTTGTTTTGACGTACAAGAAATTTGCACATATGTGAAAACTGCATTAATACAATGCAACGACACTTAACTATAATTTGTTAATGTTTCAGCATATCAGTGCATACCTAAGGCTTGTCAAATTGAAGCTAATTTAGACGAAGGAGGGTCTGGAGCGAAGAATTGCATGTTTAGATGAGGATCCGTGGGTTGTCTATGTTATTTTTCAATGCGTGTTGTTGATTGTTATATGGGATCTATTAAAATTTGATTTCCCATACATAGACTGCTATAACCTAAAACAATTTTAAATTGTTTGAGATGGTTGGAATATTGTTCCCGTTACTTTTAAATATTGGTGAAATCTTGACTCAGTATATGTAAATAAAAGTCTAATTATGGAGAATTAATACAGTAGAGTATATATTGCTTTCCTCTAATTGTTTTGTAAAATTCCATATGCAATTTGTCAGTCAACTGTCAAAGGAATGTGCAAAAAGTACAATTTACACCGTGGCTACTAGAAAAATACATGAACACAGATCGGCCTTGACATGAAGTGGAAAAGGTGTGTGATGACATCAATTTTATACTGGTGTTTTCCATACAAGTACAATCTCAATGTACAAACTTCCCTTAGTTTAACGCATGTGCTAACAATCATAATTGGGAATATACATTTAAGTTTTTGTACCGACTCTAATAGCGTAAAATTATTGGATGGTTGTGGAGATAGCATTTCGGGATAGGTTAATAGCTGTATATGATCCTTTTATCGAAAAAGCACAAACATCATCTATTGTTGAATCCATGACCTGCCTCAGTCATCTCATTCTGTGCATGCTGATAAGATGTTCTTTATTCCACAGAAAGTGGCTTGACGTCCGCATAATGATAGATCCCTAAAGCATCGTCAGGATTACATAAGAAATTCCTCAATAAGATCCTCGAACGGCGAATTACAGGGTATACGTTCTCAAGTTCGTTGAGTATTTAAGCCTCTAAAAAAAAGTTTGACTTTGGGTGACAGCACGAACAGATGTTGAGAATGAAGATGGTTGTGTGGAGCTGCAATATTTGGTTGACAATGTGTTACTAGATTACAGCCTTGGGTGTCCCTGGTTACTTTTGTCCTTTTTTTTATTTTTTGTGGCTGTATCTGGTATGTGTACTACCCTTGTGTCATCAATTGTTACTTGTTTAACATGTCTATCAGTTTCGAGGTTTTTGGCACATTTGGCATTCGAGGACTTTTGAAACGTTTGAATCCATCACGTGAGACATAAAATGTATGGACATTCGTAAGTCTGAATAATATGTGTGATAACTTAATGGGCAAGTGAGTACATTTTGGCCTGTATATGTATTGTAATGTATTAGCTACAACAAATTCGAAGTAACTAGGAATTATTTGCCGTTGGGTGTGCACTGTTCGGATGGACAGTTGTAACAATTTGTCATTCCTCGGTAATTGTAAAATATTGCTTTCCCCGTGTTCGTAGCATAATGCAATAGTTTAAAAAGACTTAAAAATTAAAATGCTCTTCATTCCACTCTACTAAATTTATGAAAAGAGCCATAAAATGTATATGATTTCATATTATTAAAAAAATGACTGGCCAAACTAAAGTCAATTAACTAAAAAAACTCTAATGAACCAGTTAGTGTGTTTTTTTTTTCATTTTAACCAGATAAAAGCCAATGGTAAACGGTCCACAGTATACCATTATCATTATTAGATGTTACCAAATTCCAGCATAAACTCGTTCGAGGAATATAAATGTAAGATCACTTTCGTATTATGATCTTATGATAGAAATAATTAAGAAATTTGATCATTTTTTAATTAGAGGCTGTAGATGAGAGAAACCTGTCATTTTCCAATCAGTAATAACGAAATAACCACAACGAATGAGCTTATAATTCTGATGACATTGTGTCATTGACAACATAAAGCTGTGCGGAATTCCTCAAATAAAGACAAGCAAGTCGGACCAAATATACAAGTGGGAATTAAATACAAAATTTGCTAATTTTTTTAACATCTTTAAAATTAGAAAGGAACAAAAGCTTTTACATGCACCGAGCCAACTACAATAATGCCAATGGATTGAAATGAGAACAAGGCTCTGCAAGCCCAAAATTGCCTCATATTATGGCTTGCTAGGTGATTATTATGGCACAACATGCATGCATCATATCAGCCCTTACGGCAGTAATTGTTTTGCATGCCAAAAGGATAGATGGTGCGAATGCAAGGAATTGCAGCACAATCTAAAGAAAGAATATCTTAGTTGAGTGTTTCCCCATCGTCGCCCGCAGTATTGTGATAATAACGTAATGTAAAACAAAAATGACAAATACAAATTAAGAAATTTCAGTAAGGATAGGGGTAAGACATTAGTTCATGAAATATTTAATTCTAGTTTTATATATGTACCCAACAAATAATGTGTGTGGGTTTCCGGTTATGTTGTTAAGAAATATTAACAACTATTCCTCGTAGACAGAGAAGATAATTTATCCAAGATTGCATATAGGATTGCGTGCTACATATAACAATGGGTATTTCAATGTGCAGTCAAAGACCAATCAATAGAGAATTTGAGCAATAAAAACATCTACACAATAAGACAGCAAGGAATGGCAATTAATGCACGGCGACATTCATGCCAACCAAATCCCATCAGTGTAATGGACATAAATACAATACATCATCAGAGTAAAGGCAGAACCAATGTCGGCAACACCGTTAATGATGAAAATTGTCGGACTGATTACGGTGGCTGTAATGGTGAAGAAATTAAGGGTCTATTTGAAATTGGGAGACATTTTGCATCTATTGACGATGCTAAAGCAATTTATTTCACCTACGCAATAAAATTGGGATTTGAAGTAAGGAAGGGTTTTAAATGCAAAGCTGAAGACGGTAATGTAAAGAAGAGAAATTGAGTCTGTAGCAAAGAAGTGTTTAGGCCATATAAATATTTAGATAATGAAACCAGAAAACGAGCTCCTCGGCCAATAACACGAACCAATTACACGGCAGAGGTTAGAGTGTCTCAGGATTTCGTGCATGGGAGGTGGGTGTTGACATACTTTAATCCATACCACAATCATCCACTCATAAAACTGGCGCAAGTTCACTACATACGATCGTATAGAAAAATGTCTAAGTCAGATATATCAAAGGCGATCGCAATACACAGAGTTAGTGTCCGAACTTTATAAATACACCAATTAATGGTTCAAACCTTGAGGGGTTATCCATACACTGGTATGTTAAGAAAAGACTTGTAAAACAACCTTGACTCAGAAAAGCGAAGAAAATTACTAGATGCAAACGCCGAGTCATGCATTTCATATCTACAAAGAAAGAAAAATTTAAACAACTCATTCTTTTTCTAGTACACACTAGATGTCTCAGATAGAATATCAAACGTATTTTAGTGGGATGAGGGATTTAGGTCCAATTATGTAATTTTTGGCGATGTTATAGCATTTGACGCAACTTACCATATCAACACATACAGAAAGCTGCTGGTAGTGATCGTTGGCATAAACCACTAGCGGCGAACGATAATTTTTGGCTTCACATTATTGTCTGATGAATCTGAACATATATACACATAGGTACTAGAAACCTTCTTATCTGCGATGGATAAAAAGTATCTGGTTTTTGTTATCACTGATAGGGAGAAGGTAATGCAAAAGACAATAAAACTGATATTTTCTACAGCTATCCATAGGTTATACTATTGCCGTTTGAAACAAAATGCTCAAATTAATGTCGGTCAGTGTGAATTCACAGTAGATTCCAAACAATGCATGCTTAAAGCAATCACGAGCAACGACTTTGATAGTGCGCGGACTAATATAGTAAAAAGGCATAACGTGGAGACACACGAGTGGGTGAAAAAGATACATCATGATAGACATTTATGGGCTGAGGCTTACTTAAAAGGAAAATTTTTTAGTGGAATACGAAGCAACCAAAGATGCCAGAGTCTTAATGCAAACCTTAATCGGTATATTAGTATTTGGCTATAGTTGTCCGACTTTGTAAAAAGAATTGACAACTTGCTAAAAAAGGGAAGGATGTAGAAATTGGGGATAACTATCGAAGCGAAGACGATCGATCGATCAATCCTCACAACTTAGTTAAAAAGATACAAGGAACATGCGGAGGAAATTTACATAAAAAATTCTTTTGAAAATGTTCGTGCTTAAATTGCCAAGGAAGGGTTACTCACAATTAGAGAAACAATTTATAACATAAGATCACATTTGTACAAGATGAGTAAGTTCTGTGACCTTAACAAGTTCTGGGAAGTGCAATTCCATATACCAACACAACTTGCATCTTGCTCTTATCTTAAGCTTGAAAGTGTATGAATACCTTGTTCCCATGCCTTTGTAGTTCTCAAGGTCGAAAATGTGCAGAGTATGCCCATGTGCATGATGTAATCAAGATGGACAAATAATGCAAAGATCAGTAGTGAATTTGATGAGGCGCTTAACATTGATGTCTAGCAATATTTAAACGAGCAGGCATGCATTGACTCCATCAATGCTGCATGCCGTAAAACTCTGAGGTTTGTTTCACAGAGTAAAGAAGTGTACAAAGGAGATAATCTGGCCTTCAATAACACAGACATAGAGCCATCACGGTTCTCCATGAATTGCCACACCAGGCATTGTCTCGACAACTCGGATTGGTAGAAAACTGGCAGCAAACTTCACCTTATATCCTGCCCAGTTCATTTTTTGGCCAATCTGTTGTTGTTAATAATTATAATGGTTAATATCCTCCAAGTTTAATTTAATCATCACCCACCAAGCAACGTTTTTCCAATAGAGAAGAGCCTCAAGTCCCCTAAAGACACTTCACCAAATAGGTAACTACGATAAAAATGGTACAAATATTGCGTCTTAAACCGGACCTAGTTGTATATAATATTTGCTTTCAATATTCCATCTGCCGTGTATAAAATGGTTAACTAACCATTGAATATGATTTTATGCGAACAATTTGGCAATAGTTTGCTTAACTTATATGACTATACAAATAGCAATGGTAATGCTATATTGGATTATACCCCATATAAATATCTGTTATTAATAATTCCATCGCAGTGAGTAACGCCAACATCAAATTTGAGATTTAATTAAGGTCACTGTCGCATGTTGCATAATTCTCTTCCCTTTCAGAGCTGTATATTCAACTTCTGAATATAATCGTTAATAAGCATATAATATCCCCGCCTGGTGATTTAAATTATGATCATTTTACTTATACACGTTGCAACCACCTCTGAATGTTTACCATGTTCTTTCATATATTGCAACCGTACCGACAATATATTTGACAAAGTTTACTATACATAGGTTCACATTATTCTCATAAAAAAAAAAAGGAAAAACTAATTTAACAGCCGTGAATGCAAAGGTGGTAGCAACCTCTTATGAATTTAATGAAGCCGGCTTCATCAGTGTTCACGTTTTGCTGTCACACAGCCAATGTTAGTTCCTTCGGCCATGTCCCATGCACTTAGATTGCATGCATTGGTTGCGAGCGCTAAGTAGGTAGCTTCAGAATCATGTTTTCAAAATAAATCATGCTGTAAGTGCATTACCATAACTTGACATTTATCATCACAACCAGCATGATGGACAATTATAGTGCACGGCCTTATAGTCAAGGTCCCTATAAATGTCTTGATTCTCCATGTAGCGTATAATGTACAAATCACGGTCATAAACTTTTAGGTTCCTTGGTAGTTGTTGTTCAATAATAACTATAAATCTCTCAAACTTAGACTCCCCGCCATAAACAACCATCAATTTGTCTTTCAGCAAAGCAACAAGTGCACGAAGTTGCACGTCCACGCAAACAATTCACTCAAATACTAAGAGAAAACTGTCTATTCCTGGGTTATGAAAATTACATTACGATGATATCTTTTGTGTCATTGTTGAAATTTTTTTTTTAATATCATGGACTTATGTTATGGATTATATTAAGTTAAATTGGTAATTATGATGAATGATTTGTTGATGGTAGTAGTAGATAATGATATATTTTAATGATGTAATAGTAATTGATGAAATCGTAAATTGTACATGCTCTGAATATATTATATAGTTATTAATGAGGAAATTATTGTACATGGTTTGAAATAGAAAATGATTTGAACAATCGAACCGAAAACTAAACCATTAAGATGAACCGAAAAACTAATTTCTTAAATAAAACCATTAAAAAAACCAAAACCGATAATTGAAATCGAACCGAAACCGAACCGAACCGATGCCCACCCCTAGTTAGCGCGATTTGTTTTATTAAACCATCACAAACATGCTTATTTTACTTAACATAACAAAGACATCAATAACTCATACTGAATGAACCAACTACAATGCATGTTCTCTCTTTTTCGCCGCGCCTTCACAGAGAGTGTTTCCGCATCAACTGAAATTATTTGAATTTCCACAAATCACCTTAGGACATTAAATAATTTAACTTAATTTAAGTTTGACAGTTCATACACATTATAAAATACTACCCACCTTTCCGTGAATTAAGCTCCTAGGGCAAAAAGATAGCATTTCGTTTTGATAAATCCAGTTTGTCCTTATCTGAACTATGGCCTCTCTGCATATTCTCTGCATATTGCAAGAACCAACGCAATCAATATCACCGATGGTACCAGTGGGAAAACCCAAAACAAAAAAATTGACATTACGCAACTTACAACACAAAACTATAGTCAATATTGAATTTTAATTACCGTTTATCTAGATCGTCACTCATTATATATGCAATCAACTTATTATATATGCAATCAACTTGAGGTCACCATCGTATCTTATTGTACAAATTTTATTGAACTCGCAAGTGCATGAATCTATTATAGAATAGATTAATGGTGACGAGTGTCGATCACATGAAGAGGTGAATTTTAATTATGTGTAGAATTAACTTTTTAAGTGGGTGGTTGGATTTGAGGTGAAAGTAACTTAGATTATCCTAAAATTAAAATTAAAATGACAGGAATAAATTAAAGCGAAATCTATTGAAATGAAGCACTTGGGTATCTGGATATGCATCAACATGCACCATGAGCTAAATATTCCTTATTAGTGCCAATTAAATCATGAGAGGGGTTTCCACTCCTCATGAACCACACTCTAATCAATATGGTGCTAAGAGCTTATCGTGCCGGATAGTAATAATCTTGCACTATGGAACCGGTTAAACCAGTACGGTATCTAGACAATATTATTACTATCTGTTGATGAAAAGTCAAAACATCCACAAAAATCAGAGGGGAAGAGAAAGTAAATTTACCAAATAAAGCCCATGGAACATGTTGAGACTTCGCATTCAACCCAAGTTTAAAAGAAAATTAGCTACTCATAATTGAACTAGGGGTAAAATGAAAATTTATTAAAATACGTAGAAAATACAAGATTGAGAAGAAATTACAAAAAATGGAGCTCAAAAATGAATTCAGGGGTGCCAAATTAAGGGAGAGCCCCCTTTTTATAGATATATTAAGTAAATCATAGCCATCGGATTAAAAATAATTTGGACGCTCAGGATTGCGCCACGTGTCAACAGTACGAGGTTTAACCACGTGATTTGAGTAGTGACGCGGTATGAACAGTGAGGCAACTTGAATAGTGACACGGTTTGGTTATAAATAATTCTGTATATATGCATATACCGTACGCACGATTTTCGGTCTATTAACATGCTGCTACGTCACCGATCAACAATACATAAGAATTTTAGTCCAATAAGATCGTGACACCTCATCAGTCAATGTCACGTCATCATTCAATACCACGTCATATTTCCTTATATGTGAACGAAAGATCGTGAACGAAGAATAATGGATAAGAAAATATATGTGAACAGTGTAATTTTTTCTTTTATATTCCTCCTAAAGTTTTCGACTTATACATTCAAGTTATAATTATATGAAATGACAAATTTCCTCTTTGACAAATCATTTTTTCGCTCGACAACACACCTCTTTAGTAATGCTTGCCCTTTGATCCCTTGTTTTAATGTCTCGAACGGCCTCTCCACTGATGAATAATGAAAATTTTTTTAACAAATCACACATTATTATACTTCCGTTTACAGTTTTCTCATATTATCACACAAACAACATGCCAACTAAAATCAGAGGATTTTATAACTAATTGTTCTTTATTTTCCTGACTCCTTCTACCGGTTCAACGATGTCACAGGTCACATACTCCCAGGTCCTTTATATCATTAAATTGACAAATGCACTGCACACAAAATTTAGGATTATTTCTGGAATACATTTTCCTATTGTCAATACTATGTTGCATATCCATTATCAACATAAGGTCATAAGCTATATTAACGTAATATTTTATTCCATTAAACTAGCTTCCACACCCTCTCAATACTATGTTCCTAATCCTGTACGTTTCGTGTGCTTTCATAACATGTAATCCTTATGGTTAAATCTATTTGATAATAATAACTGGGGTCAAGCGTATTATACCAGTTGGCACTACGTTTGAGGTAGTCCAACGTAGCTGGACCTAATAAAAATATCCACCGACAAGGCCAAGTTTAGTAAAGGCGAGTATAAAGTGCCTGCTGCTGCTTCTCTGCTCAGGCACTTGATAAGCGAGCGGTATTTTTCGGTTGAAAACAGAGGACAGGCGGCAGCTGACAAAAAAATAGATGAAACCCAGTGGATCGAGACGGAGACGACTGTCTGTACAAACAATGGTCGTCGTTTTCGTAATATGTAGTGCTGGTGTAGGCTTGCTGATGACCATGACGATGCTCATCCTCAGACCCCTTGATACTCCTCCTAATGCAAGCGCTGATGTTTTACTTCCAGTTGAAAACGACGTCGATTCTTCTCAATTACTCGAAGAGACAGATACGGAGACGGAGTCGGAGTCGGAGTCAGAGTTAGAGACAAAGACTAGCACGGTATCGAATCCGAAACGGTGCGCTACGGTGGAAGAAATGGGCGAGGATTTCAAGGGCAGTGTTCGGGAAGAAAGCCTTAAAGTTAGGAAACTGATCCAGCGTCACTTTGATTTAAATGGTACTATTGCTACGCTTCTAGCTACTATCAATTTAAAATGTTTGCACCATAGAAATTTAGTTGAGTTTTACTTGCTCAAAAGTCAATTTAAACGTATTGTTGAGCTCTTTCATAATTTCTGAGGGGTTCATTTCTTGATGGGAATTGAACTTGCTTTGTTACTGATGAAGTATTATGATGAAAACTTTTTAATTTCTGTAGACATACATGCTATTATTTTGGTGAACAACAACCTCGAAACTGGAAGCTTACCTGTTGGAATCCTATTACAGGGGCTTCGAGAGTTCGCAATCTTCCTCCAGAGCAGTTCTGCAAACATGGGTTTGTGTTGGGGAAGGCTTCGGAAGCAGGTTTTGGGAATGAAATGTACAAGATCTTAACTGGTGCAGCGCTGAGTGTAATGTTGAATCGATCCCTGATCATTGGGCAAACCAGGCATATTGGTCCTTTCTCAAGCCTTTCTATTATCTATTAAATCATTGCAATTTCAATATTTACTTCTACCAATAGCATAAGTTACAGTTGCAGCTTATCTGCATGTTAGTAATTCTATAGCATTGCATGTTGGTGGTGAAATGAGAGGCACCAGAATACTTCTCAACTGCCTCTTTATATCACTTTACTATGATTGAATGTTTTGGCTGTAGGCTAAAAAATTCTGTCCAGGATTTTTTATGATATTAAATATAGTACATCAATTTCTCGTCCTGATGTGTGGTTGCAGAGTAGGGAACTTTAGACATATTATAATGCTTTTTCTTATCTCGTGATTATTTCTTTTCTTTTATCTACTTCAGGGGAAAATATCCTTTTGGGGAGTATATTTCATATTCCAATGTTTGCTTTACCTTGGAAGAAGTCAAGCATCTTTGGAGACGCAATGGTTGTTTAAAGAAGTATGGAAGGCATCTTGTTATGAGGATTGATGATTTTGAGAAGCCACCGCAAACAAATGTCCTCTGTAGCAACTGGAGGAAATGGGAGCAACCTATCATATGGTAATGTTGGAACAGTTTTGATGCAAGTGTGTTCGTCTCTCGTATCATTGATTCACGTTTAATTGTGGGATGCAGGTTTCAAGGTACAACAGATGCTGTGGCAGCTCAATTTTTCTTGAAGAATGTACACCCTGAAATGAGGAATGCAGCTAATGATTTATTCGGACATCCTGAGAGTCTCCATGCTCGGCCTAACATATTTGGTGAGCTCATGAGAGTGGTCATTTCTCCTTCAGAAGATGTTGAAGAAGCTGTCAAATGGGTTCTTGGTAATGGGGTGGATCCTGATATTTCATTGCATATGCGGATGCTCACAAATAGGTATTGCTTATTCTGATTTCTTGTTACAAAGGAAACAAAATAATGCTTAATAAGTCAATGATTGAGGTTTGTTATTTAAGGAATTTAATATTATTTTGTTTCTTGTCGTAATCTATCACTTGCACTACAGTGATGTATATCATCCAGGGTAAAAGTTAAAAGAATTAAATACCTAATAGATGTGCCTTTTCTAAAAGAATTGTGGCAAAAGTGTGCTTGTTATGCGCAGGTGGGACTAATTTAAGAGTGCACTTGAAAATCCTAATTTGTTATATCTGTTCTCCTGTGGGATTTAACTGATTAGATCTTTTTTTTTTTTCAGAATATATGTATATATATACACTGCTTCCACTATGTTATCGGAGAAAAGCTGGATTTTCAAATTTCTTTTATGGATCTTCTGAAGAAAGTTATCTCTTATGTTTTATATGGAACACTTCATACATTGAGATAGGTCATACTAAGATGGCTATGACTTGCCTGTAATGATGAAACTTTATCTGATTAATGATTCAAATTCTTGTTTATCATGTTTCAGGTCTGTCCGAGCCGTCCAGGCAGCAGTGAAGTGCATTAGAAAAGTGGTGAACAGCTTGAACCTGAAATCTAGACCTAAGATAGTTATAGTGTCTGATACCCCATCTTTTGCAAAAACCATTACACCAAATATAAGTGAATTTGCCGAGGTAATAAACTGAGTATACCATATCATGTTGTTTGTAAATGGACAAGTTATCACCTTCACAGCTCCAAACATTTTCTACACTTGATTCTAATTCAGTTTTATCATTTATGATTCCAGGTTCTTTACTTTGATTATAAAGCTTTCAGAGGAAACATCTCTCATGATGTTAACAGATTGCCTAGTTTAGAATTCAGGGCAAAGGATTGGGGCCCTGCACCCAGATGGGTTGCATTTGTAGACTTCTTTCTTGCATCACGTGCAAAACATGCTGTTGTTTCTGGGGCTTTCAGGCGTGTTGGGACTACTTATGCTCAGCTGATTGCTGCACTTGCTGCAGCCAACAGTCTTGGTACTTATATGCTCTTCATCCCTTGATTTCCCCTCTCTTATTGTTTGATCTATAATTACGAACAATTCCTTTTCCGAAGTGATACTGAAGGTATCTAAATACTTGTTTTCTTTCAGGAGATAATTCTACGGACTTAAGTTTCTCATTCTTAAGCAGCTTTCAAAGTAATTTGTTAACAGACGGATTGAGGCTTCAGGTTGGCTGGGGGCATGTCTGGAACCGATTTGCAGGGCCATTGAGTTGCCGTCACCAGTCTCATCAATGTGCATTAACACCGCTTCTGCCTCCAGCTTGGTGGGATGGTCTTTGGCAATCCCCAATACCCCGAGATATCAATAGGCTGGCAGCATTCGGCGTTCATCTATCAGGTTTTGGCACAGTAGATGAGACCCGGCTTCAGTCTTTCTGTAGTTCTAAGAAAAATAGTGTCAAGACGTCCTTGATCATATAAGCTGTCGTTCACTTTTCTTAGTGCATTTTTGTCTGAGAATTATGGCCATAATTATGAGAACTGTCGAGAAGCATCCAAAACAAAGTGTGCTTTTGGGTTTGATACCCTATTAATCCAATATTCATTGCGTCAATTTGGTGGGTTAGGAAAAAAGAAAAAGAAAAAAAGGTCCATTTATATTGACCTGGATATGGTAAATGGTAACAACTATTTGTTGCCTGAATTCTCATTGTGATTCAATGAAATCATCTCTATTTAAAGTAAGAGCGCACTTTAGGCAAGTAAATGGTTTCGTATGAGTTGTATACGTTAACTTAATTGGATAAGCATCAGATATTAATTACCAAATCCACAAATAAAAACTGATTAAGCTCTCAACAAATAGAATGTCGACAGGTCATCAAGCACATGTCGGTACCCACCAATCATAATTCATCAATTCATAATAAGTAATATAAATAAAATCCTCCCAAAAAAATCACCATACCCCATACAGTAGTAAGCAAAGAAAAGCAGATTACATAGTCAATAAAACACTACTATAATGGGTTATATAATTTTACATATTTTTTTTAAGAGAGATATAATTATATACTTACTTTAAAAAGACGTTGTATATGAACGAATGACGCAATAGTATGACGTTAATAAACGAGAAGTGAGAATGAGAGATATGAGAAGAATCTGTGGGAAAACGTGTAAGGGGTTCCGTACTGGAATGACAATTATTTTCGTTTGATTGGAAGCGTGTGCCTTTCACATTCGCCAACAAAGAACACAGAAGAAGAAGAGGAAAAATAAATTACACCTCTTGCAACCGTTTTAAAAACCTCCCATAAATCTACGTACGTACAAAACCAGAATCAATTTTCTTATCTTTTTTGTTTCTTTAATGACCTTGAGCTTAATAACCATAGAGCTAAAAGTTTCAGCATCATGGATTTCAGTGCATCTTAGCAAGAAAGCAATATTGGCTTTTGCTTTTGGGAGAAAAGGTGTTTGATTTCTTTGTTAGAGGAAGAAAATGAGTCCAAATTGCCCCTGTTTTGGCTGGAGGAAGCAGAAAACCAAAGCCAAGATCAATGAAGATAAAGATTCTCCAGGTCAGTTTTCGTTAATTTCTTTTCTTACTCTCGTTTTATTTTATTTTTTGTTCATGTTTCTGTTTCTTGAGCACATTGTGATACGAAATGGCCTCAACTGTTTCTTCTAATTATAATTTCTTTTCTGGGTTTGAGGAGTTTTGATTGGTGAATATTGAACCAATTAAAGATGACATCATGTGCGAATAAAAAAATCAAAATTTGCCCTTGAACAGATGATGCTCATTACGTAACAAATCCAAGTGCAAAAGAGAAAATTATGTATTTTGAGATTCAATCCGCTTCAACCATTAACGTAAAGATTGGTTAACAGGTTTATAAAAGAACTGTCCAGTTGATATAATTATGTATTCTGAGATTCAATTTCCTTCAACGATTAACATAAAGATTAGTTAACAGGGTTATAAAAGAATTGTCCAGTTGATTAATCCTTGAAAAGCCTCGCCATCTTTGATAGCTGACCTTAGCAATAGTTTATAAAGTCTTGATTTTTCTTTCTTCCTTTCTTTATTATTATTATTTTACTAATCTGATGCACTGTACTGAATTTGAGTCTGGAAACCTCTGAACTTTATCTGCTGTTACAAATTGGAATCTCATGGTTCATGCCTGAAAATTTAATTAAGGCTGTGTTTTGTTTAATGAATCAGGTCCTTCAAGAATCGATCCAGTTGAGAGACAGGAAACACCAGCTCGAAGAAACACCCTCGATGACACCCTCAGTGCTCATGAAAATAAAAATAAGGAAAATACATTCACCTATAGACAGCTTGTAGCTGCGACGGATAATTTCAAGGACACAAACTTTCTTGGTCAGGGGGGATTTGGAGCCGTTTATAAAGGGTTACTAGAAGAAACTGGTCAGGTAAGTTTTCACGTGGTTACAAATTTCTTTACCTCATTATTTTAGCGATAGGATGTTTAGACCTCTAATCTATGTTTGCTGATCACAACTGTTTTGGTTCTTGCAGGTTGTAGCTGTTAAACAACTTGACGATACAGGCTTCCAAGGTGAGAAGGAATTTCTTGTAGAGGTTCTTATGCTTTCTCTAATGCGTCACCCGAATCTTGTCCATTTAATTGGTTACTGTGCTGAGGGAAACCAGCGTCTTCTTGTCTATGAATACATGCCCCTGGGATCATTGGAAGATCACCTTCTAGGTAATATTTTCAATGTGCCTAGTTCTTATTTTATCTATGATACCTAGATGTTCAAAATCAAACCATATCTGCTATTGGAAGAAGTGAAATATTTAGACAAAGGAGTTGTGATGTGGATCCAGCTATGGTGCAACTGCGGTACCATACCACAGTTGCTTTCAGCCATTGGATCCAGTTATGGTGACAACTGTGGCTGGATCCAATGGCTAGGTGCAACTGTAGTATACCATAGTTTTGTCCTGATGATACTGATAATGACATGACTGGTTTTGATTTTTGATAAAGTCAAACTGTAACTTCTGATTGTCTAAGACAACTAAGTTGACATAATATATATCACATTAACATTGAATGTGCCATCCTGATAATTACATTAACATTGAATGTGTCAACCTGATAAAGTCAAACTGTAACTTCTGATTGTCTAAGACAACAAAGTTTACATAGTATATATCACATGAACATTGAATGTGCCATTTAATATCTTTAACTACAAAGTTTTAATTGATCTTTGTGCAGGTCTTACACCTGAAATTAAGCCTCTGGATTGGAATACGAGGATGAAGATAGCAGCTGGTGCAGCAAGGGGATTGGAATATCTGCATAATAAAGCAGATCCTCCTGTTATATATAGGGACTTAAAAGCAGCAAACATATTACTGGGTGAAGGGTTCCATCCAAAACTCTCTGATTTTGGACTCGCAAAATTCGGTCCAACTGGTGACAAATCGCATGTTTCAACGAGAGTTATGGGCACCCATGGTTATTGTGCCCCTGAATATGCCACAACTGGAAAGTTGACAGCAAAATCTGACATCTTCAGTTTTGGTGTAGTCTTACTGGAGCTAATTACAGGACGTCCAGCAATGGATGATAGTCAGGGTCACGAAAGAATGCTTGTTGATTGGGTAACACTCTTCTTTTGTATGCACTAGATCTTCATGTTGAAGGTTCCTAATTCTGTCAATCAAACTTCTATAACAAACGATCAATAGCAGTGTCAGTTCTGCAGTTTTACTGTGGGAATGGTTTTAGCTTCTACGCATAACTGAATGAAAACTGCTCTGTTTACTGAAATTGCTAAAGTCTATTTTTCAATTAATAAATATTCTGATTGTAGCCAAATTGATTCATTTTTAGGTACGTCCCAGGATCAAAGACAGAAAGAATATTTCACAGTTCGCAGATCCACTGTTGAATGGTCAGTTCCCAGAATCAATGTTTAGGAGGGCTTTAAATGTGTCATGCATGTGCGTCCAGGAAAATCCTAGTGTCCGTCCTTCCATCAGTGATGTGGTTCTTGCTCTTGAATACTTGGTGGCTCATCCGTATGACCCAAATGAAGTCCATAAGGTTCATAAAAAGAGGACTGAAGGGCGTAGCTCTCCAAATGAAAAACTGAGGATACTAGACAAGGCTGTAGATAGGGAACGAGCTGTTGCAGAGGCCAAAATGTGGGGGGAAACTTTGAGGGATCAAAGGATGCAGAGTGAACAGAAAAATAATGATAAGCAAAAGACTGATAATGATGAGCAAAAGACGTAAGTGTACGATAACACATGCTCTTTAACTCTTCCATTGTGCTGAATTTTGTGGAGTAAAAGAAAATTTCCATTGAAGAAAATTCAGAAAACTTAATTCTCTTAGTAAAATATAAGTGCCTGAGAATTCTTGCAATCCATTTCTTTACTTCGAACAGAATAAGGTTTTAAGACTACCTGTTTGAATAACTATTTTTGCAGATTGGACTAGTATTGAAGACATTTCTCTGACACTCATACTGAAACATTGTGAGAGTTAATGAGTTTAGCACGGTGAAGAAAGTCATGATGTCATTGCTGAAGCGGTTAAGTGTGAAGCTGGTGCTGCAACAAGAAGATGGAGCATATTTTCTTCACCAGATAAAATGGAAGCACTGACTTGGTTTTTGGTTAAGTACTTTAGTTGTTGTTGGCCTCCCTTCTCTTGTACATTACCCCAGTATTACTTTTGAGAACTTTAGGGAAAAAGTGTAAAAAATTTGCCAAGGCTTTTTCTGTTGACAGTATGTAGCTGTGTTCTTCGGATGCAGACATTTATTTTCTTAGAATGAATCTGTGAATGATACAGGAAAACAGAGAGAGGAAATTAAGTTCAAATTTTCTTGGTCTCGTTGATTTTTTCATTGGCTTAGATATTACAGCTATAATTTGTACTGTAAATGCTCTAATCTAATTGAGTATGGCAAATACCAGTAACAAGGAATTGTTAATGCCTTATGATCCCCTCAGGTTCACATTCAGCTGTAACTTGTTGCATTACAGTCTTTGAAGCTTGTCAATTTAGAAAAAGTATATAATTCATATTAGGATCAATCACAAGGTGCATGCTAGCTGAGAAAATTCTCCAGTAGAATAATGATGCCACCTCGTTGTTAAGAAGCTATGATTTGATTGTTTTAAGATTTGGAACTGGCTTGATTGTTGCCGTATACGAACCTGGGCTTGGATATGTAAAAGTTGCCACAAGTTTTGTGCTTTCCTAATCAATGAAATTAGCAATTTAGTTGCCACGGAAATGGTAGCAAGGTCATATTCATTCACCTTTGTCACATCATAAAGTCCGAGCACATTTTCTCGCATGGCAGCCTCATAAGAGTCTTGAGTACAAATTAAGTTAATATTTGATTGGAAGAAGAGCATCAATCCGTTGTAGTCCAACGGTTAGGATACCTGGCTTTCACCCAGGAGATCCGGGTTCGATTCCCGGCAACGGAAATCCTCTTTTTTAATTTTTACACCTTAATTTTTTAAGAAGTCGTTACTAAAAAAAGGTCCCACCGGGAGTCGAACCCAGGTCGCTGGATTCAAAGTCCAGAGTGCTAACCACTACACCATGGAACCTTCGTTGTTTGCTTGTTTTATGACATATTGCATTTATTGTATTATGTCACGATTTTTCTCTATCGCAACAAAAGCAACAAATTTGACGATAATAAGCATCAAATTTCATCGGGAACCGATGTTTAGAAGCTGTAAAACAAATACATCGTTGGCGACGCACTTCGATAATTCGATCTCATATTTATAACACTTCTTTAATTGATGGCTGATTTATTATCATAATTGAGAAATCGTTCATGTACACCTGGAGACACTGCACATGAATATATTTTCTGTAAGCGGTAAAAGCTATAGTATATAGTAATTAACGTAAAATCATCGGATCCCATAATCTACAAGAAATTATGTATTCACTATTTCTTTAATATTTGTTGCATGCTATTATATAACCCTATTATATAACCATCATAGAAGTTGAAATACCAACAACAAGATTAACTACATGGTTACTGGGGACAATTATATATGTAACTAAATATGTGATTTCATACAAATATTAATACTCAAAATTCAAGGAGGAAAAAAATCCTAGTAGGGTCAATTGCATATAGAATATGATTAATTGTTCACGTAAATCCTTTTTACACTAAAGTTTGAGGCATGTATGAGCAAAATAACGGGAAAAAACACTTGAAACATAGAAATTGTAAGAGGACGATTCATCATATTATTCTTGGACCTCTTGAAGTGTTACATATCGTTTCTATGATCGACAGCAATGTAATTACATTAAGGTCAATTGATGTAAACCAGTTATTAGTTATTCGAGCCTGGTTAGTCTTTATATTGTAAAATTTAAATAGGTGCATTGCATATATAATATAAGAAGGTTCATATTATGGACAATGTCACGCACATTATAATATATAATAAGACTAGAGGTGGCCAATGGGTCGGATGGTATGTGGCACGGCATGTATCCATACAGCACGGCACGGCATGATCACTTTTCAATAGAGCACGTGGCACAGCACGGTATGCACGTAGGCTGGGCTGAGTTTAAAATTTTAAGCATGAGGATCTTAAAAGCACAGCACGATTAGAGATTGGTCAAAATACGGCACGTGAAAAAGCTTGCAAAAAGTACGTTTTACTTTTTAACGAAAGTAAACTTAAAATTATATAATTTTACAAATAACTTGAAATTAAATTTTTTAATATATTTTATTAACGCAAGCTTTTTAAATTCATTTAATTCATAATTTCAAAAAAATACTATAATTGATTTATGTTTATAATTTATTAAATAAATAGTTGATATCATGATTTTAATAAATAAAATTATAAATATCATGATTTTAAATAATATATATTAATTTTATTATTAACTATGATCTATAACTTTATGTAAGTCCAAGTTAATAATTAAGTTAATCCATAAGAAAAATTTATTATTGTTGTTGTTGTTATGTATTAAAAAAGAATTATAATACTACATGGTCAAATTTACTAATTAATATTACATTATTTTACTATTATTAGTTTATTATTATTGAATATGTATTTGAGTTTTGAATTTTTGATTATATTAAATTTGAATAAAGGTACATGCATCCAAAAAAAACAAATAGGCTTGAAAAAATACGTCTACAACTTGCCATCTGCTATTAAAAAGAATAAAAAAATGAAAAACTTAGCGGGCTTTTTTCTTAGGCACTGTACGATACAAGTGGACATGGCACGTGTACAGGGTTGGGCTTAAAAAAAAATTAAACATGGCACGACACAGCATGAATCACATAGTGGACATGGCAGGAGCACGAGCATGTCTCTGAACCTTCTTTTGATGGGTCAAGCTGGCACGGCACGGCCCGTTGGCCATCTCAAAATAAGACATATGTTATTATTTTATTGACAGAGTCATAAGGTTATAATACAGTTCTATCAATGAAAATTTGACATGTATCATGTCACGCAGTATGACATATACGATAGGGTGCATATCTGCGGGACTGGGCCTAAATAAAAAAAAAAAAAAGACATAGTACAACACAACACGTATCAAATAATGGACACGGCACGAGTTCGCCTGAGCCTTCCTTTGATGAGCCAGACCAGCACAGCCCCGTCTGTTGGTCATTTCAAAATAAGACATATGTTATTATTTTATTGACAGAAGTTGTAAGGTTATAATACAATTTTATCAATGAAAATTTGGCACGTATCACGTCCTGCAGTATGACATGTATGATAGGAGGGTGCATCTGATCAAAATTATATGATATAATATATTATAATGTCAAATAATTTGGTACCAGCTACTGTAATTATGACATAAACAAGTTGGGATTAGGTTAAGCTAGGGCGTTACGCCGATGGAGTTTGGCGTTTGAAAAAGGTGCAATGCGGAGGCCCCACGTCTCCTTTGTTTCTTTTTTTTTTTTTTTTTGGGGGGGGGAAATTTCAATGGATGAAAACCTTAGTAAGATTTTGAGTGCGTGCTTTACGTATCATGGCTGTCAGTCCAATGCGTAGACTGTAGAGCATGTAGTCATCATGCATGTCGCTCAATTATTATTTCATGGAGTTTTTATACCATTGGGGGAGATAAAGCACACTTTACATCTTTTTCTCCTTCCCCTTTTTTTTTCCCCCTTCGTAACTTGAAACTCGCTCGTTTTGATTCTATGTATGGACTGATTAAATGTACCTTACCGAAAATGCCAAATGTATATCTCACACCTTACGTGTATCGTCAAATGATCAGCTTTCAAACTTTAGATAACAATATTTTAAAATATTATTATCGGATATTCGGATACGTATGACTTGTAAAAGGGAAATTCATTAGAATAAAAATGAGATGGAGAAAAAACATTTTTGGGCCGTGGTACCACGTCAGTATGCTAATATGGTTTATCCAACTAATAAGAATGCCGGGAATCACCTCTAAAAAAAATTTTGTTTAGAATAAAACTTATATTCCATAAATTTTCAATAAGTTGGAGGTTAGTTCTGCCTCTGTCGAGGTAGAACTCACAGATTTAATATTAAAAAGTTAGTTAGTTCTATTTTGAAACCCACAGACTATTTACATAATAAGTTTTGACTACATAATAAGTTTTGACGTGGTGGAATCGTCCAAACAAATCTTTTTGAATTGAGGATAGATATAAATAGTTTTTTCTTTCTTTTATTTTTATATCTATTATATCCCTGATCCCCTACCATATGGAGCAAGCATTTGTATCCATTTTGCCTGAATCTGTTTCCAAACAATAAAAACTGATAGTATGCAATACATATAATATTTAAATAATAATTTTAATGTAAATAATAAAAAAATTTATAGTTTCTTTTTCTTTTTTCAACCATAAAAAGTATGAGATAAAAATCAATTTTACTTTTAAATTATAATGATAAATATTTTCTAAATACTTTAATGCAACTGCCTAATCATTACATGAGACTATTGTTCAGATCATGATATTTACAATCAGATAATTACTGTGATTAATTTACAAATCTTATATAGTACAACCTAGATTTTTACATCATCTCTAATATTCGAGAGTTGTCTACTCCACTCATATTTCGAAAAGGAAAAGACTATATTCACTCAAATTGAGAAAGAAAATTAAACCCCCACAATTCGTTGTGAGCGCGCAAACTCATGACCTCACAATAAGCTTAGTGCCGTATTATTTCTCCATTTAAATCAAGATGATTGTGACCTTTGTGGGTATTAGGAGAATTAAATGACTCCATCTCTATTACTATTGGTGAATTATTTTCTTTTGGTCTTAAAATATAGTAAAGATTATTAATTATTATATTGTTCACCCTAGATCATATATAAAGTAAAATCATAAATATAGCGCGAATAAGATGTAAATACAATGTTGTTCAATATATTTATATTCTTTGATACTTCATTTCATAACATATATTTAATTAGAAAAACGATTAGACCTAAAAAATTTATCCCCAAAAATAGTCCATTTGACTTAATTCTTGCAAATGAAAGTTAGAGATCATGAGTTCAATTTAGGATTTGGGAGGAATGGGTTGCAATGTAATTAACAGAAAAAAAAAAATAGCTCATACATCAGCACATTAAAAATAAATGCTCTTTTAAAGTCATATAAAATTACGAATTAATTGACATAAAGTGAGAAAAAGGAGTTCGAATGTGAGAGTTTGTTCTAATTTAAACTATTAGGTAAATGTCCAATAATAATATATTAAAAAAAATATTTAACAAAATCTATTTATTCTTTTCTAAAAATAGACTTGACGATTGACATTCGGATGGATCTCTACATCATATGCAAACAAAAGAGGGGGAAATTTTTTTTTTAAATTGATTAAGGCAGCAAAATGGAGCATAGAGGGACAGCATCGTAATTAAAAGTGAAATAGAAGGGGAAATGAAGAACAGGACAAGTGACAAGCAAACCCATGAGGAAAACTGAGTGAGGAGAATTAGGGAAGAGAGCAGCCCCGAAGAGAGACAGAGAAGAGCGAGCCGTCGCATTCTTTTTTTCTTTTTTCTTTTTTTTGTTGGTTCATCTCTCTCCATCTTGTTAATTAAAAGTTTATAAAAAAGGCAAAGCAGTCCACCCACCACAACCGGTCTTCTCAGTGACCGACCAATCACATCCGGCCACGTCGCCTCAACACCTCTGTAAAGCTCCCCAAAACAGACAACGCACAGTCACCACAACAGAGAGAGGGAGAGAGAGTGACAAGACAACAAACGAAAAAACGCAATCAGAAGTCAGAATCTCTCTGTTAATTAACCAAACTCCCTCCCCCACCCTTAACTCTCTTTCTAATCTCCTTCTTATGTCTAGTCGTCATTTTCATTCGACTCGCCGAGTCCTGACTCGCCCCTGACTCAGTCCCCATCTTCAGTTCATAAGATCAATATTTTATATTTTAATTATTGTACTATTTTTTTCCCAAAAAAAGCGGAGCTAAGGATGTATGTAGTGCCGCCACCTCAGCGATCGGATCCGAGATCTGCGGGCCGGTCCGGTGATTTATGGGTTTATCAGACTTGGAAAGGAAGCAATGTAAGTGTTTTCTTTCCCTTTTTTCTAATTTTTTTTTTGTTTTACGTAATTAATTTTTCTAATTTTGGTTGAGTAGGTTATTTTTCCTTTTTTTGTTTATTGGATTTTGTTTTTGTTTTTGGGCATTATGAGTTGTAATTATCTAATTTTATTGGTCTAGGTTTTGTTGTTATTTTTAGACTTTTACGTATGTGTAAGTGACTTTTGCTTGGAATTAAAGATAATGAAGAAGAATTTGAGCTGAACTCTGTCTCTGTGAGCTTAAAAATGGAAACTTTGATGTGCCCCTCCATTACTTGAGTGTAACGGTTGTTGAAATATTATAGGAGCTTCAGTAGAGCTGCATATTATTGTGTTTGTGTACATGATTATAAATAAATTGATCTAAAAATTGAAAATTTGAGAAATATGTGTATGACAGCTAAGATTGAGGGATTATTAGAATCCCAAAAACACTAGTTGGTCTAAATTTGAGATTTTTTCTTTTTTCTTTTTTTCCCCCCTTATTCTAATTAAATTCATGTTGTGGTTTGGTGTGATTCTCTAATTTTCTTTGCATCTGAACATTGAATTTAATCTCTTAGGCAAGCAATTCTCCTTGAATCCTCTTTATGATTCTTGAAAGTGCAGTATGTGAGAGTTCAATGGTAGAGTTCTCTTAGACAATCCTCCACTAATTATATATTTGAAGTTGTTGAATTAAAGATGCTTAACTGTGGTTGTTTCAATTGATTGAATACCAAAGGCTAATAAATTAGGTGATTAATAGATGGAGCAACTCCATTCAAAGAACCAAAGTGCAGTGTTAAGCCTTCAGCGTGCCTAGGCTTTAATTTGGCATAGTTATTCCCATCTTTTGTTTATGGGGGATTTGAGTGTTTGTGCATGTTCCTTCAAATGCGTTAATCAGTTCTATTTGTTGCCGCAGATATTTTTTCTTCAAGGGAGGTTTATATTTGGACCAGATGTAAGATCACTGGGGTTAACTGTATTTCTCATTGTTGCCCCCATCGCAGTTTTCTGCGTCTTTGTTGCTCGAAAATTGATGGATGATTATCCTCATCATTTGGGAATATCAATAATGGTTGTAGCAGTGACTTTCACTGTTTATGTAAGTTTCTCTTTTCATTTTTTTCTGCTTGATTGGGATGCAAGTATTCTGTTGGTTCGGATTCTTATTTCTGTGTCTCGAGTACAAGGGTTTATTACTTCAAAGTTTTGTATAGCTTTTGTTGTTCTACACTGCTGGAAAGATTTTAGTTTATGGACTTCTGGTTCACTTTTGTACTACTTATTCCCTCCTAGTACTCTATAAAAGTTTCTGTGTTTCGTTTCAAAAGAGAAAACAAAAAATTGTAAGTTTCTCTTTCTGTCAAGCTCGTCATGAAGGTATTTATATCTTGCATGTTTCCATCGTCTTTTAAGAGTTTTTGTGGCAAAAGAGAAGGATTTGGCTCTTTGTTATTCGTGAAATAGTTTCCAATTTTGACCTAAACATACACCACACAAGTTGGGCAGTGACCTAGGTTGAGTGTGCTTGCAGATTTTGATGGTCTTTCAAATTAGCTGTTGTCTTTAATCATAGTGGAGAGGAAGGAGCATGTTTTGTTACTGACGAGTATGGACAGTAATAGACATATAGGAAGAAGTGGGCACAATTGTCTGAATGGTTGGAATATATTATGCAATGTTAGGACTTTTTTGTTGTCTGCTGGTACATTGCATTTGTTACTGAAGTGAGAAGTTTCAAATAAGAATAAACCTGCTGTGGCTGTTGTTTTAAGATGATAGTAAGCTGGTTTTCAATGTCTTGTCACCTTTCTAGGACTGTACTTAGTGATCAACATTTGCAATCCCACCATATATAGGTCAATCTATCCCATCATAAGCATTGACTTCATGATGCGTGCATGCTTGTTGAGATGTGGATACTGGTTACATGTCTATGCATTGGTTGTGATATTCTTCTCCATAGGATTTACCCTATCTGCCCGGACCAACAACTAAGAGTCCTACATTGTTACAGATCAGAAGATCTGTAACGCTTTCTACCGCATGGCTTTAATTTATGAGGTGAATTCAGTAAAAATTTCTGTATGTTGAGCCCGAAATTCATTAACATTTTTTATTTCTCAGGATTTGCTTCTGCTCCTGCTAACCTCAGGAAGAGATCCTGGTATAATTCCACGTAATGCACACCCTCCTGAGCCAGAAGGCTTTGACGGGAATGCAGATGTTGGTCCTGGCCAAACTCCACAGTTACGGTTGCCTCGCATAAAGGAAGTAGAGGTCAATGGAATCACAGTGAAGATTAAATATTGCGATACTTGCATGCTTTATAGACCTCCTCGCTGCTCCCACTGTTCCATCTGCAATAACTGTGTGGAACGTTTTGATCACCACTGCCCCTGGGTTGGGCAATGTATTGGACTGGTAAGTGATCGTTTGTTTTAGAATTACACCAATGATATCTGAAGGATTTACTTATATTGTTCATTTTGTTCCCTGCCTTTTTAGGTAGAATATGCCCATATAGTGGCATGCTTTTTTTAATTCATTTGTATCTATCCCCAATGGGATAGCTTGGCTGCTAAGACTTTGTGGACCAAAATGTTGAAAGATTAATTCCCCCTCACATCAGCTGGAAAAGAGGTCGGATGAGGAGAGGATTTGGTTTGAATTGGCAGGAGAAGGGGGTTTGGGGTCTGGTGCGGGTATGAGAAAAAAGATATCATTTCTGAAGGACATAAGTATTATATTTGGTGGGGGAGAGAGTTGGGTTTGGAAGGGTGATTGGGGTTATGTCCTTTAAGAATTCCTTATTGGAAAATGAGACTACACTGGGTTGGAAATTCTGAGCTTGAGCATGTTTCTTAATTGGCTGTTTAAAGCAATAAAAATCGGGGTGGAAAGAACTTGTCCACTCTTGATAATAGTAGAAATCCTGATGAGTTTTATCTCGATTGACTGCTATTTTATTGCCTTGTACACTTGATTTAACATCATCATGCGTAGTTCAAGAAAGTAATTCTGTTATGCTAGGATCACAATTTTGTCTGTTGATATTTCTCAAAATGCTGATTATGGAAGATTCTACAGTTTGGTTTTCCAGATATCATCATCTCCACAAAATTCCTGTGACATGTGTATGGATACTGTATCTGAAAACTTGCTTTTTGTATGCAGCGTAATTATCGATTCTTCTTCATGTTTGTATTCTCGACGACCCTTCTTTGTATATACATTTTCGCATTTTGCTGGGTCTACATCAGAAGGATCATGGATGCTGAGTACACAACAATTTGGAAAGCAATGATTAAAACCCCTGCATCAATTGTTCTAATAATTTACACCTTTATAGCAATGTGGTTTGTTGGTGGCCTTACAGCCTTCCATTTATATCTCATCAGTACAAATCAGGTAAAATATTTTGGCCTTTTTGGCTGTTCAAATCCTTGTCATCTGGCGTTGTGAAAATTCTTGTTTTATTGATATAAAGACTTTCTGTTTATTGCTGTGTTTTTGCAGACTACTTATGAGAATTTTAGATACCGATATGATCGGCGAGCCAACCCCTATAACAAAGGGGTAGTGGACAACTTTAAGGAGATATTTTGCTCCAGCATTCCTCCATCAAAGAACAATTTCAGAGCAATGGTACCAAGGGAACCTCCATTACCAACCCGATCAGTCGGTGGGGGTTTTATGAGTCCAAATATGGGGAAAGCTGGGGATGACATAGAAATGGGTAGGAAAACGGTGTGGGGAGATGTTGGTCCTGGAGGTGATCTCACAGAAGGACAACTGCCAAACAATGATCGGATAAATGTTAAAGATGGTGAATTAGCTGAGTTGTCCCCGGATATTAGGACTGCAGTAGAGGAAGGGGATCGTGTTGGAATCCATCCCAGGCGATCTAGCTGGGGAAGAAAAAGTGGAAGCTGGGACATGTCACCTGAACTTACTGCTTTGGCTGCTAGAATTGAATCAAATCGTGCAGGTGGGAGTGGTACTAGCAGCAGCAACTTGACAACTGAGAATAGACAAACATAGCGGAATGACAAATTACTGATGTACATCCCTGAGATTTCATACCTAGTCATTCAACTTCCACTATTTCTTGTGCAATATGGGGAGATTTGTTTTGAAAAGGGTGTATGAAAGTGTTGGTTTGGGAATTGTGATTTCAAAAAGGAATGGTTTGTTGTGTTGTATGAGCGAGCTTCTTTTATTTTTGTGGAATTAGTTAGTGTCTAATTGTATTGTATTTGTGGATTCAGTTAGTGCTTTAGATCCCTGTGTGTGGCTCTAGGGTCACCATAGTTGAATGGTGATTGATTACCCAAAAATTTTTGGTACCTCTTCCTACTCTGGGCCTCTACTCTATTAGGGTTTGTCTACCGCTTAACAGCTGTATGCTACAATCATCAAGTTTTAGTACCGGTCACAAGTGTTTCATGACAGATTCTTAAATTATGTTACTTCTCTCTGGTCAAGGCATAAGAAATAAGTTTTGTAAATGAAATGAAAATTTGGTGGCAGTTGAAGTTTAGGCTGTTAGATAAAAGTAGCCACTGGTGTGTCTCAATAATGAAATTGAAGGTCTAATTGAACAGAATTTGGTTGACTTTTGACGCAATCAATTACGTCTGACATTACTAGCTTTCAGCTGAAGGCCGGACCTGTGAAAAAAACAAGTTGGAAGCTGCAATCCAAGTTCTGCCCCATCCAGGAGCAGAAAGGCATCAGATCCAAATTGTAAATTGAAACTTCAAGAAGCAAGTTAATTTGGTATCCAAGCATTGGCTAGTCGTTAATTGCAAATTTTATTTTCCCCTTGAAAAGCCAAACTTTGTGTGGTTATTTTCTGGGGATGGCGGTTATCGGTCAATGAGGCTGGTGCCTGTCTGCTACACAAGTCGCTCTCAAAGTCTCAGTGAACAATAGTAACCCCCGCATAAAAATATAACTACAATACAGAGAAATGGGACCAGAGAGACCAGAGAGGACCACTCTAGACTAGCTTAACTGCCAATTTTAAATGCCTACTAGGACCAACAATTTTACAAATTTTGGAAAACATATTTGTATTGAAACATCATTGTGATTTTGCAACATGCAATGCAAATGCAGAGAAATATAGAGGTGTAAACACCAGACAAGCGTTATATGATATAATAATATGAAAGTCAAAGGTATGGAGGCATCTGTCCAGTCAACAACATCGAAGGCCTGTGCCAGTAAGAAGCACGGTCAAGGTTGCGTGTGTTATTTTGTGTTAAAGATAAAAAGAATCCCCAGAAACTTCAGAAGGCAGTCCCTCCCTGTTAATTGCTCTACCCAGAAAACACAGGGAGTTTTCTGTAATTTTAAAACTACCCGCAATAAATGGTAACTGAAATGTCACAATTACCCCCAACACGATCGCAACTTGATTAATTCTTCTTGGCTTTTCATTGCTAGAAGACTGTGCTCTATTTGGAAACTTATTAACCTTCACAGAGTCCTATTTTAAATTTTAATGCCAAACTAATTTTTTATTTCTATTATTTTTTTTTTTTTTGAAAACAAGGAAAGGGTAAGGGTAATTGATCTCCTTTACAAATTACAAGTAACAGCCCTTATTAGCTGTTCAGCTCAACAAATTTCGCTTCACTGTCTTCATTTTGTTCTCTCATAAGACATAACCATGATTTTGTCTTGAGAGACAATTTTCATGCCAATGTAGGATTGAGAAATCAGGTGAAGTAGGTGAGTTTCAGTTGTCTTAAAACATTATCTTACATTTCAGTAGTTGAGTTCATTTTTTCTTATTTAATCTCCTTGGCAATCTCTCTTTGATTGCTTCTTTTGTGTGTCAGATATGTATAAGAACCAACTTCAGGAACTAGCACAAAGAAGCTGTTTCAATCTCCCTTCTTATACCTGCATCAGAGAAGGACCCGATCATGCTCCAAGATTCAAAGCTTCTGTGAATTTCAATGGTGAGATCTTTGAAAGTCCTAGTTATTGTACTACATTAAGACAGGCTGAGCATGCGGCTGCTGAAGTTGCTCTTAATGTTCTGTCCACGAGAGGCCCTTCAAGGTCCCTAACTGCAAGAGTTCTTGTACGTTTTGTCTTTTAATTTGCTTCATTTTCTTGACTGGTTTAATCAATAGAAGAAAAAAAAAAAAAAAGAGGAATCTTGCCATGTCATCTTATTATAATTTATGTTTTTATTTGTTGGGTATGTAAATGAAGGATGAGACGGGAATTTACAAGAATCTTCTTCAAGAAACTGCTCATAGGGCAGGGCTGAACCTCCCTGTATATACAACTGTAAGATCAGGTCCTGGTCATGTTCCAATTTTCACTTGTACTGTGGAGCTTGCTGGAATGAATTTTACTGGTGAACCAGCTAAGACAAAGAAGCAAGCTGAGAAAAATGCTGCTATCGCAGCTTGGTCTGCTTTGAAGAGAAGTATGTTTCCATTTCCAATTTATATAGACTTGTTCTCATTCTTGGCCATCGTGTTTTTTGGTTTGCTCAATATAAATATGTAGCCACATTTTGTGCAGTGCCAAACTTGGATTCATTGACAAATAAAGAAACGGACAAGCCTGAAGAACAGGATCAGGCAATTGTGGCAAGGGTTCTTTCAAATTTTAGAGCCAAAGATGACAACAGAAATAACAGTGCTAGAAGAAGGGATCAAAGCCAAGCAAGAAGGAGAGTGGTTTGCAGGAGTTATAGAGACAATTGCTCTGCAGCTTCTTCAACTTCTGGTAACTCTTCACAGTATCAACAACAGTGGAGGCTGCTCGATATGCTGATAGATTCTGCTTTAGCTGTTCCAACACAGAAACAAAGCAGCTATGTATCCCTTATTCCTCCACCTCCACCTAGATCAACTTCAAAGATCTTACCACCAATTACATCATTATGCCCAGCAAATAGACCTATTCCAGTAAAAGTTGGGGCCAGCTCACAAGCGAAAATGCAAGAGGCATTAGCAAAACTTGATGAGCATCGTCATCAAGGGGATCATGAGGAAGACTGGCGTTTTGGTAAGCAAGATGCCATCATCAAGAAACCCTTTGAAAAGGAGGATTCAAGTAGTATTATTGTTCATGGAACAAAAAGTTCAATACACAAGCCATTTCCTCAGCTCGATACCAGTAAGCTTAAGACTAGTTTGTTTGATAGCAGAAGCCAGGTTGGTAGTAGTAGGTTCTTAGGATCTTTAAATCCAAATCCAATCACACCAACTCCCATTAGAGCAAAATCCATGTACACTGGAGGATTCAACCCACAAAGGATTGCCCCAGCAGTTCAAATTAGGTCAGTGATCCCAGTTTGTGCAGCACCACCACCACCACCAATAACAACCCCATCATCCTCATCATCATCATCAAATCCACCATCAACGAAAAAAGCGGCAGAGGTCTCATCAGCCAGCGGCTCAAAGTTACTCAACAACCCATCATCAACTACACAACTCAATCCTGCGTTCAACACGAAGCTACAGTTATGAAGTAAAAGGACAAAAAAGGACAATGATCATTAGATAATCTAATATCATCATCATCATCAAATCCTCCTTAATTGGCATTTCTAGCTAGTTTTATCACTCCATTAACTGTGTCCACTAAAATATGTTTTGTCCGATATATGATGGACATGCGGTGAAAATGTGAAATGAAAATTTTGTAAAAGGGTGACAAAGTTTTTTTTTTTTTTTTCCCTTCTAATTTTATATAAAATTAAATTCTCCAAGTTTTCATTTAAGTTACTGCACAGACTGAGAGAGTGAGAGGGAGCATTAAATGTAATATGGGGAGGTGGGTTGCAGAGATAAGAAAGCAATGAAAGAGGAGGCAGGAAATAAAGACAATTGCAGCGATAAACGCAAGCAATTAAGTAGCCTTCTCGCTACTCAGCAATCTATTTAATGGCCTTGTCGTCCCCCATTAATGCTCGCTTTGCAATTTCTTCCTCATCATTTATTGTTAGCCCCTCTCTCTCTTCCCCCCCTTTTCAACGAATTGTTTATTTATCTTTTCATTTTCATCCAACTTGTTTTTTCCATTCATCAGTTTTGACTGTGGCCTCTGTGAGCTTCTTTTGCACTGCGTTTGCGTACGGTCATTTTTCTTCGCTTTAGGAAAAATTTTGTTGTGATTTGAATATAAAGAAGCCGTTATGCTCAGGGTATTTTTGGTAGATCTTAATTATGTTGTGTGTCTTTGTTAGTGCGGCTGAGTGCTGACATGTGACATCTGTGGAAGGTTTGGCCCACCAGGACACCTTGGACTTTTGACAAATCCATTGTTGTTGTTGTGTGTGTTTTGGGGTGGGGTGGGGTGGGGAGAGTAGTAAATACTAAATAATGTCTTAATTATGTAGTTATAAATTCAATTTGTAATTGTAACGTAAATTCAATAATTGAAAGCTAAGCATACAGCATACGTCAAACATTACATGTCGCTAATGCAGTCAACGGAACTCTCTTATGTAAGAGAGATTGTAATATTTTGAAGTTTAAAATTCTAGAAGAAAGCGGCTAAACGATTTTGAGAAAACGGCTAGCTGATTTTGAGAAAACAGCTAACCATTTTCGTCCAGAATAAGTTTTGTATTTTACAAAAAAGGCTACTCGGATATTAAAACCAGCAAACCGTTTAATTCCAATGAGCATTCTGGATTAAAACGGCTAGCCGATTCTAAAAAACGGCTAACCAATTTTGAAAAAACGATAAATCGTTTTTTTATAAACGGTAAACTGATTGCGTACAGAATGCTCTCTGGGCTTGAAATTGATTTCCCATTTTTTTTTTTTGTATACAGCAAATCAGTTATGAACGTATGCTAATTTCAAACCAAAGAGTGTCTTTGAAGAAATATCATTTTTGAATGGTTGTAACTTTCAATGTGTAACCGTTTTCTTTATTAAATAGACACACTCATATTAATGAAAAAAACCAGATTTTACAGATTTCATACATGTTCTTAGAATACAATCTTATTTACTAGAGATTGTGTTTAGGATTTGTTATATCTTGGGGGTATTTGTCATTAAAACTCTATAACAAATCAAGATTAGTGAGGGCAAATAAAACATTAAAGGAAAGTGTACAAACACATCTCAAATCCTAAGAAATTTTATGTGTTCTTTGCCTCCATATCCGTTAATTCTCCAACATCTTATACTGGCCGGTGCCCACAAGTAATATTTGCAATTAGACATTCAATCATTTTGAAACTGATACTTTTTTTTTTTTTGGCAGTGGTTAGAATTAAAGTTTTATGCAGGTTTACTGAAAATTAAAAGAATAATGAAGGTATATTAATTGAAATAAGGTGCCAGTTAGATCAATTGGTAAAACTGTAAATAATCTCTTTAGTGAAAATAAAAGATTTAGGATAACAACATTCGACTATGAACAACGGCCCAAGGATATTAATTGGGCTTACAAATTGAGCCCAATAACATCCACGTGTTCCAGCAGGTAACCCATTTCAGGCACTCTAAAATAATAGCTGGTCCAAAATAATATTTTTCTAAACTCATCAAACCCACCGACCAGAATCATCAGGTTATCGCAAGTCCTTGAGTTTTGGTATGCAAAGAAGCTGAGCCAAAGCTATAATTTAATTATTTCCAAATTTAGTAAATTTTATTTATATGCATAAATTCTGACGAAGCTGTCCACGTTATATCTGGAGATGCCCTCACCCAAGTGTATAAAATGACTTCTCCTTTTGAGGCCCCTATTTTCGTTCCTTTCTCTTTATAAGGCTTCAATTCTAATTAGCTGAATCCATGTACAAGTTGTAAAATTTTGAATTTTGAATTGGGGGGTTTTCAATAATCTTGGTGCGTTCTTTCACAAGAATCGGAATGGTGGAATCGGAATGAGTTGGAATCGGAATGGTGGAATGGGAATAATGAATGGGAATTAGAATAGGTTGTTTACTTGAACTATAGGAATCGGAATCAGAATGAGTTAGAACTCCATTGATGTGTTTACTTTATCTAAGAATCGGAATCGGAATAAGTTAAGTTGTTTAAGTTACTAAAATGCCCTTAGTTGTTAATAATAATAATAATAATAAGAATAATTGTTCTTTAGTATTAATAATAATAAATTTAATAATAACATTATAAATAAATAAATAAATAAATAAATAATAGTAATAATTAATGATAATAATGAAATTAAATAACAACTACTACAACAACAACAACAACAACAACAACAATAATAATAATAATAATAAAAGGAATAATAATAATAATAATAATAATAATAATAAAAGTAATAATTATAATAATAATAATAATAATAATTATAATAATTATAATTATTATTATTATTTCCTCTTTAATTTTTTATTATTATTTTTTCTCTCTTCTTCTTTTTTTTCCTTTCTTCTTCTTTTTCTTCTCTTTCTTTCTTTCTCTCTCGCCTGCAATTTCTTCGTTTCTTCGTTTCCTCTTCTTCGCCAACATCAAAATTCCGTTTCATCATCATCATCATCGTCATCATCATCATCATCGTCATCACAAGTACATCATCTTCATCATTACACCACAATTACATCATCAATCATCATCAGCAGCAGCAGCAGATTGTGACCAACAGAGATGAATCGGAATCGAAGCTGCGTGACTAAGGCAGTTGACGACGCAAGGCAGCAGAACACGATGCGGGGCAGCTGACGACGATGCGACGCAGACAACGGCAACGACGGTGGGCTGCAGCGTGACGAGCGACGGAGACGAGTTGCTAAAACCGGTCGTCATTTTTGGTTTGGGTGCTGCCGGATCGATTTTGGATGCTGCCGGATCGATTTTGGGGGCAAAGTAAGATTTTATGAATTAGAACGGGGTATATTTGTCAATCACGGGAATGGGATTCTGATTCCCAACCCCTCCCTTGGGAATCAGAAACCCGGTAATGAATCCTAAAATTGTGGGGCCCGCGCGAATTTCATTCCGATTCCAATGGAAAAATTTGTAAGTAAACATGTTAATGATTCCGATTCCAGCATTCCCATTCCGATTCACGGTAAGTAAACACGCCCTTAACGTATTATTATACCACTCAACTTTTGGTGCCCTTCATGTGAAGACTCAAATTTACCTTCTCATTTAGTGCAAGTGCATGTATCAAAAAATGTCTCGGGTTATTGTTCAAAAGAAGACAAAATAAATTGGGGGAACACAAAAGAAACTAACTTTGGATATATACTGATTTTACGAGGAATCCTATTAGGTGCCCTGTGGCCTTCGCTTCAAATAATGACACTTTAATTTAAGTTAAATTATTAATTAATGTTAGTGACCTTCTCTAGTTGTCTTGATCATCAGTTAGAGACTCTTTAGCCTTGAACTTAACACTCTCAGCATTATCCTATCACTATGCTAATTTTTATTTTATTTTATTTTTTGTGAGATGCTCAAAGCAAACTTTAGGAATTGATAAGATATGCAACTATAGATGCTTTGATTATGAATCGAAGGTGTTCTCACTGCTATAAAAAGTGAACTGATGTGTCTCCAACTGATTGTTTATTTTGGTTGACTTTGTTTTGTAAAAAAAAAGGTCAAGGTTCGATTTGAAAAAAGTACGATTAATTTGGGGTGACATGGGAATGAAATACAAAAATGTATAAAGAATTAGTGTTTCTTAATGGATTTGTGCAATGAATTGAATTGAATTTTATTTAAGAATTTTCATTACGTGATGGTGATATAAAATAGCATATATTTTCATTAAAATGGTGGCTGTATTATATCTGTGAATTAATTTCAGAGGTCGAAGAGAAATTATTTTCAGTGATATCATCATAGTCTTGAATTGAAGACCTACATAAAAATAAAAATAAAAATACATATGACTTTAATTATCGCTTATGTACTATTAAAGCTTGTTAAAAATATACTGCACTGAAATTAAAACAAATATCCTTACCAATCATTGAGTATTGGATAATTTCTTTTAGAGAGAGCCTAAATAATGTAACTTACATTCCACCAGAGCTCTCCCTTTCATTTATCATCTGATCGCCCACTTTTCCGTATCCATGACAACACCTTCCATTCACTTCACCTTTGTTTTTCCCTTTTCCTCCCTTTCCACAACCCCTTGCACTAATTGCAAGTGGCCCATTAAAGAGACGTCTTTGAGTTGTCGTCTTCTTGTTAGAAATTTCTTCACCAGTCACCATTGGCTCAACTTTTTGGAGCATAATTTCATAACCATCTTCCACAATCTTAGTTGCCTCTGCATTTTCAACAACCTTGTTAATTACATCTGAAGTAAACTCTAAACAATTCTGTCCATCTCATTAATTTTTTTTTTTTATATTTATAGTATTGATTAATGTGCTCATAACTTATAAATTATCTTAATACTATCTTAATATAATTTTATGTTAAATTAAATTGTAGTATGTTAGTTTTATCTTAATTTCATATTGTAAATAAATTTTAAGAATAAAGAAGAAATCAAAACCGAAAGTAAGAGACAAAAAAAAAATGGATTGTATTAATATAAAAATAAAAAAATAAAATAAAAAGTAGAGTCATATATTATTGTAATGTCATATTTAAATAGCAGCGGCCACTTTGTCATGACTATCACTCTTTTTCTTATTCTTTTTATATTTAAATAAATAAATAATAAATAATAATAAAATAAGAGAAGATAAGATTGTTGGCTGGCTATATAAGGTTGAGAAGCAGAAGCATCCGAGGGTGCCAGAGGCACAGAGAGCAGAATTAGAGAGGAGAACTAGAGGGGAGAAGGGAAGGCAGAGGCTTAGAAAAATTTCTTCTCTTTTTTTTGTATTTAGTTTTTTTTTTTAGAAGTTTGTAATTTTAATTCAGAAATAAATTTAGTTTTATTTTCAATTTCAGCTATTTTAATTATAATTATGTGTAATTTAATTTTAACAATTATTTTTATTTCAATTATGCTTAACTAAATAATAATAGTTAGGATAAGGTGAAAGTCTTAGTAGAAAAATATGATTTAATTAAATTTTATTTTTAATTATATAAATTAAATTATTTTCTATTTGATTTTATCCATATTTTATATTTTGAAATATTGATTTATTACAAACAAACAAGGGAATTTGATACAAGAACTTTTTAATATCTTATATAAAATATGCTAAAATAATATTTTGAATTATTTTAGACAAATTGAATTTTGGCATACCAAGTATTTACATAAAATAAGCTTTTTAAATAATTAAAAAATATAAATAATGGCATTTGTGTGAATAAATATATTTCTAGGTTAAAAAAATTAAATAAATTAACTTTTAAACGATGTAGTTTAAACCCATGACTAATGCCTGTCATGTTTTGCAAATGATTAAAAAAATATTAACTAAACACGACATATTTCTATCAATGTTACATGACATAAATATACGAGTCACGAAAATGTCATAACAGTTTACTAAAAATATGTTAGTAACAAAAGTATCATTTTTTCATAATATTTACATGATAAACTGATATCTATCATTAATTTTCTATCATAGAAACGCATTTTTTTTCTAGAAATAATATAATATCAATTTGTAATTTTTACTTTAGTGTTATACGGAATTACTTTAAAAAAATAATAATAAATATTTTATACTAGTTGCACTTGTGATAGACAATAATGTTACGCAAGATTTCTGAAAAAATTGTGCAAACTAGAGAGTTTGTAATTAATTTAGAGAGATGGAAGAATTTTACGGAAAATGAGGAAAAAGGTGCAAGTAATAGTAAAAGAATTGAGAGAAAGAGAAAATAAGAAAAAAAGTACAAGCAATAATAAAAGAATTGCAGAGAGACAGAAAATGAGGAAAAGATTTTATTTTTTATAATATCAGAGAGCATAGATTCGCAGGGACTCTTGCCAAAAGAAAGTAGATTTCATGTGGAGATGGGCAGAATTGCGGGTAGGTTAATGAAATGTACTAACCATTGAATATATTCAACGGTTAATGGCCTCCATGTTTCTTGATGTTTTTCTATCAATTCTTTTAACAAAAATAATAAATAAGTAAGATATATTCTATAACTTTAAACAATGTTTCGAGATGAACATTCATTCAATTTTTCGTTATTGATGTAGTTTATTGTAGATAAAGTATGACAGTAGATAAAATTTTGTTAAAATAAATTTTATTATGTTTCCTTAACAATAGATTAAGTAGAGTTAATTTAGTAACATAAAAAAATATTAAAAGATGAGTGTACAAAATAAATTTTACCATGTAAATAATCCCATCTTATCATTAATCCGGGGTTGGAGACACCAATAGGTCAATAGGAGTCGTACGTATATATAAGTGTAACTATTTAAATCCTCTAAAAAAATTGATTAGAAAAAATATTAATTAGGTGTGATTTCTAATCAATTTTTTTATTACTAAAAAGTCCACACATAATTACTATTATAGCCTAAAGAATATAAAACAAAAAAAAAAATTACTTTCTACTCCTCCATATTTAATCCATCTCTTTTTTAACTAAATCAAGATTGTATGAAGTCGTCATATATTTTGGTTTGGCCAAAAATTTTGTACCAATGAAAGCTTTAATTCAACCAATATTTTTTTTTTCTTTCCGTATCTTTTTTTATGGGCTAAAATTATCACTTTTTAATAAAGCTTTTGTTATGTATAATTCTATGCTTGTACTAGATGTGATGAAATACTAATTTTCACTTATGATGAATGAAATGTTAGTTTATTTTTAAAAAAAAATTAAGCTTTCGTTATGTATTAAAGAAATTAGGCATGAGTGAAAGTAAATGCTAATTACAAATATTGTTTAAGTTTTAATTGTCATTTCTTCATTAAATTTCATGGTTCTAGTGATTTCGTATAGTTTTAATTGTTATTTCTCTATTACAGTCAATGCAGAACTTGATTACGGCACTACAAGAAACAAGCATAACAAACCTATTTATACTAGTTAGGATTATCTTATTTCTTATAAAATTATGATTCTTTATAACTAAAGGAATATGATTTAAACAAGAAAATATAAAATAAATCCTAAAGAAAAAGGAAATTGAATTTATACTCTTATTATGACTAAGGTAGCAAGAATATAATTTCCAAGACCATGGTTGACGAGCTACAACTTAAAACTCACAAACATCCTTCTCCTTATCATATTAGATGATAAAAGATGTTGGAGAGACTAAAGTTACTGAACAATGCCATATTCCTTTTTCCATCAGAAGATACAAGGATGAAATAATCTGCGGTGTTATTGAAATGAATGCTTACCATATAGATCTTAATACAGTACATCTTGGGAAAGATAATACATATAGATTCTAAAAAGACAACATGAAATTATCTTTGCTCCGATGAAGTCAAAAGTTAAGGGAACCTATCTTTTAGCACCAAAAGAGGTAGCTGAAGCAGAAGCAATGCTCAAATAAGTTAATAGGAAGTGCTACACATTTGGATTGCAAGATCAATTACTTCTTCATTAAAAGCTTCATCCTGTAGATTGGCTTTTATTTTCATCAAAACTCGAGGACGAGTTTTTTTCAAAGAGGATGAGACTGATGTAGTACAACCCTAGTCATAATAGGAGTATACATTCAATTTCTTTTTTTTTACGATTTATTTTATATTTTCTTGTTTAAGTTATATTCCTTTACTTATAAGGAATCATAATTTTATTAAAAATAGGATAATCCTAACCAGTATAAATAGGCTTGATATGCTTGTTTCTTGACACAAGTTTTTGACTAATAATATTCAGTATTTCTCAAATGAGATATTTTTTCCTTTGTGAGAGTCCCCTTTTTGAATTTCAAAAGCGTGTGCTAGAACGAAATCTAAAATCACTTCCGCCTTATGTCACAATTGTATCTTCCTTTTACAAAATAGTATTATAGAAAGACAACTAGTAAAATGCAGTAAAAATGGTATGGTAAAGAGCTAGTAGATGTGATTTTTCTTTTAGTTATTAAAACATATGAATTGATCTACACACCCACACATATTGAGTACTTCTATGTATCACTATTTATTGATAAGAAGGAAATTAAAGTTGTAATTACCTCGATGTATTACGAATTGATATATTAAATATAAATATTAGTAAAAATTAACTTGTAGACTAATGAAGTAAACCATATTTTATGGGCATTTGATACATTAATATAAGGTCAAACGAGATATATCACATAATATTTCATGTAGTAGTCCAATTTTCAACATTTGCATATAGTTTTATAAGCTAGTAAGCCAATAAAATATACCGTGAGAAATTTAAGGCTAGTATTTTTATTTCATGATTAAAGAAATATATATCTTCCGGTACTCTTCCATGGCCAACATTAGAATAAAATAATCTCATAGTAGAGTCTATATACGTTTGCATGCTTTCAAAATAGATTTTAAAATTAGTTTGATTACATGATAATTGAAATATCATATAACATTAAGGATATGATTTAAGTATTATTTTATCAAGTTTGATTTTCGCATTGAGTTTTCAAATTAATTAAATGTCAAAACTCTTTCCTGTTTGGCTTGAAATTACTATTTAATAAAATTATGAAAAACCGATAATGAATAGTGTGGGACACATAGTAAAATAAACTTTAAAGTGTAATTAGACATACCAATGAATTTTGTATAATTAAAGAAAATATGTTATTCAAGTGAAATTGTGAGAATATTTAAAATTTTAGGGTTGGTCACTGAAATTTCTCGGACTTTAGCCAACTACACGATTCGGTTTATTCTAAGAAATCTCAACATGTTAAACACTTTGACCGTTGGCAGAATATTTCCTATCAGCAGTGAAACATAATTCAAACTCATATTTGTAAACAACAAATAATGTCTCATCAAAGATCGAATTTGAGTGGAGTTTTGGTTAATTAATCTGATTAAATTTTGAGTAGAGCTTTTTGTCAATTGATAAAGTTTTTTGGTTTTGAAAAAATTTAAGTTCAAGGTAAATTTAGGAGCTATCACTACAAAAAAAACCATGGATATTGATCAACAAGGTTAATACTATATATATTCTTTATAATTTGATATTTAAAATTTTTATGTTTATTTTGTTATTGAGCATATAATGTGTCTCAGTCGTGCTCCTTGAGGAGAGAGGCTAAAAGAAAGAACTAAGACATCTGCTAAGTTGGTTGCTTCAATGCTTCTAAGTAATCTGTATTGTTTAAGTCATATCTTAATGTAGAAAAATTGAAATTGAAGATTGTAAAATTACTTGAATTTCTAACAAATAGAGTTTTCTAGAGGTATATAGCTTATAATTTTATTCCCAAGGAATTGATATCATTTAATTCAAAAATTTCTAGCTTTGTGTAGTTTAAAGATAGTAGTGACCTTTGTGCACTAAAACCTGAATATCTCTAAAAAGAAAAGTCCGAATTTGATTTTGTAAAATTCTTCTATAAGTAGATATATTTATTTATTCAATCATATATAGTATGCAGATACACACTTTAATACGTTCAAATAGCACAATCCCATATAATAATTATTTTCAAATGCAGATAAACATTTACGGTCTCGTAAAATATTGTACCGCATTGTAAAATAGATATTAATGGAGAGCAAATTTGCATTTTGCATATAGCATTAGAACTTTCTTTCTCCTATCACAACTTTTTTAAAAATAGCTTTTTAAATTATACTTGTGGACAAATTTTCAACGAAGCTCCACTTCCAACAAGCTTCATGCGTCTGACTTCCAAAGTGACTAGTATCCGGTATACCCGCAGGCCGCAATACTATATCTGACAAGTTGCTTGTGGCCATTTCGCCTACCAAATTTGACGCCAACGGCAATTAAAGAAGCTTTTGATATTCTAGATCAATTCTTCGACCCAATCCATGACTTCTAAAATACTAGATTTTTTGAAGTTGTGTGTGTGTGTGTATTTCCCCCCAAAAGATGAGCAGAGGTACGATAGAAATGGTGACCGGCAAGAATAATCCTAACAATAATTGTAATAAAAACACTTAAGAGACATATAACCCAAAACAATCAATTAAAGTCCCACTACTCACACTCTCATTCGAATCCCAAGAATTATAAGGACTCAATTTCTCTCCCGTATAAGAGTAATATTTTTTTCCTAATATGAAAGTAGATTCTTTTTTATTTTAGGAATAATACTTGAGTCGTATCATAATAAAAATGATGTCAATTAATGTTAATAATTTTTTGTTTATAAAATATTGGAGTGCCCTATTTGAACTCATTAATTTCCTTTTTAAACTCATCTAAAAAAATCATCATCAAATTCAAACTTTTTGAAAATTCTAAAGTTAACCCTTACTAATCTCTTTCTTCCTTGATCTCATTATAACAAAATTCTATCTCTGTCATCTTTGTCTGTAAAAGGAATTCTCTTAACTTCATATAAAAATTAAAATCAAGATGTTTGTTAATTTAGATAATTACCTTTTGATAGAAAATAGGAGGTGTTAGCTTTTCTTTATGAAAATTTAGATGAAAATAAAAGAAAAAAACCTTTTTTCTTTGTGGTATGAGAAGATTGCATATGGATGGTGGGTTTTTGTTCCTCTATATTCGTGATATGTTATAATAATATCTATATAAATTTTGACCAATTTTATGTATCTCCCAAAATCATTTGCAATTTATTTCTAAAAAGAAATTTAAAACCTAGTGAGAAACTGATGGAACGGAAGAAATAGAAAATAGGTTAGTTAGATAAGTTCATCAGAAAAATTTAGTACTAATAAAATATTAATTAAAAAAGTATAGAAAAAAATTAATGAGTTCAATTAACCTTATTGCAACGTGTAATTAAAAAAAAAAAAAAGTCTCACCTGCCCGCTGCGCGCTGCCTTCCACTCCTGTCTCCACAACGTGGATCCTCATCTAATTTCCCCTTTTAGTAATACATCTCTGACCGCTTGCTCACTCGCTGCACATGGCCTATATTATAATTTATGGTTTTTTTTTTTACGAAAATTATACGCACAACACCATTGTAGAGTTTTATATACATACATACATATATATATATATATATATATATATATATATATATATATATATATATATATATATATATATATATATATATATATATAACTTAATAATAATGTGAGATCTTAGTATTTGAGTCTGATAAATTATTATGTGTTAATCTTCATAATCATTTTAGTATGAAATTGATTCTTAATATTATCATATTTTCAAGAAGAAAATAATTTTCTTTTTTTTTTGGTCAACTTTTGCAGGAACACATTAGCAAATCTAACTTAATAGACGTCTTTATAATAATAATAATAATAATAATAATAATAATCCACATTGCCTGCCAGCACTTTCATTACAGACATATGACTCAGACACAACATTTTTAAAGATTATCTTACATTCATTACGAGAAATTATTAACATTAATTGACATCATTTTTATTACGAGAAGTCAAATCTGGAAAAAGAAAACAAATTTTCCACTTTATCATTATGTTCCACTTCAAACATATTAGGAAACCTGTAACAAGTAAAATAATAAACCTGATTAATGATATTTGGTCGCATTTGTAGCGCCAGTTTAAGATATTGTATTTTTTTAGTCTCGATAATTTTAAATAGATAAAAAGAGTCGGCTTTTTAAACATCATCTTTCATTATTTGAGTAATTTTTTAAAAAAAATTACTTAATTAATTATTTCCTGTTTTTCTCTCCTTAATTTTTTAAACTCTCATTAATTCATTCAGATATATTTTTTTAGCTCTAAATAAAACTCAAATTTAAAATGACTCGCCACCATGCCACCACTTTTGTCTTTTCTATGTAAAATTTCATGAACTCCTTTCACTTATTCTTATTTGAACTTTAGTTCATAAATATTAAGTTCATTTCTCCCAAACCCGTGAATCCTTCAATGGCCGATCAATGGTAAATCAGTTCACCCGTACCACTATGGTTGGTCTAAAAAGACAGAGGGAATTGTGGGGAACAAAACCCAAGTGGTGGTGTCATTGGAAACTGGTGAAATCGCGGCGAAGTGAAGCAGTAATTCCGCGGCTTTTCACGGCTTTGATCGCCAACTTTCCGAACACTTTCCGGCAATAAGGATGGCATAGAAATGACCGAAGTTGCACAAGCTTCCGATCGGTACCAACATTGGTTGGTGCAGTGGCCGAAAACGGAAACGGAATCCGAGTTGGGTTTGCGGGTTCAGGTCGAACCCATTCTTTTTGCGACAATGATGGCATGGAAATGACCGGTATCGCACGAGCTTCCAATCGGTACCAACCTTAGTCGGTGGAGTGGCCGAAAACGGAAACGGAATCCGTGTCGAGTTCGCGGGTATTGTGATAAAGAGAGGGAATATTTTGATAAATGTGCAATATAGAATAAAAATTTGTAAATAATAAATAGTATAAGGTGCTAACTAAAATATTGATATAGATGCATTTGTATCTTAACTTAATATTTTGAAGGAAAGTTTAAATAATAGTGAGTTAAAGGGGCTCAATGAAAATTTATAACAAAGATGGCACAAAAAATAAAAGCAGTGGTAGGGTACCACTGTGGTATCGTAGCTGGATCCAATTTAAAAATGAACATCAACAATTTTTTTTATCAACAATGAAAGTTAATAAATATTAAAAATTTAATTTTTTTTCCAAACACAAAAGTTAATAAATATCAAGAAAAAAGTTTCTCATTTATATAAAGCATGAAATATAGAGTATGAAGAGCCAAAAAAATGAATACAAAAAGAGTAAATTTGATTATTTAGTTTTTAGTATATGAGAGTAGAGAGAGAATATGCAGCTATAAGATAAAGAGAGAAAGTGACTAGTAAAGGTATGGGGAAAAATTTAGTGGGTTTATATACTACTCTCCATTAAAAAAAAGGAATAAAAATTAATATAATTTGATGTAGTTTACACATTTATTTGTGAGGAATGGCAATTGTAGATAATTAAAATACTAATTGTGGAATCTTCTTGTATAAAAGTAATGTGTTTACAACTCTGAATGTAAAAAGAAAATAATAGTAATAAGTACAATGTATAAAAATAATGCGTACTTCAGGACAGTGGCGAAGCTAGCATTATTTTTTTGGATGGGCTAGAATTTTTTTAAAAGATGAAATTTACTTCTCAAAAATTTTTTTTTATACAAACAAAATTAAGTACACTACACAAACAAAAATCTAACCATAAAACTATAAAATTACTATGTAAATAAGAAAAATATTAAAAAACATTAGATTTGTTTTTATTTTTTTATAAATATTAATAAAATAAATTTATAAATTATTTTTTTCAAGCTCGGGTTAGCCCACCTTTAGCTTCGCCACAGCTTCAAGATACATTACAAATGTTGCTTTCTTTAAGATATTATTTATCCCCAACCAATTAACTGATGCATATGGATTAAATAAATACGTCTACATGATACAATGAACCACTTATTTATTTGCTTGCGTTGTGTGTCAATAAAAGTAAACTTGAATATTCTTTAATTTTGCAAGCTTGCTAAAAATCAATATATTGTTCCTGCAGAAAATAATAAATTAGATATTTGATGCATAAAAAAACAAATATTATATGATGAAATTCATTTTAGGAAAAAGGAGTGAAAAAAAAGTGGTATAAGATTATTATTTTTATGTCTAATTAATTTAATTATGGTCTATATTTATAAATATATTTGTGCAATTTCATTTGGATTGTCATCATTCATTATATCCCTTCATTCATAATCATTAGTTTAAAATTTAATTTTAATTAATGATCCAAATCGAGCCATTACTATTTCAAATGAAATACCACCATAAAAAGGATGTATCTTCAAATAAAATGGCACCATTAAAAAAATAAATACTTTAGTGAAAAGATATATAATTAAGGATCTATTTGTGGTATCACAGTTGCACGGTACCACAATTAAATTTAATCGTTAAATTCAATTAATAATTATTATTAGAACTGAAATCAACGCCATAATTTTATTCTACAATTAATCAGACGTGACTTTATAATAATACATCTTTTATTTTGAAATTGTGCCATCATACGCGGGTCCAAAGAATCTCTCCTTCTTTTTGGGAAAGTCGTTTATACGAAATAATTTAGGGAATGAGTTCTAATCTATGTGGCCACACGTCATGCACACTCATTACCAACCAATGTCTCTTATCCACATTGCCTGCCAGCACTTTCATTACAGACGTATGACTCAGACACAACATTTTTAAATATTATCTTTCATTCCAATCAGTCGTGTACACCTGTCATCCATTCACTTTGAACAAAATTCATCGTCACTTGCGCGTTAAGCAGCTGTCGATATCAACTCCCACTCTTTTTCCTTACACCCGTAAAAAACGTGGCCAGATTCTAACACATATTCCGTGAATATTCGCTTCTGGTTCGAGAAACATGCTATTCGTGGAAACGCTATCCCACATGTCCCCGAGAGCGTGTGAGCAACCCCACATCGCGCGACCGAATTTGCTTGAAAAGTATCTGATTTGAGCGTGTTGTCTAGTTCCAACATCTTAGCGCTTCCAAATTGTCAAAAAATTATGCTGGCACGCGCCGATGCTTCTTTAAAGCTTCGTTCCTTTTTTAACGACAATAGCATCCGCGTCAAACATCCGCTAGTTTTAATTCTTATTTTTTTGCCTAGCTAAACCATAATCAAAGTTCTCGAACCAATAAAGTTAACTTTACTTGTTACGCTTATCAAAAAAAAAAAAAATTATTTGTTACGAAGAGTTATTATTATATTTATTCTTTAAAAAATAAATAATATAATATAAAATAAAATAAAATAATCAATAATGAGTGTTAAAAATTAATATTATTTTTATTTAGTTATAGACTTATAATTATATTTATTCTTTAAAAAAATTGAATAATATTAAAAAATCAATAGTGTCTTAAAAATAACATCATTTTTATGTTATTTATTTAAAATAAAATTTTAATATTATTAATTTAATTTAATATTATTTAATCATAGGCTTATTATTATATTTATTCTTTTTTTAAAAGATAAATAATGTTAAATAAAATAAATTTCATAAATGTATAAATAAATGTAAAAAAATAATATTAAATAAAATAAATTATATTTTAAAAGGTCATTAGTTAAAGCACAATAAAATATAAATAAAAAAATAAAGGGTTAAATGAAACGTCACATAAGATAAAAATTAATGACGACTGTTACAAGGTAACTGAACCCTAAAAAAAAGGGTTATAATGGAATAGATACAAAATTATATTAGCTTGGCGGGTATCCGATGAGAGAAAGATTAAACCGAGAATATGCGACAGCATATAACATCAAAAAGGAATATTCTAATAGCAGATCCCGTCCCGTTTGCTTTCGGTCACCAAAATCCATAATAAATACCCACCACCTCCCAAACACCACCTCCACAACAATCCTCCAAATTCCCGCTAAGTATTATACTCCTTTTCTTCTTCTTTTTTTTTTTTTTAAAAAAAAAAAAACAAAAAAAGTTACGATGGCTCTTAAAGCTGTTCATGTCTCCGACGTGCCGTCTCTCGACCAAGTCCCCGAGAGTCCTTCTCTCACTCGCTTCTCAACGCGCTTCTCTTCTAGTCTGGAGCTGAACAAATCGGCGTCGTTTAGGATACCGAAGTTTCTAGTGGTGGGACATAGAGGGCACGGAATGAACGTGCTACAATCGTCTGATAAGAGAATGCGAGCTATCAAGGAGAACTCAATCGCCTCGTTCAATTCTTCCGCTAAATATCCGCTTGATTTCATCGAATTTGACGTTCAGGTGAGGCCTCTTATCGTTTAATTTAGTCTTGTTTTCCGACTGCGAAACGATTTCCGCTTTTTTTGGATCTGGTGTCTATTTTGGTTTCATGACAAAACAACGTAGATTTTAGAGTATTGCAATTTGCAACTTGACACCGCGATGTTTTTGTCCGTTCATTGTATACTCGCCGCATACGACAAATTTTGTCCTTTTTCAAATCCGGCCCCACGTCTGATCTATTTCTTTTTTTTTGCCCTTTTCAATTTTTCACTTCTACAGTTTCGGGTTTTATTCCTTGAATTGAAAGTAAAAAAGTTACAGGAAAGTAAAAAGAAACAGCACTGATTTTTGTAGGTGACAAAAGATGGCTGCCCGGTTATTTTCCATGATGACGTCATCCTCTCCGAAGATAACGTAAGTTACTCCATTACTCTCTCAATTTTTTTTTGGTTTTATTCGATCCTGTGAGCTTGCGAACAATTTACTAATCTAATCTGGATTACTGGTTTTCTATTTTCAGGGTACAATTTTTGAGAAGAGGATTACAGAGCTCTCTTTATCAGAATTCCTCAGCTACGGGCCCCAAAGAGAACAGGGCAAAATTGGAAAATCATTGTTAAGAAAAACAAAAGATGGCAATATCCTGCACTGGAACGTTGAAATTGACGATTCACTCTGCACACTCCGAGAGGCATTTCAACAGGTGGATCCGAATGTGGGGTTCAACGTCGAGTTGAAATTCGATGACCACATTGTTTATGAGCAAGATTATCTCATCGGGGTCATTCAAGCCATCTTAAAAATCGTCTTTGAGTTTGCTGAGAACAGACCCATTATCTTCTCAACGTTTCAGCCAGACGCCGCCTTGCTTATCAGGAAATTGCAGAGCACGTACCCTGTGTTCTTTTTAACAAATGGGGGGACCGAAATCTTCTATGATGCGAGGAGAAATTCGCTGGAGGAGGCTGTAAAAGTTTGTTTGGAAGGTGGGTTACAAGGGATTGTTTCAGAAGTTAAAGGGGTTTTCAGAAACCCTGGAGCTTTGACCAAAATTAAGGAGTTCAAGCTTTCTCTTCTCACTTATGGGAGATTGAACAATGTGGCTGAGGCTGTGTACATGCAACATTTGATGGGTATTGATGGGGTGATTGTCGATTTGGTTCAAGAGATTACAGAGGCTGTTTATGATATGATTAAGCCTGCAAAGGTTGTGGAGAAAGAGGATAATAAGAGTTTAAACGGAGAGGGTGAGGGTGAGGATGAGGGGGTTAAAACAAAGCCACAATTCTCACAGAGAGAGCTGAGCTTTCTCTTGAAGCTAATCCCCGAATTAATACAGCATTAATTAATTAATTAATTAATTAATTGCTACAGCGTCTCTTTCTTTTATAGTCTGGCTTTTACAAACAATTTTGCAACTATTAGTTTATTACCCCCTTTGTGGCCACTATGGGAGTTTCTTTATCGCTCGTTACCTCCCATTTACATAGTTGTACATAAGTCTAGCGTGTTCCTAAGTATCAATTTACAAAGAAAAATCAATACTTAATTGCCTCGAATCCTAATCAAATGAAGTAGGTTAAATTTTGGTGGTTTCGAATTTGGATAGTTTATTAAACTAATTCTAGTTTTGGATTCGGTTTTGATTTGTTTATTGAATGAATCATAAATAAATAACTGTTTTATTCGTTTAATTAATAAATAATTTGATTAAATTTAGATTCATCTAAATTTATTATTATGTGATTATAATATTATATATCAAATAATAATTAATAAACAATAAAAATCAAGCTAAACTATAAAGATAATAAGAATTAAAATTTTCAAAATAAATGTGTTGAACTAAAGTGACTTTTATGCATAATTTCATGTTTTTATTGTATCATCCAATAAATAAATCTTAAACGAATAAATGAATTGGTGAGCTTGATAAACGAATTGAATTTGATTTATTTATTAAAATAATTTTTTAACCTAAATTCACTTAATTTTAATCAAATAAACAAATCATAACCTAAAATCCCATTATACCACAGATAGGATTTTAATAAATGAGGATCTAATCACTGTAGGTAAAGTGATTTGTTATATTGGCTTGTAGCCTAACGGTGATATGCCGTGCTCAATAATATCACTTCAAGCTCTTACCGGGAATTTTTTTCCTCCTCCCTCCCCCATCCCCAAAAAAAAAAGAATAGATTTCTTTTCAAATGTTGTTAACGGGGAGTTGAATGTAGATATTAGTCCTAAACTCAAAATTTATACATTAAATTTTGTTATGATTGTCTTTCATTTAAATAAAGAAACTTCATACTAAATGAAAGATGAGTACTACAAAAGGAGGAGAACAAATCGATATCTTTAATCAAATAGTCTTGTTCAGCCTTTGACTGAGGGGTAAGCAAACCGACTTACGACGTTTACTGAGAATAATCAAGTAGGGATCAGGGATAGAAATATAATTACTCAGATTTTGGACACGTTAGGGATGGTAATTTTTCCCATAAACCCGCAAAAACCCTCTTATTACAAGTAAGTTTACGGGTAATTGATAGTTTTTGTAATGTAAACTAAAATTTGCTACAGTAAGCGAGTAAATTTCGTAAAGGTAAAAAAAAAAATTAGTATCCGCTAATTTTAATTTTTTTTAAAAAATATAATCTTGTGATTCCCAAATTTCCTTAATTTTTGTCAAAAAAAGGGGGAACCCAGGGCATTTTCAAATCAATATACATAATTATTTCATAATTGTGTCTAGATAATATTAATTTTAATCAAATTGTATAAATCATATTGGATGGGTGCGATTAGTAGTGGTGAATGAGAAAAAGATTTTAATTCTTGGAGATGGGAGCTTGATGTTGAATAAGATATATCATGGGTGCTACTCCTGGATGCTAGTTTATGGTTCTTCGTTTTTTGGGTTTTTTTTTAAATAAAAGTGCTTGTGATGGACTTGTTTATTTCGTACTTAAATTAGAGAATAGAATTTGTGTGTTTTGTACTTAAATTAAAGAATTTGTATTAAATTGATGCACTTTATATATTTATTTTAATGTTGAAATTTTTTTATTCTTACTTACATTGCCAAAATTAAGAATTAAGTATGTCGTGTATATTTTTAGGTTAATTTTATAAATTTATAATTTGAATTATGTAATTTATATTTAAAGGTTTGGAAAAAGGAAGATATCCCCTGGGTACTAGTGGGCATGGGGTGGGACTACCGGTCTGGCAATTTTACTTATTTATTTTTTTGGTTGGTATGGGTACGGTATTGGCAACCTCGCACCCTACTCTACGTATCTCCTACGTGTTAGCTTTAGTAGAGCTAACTGTAAATACTACTATTAAGAGCCAGTCGGCCTTTATCTGGTGGAGGACTGTCCCATGCAGAACTCTCATTTTCTTTTTCAATTAGAAATTGGGTAGAAATGTCTTCCCCACTAGTTTGTGGATAGAGCAAATATCTCTGCTACTATTATTAAGAGCTACTCGCCTTTTGTTGAGTGGAGGACTATCTCATTCAAAACTCTCATTTCCTTTTTTAATTACAAATTGGGTAGTGATGTCTCCCCTAAATTATGGATAGAGCAAATATCTCTTTTAGGGTTGGTAAAAGTTTGGGTCGGGCCCAGGTTTGGAACTGCCTAGGACCGACCTGGATGTCACACATAGCTACTTGGATAAGGACCATGCCCGAATTTTTTCTCTGCAGGCCGAGCACATGCTCGGCACTATCCGGGCACAGGCTTTTTTTCGGGTTTTCTCTACCCGCATTTTCAAAGGTGAAACCACTAGATAAAAGAAAAATGCAGCCAAAACAATTGTTTACTTCTAACAAACCGGTAACAGCCCAAAACCAAAATAATTGTTTCTAAGTATTTACTTTTATAAAATCCAAAATAAGCAAAGAAGACCTATAGGCAACATCTAACGGAATTATTAAAATAAAAAAGGGAAAAAATTCTATAATAAATTTTTACAACATCTTAACTATTTCAATTTCAATCTACTTTATAAATTTAAGTAAATAACAATTAAAAATCATTTCAATCTATTATCTACTACTTAAATTCATTCAATTTCTAAACTAAATTCATTCAATCCCTATCAAAAATTTAAATTCAACATCACAATAATCACCAAATAAATCTAAATAAATGTAGCATATTAACACACAACATATTACATAATACGTATCATAACTCCAACATCAATAACCAACATAACATATAAAAATCCCAACATTTCAAACATAAATAATTCATAAAAGAGTTTAAAATATAGTAATGTAACATATGTAAATAATAACTTCATGTCAAGCAGCTCGACGATTGTGCCCCATCATCATCATCATCTGAAATTAACTCCTCCTCAGCAAAAATCTCACTTTCCGGAACTCCACCTAATAACAAAAATAACATATTAAGATTTAAAAGCATTTTGAGCAAACAAATAATACTATAACATAATTCAAATAACTTTATACCTCGAGAAGAAGTCCAAATCCAATTTTGAGCACACATCAAGGATTGCAAAATGTGATGAAGTTAAGAAGCAATCGTGCCAAAGAAGCATCTTTAAAGAACAATTTCTGCCCTTTTCGGTGCATAAAGAGAATTGAAAGCAATTTAAACTTCCAAGAGTATTCATACTTTTAAACACTTTTAGGCTTCCAACATCCAAGAAAATAATTAAGTGTATATATATATAACACCTAACAATAATAATGCCAAATACTCAATTTCATCATTTGTTTTTGAAAAAACAGCCCAAAAAAAATAATACCTCGTGGGTCGTGGCTGTAATGGCGGGGTTGCAACTGATATGGTGACAAAACAATGGAGTGAGACCAGTAATGGTGGCTGACGTCGTCGCGCAGTGGTTGCTGCTGAGAAGATGACCAAACGGTGAAGAGCTCTGTGACGGCTGTCCTTTACGAGAAATGAAAAGAGTTAACCGAGGAAGGTAAGAGGTTCGTGGAGGGAGAGGCGCGGTCAACACTGCATTGATGCCGGTGGGTGGTGGCTGCTAGTGGAGAGACGGAGGGAGGTGCCGATTCTGAGATTTCAGTGGAACTGTAGAAGTCGTGATTTAGGGTTGGCTGGTTGGGTTTGGGGGAAATTGAGCAAAGCAAAATGCATTTTCGGTTTTATATTTTCCTTTTTTTTTTCTTAATAAAAAATTGGGCACCGGTCCAGGTTCTGAGTTCTTGGTGCTGTGACCGGACTCGTGCCCAAAAGCAGCCGGGCATTGAAAATCAATGCTCGGATCCGCTTTTTCTATGCATCCGGTCCGGGTAAAACCCGGATCGCATACGCCGGGTCCGATCCGAATCGGGTCCGATCCGGATCTAGTCCGGGCGAGCTTTTCTGCCATCTCTAAATTCTCTTCTACTTAGTATTGGCAAATTAAAGGTTTGAACCGAGTATTTTCAAGCTCAGGTCCAAGCCTATTAGATAAAAAGTGTAAGGGTTAGGTCTGAGTCGGGCCTAATGCGAGCCTGGTTTGGGTTTGGATTTTTACTTTTTTTAAAAATTTTACTAAAATTGTGAAATGCGTTAATAATAATCAAGTTTTTATAATCAATAATTAATTAAAGAAAATAAATATTTTAAAATAAAATAATAAATAAAAAAGCAAATAAAAGTTTAGATATTTACTTTTTTAATACTGAATTCTCTAATTCAAGTACTCTCTTAACTAATTAACACTTAAAAGAGAGTTTAGTATTATAAATTTTAAGTTTTTAAATTCATTATTAATATATAAATTAAGAATTTAAGCTTACTTTTTTCATTATTTTTTAAATTTGAATTTATTATTCTAATTTATAAATTTATTTTTTAAAAAAATAGAGGGTTTGGTCTTGCCTCAAGCTTTTTTTTTCTAAACCCTTGTCCAGACCCTCATGTGCAAAGTCCGTGGGAATGGGCCAGGCCGGCCCGGGTGTTTTTGCCATCCATACTTCTATTATTAGTAAGGTAGAAATTCAAGTTGTGCCATAATGGAATTGTTCTAAGTGATTCTAGTCTGATATAAATATTAGTAGACATTTGATTTTATGTGCGTGTGTGTATATATATATTTCATAAATCGCCAAAATTGAGATTAATGATTTATCCGCATTACCATAAATAAATACATGTTACAACTTATAGGGGTTACAAGTATTACTTTGCAAATTTATATCTTTTATTATAATTTTCAAACGTTGGATAACCCTTGTGCGATCGTGTAATTTTTGTAATGCACTTTGAATTTTTTTTTTTTGGGTTACATTTACAAATTTGTAGCTTTAACTCGATACATCTAACACGATTTAATAAGTATAATAAACAATTTGAAAATAGTTAGAATCAAATATCTAAGCACAAATAATATGAAGGATCGGGTTCGGGCAAGGTAGGGATGCTAAAATTACCTGCCAACCTATAAACTCATCCAGACTCACTCGTAAAAACTCATAAACTCATTTAGACTTCTTTGTAAAAATTCGCCCGCTATGGATAAGTATATGGGCTGTGGGTGGGTTTAGTATTTCAAATTGAAATATGATGTGAGTTACAAGTAGATTTGGTATTGAGATACCTACAACAGGTATCCGCCAACTCGCAATTTTTTATTTAATTATTTATAATTTTAATTTTATTCATAAGAATTGCATTAAAATTTTAATCATAAATTTATGTAAGTTAAAGTTCTTGATTCCTAAACTTAATCTGTCTCACTATATATATATATATATATATAAGTGGATCAGTAACACCTAAATAGTACCTTTAATTAATATCAATTGGATTTGAGTTAAATCAATGTATACCATTTATTGAAATTAAATATTTAAGAATTTTTAATATTTTTTCTCTTCATGTAGACCAACACCCAAATATTTCTCCCTCTACATTTTCTCTCTCTGCTTTCTCTCTCCCTCTTTCTTCTCTTCACTTGTTTTTTTATTTCTTGACTTTTCATTTGGTTTTTTTTCCTTTGCCAAAAATATATTTTTTTAATCTCACAACTCTTTGTGAAAATGGAGAATCTGAAGAGTTTATGGTAAAGTTAAATTTGCAAACTTATGAAAGTACTTGTGATTGTAAAAAAATTGAGTTTGTTGGAATACTTTTACAGACATATTTGAAAGTTTTTGTTCATTTAGAGGAACTTATTACCTTACAGCATCTGTAAGGTGCAGTTCTCTTACAAACTTGACCGTTGATCCCATTTAAGCTCAAGGTCAAGTACTGTTCATGTGAGAGGGCTGCACCTCACAGATGCTCTAAGGTAGCCCTCTCCCTATTTAGATATTGAAAAGCTGCCGACTCATTTCATTCTTCCAAGATGGAGACAATAGGCAAATAAATTTAGAAAAATTGATTTGACAGATTTTTTTGAAAAATGATGATAAAGAAGAATTTGAGGCTTTGAGACTTAGCAATATGTGTCACCAAGCTACAAAATTAGCATGTGTTGGTGCATCTTCAAATGAGGCATACTTGATTTACATGGATAGTACAAACGAGCTAGCCAAAATGCTTTTAGATATTTCAGCCCAGCCGGCCATTGTTTGCCAACAAATAGATGATCTTTACTTTAGCATCAATTCCTCCCAGCCATTACTTTTAGATCCAAATATTTCACAAACCAAGAGTTCAGAAGAAAAATATTAACAACAACGGCAGAATCGAAAGTAGTATTGAGTTGGCTCTTGGTAAGAAGAAGAGGAAGTGCAATTCATACGGTAAAATTGAACATGAAAAGGAGAGAGAAAATATAAGTGGGAAAAATTTTGAGGTGGGGTTCATACGAAGCGAGAAAATATTAAAATTCTTGAATATTTAATTTAAATAAATTTCATCAATTGATTCAACTCAAATTTAAGAGATATTAATGAGAGTAAAATTAAGAATATTTTTGCAGAGTTGATGATCCGTCCTTTATACATATAATCATTCTCTAGTGAGAATATTCCTAATTCATTAAAATAAAGATGCCATAAATAGTAAAAATAATACAGTTGTTAATGTATTGAAATTTATGATTTTTTATATTTTAATAACATCCTTATTTTAATAAAGTTAGGATGTCCTCACTAGAGAAAGATTATATACACACACACAAACAATAAGCTTTTAATAACAAAAAATTTTATGATTTTCAAGTTTAATGTTATTGTATTTTATTTTAATTGATTGATTTTGTTTGTTTTACTTTAATAACTTGAACCTAATGATTACTTACTAAGCTTGGGTTTTTGTTTGTTTAATTAATTATTAACAATAATTATACAAATTTTTTATAATATTGTTGATAATACTTATATATTAATTAAAAGATGGAGCAAGGCATTGATAACGGTGATGATGATTTGCCTACACTAGAAATATTTTGTCTTATTTACAATGATAAGATCTAGAATTGAGTATTGTATGTTGATTTTTTAGGATATTATTTTAAATTTATACTTTGAATTATATAATTTAATTTTTATGTATTATTAAAAGTGTTTTTTAATATTTATGATTTTAAATAATAAGATCCACAAAAAATCAACTACAGGTTGCAGGTTGGTCTACTAATTATTAAAACCCGCAACAGGCATTTTTTTAAAAAATAAAAACCCATTGCAAGTTGTGGACGAGTTTAGTAATTTAAATTTTTTGTGGATTGCCATCCCTAGGTGAACTCTTATAGAAGATATATAGATAACCATCTTTTATTAGCATATATAAAATTCGACGTTTTTTAAGGTTGATGATAGATTCAAAATTGACATTTCATTTATTAATCAGTTCAACATAATTGTAATGTGTTATTACATCATTGGTGCGTCTACTTCTCGGAAATTCAAATGCGCAATAATTGAAATCGGCTGGAATTAAAATAAATTAGATTTAGAATAAAGAATGAGAATCAAAATAAATAATTTACTTGAGCTGTAGGAATCGGAATTCGAATGAGTTGTATTTCCATTAATATGTTTACTTTATCTTGTAATCAAAATGAGTTGTTTTAAGTTATTAAAATGGCCTTAATTACAAACTTACAATTATGTATGTATAAATATTTTTAAATGAGATACGTACATGTTTCCTATAAAATACTACTACATTATTATTATAAAAATAATATTAACTATCAATATTATTAATGTAATTATTATTACTATCATTATAATTATAATAATAATTATTACTACCATTATAATTATAATTATTAGGATATTTATTGTTATTATTATTGATAATAATACTATTACTGTAGCTATAAGTATAACAATTATTAATATTCATATTATTAGCATATTATTAGTATTATTTAATATTTAAATGGGACAAAACAGAAATTTTTATTTCTCTTTAAGGGTAAAAGTGTTAATTCATTCTTTATTTCCATTTCTACCTACCACCATAAGAATGAGATTCTCATTCCTTATTTTTAAATTTGTGGGTTTTATCCAAAATTCATTCTCATTTCTTTACATATCTAATAAGTAAACACTATCAATAATTCTCATTTCTCAATTTAAGAAGTAAATACATCATAAAAAGACACTTGAACCTCTAATATTTAGGGAAAGAGACAACAAAAAAAAAAAAAGTTTTTGAAAAGACATACACAACCTTTTGGAAATTCCATTGGTTTAGATGAAATATTCCTTTTTGATCATTTAAATGACTAGTTTATCTTTCCTACTATTAGTAACCCCGAAAAGAAAATTAAACCCATACTTTTCCCCGAAATCAAGCGTAGAGCATAAAACTCCATCAATACTCAACGGGGCCAAATCTGATAAGCAATAGTCTCTTACGCTCGTTCGATTGTTGACGAAAGTTTCTTTCGAGCCCACAAGTAAGTATGATACAGAATCTGAGCCCATTTATCGAGCTCAATAAATCCATAAAGAAAATATCTCACCAAAACCAAGCTTTAACGTATGAATAGAATAAAGCTCCTCTCAACCATTGGGCCTTAGCCCATTGGTCGAGATCCTCGTCTTTTAATCTGAAGCGCAGCTTGATTCGAAGTCCCTACGACGATGAAGCGCTTTATTTCCTTCCTTAATTATAATATATAATTAAGTGAAAGCATTATTCTCTCTTTCGAAATATGAGTGTAGTAAACACCCCTCGAATATTAGAGAAGGTAAATCTGGGCAGTGCTATATAAGAATTAATATAAATTATCTAGGCAGTGTTATATAAGAATTAATATAAAATTAGTCACAGTAATTATCTAATTGTAAATATCAGTTGTAAATTTCATCTCATATAATATGAGTTGTAATCTAAGCATTAGAGAGGGTAAATCTGGGCAGTGCTATATAAGAATTAATATAAATTATCTGGGCCTTGTAATCTGAGCATTAGAGTGGGTAAATCTGGACAGTGCTATATAAGAATTAATATAAATTATCTGGGCAATATTATATAAGAATTAATATAAATTAGTCACAGTAATTGTCTGATTGTAAATATCAGTTGTAAATCTCATCTCATATAATATGAGTTGTAATCTGAGCATTAGAGATGGTAAATCTGGGCAGTGCTATATAAGAATTAATATAAATTATCTAGGCCTGCTAATCTGAGCATTAGAGTGGGTAAATCTGGGTAGTGCTATATAAGAATTAATATAAATTATCGAAAGAAATGTCTTTATATAAGAATTAATATAAATTAAATTTCAAGAATTGTTGATCGATTGTAAATATTAGTTGTAAATCTCATATAATATGAGTTGTAATCTGAGCATTAGAGAGGGTAAATCTGGGCAGTGTTATATAAGAATTAATATAAATTATCTGGGCAGTGCTATATAAGAATTAATATAAATTAGTCCCAGTAATTTCTGATTATAAATATCAGTTATAAATCTCATATAATATAAGTTGTAATCTGAGCATTAGTATCATATAATTAAAAAAATAATAATAAAGCTCCTCTCAGGAGATTGTCAATTTATCTGTGGGGGGTAATGTTTGCCATTTTCTTAACTTGCAATAGACTTGTTCATCTTTTCCACAGATCTGATCTTCTAACAGGAAGTCTCTGCCCGCAACATGGCCCTGGGAAGTAAAAGAATTTTCTGGGCAGATACAACTTCTATTTATTTTGTTTCTGCATTAATAATGGACACATATCGACGACTTTATAACGTTGAAATCAATAAGAATATTTTAGTATTTTATCTTCCAATTATGAATCTGATACTTTTCTTTCATGAGTTGTAAAGGCTGAAGTTTTTTTTTTTTTTGCCCTTTTTGGTATGAGTATATCGAATTTATTAAGAGGGGAAAAAAAAAAAGAAAGAGTTACAAAAATCTTCGAGAATCAAATTGCATAAGAATCGTCAAAAAAGTGTCAAAATCGAACTGAGAGAGTGAATAAATATCCTCGTGTAAACTTTTACGTATAATATACAGAGAGTCGTCATACTAAATAAACAGTTATGAGATAAGTTATGTCAACTATAAGACAAGTTATGTTGTAAGAGCATTTTTAAAAGACTTTTCAAAAAAGACTCTTCACTTATTTGAAGAGTCGCATTAATATTTAAGACTTCAAAAGATACTCAAATTAAGATTTTTTAAATAAGAAATTATTGTCTTTCTTTAAATTTTTAGAGTTGCTTTTTCCTTCTTCAATTTATATTTTATTATTTTTTATTAAAGAGAGAGAGAAGTGTTTTAATTACTATTTATTTTTCTTAAAAAAAATATTTATTTGATTAAAAATATTAACTTATTTCAAATTGAAGAGTTTTTTAGATAATAACATATTTTTTCACTCTCATTTTTACCATATAAGTAAGTAAATAGATATTTAAAAGATAAAATTAATAGAACCTTTTAGAGATACTCTAACTTATCTTATACACAAAATTTGTTAAATGAGCAAAAAAAATATTTTTCTTATTGGAGAAAAAAAAAACCCTCTTAGAGCTAAAAAGGAAAAGGGAAAAAGGAAAAATACCCTTCACCATTTGTGATGGCCACCCATTAAGCGTCTGTGAATCTTATCAATGAACTGATTCTCTCAAAAAATAAAAAGTGAATGTTACGGCATCGATTTAATGAAGTTATGATACCAATATTAATAGTAGGAAATTGATAGTGTAATGATTCCGATACGAAAACGTATAACAAATCGATTTTGTTGTAATTTTCTTTTAATTTTGACAACTTATTCTGTGTAATTCTTTATATATATATATTTTCAAGATCCTTAATTAATGACTGAGTCGGACACGTTAAGCTTTAAAAGCCTCAGAATTTATGCCATAAAAACATTCATAAATTAGGTTGTCCTGCTCTCTATTTATGCGAAGCTTAGCCAGATCATAATTAATTTACAAAACAACTAGGGCGCGTTAACCAAATAAATAATTGTTAGATAGAGATTAGAGAACAATTATTGAGTAGGCGACAGCTATAAAGCAAGTCTGCTAATATTTATGAAGTGGTCAGATTTTTATGCAATAAGCATAAGAGTTTGGTTGTATTGTAGTTGTTTTAAGGAAAAGGGTTTTTTTTATAATTATATGATTAAAATTATAATTAATTTTTTTATTATTTATCACTTTATGTGTGTGGTTAAAATTCGTATTTCATCGTAAATCTATCTCCAACATAGTCGTAGCCAAACATAAAGTGATAATGCAAAATTAAATAGAAACATCTAAATCATGGCCATCCATTATAACGAATCTCGCAGCTCATTGTCAACTTCAAGGACCAAAAAAGAATCCCAACGACCTTAAGCTTAATAAAAATATGAAAAAAAAAATTAAAAAAAAAGGCCTATCTTAGTCTTATAGTTTAGTCGCATTCAATTCATAGAAATTAAAAAAGATAAATGTGTTCGTTCCTTCAGACACGCATCTAGAGAAAGAAGATGTGTTGTGTTCAAAATTTTCAAACTTCGATATTAATTAATGGGTCCGGCTACGGTACCACGCGTGGTATCGGACCACCCCTTTTGAAAATATCGTTGAGGCCCCTTAACTTAATTTTATTTATATTTTTATAAATATTAAATTTATTTCTACGGAATTTATATGAATATTTTATTTAGCACCCTTATAGTATCTATTATTTATAAATTTTATTCTATATTGCATATGTATTAAACAACGCCCTATCTTTATCACAAAACCCGCAAACCTGACCGCATTCCGTTTTCATTTCTGACCACTCCACCGGCTACAGTTGGTACCGATCGGAAGCTCGTGCGATGCCGGTCATTTTTATGCCGACCTTGTGGCAACATGAACTGGGTTGACCCGAACCCGTGAATCCGACCCAGCTGCCGTTTCTGTTTCCGGCCACTCCACCGGCCAAGGTTGGTACCAATCGGAAGCTCGTGAGATGCCGGTCATCTCCAGGCCATCCTTATCGCCGGAAAGTGTTCGGAAAGCCGTCGATCTAAACCATGAAAAGCCGCAGAATCGCGGCTTTAATTCGCCATGATTTCGCCGGTTTCCGGCGACCCCACCACTCGAGGTTTGTTCCCCATAATTTCCTCTGTCTTTTCCGACTAGCCACAGCCACCGAGTGAGCTGATTTGCCGTTGATCGGCCGTTAAATGATTCACGTGTTTGGGAAAAATAAATTTAATATTTGTGAAGAAAAATATAAATAAAATTAAGTTAAGGGACCTCAATAATATTTTCAAAGGGGGTGGTACGGTACCACGCGTGGTACCGTAGCCGGACCCTTAATTAAGACATGGATTTAATGTGTGTATGGTGTTTTTAATTATGTCACAGTTGACTAACGCCAATTGTGTAGGAAAATGGGAATTGTCAAATGTCATTGTGTGTATATTTCACCGAGGCTTGCTTGTCGTTTTTAATGGGAAATTGAAATTGGCTTCTTGGAATCGGTTGCATATGTTAGCGTCTGAATGACAGACAGAAAGTGAATTTATTAGTCGAAGTGAAGATTTAAAATTTTGCTTTTGTGCTTGAACTTCTAGGTAGATTGCGCCATCCACTGGCTAGGTCAACATTTCCCTTATCCACATTTTCGCGGTGTTCATCTTTTCTCAACGTATTTTTCTTAATCATTTCACAAACGATAGTAGTGTTTTCTTTTGCTGTTTTTTTAGGGAAAATTAATGAAAATTTCATTTTTTTAAAGAGATTTATTGCTCCTGATAGTTATAATAGTTATAATCATACATATATTGAGACCCGTTTACATCAACTCTAATATAACATCGCTCAGATTTTTAACCCTCTCAAATAATTGAAGGACGTCAACCCTCAGGATATCATACATATATCGGCAGGCCGTTTACATCAACTCGATATGACATCGCCGATTTTTAACCCTCTCAAATAATCGAACGCCAACTCCTCCCGCGAGAAAAAAACCGCCACTCAAACTCGGCGCCTACGAAAATAATTTAAAATTAAACCCGTACAATACGTTTGCGGAGACTCGAACCCCTTCCCTCACATTTGTGAGGGAGGAGATCTAACCATTTGGGCTTAATGAAAATTTCATTTTAAATGGCCAAAATACATCATGTCGTTGGACCCAGAATACAATACTTATGAAATTGCCTAAGACTCCAATCACAATTAGGATAGCACCTAACAACATAAATATTAATTTTATTCAGTAGGAATTCTTTATAAGAAGGAAAAAAAAATGACTTCATATACTAAAATCCAGTGAAGCACATTAAAAATTTTACGGGTCTAACATAATCTACTCACTTCAACTATTGTATGTGAAGACTAACTTTCAAATAGAAAAAGAAAATCACTATAGTGCATGTTAATACAGCATAACATGGTTACTAGATCTTAATATACAACATAAAGGATGTGAGTTCCATACTATTTTTACCAAATTCCGCTCTTAGTTCTCCAAAATGTCTTTAGAAATTATTTCATAGAGCTAATCAGAAGCTTGTTTTATTTCTCTCTCCCTCTCTCTCTCTCTTTTTCCGCCCCTATGGAACTGTATTTTTTCCTTTTCGTTTCTTACATTTCATTTCTTTTAGTTTTTCCAAATCATAAAATAAGAATGCTTGTATATATGTCGGGTATTCTAGGAGGTATGCTTTGCTAGGGTTTTTCTATTCTTATAGAAGTAATGCAAAGCCTTGTGCTTCTTAACTTTTCATCAATAATGATTCATATTTTCATAGCTTTGCTCTTAAATCATTTTTCATCCTATTTTACAAATTAATTTAATTTGTAAGATCTTTTGAAGTGCTATAAATAGTTACGAGTTTCAAATTGTACCCACATACGAGAAGCAAGTATTTTGATTTTTAGTGTTGCAATACTTAAAAAAAAAAGAGACAATATTGATGAAAGAGATTCAAATTTTTTTAGTGGTTCTATATGCTAAGGTAAATTGGGTAAATTTTTTTAAAATTTATTTTTGAGCAGATTCTTTTGACTAATTTTTTGAGTCCTTTTTCATGGTGCGCTCATTGTGGCGGTGTAAAATGCTACTTATTAGTTAGTAAAATTACAATATAACATCGAAAAGATGAGAAGAATAGAATGATTTAGCGTACAATTTAATCGATTGATTCGAGATCTCTCAAATTTCTTATTACTAATTATGAAACGTGAGACACGTGCGGCGAAGTGTACCCGAGCGCGTGCTTCTTGACCGAAAGCAAAGCGAAGCAAAGCAGACGGAAGTTTCATGGTCTTTCTAATTTCCTACACGTTTGTGAAACGACCCGTCAAACAAAAGCAAAATTCTAAAGTCAAGCACCAACGTTCAGTCGTTGCAGAAAATTTTTAACTTTGGCATTTAATTAATTAATTTCCTCACTCCAGCTCTCTCTCTCTCTATATATATGTACAAACCCTTATGCATCCTCTCTCCCTAGCTAGCTTCCCAACACACCCCATCACAACACAAGTCTATTCTTTCTTTGTTTCTCCCCTCTCTCTCGTTCTCTCTTATCTTCAAGCATGGATTGTTAACATTTTCTTTGCTTTGATTTGGTCCATCATCAGTTCAGTTTGAGAGAGGGATTGAATTAATTTGCCAACATATACATATATAAATATGGAGAAACAAAACAACTTTGTTGTGAATGGTGGGTTAAACCTGCCTATTGGGTATAGGTTTCGCCCCACAGATGAAGAGCTTGTGGTTCATTACTTGAAGCGTAAGGTGTTTGGCTTGCCATTGCCTGCTTCCATTATTCCTGAGCTTGATGTGTTTCAGTCTCATCCTTTGGGTTTGCCAGGTTAATTAGCTAGCTACTAGTGTTAATTTAATATCATTTCTTTAATATATGCTTTAGCTAGCTGCACTTGATCAATGATGATCGGATTATCCTAAATTGTTACGTTTTATGTGGGTTACTTTATTTAGGTGATATGAAGGAGAAGAAGAGGTATTTTTTTGGCAATATTAGAAATGAGAGTGCTATTGCTAATGACGGCAAATGCAAAATAGCTGCTGGTTCTGGTTACTGGAAACCTGTTGGCAAAAATAGGCAAATTTTGGCTTCTGGAACTAAGCAAGTAGTTGGAATAAGAAAGACTTCGATTTTCTGCGAAGGCAAGCGCGGCCATGAGACCAAAACTCAATGGGTGATGCATCAGTATCACCTTGTGGCCATTGCAACAAATACCAACTTAACCCAGCCGGTAAGACCCTTTTTTTTGGGGGGGGGGGGTGGTTGAATCGATCATATAGTGATTAAATCTCGTCTTTAACCACGCAAGCGAGGTTTTGAACCCCATATTTCTTACATCTACTCGAGAGATTTTGACAACTGAACTGGTTGGCAAACACAAATTAACGTTTATTTTAGTTCAATAAAGTTTAATTTGTTTTGTAAATTCATGTTTGGCAGGTATTTAAGATGGTGATCATAGGAGATTGGGTTGTGTATCGCATATTTCAAAGGAAGAAAAAACCTAAAAAGCATGGAGTTGTTTCTTCTAATAATCTCAATATCACTAAGAACAGCCACAAAAATCAGCAGCAGGCCAACGATTTTAGTGTTATCGAAGCTGATCAGACTGATTTATTAGGTCCTCCTCCTGAGCCTGCTTCATCTTGTTCAAGTGAAATCACGGCCGATGAATTATCTCCTAGCGTGTTAGATCAGGAAGAGACTAGTGCTTATTGGATTAGAAAGTACTGAATTACAGCAATTGATCATAGACTTACTGTATCAGTTGTTTTGTTGTTGTGTGACAAATTAATGGGGAACGGGGGAAAAAAAGAGAAGAAAAGGCAGATTAATTACTGTTTCAAAGAGTTATGAAATTTTTTTTTGCAAGCAAATTCAAACACTTTAGTTAATTATTATGCTTTAAAAATTTACTAAGTTAAAAAACAATTATAGTGCATGGAAAGTGGGAACACTTGTTCATTAAGAAGAAAGAAAGAAGTGGTCCTTATTATGGCTCACAGGCTGAGTACCTAAAGCCTTTGCCATCAAAAAGGCAAATAAATTTTGAGACGAGAAAGTAAATCCAATGTAGATATGCAAACAAAGAAATTCATATCAAAGAAAGGCATCCAATGAAAAGAGCAAAGAGGATTCTATATTATCTAACCATTATTCAGCACTATTTAAAAAGAAGATACCCTTATGTGCTGCTGCACTATAGCACACGAACGTGACCACAAAAAAGGATCATGGGCGCTCATCAAAGGGCATATCTGCACATGGGGTTTCGATTCTTGTCCTTATTTCAATATAAGAAATCAATGACCACCTAAAATATGCTTCCATTAACGAATCTTTATGACTTTTTTTTATCATTAATTTATTTTTACTTATTAAATCAATTTAAAAAGCAAAGAGATTCTCTTCTCTCTTGGTTTGTTCTGTTTAAAAAATGTTTTGTCCTAAAGAGTGGTGTTGGTTGTGTAACTAAAATGTTATTCTAGGCTTGGTTAGCGCAACCTCTCATGGGGGTTACGAGAATTATATTCTTTTTGTCAGCCAATGAAGCCAAAGTTTTGAGACATTCATGTTTACTTTATGAATTCCATTCTTCTCCCACTTCAAATGCATCCATCGATCTCCGAATTAATAATCTTATCCAACCTTTTTATGCTAATTCAATGACGAGTTAGGATGAGACATGTAAACTGCAAGATAGACGCTTTAAATAGGCATTATAGAATAATGAAATATGAAATCTTGATTGTAGGTACTAATTAGTTCAAGTAATAAAATCTCTTTCGTAGAAAATTAAATTAAGGTAGGGAGTTTAAAGTTCACTCACATGGTTGAAAAAAAAGTTTAATTAGTTGTTATTAAGCTACATAAATAAATAAAAGAATTTGAAATATTGATTATATAAAAGACAATTATATTACACCCAAAAACCAAAGCTGATAATAGAATTGTATTTAGTAACAAGTCAGAAGAAGAGAGGAAAGTGAAGCCCTTTCAACTAAATCAATTAAGCATCACAAAAAGACGAAAATGAGTTTCATAGAGTCTAGAGAGAGGAGTACAATTATTGTATCGATAATGGATCTGTCATAGATAAGAGAAGAGAAATTTGCATTATTAGATTATCAAAAGGGTACATCAAGCTTCTTTGTGGGATCCATTGGAAGTTGAATCAATACATCTCGCATTTGTGACCCTACCGCCTGTACTGTGCAAAAGAGGATTTGTTAAGTCTGTGTTATGTGAAAACAAAATATGTTTATTTCTGAGTTAAAGGGAGATAACAAAACACTTTCAGTAACTTACAATAAGATATGGTAAGATATTTGTCTAAAAGAAAAGCAACCTTTTATGCAATTACCCTTTTGTAATTAAAAATATAGATTGAGAAAAGGTTGATTCATGGACAAGTTAACAACCTTCAAAATTAGGAACATAACAGTAAAGTTAGCAATAATTATTCGCTTGCCGCACTGAGCTATATAATTTTCAGTTTTTCACACTAATGCTTTAGATAAATATTACTAAAGCCGTCGATTTGCTTTGTCATGTCATGCTAAGATTTACATTTTTGATAGAATATAATTCACACTATCGAATTAGGTTGAAATTTGTTTTTAATACAATTATGAAACTTTTACCTATCAGTTTAATTTTCTTTTGAGTGAACGCAATATTAATCCAACGTCAAAAAATAAAGTAAATTTAAAATTTTAGACACATAAACTCTATTTTAATTTTTTTTAACTTACTTTCGAACTCTCTTATCTCTCATTTTATTAATAAGTTCTCATTTCAGCTCATATCTCACCGAAATAATTTGTTAGAACTTATCTTTTTATGTTTCATATTATTAATTAAATTAAATTTTTGGATAACTACTCTTTACTAACAAATTCTATTAAAGAGAAATAACGTGAAAATTAAAGATGTAGTTGCTTTCAATTTACTCATGTGGTGGGTACAAAATCGCCGACCACAAATGGTTTCTTGTACGAGTGGTTTTGGAATCATAATCGTGTTATACTGTTAAGGCTATATTGACACTTTGGCAGTCTCTTATATAAGACAAAAGGAAAAGATGTGCGTTTCCATTTGCAGAGCGAAATTTTTTGACTTTATAGGTTCAAATTTGACTATCTAAGAGTGTGAACACAGCCAGATGGTCAACGTAGTAGGCCACAAAATAAATATAATTCTTTGGGACTCAACTCAGTTGTAGCTTCTGTATGTAACATCAGCAAATGGGGTGCTTCCACGGGTGCTAGAGATGGCCTTGCATCGACTGAGTTTGGTTTGCTTTTTCTCTCTCCTGCAACGCGTGGAAGCACCCTATTTGTTGCGTTACATACAGCATCTGCAAGGGAAACAGGTCCAATTCTTTGACTTGATAGAAATGCCTTCTTTTGGAGTTCCTTTAGTGTGACAGATCACTTTCTTGAGAGAAAACAAAAGGAAGAGGGGTCCGTTTTATCTTTTAAAGGGGTTTGCTAAATGCAATCCTAGTACTATCTTGTTTTAGGAAATCGGCCCGATTCAATTTCAATTACTTGATTGTGGAGGTCATGGCATCGTTTGAATTGGCAATAAATCTTGGTGTCGGGTGATAATTAGAGATGCAAAATGAATGGCCAATCTCCTTTTGAAAATAATCTGAAAGAACTTCAAACATCTGATGGAACAATTACATGCAATTTAAGAAAGTGAGTTGAAAAAATGACAAATTAACTAAAAAATGTTATTTGACATCCCTAATTGCAAAAGTATCTCACTTTATGTTGAAAATTTAGGTTTGGACTTTGGAAAGGACACTCAAAGAACTTGAACAAAGGCGGTTTAAAATATATATATATATATATATATATAGTATGGATAATTCTGAAAATAAATAGAGTTAATTGAAAATTGGGGGCTGACGAGATAAGTTGACAGAGTCAAATATCACTATCTTTTTTTTTGTATTTTGCAAAAGATTTTCGTCATTTACAGTAAAACATTTTTATAGTGACACTGTATAACCTCTATACAGTCAGATAAAAAGATAAATGTTCGTTTAGTTTTTATAGTGATACAATATCACCATAGAGAGGTTACACAGTAAAACCTCTCTATAGTGATACTGTGTAACCTCTATACAGTTAGACAAAAAAATAAATGTTCGTTTAGTTCTTATATTTTGAGTTAAGTACTTGTTTAGTTATTATATTTTAAAAAAAATCTCATGACACCCCTGCTGTTAAATATATGAAACTCATGCCCTTTTTTCTTTGCTTTTAAAATTATACCCTTACAACAACATTCTTAGGGGATATTAATTAATTTATATATAAAAAATTAATAAAAAATAACCCCAAAAGTAAAATAAAAATAAATGTAAATTTTTTGTTATTATTTTACTTTTAGGATTAATTTAGAAAGCTAATTTTTTTTATAAATAATTATTAATAAGATTATTGTAAATTTATCAAACATTGTTTTATTATTGTAGTAAGGGTATTATGATGTGTTTACTAATCAATAATTAGAATGGATTGGAATCGAAATCAGAAATGAGAATTAAAATAAGTTATTTACTTGAGCTATAGAAATCTGAATCGAAATGAGATTCAGTTTCATTCATGTATTTATTTTGTCTTGGAATCGGAAGGAACTATTGTAATTTTATTAAAATGCCCTTTGTTCATTATTTTCCTTTGGTGGTGGTGGTGGTTGTCATCGTCGTAGTAGTAACAACAACAACAACAACAACAACAACAATAATGACATTAATAAATATTATTATTATTATTATTATTATTATTATTATTATTATTTACTACAATATATTATAATTATAATTTATTAATTTTATTATTATAATTTATTAATTTCATTATTTTTAATGATTATTTAAATCAAGAATTACATGGGTATTAGGAAGTTTAGTTGGAGGTAAAAAAGTCATTCCAAGTAATGGAGTTTTGATTCCCAACCCAGAATCAGAACTATGGTAATCATTCCCAAACTTGTGGGCCTCATATTGTTCCCATTCCAATTCCAAGTTTTCATTTTACAAGTAAACAACTCACTGATTCTGATTCCTTCATTAAGATTCCCATTGATGTTTAGTAAACACAGTATTATTGTATAAGGAAAGGAAATATAAGTGCATGAGTGTCAAATATCCAACAATAAGGGTATCTTGAGATATTTTTTTTTAAATATAAAGACTAAATAAATACTTAACCGAAAATATAAAAACTAAATGATTATTTACCCTAGAAAAAGTTATAGTCCTAATTTGGACTATTTATAAATAAGAATAAAACTTACAAAGTTATAATTTTCTAGACTATATTTTAAGAAACATACCTCTAAATAATCACAACTATCTACATATTGTAAAACATACATACTATGTTGCATTATAGGTTTAAGATAGAATAAATATTTTTCAAAAGTTACTTGGGATAATGATTTATTATTTAGAGTTACTACCAAATCATTTTATAATATTTATAGAATTTACATTGTGAGAAAAACATCAAAGAGAATACAAATCTTTAGACTTTTAAGATGATTTTATATATTTCAAATCATATAAAATTAATATAGTGCATATTTTACCTTTGTATCACTTAGACTGAGAATAACTAATTCAAACCAACAATTTTTGTAATTGTATATCTATTAAGTTATAACACCCTCATAACAATGAAAGTAGTTTGTCACAATATTATGAATATACAAAGATTTTATTACATCTAGAGTTAGATGAGAGATTTGAGTTTTTTTTTTTTTTGGGATAAGAAACTAATCCTTTTATTCATTTGTGATAGAAAACAAACACATTACATAACCAATTCATTCAACCAAATGACAAATTTCAAGCTTCTCAAAGCTTTTCTTTATAAGAGAGTGAGCAAAAACATTACAATGTCTTGGTACATGGTGGACTTTTACCGATTGAAAATCTTTTTTGCTTCTTTGAATCTCTAATATGGTCCACCAAATTTCTATTCTATTACTAGTTTTGTTATTGGCTAAATTAGGTACTTTACTGTAATCTATTTTAGTGATCAAATTTGAAAGACTTGCCTCTTTTGCAACTCCATCCCCTATTTGATAACTTCAACTTCTACCATAGAGACATCCGTTTGAAATCTGTTTTTGATTGTTGCATCTATCATTTGGTCTAGTGAGTTCCTTATGATAGGTGGGAATAGTTAGAAATCTCAAACCATTAACATTACCAATAGACAGTTACTATAAAATTATACAAACAGATGTCAATAGCTTAGGATGGACATGAATATTAATCCAAAGCGCAATAACGATAGTTTGACATATAAAGGTAAACAGGCAGGAAATAACAAGACTTAATAGGGAACAATTACATTTAGACACTTTATTAGAAGAAAGACTACGAAATATAAAGTTTCTAGTAGATTACACATCTTCTTTTCCTCCTGAAATAGAAAGAAAAATAAATATTAAACATTATGCTTTTATAAATTTGCTTGTATTTAACTTTAGAAAGTATAATTTACAATAATATAATATTAACAAGCAAATAAAATTATTAGATAAGTACGAGAATCTAGCACTCAAAATTAGAAATAAATTAGAAGATTTAGAAAATTAGTTTATGAATTTTCAGAGATTAGAATGTTTAGATTTAGAAATTATCCATCATAGAAAACAAAAATTAAATTTGATACAAGGCATAAAAATTAGTTGTAATATAGAATACTTAGAAAATCAATTTAAACATATTCCACATACTAGCAATAGTCAACAAAATTTCTTAGTAGACTTATTAATCAATTTAGGACAACACTTAGAAGACAATATTGAAAAGCTAAAAGAGCTAGTACTAGGGCTAGGAAAATTTTTCAAAGCTAGTAATATTACTACATTAAGAAGAAATTTAGATTATATTAAAGAATTATTAGCAAATTTTAATACTCAAGTTAAAAGATACCCTAGCAAGAAAGAGATAACAAAATTAATTCAATTATTAGACATAAAAACACCTAATCTAGTAGAATTAGAAATTAAAAATCTTGTAGAAAGTTTAAAGGTAGAAATAGAAAATATTAAATTGACACAACGAGATCTACAAATACAATTAGATGCAATAAAAATATTAGTCAATGAATAACTTCAAATAAATTATTAATAGAATCTTTAGCAGAACTAAAGCTTTAAATCCCACATCTAAATCCAGTAGGTTATAGTTATAAAAATTTTAGTCAAGAAAGTAATGCTATCTAGCAAGCACAAGCCAATACTATTATTAAATTATTAGTCAAAATCAGTAATACTTTGTATGCAAGGTGTATGTGAAGTCACTACTTTGTAATAAAAAACAAAAGCAATAAAAAGTTTTTATTCATATTTTTAAACAGCAACTAGCAAGCTTCTATCTAGGGATGGCAATGGGGTAGAATGGGGGTGAGGAGGCCTACCCCATTCCTCACCCCATTCAAAATTTCACCTCCATTCTCCACCCCATTCCCCAATAAATTTAGTGGGGTGGGGATATGGAATCCCGTGTGGGGATGTGGAATCCCCGTGTGGGGAATGGTTTACCTATCCTCACCACATTCCCCATTTATTTATTTTATAATAGATATAGATAAACGATTTAAATAAATTAAAAATTAAAAATTTAAATAACATCATTACCGCATTATAAAAGTATTTAAATTATTTAAGAAAATCTCCAAATATTTGAAACAGTATCTTGAAATGATATCAAAATTAAAAAATATTTGAAGTCAACAGTATCTTAAGAGAGAAAAGAAAATATAACAATATTTTTGGATTGAATAAAAATTATATTGTAGAGTTTTCTTTTAGTTATAATTTGTTTATATCAAGTAAAAGTAAAAAGAAACTTTATTAACTAACATTACAATTGATAAAACAAAAATTATTAAATAAAAATTAGAAAAATATTTATATATAATGGGGATTGGGTGGGGAGTACAAAATTAAACCCCACCCCTATTAAGAATTTAGAGATTATTTTTCTCCCATTCCCTACCCCATTCCGCAAAAATTATTCAAAATTTACCCCATTTGGGGTGAAGCTCCCCCATGAAGGATTTTGCCATCCCTACTTCTATCAAGTAAGAATACTTCTATCAAGTAAGTAGTTTAACTTATTTACTTTTATTTAGCTTTCAGGTTCAAAAGTCTAGCCTAGTTAGGGAAAGTATAAATTATATTTAAAATATTAACAAAAGGCGGTCTATGTTATCATTCAGGAGAAAAGAGTTTGGAGGAAAAGTTTTTGAAAATTAAGGTTTTTATTTTTTGACAAAAACAATAAGAACTTAATAAAAATTTCTGTTGATTTTCTGAAAGTTTCTTTTTAAATAAGGTCTCTGTTAGCCCATTTAGTCGTTAATGTGTTGAAAACAAATTTTTGGGCGTTAATCAAGAGTTAAAAGTGTTTTAACCAGCATATTTTTAAAAACAGTTAAATATAAACTTTTAAAAGTCAATTTTTGTAAAAACAGCTTCCGTAATTTTCACAAAACTTTTTAGAAATTTTTTAATCTAATCCCCATTCAAATTAGACTATCAAAATATATATTGCTGGTTTCCATCTATAAAATTGCCGCCTACTAATCTTTATAGACAGCATCAACATTAACTTTTAAGTAGTTGATAGGTGGTGGACTCTATTGCCGCAACTTTCTAGCATTTTTGTTTCTTGTGCACTTTTATTCCTTCATTGGTACTTTTTGACCAACATCCATGTTGCTTAGGAGCTAAAAACATAGGGTTTGGTTTCTTCCCCTCAAAGATGAGTTTTTTGGTTGCATGACACGTAACCCACCGTATAGCTTTTTTTTTTTTTTTTAAACTTTTGAAGTAACACAATATAGCTGTTACAAACTCAAGCCCATTCTCGGCCACCGTACCCATTAATCTGCGCATAACACTCAATGTACCTTCTCTAATAATTTCCTGAGTTTTAGCCTCCAAGTGAGTGCATTTTCAGATTTTTCAAGCTATTTTGCATTCCTTAAGGGCATGGAAAAGATCCTCACTTCCAGTTTTGTAAATTTGGCATATTGATTGCCGCAAAATTTTCCTTCTTTATAGGTTTTCTGCAGTTATTAATAAATTCTCGACAGCTCTGTGCACAAAAAAATTAACTTTCTCAGACAAGTCTAGTGTTCATACATTGTGCCAGCCATGAGCTCGACTTGCTACACTTGGTGGGGGCTCATAAAACTTGAGTTCGAGAGCTAACTCATAGCCACTCTTCATTGTGTACTGCCCCTTTCGATCTTAGTGCCATATCAACTCATCTTCTTGAGGAGTGCTCGAAAGTGGGATTCTTTTTATGGTTTTTGCATCCTCCCTTGCAAAATTCTAGTCAATTAAATTTTCATTGCATTGATGATTTGAATCAACGAGCTCTAAAATTCTGGCATTTGCAGACAAGTTTGACACAAAAAATTGGCCTAAAGGTTGCTGGCCTAGAAATCCACTTGCTTGACTAGATCTGAATTTTGTCTTCACATTCCACCCTCCACCTTGTTTCCTTTTATAGAACCTGCCTGTCCCACAAAATACTCCCATAGATGAAGGGTGGATTAGAGCCCGTTTTAGCTTCCAGAAAATCAGTTTGCCTAAAGTATCTAGCTTTCAATACTTTGGCCACACCAATAAGTCCGGATATTGAATTAGTCTCCACCCTTACCTTGCAACTAAGGCTTGATTGAAGCTTAAATGGTCTCTAAAACTTAACCCCACCTCTAATCTTGGCAAAACTCACCTTCTCCCATTTTGCCAAATGGATCCTCTTCTTAACCTCCTTTGATCCCTACCAAACCCTTGCAATTGCTCTCTATTTGTCGTTACATAATCCTAGATAGATTTTAAATGCGCTCATGGCATAAGCTGGTTTTGCTTGAGCTAATCTACCTAAACTTTCAATCGTTGTCAGGAAGATTGGCTGGTTTGTCCGTCTTTGAGTTACATCATAACAAAGCTACCTAAAACAATGATTTAAGCCCTCGTGCATATAGAGTGAGCATTTAAGCCCTCGTGTGTGCAGACTGATAAAAGACAATCGAGCTCTCCTATGAGAGAGCAACTGAAGGACAAAAATTCAAATCTTAGAGTGTTAATTATTTGGAGATCAATTTGACTAATTTTAGGCCTAGACGTGACTCCACCATGACAAATGATCCAAGCATGGTATATTGGTATTGATAGATTTTTTCTTTTTTCATTACGTATATCAGTAGATTATAATAAAATCCTAAAACAATGAATTCACCCGTTATTGAATATGATATTAGTGAAAACTATTAAATTATGATTTGTAGGTAGGACAAAAGAAAATTGTTATTTGCACATAAAATTGTACAAGTAAAATGGATTGAGACATTTGTACATAAAGATAAAATCAATAAAATAAACGATTTTTTTTTTTTTTGGGTGAGATATTCATTGTTTTAGTGGTCATGTGCAATTTTGTTTGTAATGTCGTGCGGATAATCTTTTAAATTGTCGTGCAGATAATCTTTTAAATTATACCAACATAATTAAAGTATTGTTCATTTTTTATTTTAATTTAAATCAAAATGATTGAAATTTTGTGTTGAAATGAAGATCCAAATTGTCTGATCTATGACCCAAGATTAAACATCACAAACCGATTGATGGATCAAAAATGGATTATAAGTCAATTAAAGTTAATCAAATCGAAAAACAACAGAGAAGAAGAATAAAAACAGAACAAATAAGTTTATAGATGTTCAGTCATGGTAGCATACATCCTCTTGAGAAACAGAGGCATGGCTTCTTTCATTGATGCAGATCAAGTTACAAGCTCATGGAGAAAGCTTCAAGGAATCGAATGAATCAAAACATAACCTAAGAGACTTTATATACAAGTCCAAACGTGTCCAACAATTTGGCCCAGGAGCCAGCTTGCATTCTGGGTTTGCTTAAAAAAAAACCTAGAATTTTCCCACTTCTATTAACCGTCTATAGCAGCATCTCCCACGTGCATCTCATGTGAAGTCGATGAGTGATCTAAACGGCATCCAAGATCGTCGTTCTGAGCACAAAATGCGGTTAGGTAGATCACGCGGATTGCACATGCTTCGCTTAATGTACTCGTTTGACATCAGTTACATATCATGCGCGAGATTGGAGCTTCCAATCGACATGTCATCCAATAACAAACCGTAATGTCGTCTAAAACTCATGGATAGATCCGACATTGTCGTCTGTACTTAGATTAATGAGAGGATAAAAATAACATAATGTATTAATTATATACGTGGAGAAGAAACAAAATAAATGTATGGTTCTCAACGACTTTTAACTGAAACCTTCCTGATCCCGTAAGCCTCGTTTTATCCATCATTTTGTTGCTAAACAAATTCAACTGAAACTGGACGGAGATAACAACTTTTCTCCTAGAAGAGTTTAAAATAAATAATCTAGAATATTTTTTCCTTAATTTATTTTCACGTCTCATCACCTCTTCCATGGGTTGTGGCATTTCCAAGATCGACCCGGAAGAGGCGACCGGTCGACTTAAACTTTCCCACCACTACAAACGCAACATTATTAATAATAAAAATGTTGTCGTAGACGAGGCTGATCATGATTTAGTGAGTTCTGACGATCATCGCAACGGCCCCCGCAAGAGCGTGTCTTGTAATTTCCCCATTATTGCAGCTGTCAACTACAGCGGCGTCGTTGAGGAAGCGGATAATGTTAAAAGAGACGATTACAATGAAGATGGACATGCCGGAGATTCTTCATTTTACCGCGGGGAAGATATCGCTGCATGCCCTGCTTCCCCTAGTTTTAGGGAATATTGTACTGTTAACAGTGGATCCAACTACGGTGAGAATCTCGCTCATATAAGTAGGAAGGAAATTTATTTAAGATACGTTACATGGAATATTTTTAAAAATAAACAATCTGTGTGAATTGAGGAGAACTCTTTTTTTTTTTTTTTTTTCTTTTTGTTTTTTCTTAGATGAAAATGATGCAAAAGATGAGAACGGCTCACAGGGAGAGAGAGTTCATGTAGCAACACTAGAGAAATCTTTGAATTCTGATGGAAAGGTACGTGAATCATAGTTATTCTTACAAATTTGTTAATATATGTTACCTTTATGTTATATTTAAAGAACAAAATTAGAAGGTAAAATTTTTTCGTTAGATTATACATTTTTCCGCTGTTATTTTTTTCTACGATGTACAAAACTTCGCAATTTAAAAAATTTTTCCCCTGTGTTTTTTTTTTTTGGGTTCTTTAGAAATCAATTTAAAAAAGAATCTGTTATAAATTTTCTTTCAGTTTCTTAATTCCCCCAATTTTTCCCCTAAAATAGCCAAAAAATAAAGCTTCAATTCGCCCCATGCATGAGGTATTTAGGTTTCATAATGATAGTGTTCAAACTAATATATATATATCAAGTGTTCGAACTAATTTTGATTAAATATGCTTTATGGATTTTCACACGTATATAACTTCTTCATTTATTACTTCATTAGATCCTTAAACTCTTTCGTTATTAAAGTTCTTGGTGATAATGTTTAATTCACATTTATAATCCAATCTTGTGAATAATAAATAAATAATCTTTTAATTTTATATTTCTTGCTCTTCAAATTAAAACAATTTATTCACCATAAATTCTTGTGTTTGTGATTTTAAGGCGCATGAATCCAGACCTCCCGAAAGGCATACGAAGAGCACAAGAAAGGGGTTTAGGAGTGCAATACACAAACCAGCCGGATGGATCAGCCGAAGCAGAAAATAGTAAATATTTATGCTTCAACAGAACAGAATTAAATCAAATTAAATCTCCTAAAATCAATTTATATATATATAAGTATCTGTTGAAAATTAGCACTGCAGAGTCAAGACGAACCTTTTTGTAAATGTTCCTCCTTCTCCTCTCTCATGTAAATGTTCAGTTGTTATTTTCTTAATTAAAATTTGTGGTATCAGACAAGAAGAGGATTAACATGTCCTCAGTAATTTATTTTTGAGTTTGTGCTTAACTGCTCATTATTCATATACTTGCCGGTAGAAATTAGGGTAAACTTTAATTTACTCCCCATTTCGAATGACAATATTCAATTTACTTATTAAAAACATGAAAACTTCAATTTATGTTATTTTTGTTCAAATGATAAATATTCGTTTAGTCCCTTTATCTTAACTAAAGTTCTTGTTTAATCCTTATATTTTAAAAAATACCTCAAAATATCAATGCAGTTAAATATATTATATCTTACTCTTACTTTTTCTTCTCTTTTATAATAATAACCTTCCAACAATATTCTTGACATTAATTAATTCATCTATAAAAAAAGTTAATTAGAAAATTAACTAATAAATATCAATGTGAAAAAACTAGTATTTTTTATACTTGTGCAATAATTTTACTAATAATTATTTATGAATAAATTAATATCAGCCAACTTAAAGTAATGTTTAATATTCTTACAAAAATCTTACCAATAATTATTTTATAAAAAACTAATTTACCTAATTAATCTTAAAAATAAAATAAAATAAAAAAGTTTATGGAAAATTTTATGTTACATTTGAGGTTAATTTGATAAATTATCATCTATTCTTTTTATTAGTATCACCAAAAATATTGTTACTAGGGTATTATTGTAAAAGAAAAGAAAAAAAAATGTGAGTGTAGTATATTTAATAATAGAGGTATCTTGAGATATATTTTTTAAATGAAAGGACATTTAATTCAAAATATAAAGATTAAACAAGCATTTACCCTTGTTAAAAGATGATAGGAAAGGGGCGCATTGATGAACTTTTTATTGTTTTCCTGGCAATAAATGGATGTTTTCACACTTTTGCAATGTAAACAAAAGATTTTCATCCTAATTGGGGGTAAAAGAAAGTTTACCATGTCATTAATAAAATAATATAATTTTATTTTTAAAAGTTGCATTTGTATACATATATGTACCCCTTTAATAACCATTAAAGAAACTAGACCGAGAAAGTAGAAAACAAATCCCCCAATGAAATCATCACACACTCTAATTCATTATCCAACAGATTATCATTCATGGTGAATATAATAAATATAAAAGCTTTAAGTTAATCTTTCTTCAATTTTTTTTTCTATTTTCTTTAACATAGTGATAAGCCAAGACGTTCAACAAGGACTCCAAGACCCACTAGCAAGTATGGACACTACGTTTGAGTACCATGCAAGCCATGCATGGGATTGGGGTACATGTACAAAATGGGTGTGCTTGTGTGTTGCAGCAATAATGGGATAATTCCTGAGTCCAAGTGATCGTGTTTGACTTGGTTTCTATTTGAGTTGTTAAATAAATATTGTTTGTTTATTCTAACCGAGATTGTTGGTCTAGAACTCTAGAGTTGTTTTGTATAAATAAGTCTTCTGCTATTAATAAAAGCATTCAGCAAATTATCAAACATATTTACCTTGGTTGTTCTCACCAAAAGCAGAACAAATCTAATCTCTTTACATCAGTATAACTTGCTCTTGATTGGGACCTATCAATTAGTATCAGAGCAAGGTTAACAATGACAACTAACAAGTAACGCATTGAACGAATTAAAGCGGATCTTAGGAGTTTGCAGGACAGAATGAACAGATGGACGTGGGAATCAATGACAAGCTGCAGTGTCTAGAGGACACCATGAGCAAATTGGCTGAATCTTTCAGTGCAACCAGAGGCAATGCCAGTTGCGGCACTAACGAGCACATTGGATCTTTACTACCATTCCGCGAGAAAAGTGACGGAGGTCGACCACCGTTGCCGACAAGAATTGCTAAGTTGGAGTTTCCCCGCTATACTGGCGATGATCCAACGGAGTGGTTCAATCAGGTAACGCAGTATTTTTAGCACCAAGAAACCACAGATGAGCAGAAAGTAGTCTTAGCATCATATCACTTGGAGGGTGAAGCAAATCAATGGTGGCAGTGGATGCGCAAGACTTACCAAAAAGAAGGCCGACCGGTTGCGTGGGAAACATTTGTTGAGGAGCTGTGGGCGCGCTTCGGACCAATGGATTGTGAAGACTTTGATGAAGCACTGTTTCGGGTCGAACAAACAGGTTCTCTGTGAGAATACCAGAAGGAATTCGAGAGGTTGGAAAACTGAGTTCATGGGTGGTCATAGAAAGCGTTGGTAGGCACTTTTATGGGAGGATTGAAACCGGAGATTGCAGAGGATATACGGATGTAAAGGCCATGTACGTTAAAGGAAGCCATCAACCTTGCTCGTATGAAAGACGACCAGATAACATGCCAGCGAAGGTTATTCTAGCCACCCTCCAACCGCGCACTGCCAACATTGCCACCAACTCAAGCATCACCAACCGTGCCTGTCAAAAGAATTACTGTGGGATGAAATGCAACGACGATGAGCTTATGGGCTATGTTTCACTTGCAACGAACGGTTTACTGCGGGTCATAAATTTCAAAGGCCTCAACTTTTACTTCTCCAGAGCTACAACAACACCAACGAGATCACTTGTGAAGAAGTTGTAAAAGAACTGCATGGAGAAGAAAACAAAGGAGAACAACCTGGGAAGACACAACAATGCAGCGACAGCTATTTTCCAACATGACCCTTGAGGACAAGGGACCTCTTCCAAAAGGGGGAATTGATAAGCCCAGACGTTCAACAAGAACTCCAAGACCCACTAGCAAGTATGGAGACTACGTTTGAGTACCATGCAAGCAATGCATGGGATTGGGGCACACATACAAAATGGGTGTGCTTGTGTGTTGCAGCAGTAATGGGATAATTCCTGAGTCCAAGTGATCGTGTTTGACTTGGTTTCTATTTAAGTTGTTAAATAAATATTGTTTGTTTATTCTAGCCGAGATTGTTGGTCTGGAACTCTAGAGTTGTTTTGTATAAGGCTTCCACTATTAATAAAAGCATTCAGCAAATTATCAAACATATTTACCCTGGTTGTTCTCATCAAAAGTAGAAAAAAATCTAATCTCTTTACATCATTATAGCTTGCTCTTGACTGGGACCTATCACATATGAGTAATACAATGATAATCTTCTCACATAATCTCACTTACTGAGTTGCTGTGCTTGTACTGTTGAAGAGCTACCATCCACGTTCAAGAAGATTATTTTTTATTTTTAAGCTAAACATCTATTTTGGGCTCTCGAAAAGAAAAATATTTATGCGTTAACCCTACCGATTTGAAGCAATTTGCTATGATATAGGTGGGGTTATTTGATTACAAGTATCTGATTGGTAATTACTGAATAAGAAAATAAAAAATAAAAAGCTCTTAATTTTACATTATTATATAAACACATGTACAAGTTAGAGAATTCTAAAATGCTTCTAAAATTTCGAGTCTAACCATGGATCAAGAGAGCTCATATTACAAGTCATAAGAGGAAAATTTTTCGTTACAAAAATATAAAAAACTTCATGCTAACATTTGCATATCTTTGTCAATACGTCAATAGTCAATTAACATACATTAAAAGTTTACAAGTATGACATTTAAGACCGATAATTTTACTTTTAAGTAACACTAGTAGACCAAGTAATGTACTAATATTTTCATTTTAAGTATCAATATAACTTACGTCCATTGGATTATCAAATTTATAACTAATAAATTATTTGTTACTTCATTTCATCATCTAATCAATTGATATTTCATCATCTAATTGATCGATTGTCACCTCACTTGAGCTGGTAAAAGTTGAGATATTAAACGAGAAATGTAGCGATAATCTTTTACTTTTTCAAGCTATAGATTCAAACTGTTACCAAAACTTAAAGACTTTAAAAAAAAAAATGGTGTATTATTAACTTCTGTAATAGGGTTTGATACAGGGCTTTTCCTGAAGACTTTTCTTCCATAATCAGGAGGAGTACGGGACCGACCCCTCCAATCACTTAATGCGTCTTGAATCTAAAGTCTGAACAGATTGTAAATTCCCATTTCAAAAAGGCGGCTTTTGAAAATGTCACTTTCTTGTTCTAATGCCTAATCGTCCTTCAGATCCCTTGAGCTTCAAGAAACACTTCTTTTTGACCATTCAAAATTGAAAGTCTTTATTCAAATTAAACAGCCACTTATATCTGCTACCTACACATTATTATTTCTCTTTAACTTTCTTTTTTCTGTCTCCATCACTTTTGTAATTATGTTTCTCTTCCTAGACACTATCATCTATTATCTATATTATTGTTATCTTAAATAGAGCAGTGTCTATGTTCAGTGTTATTTTTTTTTAAAAGAAAAAAACATATATCTTTGATTAAGATTTTAAGCAATCGGTTAAAGTCATACAGCGTCTTTGAAAATACTCTTGTCAAGAGCTATTATTTGTTAAACACATTTTCTTAATTTTAAATGAAATAGCGTGAACATATTAACTATTGTTGCTCAACTCTCACTAGCTAGCAAGGTTTGATTGATTAATAAAAAAGTAAATTACTTCAAGTCTTATTTTGCATGCGACAGAAATGAATTAATTAATAATTGGAGCCTAGCTTAAGGGATAAACTAAGTACATGTCAATCATTAATTAGGTTCGTGTAAACCATATAAAATCTCACCAACTTGTGACTGCAACCGTGATTGTGCCAGCGACTCATGCTTCAAGAAGTGAGCTTAATTATTGGATTCAGAAATTGACTGTTAAGACTTTCACCTAACTCTTACATTTATCCTTTCATTTATCTGTTATTAATTTTGATTAGTTATGGTCCAAGGGCATACGTTTATTCCTTAATTAATATCTTTAGGCTAACTAAAAGTGGTTATCGATTTTGCACTACGGGATTGATTGGTTCACTGCTCACAATTAGATATATCATAAGATTTGTTATAATTAAAAATTATTACCCTCCCCAGAATACCTCGTAGTTAAGATAAAAAAAAAATATCATTGTGGTCTATTATTAACTGGTCATTTCTAGAATTTCAAGCAATTAAGTTTGACTTTAGAGTACGATTCAATCAAATGCAATCTAATTCATTGGATATTTTTTTGTTTTTATAGGAAAAGAAAATTAAAAAATCGAAATTAAACTTCTGTTACTTGAAAGTGTGGGGAAATGATGTATTATCTAGAATATGGAAATTTCAAACTTGTACTATGTACATATTATAATTTTTTTAATAAATGAGTAATTATCAATCAAACAAATCAGGTCGATTCTGTCATATTTGATGTAAATTACTTTAATGAGTTATATAAGCTAATGCGCGAGCCCTAATTTCAATTAAATGATGACTAAGATAAATAATTATCTAATGAGGAAGCCTTTATTTTTATTAAAGTGATAAGTAAGAAGAAAAATACAAAATTTATTGTAGTCATTTTTTCTTTTTTAATTCGGTTGGTATTTTGTTGAAGCTAAACTGTAAAAGTATTGATAGATGTATCAAAAGCCTTCAGTGATTTGAAGACTAGCTCAATGGTTTTTTAGACCTGTAATTTTTTTTCCAAATCCTTATTACTTGCCAGACATGGAAATTCATTCCAAAGAAAAAGAAAAATATATGCTCTCATACACATTTTCGAACCGTGGGTGTTCAAGGGGTTTTCCGACCTTCTCTGGTTTCTATTATTTTTTTCCTCTCCGTTTTGTTTGGCCTTTCAAAATTTAAAGTAAGATAAAAGTGTTTTGGTAAAGAGATTGAAAAAAGATTTTTTTTTTTTAAATCCACGTCTTTTTTCCCCCTAAAAACCTTAAACATAATATTAAAGTACAAGATAGGGATGGATGGTAATGGATACCACCCACTACTGAGTTTATCATTACTAAACCCACTTTGCAATCTGCCATGGGCTTTTATTTTTTTAAAAAAAAATACCTTGCTTGTTGCAAATTTTAATAATTATCAAATCTACCCGCACTCCACAACAAGTGTTTTGGAGATTCTCATATTTAAAATCACAAATATTAAAAAAATACTTTCAATAATACATAAAAATTCAAATTATATAATTCAAACTATAAATTTATAACAATAACCTAAAAAATTCGCATAAAATACTTAGATTTAGATTTTATCAATATAAATGAGATATTGAGGTTTCAACATTAAAATAAATACAAAAAATATATAAATTTAATAGAAAATATTTCTTTTACAGGAAAATCATCATCATTGAGATCAGTGCATTACTTCGTCTTTTAATTAATATACAAGTACTGTCGATAATATGAACAAATAAATTTTGGACAAGTACCATTAATGATTAATTAAATAGATAAAAATTCAATTTTAGTAAGCAATCACTAGGTTCAAGTCATTAAAACAAAAAAAAATAAAATTTATCAAATTATAATAGAATATCAGTAATAATAAATTTGAAAATTATAAAATTTTTATTTATTAAAAGCTTACTGTATTATGTTTAAAAATTACGAAAATTAGGACATGAGTAATAATTTCAGCTTATATATATTTATATTTATATTTATATTTATATTTATTTAGTGTAAATTTTTTTATTAAAATAAAAAACATAAATAATTTTTTTTTTTAAAAAAAGAGTGCTAGTCGGCAAATACAGTCGCAGGCATGTGTCGGATTTTTTCTTAACGCCAAACTCACTTGCAACTAGCAGCAGAATCAAATTTAAAGTATCAAATTCGCTCATAATTCGTAAAATTACAAGTAATGGGTGGGTTTTTGCGGCTAGATTTAGGCAGATTTGTGACTTCGCAGATAGTTATGACAAATAAAGAGTTTCATTTTTTGGGACCCTGGTTATGTGGACAGCGAAGATAATTGAGTTGCTATCAGACCAATAATAGAAATTTTACAAACAAACTAGGAGCTATCGTTTTTCCCTCCCTCCAGAAAATAAAACCATATAAAAGACTATTAGTTGGACAGAAATAAGGATAAAATCGAACTGAGGACAGAATAGAATGGTAAAGCGGGGGAAAAAAAATGAGATCGCATACCCGCAATGATGATGTCTGCAAGGCTTTAAAGTAAATCGAACCGTGAAGGGATGTCAAAATGTAGTACTAATTGTGGCGTTAAGTTAAGAGATTATTTGGAAAGATAACATTCCAAGTAAACTTTTGTGAAAAGAATGACAATCAATTAAATTGAAGATATTTAACGACAATTAATCAGTTAAATAAGAAAAGAATGTTCATATTTAAGTATAAATTTAGCAAAAATAAAAGTATACTTAAGAAATTTAGATATAAAATTTACAGGATTTTCCCATAAAATGACATCTTAAGATATACAAGTGGTTTTGCAAAGATTTCAATGGGACAGAATGAAATGAGATTTACGGAAAAAAATAAAAATTTACCTACTACTTCGCCAAAGGATGATTAATTAATTAATTCTTATCCTCTCATTAAAAAAAAAGTTAGATTGGTTAGTCAAAGATAAAATCACAAATTTGATTATAATGTGGATAGTCGGAGGATAAAATTCAAGCACGATATATATATAAAATGGAGGATCAAACTTTGTGTTTTACCCGTAATCAATTGGAACAGAGTGGAGGGGCAGAAAGGGTATTTCAATAGCGAGGCAGATCGGACCCACCACCAACGGTCAAAGTATGAGATGGTTTCCGTTTCTATAACTGCTTCTTTCCTTGTCATCAATCTTTGACTTTGACGACTTCCCTTGTACAATTACAACTGTAACCACCATTCCATAACTATCTCACGCCTACACGTCCCCCTTTTTTAACTTGCCACGTCATACCGCTTTTTCAAAAATTCTGCAGAAATATCTGTTTAATTGAATGTTTTTACTTTTCTGGTGCCCCCCTAAAATTCAAGAAATACACTAGTCAAATAGTCAAAGTTACATCCCTATTAAAGTAAATTACTCCATTATTAAATAATTTGATCGTAAAGTTTAAATTTTAGAATATATCTTTTTCTTTGTTTTTTTTATTTTTTATTTTTTTTTGTCCATTCTAATTGCCTGTGCGTTATTTTTTTTTTCAGCACATTCGTCGTTTCAATTAGTATTATTATTATTTCTCTTTCTTTGATCTGTTTAAAGTCGTTTTTCCACCCAAACAAACGAAGGACAAGTGAACTCTTTCTTTTATTCAAAGTTGGAGCATTCAGAATTCAAAAATCAGAAAGGAAATTTTAAAAAAATAGGCAGAGAATTTTGCTGCATCTGTTTGGCGCACACACAGTGTTAGGGTTTTGCGAGAAATGAAGTCTTCGCTCTCCAAATTGCGAAGATTTGCACTTCACAAAAGCGATACGAAGGACAAAATCGACTTTCTACCTTCTTCCTCTCAGGTTGATGACCTCGACCAGGCTGCTCAGGTATAATCTTCTGTTAACGCAAAAAATTCATTTATTTTAAAATTTTATTATAGTACCTTACAATGATATCTTTTAATTTTTTGGGAATATTATATAAACAATATAATTAAGAATATGTATTGTGATTTGTAGGATATGCAAGTTATGCGAAATTGCTATGATAGCTTACTCTCTGCAGCTGCTGCCACGGCCAACAGTGCATATGGTAAACACTTTCTGCTAAACTTTTGGGTTATGTAGTGTTTGATTGCTTTTACCTTTTTATTTATATATTTATTTTTGAATTATCAGATTGTGTATAAATTTTATGTAATCTGTTTTCGGCATTAGTTATTCTAAATTGTAGACTTTGCCAAATGTGGAAGCGTTTTTGCAAATTTTTCTTGAAAAAAATTAACACAGTGAGTTTGTATTCTTATGTGCCGAAATCCAAGATGGATGTGATACTATTTAAGGTCATTACCTGATGATTTCATATGTACCCTGTTTAAATTCTGTTTGTTAGGGAAGTTATTGGTTTTTGCTAAAAGTTATGTCTGTGTAAGCTTATGGAGTTTGTTCAATTTTATAATGCTGTGTCATCTACGTTCTCAATTGACATGATTTGTGATTTCAGAATTCTCAGAGTCACTGCAAGAAATGGGTTCTTGTCTGATGGAGAAAACTTCATTGCACGATGATGAAGACAGCCGTAAGTGAATCAAATACACACACACACACAAACACACACACACACACATTTTTCTTGAAGTATGTCAATGTAACAATCATTTGTGTCAAATTTTGGTATAGGTATTTTCTGTAAGATGTAGAATGGGGTATTATGCCGGTCGGCTTAGTTTATAAGAAGTGTAAATCTTTTATAAACCTGAGTAGCTAAGCCATTGTATCGCTAATTGAGTTTGTGATTTTCATTTCACTTCGAGCCCAAGTTAATTTAGAAATTGTTAGCCTATTCTTGATTTTTGATTAGCTTCATAATGCTTTTCATTTTGTAAAATAAAGGTAAAGACTGGTAGCATAAAATGTACTACACCTTTAGATTTGTAATCCACTGGTAAATATTGTACTGTCTTTCCAATAAACAATGGCAGAATCTAGTCTAATGCTCTGGTGCCCTTCTACCTTTATCGAGTAAAATGCCATTTCGATCAAAACAATATGTTTAGCATGATTATAACTGGATGATTGTTAGTCAAATTCAGATACAATGTAGGTCCCTATTTTTATCAGTTTGAAATTTCAAATGTTTTAAATAAATACAACTTTTGAGGTATTGGAGATTACATATGTTTCACTCTCCTGTGATTTTATTTGCAGGTAAAGTTTTGTTAATGTTGGGTGAAGTGCAATTTGAACTTCAAAAGCTTGTCGATAACTATGTGAGTGTTTATCATCATGTTGTAGATTGTAGCATAGCTTTTCATATTCTTTTGCAAAAATGTGTCCATCCTGAATTGCACTTTTGTTATTTATACTTCAGCGCTCAAATATATTCCTGACAATCACTAACCCATCGGAATCTCTTCTCAATGAACTTCGGACAGTTGAGGTTTGTTCTCGTCAATTCTATATGTTTAGCTTATATCTCAGATCTTTCTACATTATTCCCATATGCAGGTACTGATCATGTTGTTACTTTTGAGGTGTTTTAGACTAGTTCACACATGCATAATGGCTTGGTAAAATATGCAGAGGTTGGTGCTGCATTGTTTGCTTCTTAGACTGACTTTGGAGCCATGTTTTTGTTTTCATCATCATGGTGAAATATTGTGCTCCTTTTCATTTTTTGGGCTAATAGTTGTTTAAGAAACTGTATTAGTGTCCCCAGATTTTCTTTTGTCAATTAGAGTTGGGAAGGAATTTGCAATTCCTGCTCTGTTAGTTGTTTGAGTTACCGTGTCCTTTAGCAGTCATTTATCTATGTATGATTTTGCATGCACACGTAAGGGACTAACATACTCTGGACTGAGTATTTATTATTGCTAGAATATTGGTGCTGCTCCACTTGTGTAATGATCTTGTCCTGATCCTTAAAGCTTTTTGCACAAAGTCATTATTTAACTAAATTTTGTAGCTCCTTCAAGCCTTGATGAGCATCAATGATGGTTCGATGGCATGAATCAGCCAAATTTTGCATGAATATTAGATGTAGGATTTATTTCTTAGTTAAGCAGAATGGATGTCAGGTGGTCATTGAACATCCTGCTCACTCCCCTCTTGTTTGGTAACCTATTTGTTGCCTAGACTACGAAGGTTTCCATCATTTTGCACTACTCATTCACATTGACTGCGTAGTTATATTGTTATCGAAGTTGTTCAGCTCAGTGGCATCTTTTGTGTTTGCTGTTTCAGGATATGAAGCGACAATGCGATGAAAAAAGGTCTGCCCTTGTATCTCTAAGACTTATTTCTGTTTGTCTGAAAAGGTTTTCTTCTGAATCTGATATGTGATCTTCAGAAATGTATGTGAATACGTGATGGCGCAACAAAGAGAAAAGGGAAAGTCAAAAAGTGGGAAAGGTGAAAGTTTTTCGTTGCAGCAGCAATTGCAAGCTGCCAATGATGAATATGAAGAAGAGGCAAGGCTGTGTGTTTTTCGGTTGAAATCTCTCAAACAAGGGCAGTACCGAAGTCTTCTAACTCAGGCTGCTCGCCACCATGCAGCTCAGGTTATTTCATTTGTTTCTAGGAAAGTCAATTGCCTAGACCTCTCACTCTGTATAAGTTGAATCTTAATATGCTTCCTTGGTTTCTTTGCTTTCTGCACTCTGTGCAGTTGAATTTCTTTAGGAAAGGACTTAAATCACTTGAGGCAGTTGACACTCATGTTAGATTGGTTGCTGAAAGGCAACATATTGATTACCAATTCTCTGGGCTTGAAGATAATGATGGGGAAGATGGTGAGGATAGCTATGATGCCAATGAGGCAGGGGAATTGAGTTTTGACTACAGAGATAATAAGCAGGGTCTTGATGTTGTTTCTACGTCAAGGAAATCAATGGAGGTAAGGACCTATTGTCACTGAGATTTTTGTTTCATTCATATGGAAAATGGTCGTGATGTGCTTTTTTATCTTGTCTTATGACACCTCTCAATCATATTTTCGGATGACAATTCTGCTTTCGATTTATGCTGTTTTGGGTTGTTCTTATTGAAAAAAAAGGAAAAGAAAAAAAAAGAGGTGTTTTGGGTTGTGAATGCTTAATTTTTCAGTTTGTACCAATCTGTTTTTCACAAAATTTCTTAGTATCAGGATTTTTTTTCCCTACCTGGGGACATTTTGAAGGATCTATTCTCAGTCATGGGCCATGCTTTAGTGAATGAGCTCATAATCATGATTCCATGCCGTAGCCCAGTTGCTAGAATGGATATACTGTAACGCAACTGGTCATCTCTTTTAGTAGTAGGGTTTGGATTGTCTAACTTTATTAGAAAGTAGAATATGGCTTTCATATTATTGGCCACAGAAAATTAGTGTATTAGGGCTAATTTATTCCGGTATTATGGTCGACAATAGTTCTGGTGTTGTCCAATTGTGTTCACATTGGCTGCATGCAAAGTGTATGCTTTATGTTTGCTGTGAAGATAGACCAATAACTAATTGATGAATTATTATTTTTCATGGTTATCATAACCGGAAAAGTTTGTAGGCTTGACTTGCTACCGTCTTTGTTTATTAAATAATGGAATTGTGATCTCTTGTAATCATAGTAAAGTAAGTTACTCTTCAGTTTACATAAGAGATACATGCATAGAAAAGTGAATCTGAGGATTGATGATTTATGAACTTAAAATTCATTGGATTTAATGGAATTATGGGGTAATGCTGAATTTATCCTCCAATATGCCTGTCAGATTGGGAGTGTGTGAAAACCAACATTGGGGGATGAGGTCATTTGCTTTCTGTTCCTCCGGTTATGGGTGCGTCTGAATCTAAGGTGATTTTGGATAGGAGCTAAACCACCAATTATATCTGATGGTTGACTCAACCCATATTTGAGTGGTTTTAAGATCGCAAAATTTTTCATTCCACAGCTCTCATTTGTTAGCTGTAATATATTCTATCTACTTTTGTTTACTCTTCATTGTTGAAAATAAATGCAAATATTTTATTTTTAAAAATAATGATCAGAATAATTTATCCACTTAATGCTACTAATCTGGACCAGTAAGGCTAATCTGAACCCGCTGTAAAAGAAAAACCGATGATCCATTTGTTTGATTGGATCCTCCAACTTAAATCCCTTCAATATAGCATTTATCTTTGGCTGTTCAATCATGTAACCTGTGGTGGTCTTAATTGGTATAGTTGATGATCATATTGCAAGCTGTGTACTCTGTTTTTTCGATTGTTAGATTTTATATATGTATGGATGATATAGCTGTTTATTCTGCAGGTGGATGATGTTGATGTTTCATTTCCCCAGGCTTCAACAGTGGAAAATGCAGAGGTTTGGATCCTATAACCATTGCAGTATAGATTTGACTCTGATGATGTAGTTGTATAGTTTAGATTGAAGCTTTCTCTTGCCTTACTCTTTAACTGTTTGCTGCATCTTTAGAATAATGGCCATTTTACTGATTTTGATGTTTGGTTGGGCCAATTGAAGTCATCGTTTTAAACTTGTAAGATTAATTTTATGCATATTTGAACTGTAGGTAAACTTGGACAAAAACCCAGGAGAGTACCAGGCATCACATAGGGAACGGAGAGGAAGTAGCTTTTCTGCCCCAATATTTCCAGAAAGGAAGATTGATCCAGCTGAAAGAATAAGACAAGTGCAGCAGCAATCATCTGCTCGGCAGCCAAGCACATATGTGCTGCCCACGCCTATTGATGCAAAGGTCCCAATCTCTTCTTCTTCCGTTCCCCGTACAAGACCATCTAATCCCAGTGGACGAACCTACAATTTGTCACATTCTTCTCCATTGGAGCAGAAGAAAGAAGATAGAGAATATGGTGATGCTCACTTGTCTGAGCATTCTGTCTTAAAATCACAGTCACTTCTCAAAGAGAGTGACAGTAATAATGCCTCCACAAGCCTACCCCCTCCTCTGAGAGATGGTCTTGCACTTCCACAGCTTGATACTCTTAATAGTTCTGATACCAAGAAAATCAAAACACAAGCCTCCTCTGGTCCGTTAACTAGTAAATCTTCTTCATCGAAGCCTGCTTTTTCTTCCAGTGGCCCCATTACCTATACCGAACTTCCTCAAATAGTATCTGGATTACTTTCTCATGCACCGGTTCCTCAGACGAAAACATCTCCAAGAGTATCCCCTACTGCTTCACCTCCCCTTGTCTCCTCGCCTAGAATAAGCGAGCTACATGAGCTTCCTCGGCCGCCAAATCCTTTTGCTGCCAAGCCTGCAAAATCTTCTGGTTTGGTTGGTCACTCGGCTCCATTGATGTTTAGAAATCAAGAGCATACTTCAACAAATAAGAATCCTTCGACGACATCTAATATGGCATCCCGTCTTCCGATTCCCCCATTGATTGTTTCTCGGAGTTTCTCCATACCCTCAAGTAGCCAGAAAGCAATGGCATTACATGTATCTAAGCTCTTGGAGTCTCCAAAAGTTGTGGAAAAGTCTGAAGGTGTTTCTTCTCCACCGCTGACACCAATTTCCCTGGCCAATGTTAAGCCCGTATCAATTGTTTCTGAAGTGAGCTCTCAGTCTGCGCAAAATCAGAGGTGATTGAGATACCACATTCATTGTTTGAAGCATTAATTTGCTTGTGCATATATTTGATAGCTTATGGATATTGGAAGGGTTTTGTTATCTTGTATACTTCCATCCTGATTCTTTATATGCTTAAATTGGTGATTTAGAAAAGAAAAAGATACCTAAGAAATTGTTATCAAATATCCTGCTTCCCCCAAATTCTCACTGTTATAGTCGTGCATGTTGCACATGAGAAGTTTATGAGAAATTCTTACTGGGAAAGATAGATGGATCGTTATTTGCACACATAGTAAATTGACAAAATGTTAACATTTGCACTCACAAGAAACAAACAAAACGTAAAATAGGGTATCTAGGTCCGTAAAAAAATTGTACATTTGCAATAAAGTGGAGAATTTTTTCAGAAAAAAAGTTTTCTTGCCTCTCTCGTTATCTTTTTCTCCTTGGATACCTTTCGAATTTTGATTATGTGGCATGTTTGTAGGGCTTTTGGATCATGCCCCTATTTTTAAGAGATACTGTAGATAACTTCCTTAGTTCATGTTTTAAATTTGCCATATCTTCTAAACCATGTTTTTGCATTTTATGTTGGTTGGCTGACTAATTCTTAGCCTTTTCACTGGGTTCATTGTTTCCTCCCTAAAGATCCTTAATTCTCTCTTCTAGTAGAGCTAACCTTTGAGATAGAGTGAGTGTCAAATTATCCTATCAGCAATCATGTGACAACAAGAAATTATCAATTAACAATTATTTTCATTATAACAATTTTATTTTAAATTGGCCACGTAGTTAATTCCTAAGAAAGAATGAACGATTGGGAGTTGTTCAACACGCAGGGTATTTTGTCTACTGAATGTTTTCCCGTCTAGCAAATGAACCGTTATATATTTAGCCAATTCTGTTGTTACAATTGTTATTGAAGCAGTGGCTTGCCGGTATGTCACACCTGATTGGAGTTTTATTATTGATCTTGAGACACATCGTAACATTTCTAATCCAATTTATGAATTACCCATTGAATAAACCGATAGGCAGCACGTGGTTGGTGGAATGCACATCACAAACAGTGTTGATAGTTGAGGTTTTCAAACAAGGTGGGAGTGCCTAAAAACAATGATCATAAGGTTGGTAATGGGACGGGATGGGATGAGATAAAATTTACCAATCTCAATCCCGTTCTATATATGTAAATGAGATGAAAAAACGTCATATTTCTGTTCCTATATTATTTTTGGGACAAAAATATGTCTTGATCATATCCCAAAAGAGATGAGATCCTACAGGATCCCATCCCAAATGAAAATACTCTCATTCTTAGTGGGCAATGAGACGGGATGAGACGGAATTTGTCAATCCCACTTCCGTCCCGTATATGCAAGTGGGATAAAAAAAATCACACTCCCGTCCCTACATTTTTTTATGGGACAAAAATATGTCCCGATCCCGTCCCAAATGGGATGGGATCTTGCAGGATCCCACCACATTGGGAAAAATTGCCATCCTTAATCATAGGATCTTCTCGAAAAAAAAGTCTTACTGATGAGTCATCCTTATTACCTGGGAGTGCTTTTTTCTTTTTGTTGCCATTTCTAGTCTTTGGTACCTCGGCTCACACCACATCTTCAAGCATTCTCAAGAACCATATTGCAGCAACGATCAAAAAGCTCTCAACCAATTAAGAAGCATCTTGTTGTTCTGACAGTTAATAAGCACCTAGGTGTTGTTTATAACACTCAAAAGTGGTCCTGTGTTGAATTCCTCTTCCTCATTTTTGACATTATCTTCTTCCATCGTATAATTAACAGAGAGATTCAAAAGCATATCGTAAGCATATTACAATGAAATTATATCATTATCTATTTAATTAGAGATAGAGGACAGTTAGAGTATAATCATAAAAATAAAAATCTCCTCCTATCACATTGCACAAATAGAGGACAGTAACGACTATGCTCGGTTGGGGGTAGACGAGTCGGGAGAGGAGAGGATTTTGTTCATTCGGCCGGTAGAATTTCATCAGAGATTCAAATTCCATTTTACCTCCAATTGCCATTATTTAAGGAATTCACTTTCCTTTATAACAAGTGAGGAAATCTGATTTCCACTCCATAAAAAATAGGCTTGGCAAAACCCCGTTTTCGGTCTGGGTTTGGTGCTGCCTGGGACTAGACTGGATGACAAAAATTGATACTTGGACCCGAACAAAACCTGGCTTTTGCATGTGCAGTCCGGGCTTGAGCCCGGCATGTCCCGGGTCCGGGATTTTTAATCCGGGCTTCCAAGCCTGCAAACTCTTCTTTCAATTTTTTTTTTTTCATTTTTATCACCTAAATATCAACAAGCAACATGCATGCACATTTCTTGTGTATCATAGTACAAGATAAATCTCAAGCTTAATAAAAGAAATAGTCAAATACAAACTTATAGCATACTAACAATACAAATTTTGCACAAATAATAAATAAAAATTGTTTCAATCTACTTCCTACTACATAAATGGCTAAATTCATCCAATTTCTAACCTCAACTCATTCAATCTATATATATATATATATAATTAAATTCAATAACACAATAAATCTAAACAACATCCAACATATCATAAGTTCATAATTATGACACCAATTATCAATACAATACATGAAAATCCTGAAATGTTCAACAACTCAAAAAATAGTTCATAAAAGAGTCAAAATACTCCCATGTAAAATAAATAAATAACAAGTTCATGTCTAATTCCAATTATTAAAAAAAAAAAGTTCATGTCATGTTGCTCGTCGATGCTTGTAGGTCATCATCATCATTCGAAATTATCTCCTCCCCAGTAAAATCTCATCTTTAGAAACTCCACCTTACAACAAAAATAACACATTAAGATTCAAAGCATTTTAAGCAAATAAATACTACTAAAATATAATTCAAATAACTTTATACCTCGAGAAGTAGAATCCCAAATCCAATTTTGAGCACACATTAAGGCTTCCAAAGTGTCAGGAAGAAGTTTACTATGATGCGGACTCAAAAATCTACCTCTATCACTAAAAGCTGACTCAAAGGTAATGGTGGATACAGGAATGGCTAAGATATCCTTAGCTAACTCAGCCAAAATAAGATATTGGTTTGTGTGCATCTTCCAAAAGGCTAAAATATCAAAGTCCGGAATGGAATCCAACAATTCCTCATCTAAATATCTATCCAACTCCGATTTAGTTACCTTAGCACGCTTATTTTGGCTTCGAAATGTTTCAAACTCATCTACATTCCAATACTTTTTCGAATTCGAACAAGATTCATAATGAGAAATTTCCAATCCAACATTCTACCCACCACTCACATGTGCTGCCTTCAATTCACATTCTTTCACTAAATCATAACAAAGCTTATGTGTATACTCAATATGCTCATCTGCTGTATCACCATATATCTTTGGGAAATAAAAATGAATTAACATCATCTTATATCTTGGGTCAAGCACAACAGCCGCAACTAACATCGGATGAATTTCATTCCAATAATTATCAAATTTATCAGCTATTTTATTAGCCATAATCCTAATAGCAAGGTCATAAGTAGAGTTCCAACAAGTAGGACAATCCAATTTCAATTTTTTTTACAATTAATTTTTAATTGTCTAGCAGCTAGCTCAAAAGTTTCATATCTTTTTGTTGTTTGTGTCCAATAGCTCATACTCTCTCTAATATTTCCAACCCCACTTTCTATAACTTTCAACCCATCCCGCACAACCAAGTTCAATAAATGAGCAGTACATCTCATTTGAAAAAAATTACCACTAGAAATTAAGGTATCGGTATCAAACCTTAACAACAATTTCTCCACCATTGCGTCATTAGTGGTACAATTATCTAATGTCACTGAGGATAACTTTCTATCCACGTTCCAATCCAATAGGCATTGTACTAGCTCATTACAAAGGGCATCAGTAGTATGAGGGCTTAGAACATAGATAAACCTATCAAATATTCAAAAGTCGGTATTAAATACACAAACTTAAAATATATTGCAATTTAAAATTGAAAAAAAATCTAATATAAGTAATAAAAAATTTAAAAGAAAAATTAAGCAAATAAAAAATTATAGACAAATTACCTTAAGATTCGACTATGCAATTTCCAGGAATTGTCAATGAAATGGGCCGTCACGACCATATATCCCTTTTTCTGATTACTAGCTGTCTATAAATTCGTAGTAATGGCCACTCTACCATGATTTTTTCTCAATAAATGCAAAGTCTTAACCTTTTCGATTTGATATAACTTCAAGATCTCGCTCTTCAAAGTGTTTCTACTCATTGGCTTAACCACAACGTTAGCATGTGCCATCATTTCTCGAAAGCCTATTGTTGGGTAATTTAACTCAATTGCTATTGGTGACAATGTGCAAGTGTACACAACAAGTAATAAAGTGATGAATATTTAAGATCGTCTCCACAGGGAATGATGTTACTAGAAATGCTACAACAATCGCAATAGTACAAACTTCCTTCTATCTAAAGAAAACTCTAATTAAAGTTAATTGACCATTGGAATTAACAATTTAATAAAATAAATGCAATAAATAAGTTAACTAGATAAGTTGTGCAAAAAGAATTTAATAAGATGAGGTAGTTGAATGATCAAACTCTCTTCATGGGTTGACTGTTTTATTCAAACTAACACTAGTTGGTGTAGTAACTCCTAAAGCATTAGGTAGAATTACTTTGCATCCACAACTACCGCTTGTTGGACTCCTCATACCCTTACACAACCTAACAATGACCAGTTGTTATATCACATAAGAAATGGCATTACGAATATATACTCTCCCTACCCTACAAGGTGAATCCCTATATCTAGTTCTTCACAAATCTTAACTCAAGTGTGGCCCTTTTGGGACTCAAGTTAAAACTCAATTTAGGAAAATTAAATTAAAATCAAGTATTACTCTAATAAATTCCACTAAGACAGGCCCTTTTATGACTCTTTTAACTTGAACCATTAAATGAGAGGTCAATCAAAATAATGATTGAAATAACATTTATTAGAGAAAAATGCTACAGCAGACGTGCAACAACTCATAAGAATAGTCAAGAACTCATTTACATTGTTTGTCACTCAACTACAACTAAATTTAGTTCATAACTTGGAAAAGAGAAACAAACAGCGAAGTATCAGCCATGAAATACATCGTTTCAACTGAAGAGTAAATGAAGAAAAAAGTATAATGAAAATTGAGTCCAAATAATTCTGCGGATTTTTTCAATGGTGCAGGCTTGTTCTCCCTTAAATTCTTCTTCTTCCCTTCTTTTTCTCTTGATTTCTTCTATGTTAATTCACCGTCACTTTTTCATATGATGTGTGTTTCTTTTATACTTGAAAATTAGGACAAACAGAAGCTTAGGGCGTGCATAAGCCAGATTAGGAAACAACAGATCAAGATTTTACAGGTATTCCGCATGAAATTTCCTCTGTCGTTGTTCCAAGATTGCTACAACAACGGCTACAACAACTGCACTGATCCAGATTTGTTTTAATTCTTTTGTAGCCATGTTCTTTCCTCATTTTTGCAAGCCTATTGCGTCAATATTTCTTCCTTGAAACTTGAGCTTCCGAACACCTACAATTATACACGCAATCTAAGCATGAATTATTTTAAATCAAACAAAATTTATTAAGACTAAACTAAAATGAATATTTATGCAAAATATAGCAAAAATGCAATAGAAACACATCATATGCTCTCTAAGTAATATTGATTTAAGTCTAAAAGTGTCATGATAACTCTCATTTCATAGAGTTATCACCTATATATTTCACGAATCTAAATGGAAGCTTATGCATTATAACCATTCTTGCTATCAAACTCTGTAAAACATTTTGATCAAAACTGCCATAACTAATGCCACAAGTTTCATCCTCTCTTTTAATCACTTTGAGACTTCCCTAAAGTGCTTCTTCTATTTTCGGTTGATTCTTCTTAAAATAAAATGCCACGTGTCTAGTCAATGTCGAAGTCTTAGATTGGTATTTTGCTTTTAAAATTGCACTACAATGCATGCACTTTGCCTTTTGCTCTCCATTAACCATTTTGTAAAGTGCTCCCAAGCTTAAGACTTTCTTCCTTTTTTCGATTTCTTCCTTACTCTTCTTATCATTCATGATTGACACTGAAATTTCCTCAACCTCATTATCAGTTTTATCTTCAACATTATGAGATAAAATTGGGGCACTCGATGAATTGATTTCCACGTTATCCGACATTGTACCGCTCTACTGTTACAATAGCAAAGATATACTAAATTTCAGATTTTAGTGTGGAAACGAAAAAGTGAAGTAGAAGCTTTCATTCCTTGATTCTAAAATATAATTATTACAAGATTACAACATTAAACAATAACAAAGTATCTGAACACAAACAACCAAAGTAATTTCAAGTAGGTCTCTATGTAACTGTGTTCTGACTGTAACAAAATAAAAATGAAGAATTGGAAGAATAAAATGGCACCGCAATGTGGCATGTCTAAATGAGTCGAATTAATGGAATTATGGGCACGGGTTAGAAAAGAGAGACAGAGAGTATTGAGTTTTTTTGTTTGTTATTATTATTATAATTATATAGAATACAAAAGGTGAAGCAAAAGAGAAGCAAAAGGATGTAAACTGTAAAGATAATGAATCTGCAAAAATGCAACAGGGAAGGCAAAATTAAGAAGAAAAAAATCAATACCTAGGGCTGGTAGTGTTGCCTATGATGGCAGAGTGATGGACTGATGGTGGATGAGAAAGTAGCAATGGAGAGTTGGAGACGATGGCGCTGACGCTGATGCGGCTTGAAAGGCCTATACAAATGACTTATATCACAACTGCATTGGAGATGGAGCAACCGAGCAAAGTTGAGTCGGCAAATAAGAAGAGATGATGCCGAGGGGTGACGGTGACGGTGGGTGCTGGCCGACGGTGACAGTGGGGGATAGCCGGTGGCAGCGTTGCTGCTTATGCCTTTTAAATTCTTTCGATGGGGAATTAGGGATTTTCATATTTGGGCATTTGCATTTTGCGTTTTGCGATTTGGGTTTGATTTTTTGCTTATATATATATATATATTATTAAGAATCAGAGTCTGGGTTCCGAGTTTTTGGTGCCGAACCTGGAACCGTGCCCAGAAATGTCTGGGTTTGAAATTCTCAAACCCAGATCCGCTTTTTCAGTAAATGCGATTTGGGTTTTGCCTGGACCGGATTGGCTGGGTTCGGGCCGGATCTGGTCCGGACGGGTTTTTTGACACCCTTAATAAAAAAGTTTGATTTCTTTATTTTACCCATAATTAAATATTAATTTCTAATTTTACCCTTTTAATAAATTTAAATGAAACAACCCTAACTTTCACTTTCATCTTCGATTTTTCAACTTAACAAAATCTCTCAACGTTGATCCATTTTTTAACTCCCGGTAGTTTTCATTGGCGAAGGCTGAAGATTCAAGCAATAAAGCTGCTCATGATGAGGGAGGGAGAAGAAGACTTTGCTAGTTCAAGGGAACGTTTATACAGGAATAAGGCTAGGCCATGGGGAAAATGGGCAGTTGAGACTAGAGACCATTACAAGGGCATCTGCATTTGGCTTGGCTTTTTCAACATAGCCAAAGAAGCTGTAAGAGCTTATGCTAAAGCTTCTAAGCCTATCCGCAGCAGCAAGGCCTAGCTCAATTTTGCTCAGCCACCACTGCCAATAACTCCACCTCCATCTAAGAAATGCTGCATGTTATCCTCTGAATTGACTCAGCCGAGTCTTGAAGATTATTATTATTATTATTTATTTTCATTGGGTTATGCATTTGAGTTTACTAACAAATGGTAAGGTTAATTTTGACCTACCCCTTTAAAAAAGTAACAATCTTCAAATTATCTACTTTACCTTTGAAAATATCAAGTTATCTATTAAAACTAATTATCTTTAACTATTAACCACCATTGTGTTAAATGTATGTGTCTATAATGATGATTTTGATGATAAAAAATAAGATTAAGACTAATTAAGCTTTTAAAAGTTCAAATTATTTTTTATACTTTTAAAAAAATCATTATTTTTATAATATAAAGGTTTTATACTTAAAGGAAAAAAAATGATTTTATGAAATTGGTTGTGTTTTCGAATTCATGATCTAATTGAAAAAGTTTTGAGAACTTTGAAATCAACAAGTATTGCTTGAAATTCTAAAAATGAACTTGTTTGAAAAGTTTCATAAAATTTTGGGTTATAGTATATTTACAAAAAAATTTAGGCAAAATTATAATTTTAAAAAATAGTTTCATTGTAGTAATCACTGTAGCAAACAGTTAACCATTTATGAGAAAACAGTTAACCGCCATCGAATAAAATTGAAGATTAGCTTCTGCACACTGACGGCGAACCGACATCCAGAAAACGGTGATCGAACAATTTGAAATTTGGCACAATGGTCCCTTTCTCAAGTCAAAACGACGATCCAATAAAAGTTAACAGTGATTCGATAGTGTGTAGAAAGTCAACAACGCCTAGTTTTCAGCTCCAACTATAAAATGACTTAATCAAATTCAAATCAAGAGAGATCGAAAAGTTATCATTGAGCTTGCTATTCAGTATACAACTATTATTGAGCTTTAAACACTTTTTTTTTTGTTTCATTGATTCATACTTTGAGCTTTCATTTGTAACCATATACATTGTGTGAGAGAAAATTCATTTGTAATCTTTATTTTTGAGTGATTTTAATAGTTGGGATACACTTAGATTGAGAAATTATGGATAAACTCTTGTTGTAAAGATCTATTAACACCTTAAAAGTCATTTGTAATCTTTATTTTTGAGTGATTGTAAGTGTTGGGATACACTTAGGTTGAGAAATTAAGGATAATCTCTTGTTGTAAAGGTCTATTAACACTTTGAAAGTCATTTGTAAGTGTTGTTGAACCGTTGGAGGCTTTGTTAGTGAAATCCTCAAGCCTGGTAAGCTTGGAGGCGTGGACGTACGCATAGTTGGCCGAACTACGTAAAAATCATGTGTTTGCTTTCTCTTACTCTATATTTTTATTTTTCATTGCACATTAATTTGTTTATTTCGAATTTGGTTGCTTAGTTTAAATTGCATTGAGTTTTTAGTTGCTCAAATATTTAGAATCACAATTTAACCCCCTCTTAAGTTGCCTAGTTAGTATTTCACATTGACTTTTGAAAGTTTGAAAGTACCCTTAACCTAACAGAATATTCTTGTAACAGTATTCTTAGGCTCAAGAAAAATAGTTGATGTATGACTAATCATTGAAAATGAAAAAAGTTAATTATTAAAAATTAATATATAAATAATGAAGTGATTAAAAAATAATTTGTGAAAAAAAAACTTAATGGCTTAAATAGATTGCTAGTTTTCTTAAATTAGACATGCTAGTTAAGCAGATTACAAGCCATGCCATCACATACAAATTACAATAATGCCATAAAAATTAAACATAAAAATTTTTGGGCCTATGTGTAGTTGTGCCATATTATACAAATTACAAGTATGCAATTAGTTCAAAATTCAATTTTTTGTCACAACATTATCTCATGATTATAAGATCCTTATACATACATTACCAACTCCAAAGTATTAAAATCTGGCCATTGCTTGAAAAGCTCTAAAAACCCAATGAAAATGAGATCTTCCAGGGGAAGCTTCAGTAACGTCTTTGATGAAGATGAAGATAAAGATGAGAAGTTGCAAGTGAAAGGTAAGGTCAACTAGTTCATAAATAAATCACGTACTGATTGTGGTGAATTAGCAACAATCTAAGTTTCTGAATCTACTGTAAATCCTAAGAGGCTTTACTACAAATGTGAGAGGCAGGCTGCGACTACTTTAGGTAGTGAAATCCTCTTAACTTTGAGTACAAAGTGATTGCAAGGGGGTTGTGTAAGTTGCAAGATAACGAAGAGAACCACACTTCCCATCATGAAAAAAAAACTGGCAATAATGTCCACCAAGCTTACTACAAAATCAGACAAGATGAAGAGTTAATTGTATATCATTATGATAATATAGTCATTATGTATTATGTACATGCATTGTCTTGGGCAGAAAATAAATTAGATTGACAACAAGGTTTAAATAATAAAGATAAATGAATAGGGGATCTACAAAAATTATTAAAATATTGAATTTTATTATCAAAAACTATAGTACACGAGCCGTTCCTTCTATATAGGGCACATACTTTTTTTTTTTGCTTTCCATGGATCCTCTTAAAGTAAAACATAGTGAATCGAGTAAGGGCGAAAGTTCACTTAGATGCATTACCGGGAGCATTACGTGCTGCTCCTCCTCTATCTATCCTCTCTCCACAACTTCTGTTCATATTCTCGATGATAAAGAACAAGGTGTCCCTATAGAGGGGTTCTCGGCCAGTCAATGGGAATCTAAAGCCACACTTTAAACCTTAGAGTAATTGAGGAGAGACTATTATATTCTTGCCTTTATCAAACTTAGGATCCCAAGCCCTAATGAAAATATGGCAACAACTCCTGAGGGTTGTGTAGCCTTGTATCCTTTTTTGTTTAAAACTAGGGTGAGGATGCCTTTACACCTTTTCATTTTTTTTTTCTGATATCTCTTAATGTCGCCTTTGCTCAACTTAACCTGACGATCTACAAGGGTATTTTGGGTCATTATATGCATTGAAAACGCTCAGGGATCTAATCTGACTTCGCTTTCGACGAATTTAGAAGATTATATCAAGTTACATCGGTGTCTAGGAGAAGTGGCTAGTATTACTTGGCTAGTTGGGCTCGTATTGACCCAATCATCCCCCTTGATTTCTTGGGTCAGACGAAAGGTTGGAAGGATTCATGGTTTTTTGCCTCTGAAAATTGGTGTTTTGATGACCCTAATGTTGATGACTTTGTTCTTACTTCATTTCAGAATCCAGGTTACTGTTTTGCCTTCATGACTTTAAGTTCACTATTTTTCCCCATCTAATTTTATTTTCATTGCATTGACTTTTCATTCCATTCCTGTCTTGTGTGCAAAGTTGTCCAGCGATATCAAGCGTGCGTAAACTAACCTATTACAATTAGAGATGCTTTCCTTATTCAGCAGGACTTCTTACCAAAAATTTGGCCTTATCCCTACTAGTAAGAGAGACGTTTATTTCCCTTTATGAGCATTCATGGTTTTCTCCTTTATACTTTTGCATTTGGGATGTGTAGTTGCGATGCATCAAATCGGTGGTAGAAAGAGGCTGGCCAACTTGCCACCTATAGATTCATCTTTGAGAAAGTACTATACGACCCCTTCCTCTTTAACTCAATCCCAATCTTTAAGGGCTCCATCAACTCAATCTGCTCATGCTAATACCTTGCAAGCTGGGGAGAAGACTTGTTTGCCACTTGATCTTAGATCTCCTGGGCACATTTCAACCCTCATGTTTGATGACTTGGCCAATTAAACCCTCTAATATAATGAGCTTGATCACGACCTTGGCAACCTTTCTTTATTGAAACAAGCATTTCCCTACCAAGAGAGTCTTCGCTCCAAGCAAACTGACCCAGAGGTCTTATTCTCCGTTTTCATAAGTAATACTCATAAGGTTGACTTCATAATTCCTTATTAAATTTATCATTTGTTCTTTTACAGCTAAATATTAATGGGATTTTTTGTTGGACTTTTATAGGCCACCATAAACATGATTTAAGCATACAACTTGTATCCCGATTCAAAAGGCGAATGGTGCAGGGCTAGGGCAGAAAAGAACGAGGTGGCAAACGAAATGATCCAGTTGAGGACCGAGCTTGTATCCTTCAAGCTACCCACGACTTTTTTAAGTTGGAGCACGATATCAATAGTGCGGTGATAAAGAACAAAGATGAAGAAATAGCTTGTCTTAGACGATAGGTCCAGGATAGTTATCAGACCCACGTTGAGGTTGATCTCCAATTAGCCAAGTTCAGACAAGTCAAAGATGTAGAATTCTTTGCTGGAGTAGATGACTGCAAGAGAATGGTGAAGAATCATCACCTTAAGTGGGATCTACAATTTGTGGATGTTTATTACTTTGAAACTCCTTAGGTAGATGACTTTGTTTTGTCTTCTGAGGATAAGATGTTTGGTAGGGATGATGATAAGCTATTAGGTTAGCCAGGTGAACCACTTCATGCTCAATCTTAGCCCACTCTACCTGTGGATACTACTACTATTGCTGGGGAGGGAGAGGAGGCAGACCAACGATTAGGGAGATGAGTTTTCATTAAACATTCTTCCCTTGGCTACTATCTATCTAGGTAATATTCCAAAGAGTAGAAGAAGCCAACTTCATTTCTTCTGTTAGTATTGAAGACTACAATAATTATGTTTCAATCTTTTGTATTTTAGTGGGTTGCTCTGTTAACAACCAGTACTTTTAGCATGTAGCTTTTATTTTGGATACTTTTGAATTTTTTATCTTTGAATTTACGGATGCTTTTGTTTTCATATTGCGCTTCAATAGTTGACATAAATCACTTTTTAAATGTTCAAGAGTATTGCTCCTTGTTCAAGTGGTGATGATTTGTGTTTGCGTGCTCCCTTAAATTTGAATTATTCATGCTTTCTTATTCTCTCACTCAAATGGCAATAATCTACTACTATATTCACGTTGGCCAGACGGCAACAATTCATGGCTACCTGCCTTTTCGTTTAAGATGTTACAAGTCACGATTGCACAAATCATATGCTTTTGTGCTCCTTGGAGCACTTTTCGGCATGCATTGTAAACTCGTAAGGCAATTCATTTTGCACATTATTCAAGCTTTGATAGGGGTTATATGACTCTACCTTAATTAGGACAACATTTTTCAAGCCTTAATTAGGGCAGCATTTTTCAAGTAATGATTAGGGCTATACGATTCTACCTTGATTAGGGTAGCATTTTTCGAGCCTTAATTAGGGCTATACGATTCTGCCTTGATTAGGTCAGTATTTTTTTAGCCTCGTAAGGTGTCTTTGATTTTTTAACTCGCAAAGCTATACTTTTTATGACTCGAGGGCTGTATTACCCTTGCCTCGTATGGCGTTTGAACCTTGCCTCGTAGGGCTGTATTTTTCATGCCTCAAGGCTTATATTATCCTTGCCGCGTAAGGCATTTTGAACTTTGCCTTGTAGGGCTGTATTATCGTTGCCTCGTAAGGCGTTTTGAACTTTGCCTCATAAGGCTATATTTTTCATGCCTCAAGAGCTGTATTATCCTTGCCTCGTAAAGAGTTTTGATCTTGCTTGTTTTGGGATCCCATGCGATGTCTTATGACAAAGTTATAGCATAAAGTGGGCAAATGTATGAATCCACATGAGAATGCAAGAACATTTATTTTAAGGCAATTATCCACCGATCACTTATTTTTTCGGACTTTTTCAAAAATATACATATCTTTTTGTTTAGCTCATTTCCACCTGAAGTTACAAAATGTATCATTTTTTTACTGTTGTCTAAACTCCGTGAGAGAAGTTAACAGAATATTAACAAAATGACTATTTTACCCTCTTAATGTAAAATTATTATTTCACCCTAATTAAATGAAAAAAATTAAATTACTTCAAATTTTCTTTATAATTTAGACATTAGATAATAAGTTAAACAAAATAATCTGGAATATTTTTACCTTTTATTCCTCCTTCTACCGCGTTTAAATGACGTTGATTTTTGTTAAACAAGTGAAATGATAATTTTATCCCTCTGACATCAGCAAAGTTATAACAGATTGCAAACAAAAGTAGAAAAGTGCAAGAAAATTTAACTTCCAGTAGAAATCAACAAAAAAAAGATATGTGTATTTTTGAAAAAGTCGGAAAGAACAGGTGGTCGGTGGATAATTTTCCTTTATTTTATAAGGTTTCAAACAAGACCACCTCCTTGCTTGAACTAGTCCGATTAGCATAGCTGAAGCCAATATGAGGTCCAGAGTTGTAAATAATAAATAATTGAAAATAACTTAGAAGAATTTTCCCTTACCTTGAACTGAACCACCTTGTATAAGTGATACCAGTGTGGGGACCAAAGCCACAAACAAAATGCAAACAATTACCAACTTATTACATCTCAAATTTCAAACATGACAACTTCTCAGCTAATCATTTTTTAAAGCAGATCATTAAAATGCTAACAAGGAAAAGAAAAACCTGCTTGCGAGTTCATGCGTAATAACGCCTAAGATGCTTCACGTTCTAGGGTTGAGTTAGTCGTTTTCCATTCATTTCTGCCAGAATATACGTCCCTAGGGTTACTTCCTTAGTGATTATATACGGGCTTTCCCAATTGGGGCCTAATGCTTCCTCTATTCCCACTGTTTCTATATTTCTTAATACAAGTTTCCTAGGTTGGAAACCTCATACTTTAATTCATGTGTTGTAGTGCTAGCAACCCTTTTCTGATATGCTGCTAAGCTTTCTGCTGTGTTTCCCTTTCTTTTTTTAATTAGATCTTTATCTAGCTCTAAGAGTTCTTAATTTTCTCTACCAGTAGTGAATGATCCTTTGCGTATTGAGTCCTACCTCAATTAAGGGTACCGCATCAATGCCGAATGCCAAAGATAAATGAATTTCCCTTATTGATGTTCAAACCGATGTCCGATAAGTTCATAGCATAGTTGATAACTCTTTTGCCAAGCAACCTAAAGATTTTCTAACCTGGTTTTCAGGAGGATGTTGATGATCTTATTGATCGCTTTTATTTCCTCGTTGGCCTGAGGGTAAACAGGAGATGAGAAGGCATTCGCAATTCCCAAGTTGGAGCCAGATTCTATAAACCTTATATTATTAAACTACCTACCATTGTTAGACACGATGGTGTGACGAATGCCAAATCTACATATTATTGCCTTATGCACAAAGTGCGTCGTTTTCTCCTCTATGATTTTCACAAGTGGTTCTACTTTATCCTATTTTGTGAAATAGTTAACTACGACAATGACGTACCTCACTTGACCTTTTTCCATTGGAAGTGGACCAATTAGGTCTATTCCCCATTGTGCGAATGGTCATGGACTGCTCATTGGGGTTAGCATCTGAGGTGTTTGTCTAGGTAGAACATCGTTTTTTTAACATTTGTCACACTTTATGGAGAAATCAATAAAGCATTTTTTTTAAAGTTGGCCAATAGTACCCCTGTCTAACAATTCCTTGTGCTAAGGATCTTCCAGCTACATGGCTACCACATATTCCTTCGTGTACCTCCCTTAAACATATTCTGTTTCTTCTGGTAGTATGCAACTTAAGTAAGGCATTGAGAAGCCTCTCCTACAAAATATTTCTCCGTTCATCAAGTATCTAGCTGTTCGATGTCTCAATTTTTTAGCCTTAAATTTATCTTCTGAAAACTTTTTCTCCTTCAAGTAAGCTATAATTGAATCCATCCAGTCATCGTAGAAGGCTATTAGTAGCACTAACAATCCGTCGTTTATGCTAGATGACTCTACCATCTCAATCCTAGTTGACATGGCGAATTCGACTAGTAAAGACGATGCTAACTTTGCTAACACATCAGCAAGCTGGCTTTTCCTCCTGGAGATCTGGTTCTATTGCCACTTTCTGAATATTTCCAACAAAGTTCTTATCTTATTTAAGTAAGCTTTCATATTTTCTTCTTTGGCCTGAAATTGGTTAAGAACCTAATAGACGACTAGTTTTAAATCGCTATAAATGGAGATTTGTTTTACACCCATTACAATAGCCAAATTTAGGCCATCTATTAAAGCTTCATATTCCGCCTGGTTATTCGAAGCCTTGAATTCGAACTTTAGAGAATAAAGTAACTGGTTCCCTCCAAGTGTGATTAATACCAATCTTGCTCCACTCCCAAAGGAATTTGCTGATCCATCAACATATAACTTACATAATTAGAGCTCTATTTCTTTTAATTGGGGTGGTGCAGTGAATTCGGCCCTAAAGTCAGCATTTATTTGCCCTTTATCGCCTTGCGAAAGATATACATAATGTCGAGCTCACTTAGTTCTTTTGCCCATTATACCATTCTTCCAGAAATGCCAAGTCTCCTTAGTACTTTCTTGAGTGAAGTGTCGGTTAGGATTTTAATAGTGTGGGCTTACTTAGTTCTATTGCCTTTTAACAATAGTGCTAGTTTTTCCAGATCTGGGTAACGAAATTCAGCTTCAACAAATGCATGACTAATGTAGTATATGGGAAATTTGACATCTCCTTCACTTCTCAATAGTACGACACTTACAGCTGCCTCTGATAAAACCGGGTATGACTCCAACTCATCGTTCTTCAATGGTTTCGCCAAGGTTGAAGTATGTGTGAGGTACTTTTTTAATGCCTTAAAGGTCATCTCTCATTTATTACTTCAGGTGAAGTTAATAGTACTCCTAAGAGTTTTAAAGAGAGGGGTGTATTTGTTTGTCAACCACAAAATGAAACGATTCAAAGCAACTAATCTTTCCACCAAACTTTGTATTTCCTTTTTGTTAGGGGGGATTTCATTTCCAAAATAGCGTACACCTTGGCAAGCTTGGTGTCAGTCTCTCGGTTATAGTCTAAATAACCAAAAAACTTGTCTGATGTCACCCCAAATGTGTATTCGTTTGGGTTCAGTTACATCTGGTATTCTTAGAGGATCATAAATGCCTCTTTAATATGATGGACATGATCAGCTTCTATCTGACTTTTGACAAGTATATCGTCCACATAGACCTCCATTGTTTTCCCAGCGTGATCTTTAAACAGGACATTCATAAGGCATTAGTAGGTGGCTCCTACATTTTTTAGTGCAAAAGGCATCACGCAGTAACAATACAACCCCTAATTATGAAAAACTATTTCTCCTGGTTTGCGAGGACATTTGTATTTGATTATAAGTTGTAAACTGAAAAGGCATCCATAAATGTTAGCAATAATTAAGTCAATTAACTGATCTATGCTGGGAAACAGAAAGCTATCTTGAGGTAAACTCGATTGAGATTAGTGAAATCTACACATATTCACCACTGTCCGTTTACTTTCCCGACCAAGACCATATTAGAAATCCAGTCTGGGTAAAGTGTTTCCTTGATGCACCCTACCTTTAATAACTTCACCTCCGCTCGAATCGCCTCGTTACTTTCTATACATACCCACCACTGTCAGTTTACTTTCCTGACCAAAACCATATTAGAAATCCAGTCTGGGTAAAGTGCTTCCTTGATGAACCCTACCTTTAATAACTTCACCTTTGCTCGAATCGCCTCGTTGCTTTCTTGGTTGAATGTTCTCCCCTTTTGTTTAACTGGTGGACAGTCTGGATTGACATTCAGGGAGTGCATTATATGATCTGGTGATATTCCTGACATGTCTTCATAAGTCCATGTAAATACATTCTTATTGTTTTTTAAGAAATAATTAGAGCTTATTGTATTATTCTTTTGATACTTTCTCTAATTTTTACCACCTTGGAGGTGTCGTTTTTTATCAATAATCACTAGTTTTATTGCCTCATCTAGTTTTATAGTTTGTTGTTTTTATGGAACTTCTTTTTCAAGGCAGAGAACTTGATTCTTATGCTTCTCTGTCGAGGTCGGTAAATCCCCCACCTTGAGGCTGATTTTTTTTATAGCTAGAGAGTAATTTTCTGGGGCGGTTTGCTATTCTCCCCTAACTGTGCCCACTTTACTTTCAACTGAGAACTTTATAGCTAGAGCATACGTCTGCGTGACTACTTTGATAAGGTTTAAGAAAGGTCTTCCCACAATCATATTATAAACAAAAAGGAAATGTACAAACAAGAAATCAACCATAGATGTTACTTGATCTAGTGCCTCATTTATTGTAACTGGTAGTTGTATAACCCCTTCAGCTATGACGTTTTCACCCCCCGAAACTCATTAAGAGTGTTTTAATTGGCCTCAGCTTGTCTTTATCAATGTTCATCCTTCCAAATGTCTCCATGTAAAGTATGTCAGCGGAGCTCCCATTGTCCACCAGAATTCGATGTACTTGGTAATTTGCCACCAGCATGATGGTTACTAGTGCATCATTGTGGGGCAGTTTTACCATGTTACTTCTGCTTCAGTGAAGGTGATCTCATATAGCACAACCTGAATGTTCTGTTGGGGGTAATAACTATGCAACACTTCTCTAGCTTGACGTTTGATTGCCCTTTGTGATATACCCTGCGTCGACAACCCGTCAAACATTATTTTGATCTATATTAGAGCTTTCTTTTTTTTTTTGTTAGTGTCTTCACGTTTTCCAGGCTTCTTCTCGATGTTAGTGCCTTCAATGAACTCTTTCAATTTCCCTTTCCTAATTAATTCTTCAATTTGCTCTTTAAGTACCTAATATTGTGAGATGTTGTGCCCATGATCTTTGTGGAAGTAACAATACCTCGATCTATCTCTTTTCTTAGATGGGGTGATTAGCTGGCTTGGTTGTTTGAGATAAGGTTTGTTTTTTCCATGCGTTAATATATGTTTTCTGGTGGTGTTCAGTGGGGTGAAATGGTTGAACTGTAAATGGAATGCTAGTCGAGTTTTATCTCTCAAGGTGCTACGTTCACACGGCTTGTTAGCCACAAAAATTTTCTCCCTACATGTTCTTTTAAGGTTTGGTAATCTTCTAAAAAGTGGTGATTCAAATTTGTGCTTGGCAGAATAATGTTCTTTCGCACATGAATATCTATGTGCCTTACGCAGTAGGTTAATATAGGTACGATGTGGGTTTTTTGAAAGTGGCCAAAGGAATTTTTCTAGCTTGAGACCCAACATTATCGCTGTTAATGCCACTCCATCATTATACCATTCTACTTGTACCGCCTTTGCATTGAAATGCGTGACATAATTTCTAAGACTTTCATCAGCACAATGTGTGATTGACAGTAAGTGGGTTGATGGCTTTTTCTGCTATCTCACTCTAATGAATTTTGCCACAAATTGTTTTGGAAGCTGTGAAAATGAACTAATACTTTCTAGCTCGAGTTGTCTAAACTACTACCTAGCTGATCCCGTCAAGGTGAGTGAAAATACTTTGCACATAATTGCTTCTTACAACTCTATCCACGACCTATATGATTTCAAATGGTGGGTAGGGTCCCCTTAACCATTATATACACCTGTTTGTGGTAACCTAAACCTTGGGGGCAATGGTGTATCCATGATTTCATCCGTAAATAGTGGCTCCATAACATCCACCCTTTCTCAATCTTCAGGTCCCCTATAAACATTGCTTCTCACTTTTCAAATTTCGGCTCTTATTTCCTGTAGCTTAGCTTTCCACTTTAATTCTTCCATCTTGACCTCGGTTTCATTAGTGTGCTCTTCTCGTTTCGCAGAATTAAACCCGATGATTCATGCCTTTGTGTGCCCTTCTTATAGCTGTGTTTGACTTACAACTGGTCTGTTTAACTTCATTACCTCGTTTTGTTTTGAATCTCATTCGTGGTGGTTACTTTGGTGGGCCTGAATTGGAGTTGAAATTAATCTCTTAATTTTGTCTTTGATTCTTTGCATCCACTGCTCCATTCTTTGTCTCATTTCATTAAACCAATTTTCTAACTCTTGCTTAATCAAACCAGAACACAGCCTCTGAGTTAAGACTTGGCTCGAGCTCTGCGGGTTTAGTGGTAGTGACTTCACTTCGTTCAAATCATTGTTTTTTGGTTGACCTTCCTCTTGCTGCCACTACATGCTAGGCAGAGGCCCTTTTTCAAGCACCAACTATTGATGCTTGATTTTTTCCTGCCTGGGGTTGAACTAAGTCCAACAAATAGAGGTAACATGTACACACAGTAACAAACAAGATAAGGGCGAAATAAGGCCAAATGTGGTAGTCTCCAGCGTGCCCACTTCGATGTTTAAGTCAGTAGAGTGTCTTTGTAATTGATATCTGAGTGTTTTAGTTTGCTTGAGTGATCATACCTCTTTCATGGTAATTTTTTTACCTTAAAAATACTTCATTGGAGAAGAAAAACAGGGCATGATTCTCCAAGTGGGGGTGATTCCCCTATTTTTGGGAGTGTTGTGGGTGTAGTGTCTTTGTAGCTAACTTCTTTAGTCATTTTTGCAGTATTTCCGTGATTCTATCTTGGTCATAAGTATCATGCCAACATTTTAACCTTGTTGGTTTGGCGGCTTTGACCTGGTCATGATTTAAATCAAGGTTTCCATATTTCTCATTTCGAGGGTTCCTAAATTCCCACCGGACAAATTTCATCCTTGTCTTTAAGGGATCCAATTTTCCTCTCTGGAGTTCTTTTTCCTTTGAGGTGGTATCAGTCATCAATTATCTCATCAACAAGGTTATTTGTTAAAAACTACATGAATGGGAATAAAAAAGAGAAATAAATAATAATAATAATAATAATAATAATAATAATAATAATAATAATAATAATAATAATAATAATAATAATAATAATAATAATAATAATAATAATAATAATTGATGGTGGTAAATTTGAATAGGCTAATAAAAGAATGATACGCGCATAAGGGAGTATTTTGATTTTAAGCCCTTGATAAGAATAAAATGGAAGTTTAAAGGCAGGGGTAATTACAAGAAAAATGGGGTGAGATAGTGTGAGCCACCATAATATCTGAAAAAATTCAGAAGATGTCTCTTACCTGGTGCCCAAGATTTGCCACATGTCACATGAAAACTACTACAACAACAATGAGAGGATCTCCACATATATTTAGGGCACATGAGCATGGGAAGATCTCTTCGTTAGGCTAGCTCAGCTTCACTAAAAGAACCCTACAAACTATCATTATAAAAGAATGTATGGGAGGGACAATTCCCTGACAAGCTTATGTGTAACTATAAGATTATGTGTAACTGTAATGCCATCAGTCAAACTCGAGTCTAGAAGGACAAAGATATTTGAATTTCATAATGAAACTACTAAAAAGCTTATATGAAGGAGGAGAACAACCAACCATAGCTCACTGCATACTTAAAACTACCAAAGATGCTTTTAAGGGCACTCCACTATATAAAATCAAGTCTATCTCAACACAAGGGGACCTCCCTTCTACTCTTTCAACTTTTCCTTGTGCATATTTTGAGTTTTAAAAAAATATAACCTTCTCTCTACTATTCATTGACTTTCTTTTTAGAGTATCATCGCCAGCACTATTCGGTGACTCCTCTAACGGTCATCTTTCTCTTTTGCAGGCTTTAAATAATCCTTCCCCTAAAATTATTCTTAAGAAAACCAAGGAGATCATCCTCAATAGCCAGTCTTTTAATGTTTTGGGTAAGATAATGGCTTGATCAGAAACAACAATAATAATGTTCAAATTGACAATTTAACATCCATCTATCTAAATTTTATAATAAGAATATATTTATCATTATATTATGAAAAAATGATTTTATTATAGGAGTAAAATAAAATCTCAAAATTGAGTGCTTCAATTGCATATACAACAATTTTGATGATAAACTATCTAATAGGGAGATGGTAAGAAGAGATTTCAACTTTTTGAGTTCTTTCACTTTTGTTGGAGGATGGACAATTAAGTATAAATTGGTCTTTTAAAAAAAAATAAAAGTACATGCAGTCTATTTTTTATCTAGAAATTTATTTTCTCATCTAAAGAAGGTTGTCTATCTATAAAAGGTTCTAGTTGATTCATTTTGTACAAACGTGTCATGTAAAATTAGTTGAATAAAAAATTAAAAATAAATTATGTGGGTAATGTAATTTTTTTCATTCCACCAATGATGTTATCCTAAATCAGTTTTTATAAAATTATTTGTACAAAAATATTTGTATCAGACAAAAACTATAGATCTGTGACACAGATCTAGATGATTAGATCCGATTAGATCCAAGATCCAGAACTTTTAATAACAACTATAAATTAGATTTAACGGTTGGATCCAACTGTGGTACCATACAACTATAGCATCACAGCTAGATGCTTGTATCTATATCATTAATCAGTTTTGATTTGGTATTCCTAAATTTATAATAGATTACAAATTTAGAAAAGGAAAAAAAGGGACGGTTTCATCTTCATTTCACATAGATTTTTTGGACCAAGTACTGGGCCCAACCTGCTAAAAACCCCAGAATAACAAACTTTGCAGAGCAAAAAAGTGAAAGTATATACTGCAAGAAAAAAAAACAAAGCGATAGCCATAAGCTAAAAGCCATGAAGATAATAGCAGGAACAACTGCTACAACTATGGCTACCCAATCCATTACTCCAAAAAACCTCAAATTTGACCCGCCTTTCTCTTTGCTTCACTCTCAATCTCATGCACCAATTCGAACTTCGCTTCAATATCCCATTATTTCTCGGAAACCTCGCATCACCACTCGCTCTCTCGCTGACGACACTACTTTCTGTGAGTTCACTTTTTATTTTCATTATCTGCTTTTTCATTCTTTTTTTTTGGTGCCCATGTCGTATTTGATGAAATGTTATACAGAAGAAATTGGGATTTATAAGTCGTGAAAATATAAGAGAAAGGTAGAGAATGTATGGTATGTTGTAGCAATCTTATGTCATTTGAAGTTGATTGCGAGCTTTAATTCAATTGTTGGTTAATTTTTTAAAAGTGTAACTGTCTATTTATTTATTAGTGATTCGATTTTCTTTTTAATTTTTTTTTTCTTGTAAGATACTGTGGCAAAGGTTGCAGCAGAGGATCCATCTTTCGCGGTAAAGGTGAGATGCCAACGTTTGATTTTCTACTGACAGTGTGAGAGAGGCTCAACTTTCTTTTATTTATTTTTTTTCTTTTCTTATTGCGGGTTTGAATTATTTATTTTAACTGCTCAGTTTTGATTCAGAAGAAAGCGGCTGATATATCAACCGAATTGAAAGGAACTTCCATATTTCTTGTGGGTAAGCAGTTGTTTATGCTCGGCATTGCACGTGGCGCTCAAACCTCATGTTGATCCTGATGTTTATATTTATACCATTGCTGTGGTTGATTTGATGAATAGGGATGAACAATGCAATAAAAACCCAGTTGGGGAAGTTTCTTGCAGATTCACTACGATATTATTACTTTGATAGGTATCTATGAGTTTTGATCGTAATGTATTGAGAACATTTCATAGCTGTGTGAATTATGATAGCTTAACTTTGCCATTTTTGTACATCCTGTATTTAGTGATAGTTTGGTATGTGAAGCCGCTGGCGGTGAATCTGCTGCTAAAGCTTTCAGGGAGAGTGATGAGAAGGGCTATCAGCAGGCTGAGGTGATTGTTTTAGACTTGCTTGGTATTGCTGTGCTGCTTTTTGTGTGCAAGCTCAGTTGTTTGTAGGTTGAGATTGGTAGAGTAGTTGAATGTGAAACCTTTACTTTTCAACTTTGATTAGTAATTTAGATAATAAGGTGGCTTATATTTTTGGTGATCTGCTGCTGCAGACTGAAGTATTGAAGCAGTTATCATCCATGGGTCGACTAATAGTTTGTGCGGGAAATGGTGCAGTTCAGAGTTCAGCTAATCTGTATGAGATTTCAGTAATTGCCGAATTAGCTGCCAGAAATTTCCTTTGCTTATATAAACTATTACAAACAATGTGTATGCACTATTTTATCTGACTCGCTTTTAAACATGAACAGGGCACTTTTAAGACATGGAATATCGTTATGGATCGATGTTCCTCCAGGCATGGTAGCAAGAATGGACCACAGTGGATTTCCTGAATCAGAGGTATCAAAGTCTTGATCATACATGAAGGTCTCATTTTTCCCCAAAACCTGTAATTCTTTACTATTTGATTTTCACTTAAAACACTTGCCAAGGTCTTCGAAACATTTCTCTTGATTTTAGTCATGTTGAGCCTTGCAGTTATTGAGTGCTATTTCTAACTTTACTGCAATCAGGTGTTGCCTCAGCTATTTGCTTTATATAAAGAAATGAGAGATGGATATGCCACAGCTGATGCAACCGTTTCTCTCCAAAGTATATCTTCGTAAAATTTTCTTCTTTATTAGGTAACAAAATTTATTATCTTATTGGTAATGGCAGCTTCTTCTTCTTAACAGAGGTAGCTAGTCAATTGGGTTATGATGACTTGGATGCTGTAACCACAGAAGACATGACTTTGGAGGTGAAATGGCTTTACAATGCAAGCATTTCTGACCCAACACCTAGATTATTGGGTTACTAACATAAAGATTGTTCCATTCTTTTGCTAATACTTTTAGGTTCTAAAGGAGATAGAGAAACTTACAAGAAAAAAGAAGATGATGGAAGAAGCAGCCAGACCTTTTTAGCTTACAAGTATGCTTTGATCCCTTGTAACAACTTCATTACATAAAGAAAAATTTTGTGCCAATCCCATATTCATGAGCCTTGTGCCTGTCATGGGTTTAGATATCATTATAATTGATATGTACAAAAGCTAACCCTCTACCCATCTTCACTTGTTGAAAATGAAAAATTCTGCCATACCTTTTGTTTCGCTTTGAATTGGGCTTGCTAAATAATCATTTTAACACATTTTTTTATCAGTGTAGACCTTGATCTCTACTGCATTAACCAATAGCATCTTAAATATAGACGGCGATGGGGATGGTTCCATTCGAGATAAGCCAATTCCGATCCAATTGGCGCATTTTAGTGTAGTGAATCCTGTCTCAAATTCAGACCGACAAAATACAGATCCCTATCCTTGTCAAGATTTTATTTATTTATTTATTTATTGATGTCATTTGTTTAATTTAATTAAAATTGAAAAAAAGGGAAAAAGAAAAAAGAAATGAGCCAACTGAATGTGCAAAGAGGAATCAAATGAATCCTGATGACTGAAGAAAAATGCATCAAACAGTGTCCCGAATGATTGCTGGTGAACTTGAAGGCTGCGGCGGTGGTCTCACTGGTCTGAATTCCAAGCCTGCCTCTTTCGTACTTGTGGGCGTTCATGGTCATAGATGCTTTATTAAATTAAAATTAATTAGAATTGTAAACACATGGACAGGATTCTACGATCTCTATATGACCCACGTGGGACTTTAACATCTCACATATCATTTAGGAAATTTGTACAAAGAAAAATGTATACGGCAACTTGATGAGAGATTGTACTTGCATGATTAAGAAGTCCAGAATTTTTAATAAAGCGAGGCCAATTAATCTATTACAGATCATTGTGATGTGAAGAGAATTTTGCGTCCACAGTAATACGCTTGTCTCCAGAATTCTCTTTTATCTCTTTCTTTGGAACCGCACGCGGCGAGTTTGCATGTGCCTGGATTTGCTTGCTTACTTTACTTGCCTGTTCAGGTCATGTGACCTCCCTACCTATCACGTGTCTTATCTTATCTACTTATAATTATTATTTTTTTTAGTAATTACTTGTAGTTAATATAAAATTGAAGATAGACGAAATTTACCCTCAAATTTCATTTTAATTTTTTTTTTAAAATTTGTAATTGAACGTGAGGAGAAGAAAGTACCAACCTGTAATGCGTAATCCATTGGCGAACACAGGAAGTAGATAATGAGTCCCCATTGACCATGATGTGTGTGCAGGCGCCCTATCTGCTGATCCTGTGCTCTGGCCTCGTATCAAGGACCTCCAACGACGCCGCATTATCTTGTCGACACGTGTCCTATGAGTGACACCTTCCTTGCCACGTGTTGCCTTCTGGAACTACTGCTCTCGTACGGCGTGATGTGACTTTTACCGAAAGCATTTCTGCGGCTGAATAATACATTGATGATTGAACGGTACCGACAAGTTGTCAAATAAAAACTTTATATTTACATTTTTTTACATTCGTTTGAAATTCACTACAAATTAATAGTATTTAATATGCTGACAAACCGAAAGCAATCACATTATGTTTGATTTGGTATGGTTTGGATTGTTGGATGGTTCAAAACGTTTATTAGACGCCCTTCAATTATGTTTTCGGACACAGTTTGTTTGTTGGGTATTTTGGTCATGAATCATTGTAGGTTTATGTTTATTGAGTAACTTAAATTATTAAAAAGTATTTAATTTCACATAGTATTATTACTCCAATAAATTAGAAAACCTAAATCGAATCTCGGTTTTATTTATTGTCATATTGTAATTGGAACCAATTTTCACATACCCCTAATGAATGACATAAAAATTATTATGATTTCTTTTAAGAAAATTGTTTATGAAGGGTTAATAACATATTGATCCTTGATTTTTTCAAGTAAGGACATAATCTGTCTATTTGTGTCAAATAAGTCACTTAACAAATTATTTCAAATAGAAAAGAATCATAAAAATACTTACTTAGAATCAGTTTACCTCCTAAACTTGTTTAAATGGTAGGATCAGTCATTAATACTCTATCAAATAATAGATTTGTGGAGTTTAAAATAAGACTCGTTATTTTTTTAATATTGAGTTTGGGAGATCGTAAGGCGGAATCTATTTGTTATCTTATAATAAGATCGATTATTCTACTAAATGGTAAAGTATTAGTTGTCGGTACCACCACAGCAGATTGAGATCCTGTTTAAGATTAAAGTGTTGTAACTTTTAAGATACAGTTGTTATAAAAAAAGTTATAACTATAAAACAAAAGTTAATATATATAATAAATGTAATTTTTAAATAATATTTTTTTAAAATTATTAAAGATATAATAATTTTTCATCATATAAGTGAAAAAATCATAACTTACAAGCAATAGTAACTAATGTTTATCAAATACTGTAATACTGTACTTTTTAAATTACAGTTGTTCAGTTTCAATCCCAACGGATCTTGAGATGGTAGGTCAGTCCTACTAAAACTTTTCTTTTTGGTGAGTCATGTAAGTTACATGAAAGAAATAACTTAGGGTGTGTTTGGGAGTGAGGTCTTTTAGAATTTTTTAAGTTCTGAAATTTCTTTGTGGAAAGAAAAAATTTATAAAATTTATGAAGGAGAAGTTAAAAAAAAATTTCTTTAAAGCTACTAAAAGCCCAAATTACAAGTGTTTACCAAACACTTTAGTAGAAGAAGAACAGCCCAATTTCAAATACCTCACCACACTCCCAAACGGGCTATTAAAACCTAGGGACATATTTAATGCATATGCAAAACTATGTACTTGTTATAAATTGTACAAAAATGTAGGGGAATTTGATGTTAGTATCCATTATCTATTTGTACCAAAATGCATAATATTTGTTTAAGTTCTTAATTTCTTAAAATACTTTCAATATTTATGTTCTTTTTAAAAGCACGTCAATGCAAGAACGGTAATCAAACTGCATAGTCCGTTCTATTCGCATTCAAACCCCCTGTATCCTGAAAAATTTTACCAGTTGTGTAGCTTGTATTAAGATAAACACTCATTATATATTAATGCCACCCGGAAAGAAAAATATGAAATGATTATATCTATGAAAAGAATTTTGATAATCTTGTCACGACATTTTTACTTTCTTTTTTTCTTAAAAAAAGAATATAAGTTACAGTTAAATAAGCAACAATAATGGATTTTACCAGAAACTTAATTTAGTATCTAATGTCTCACCCAAAAAAAAAAAAAAATTACAACATACAAATAAAGAAAGTAATACAGTAGTAACCAAATATTAGGTATAAAAAAGAGCATAGCATTACAGGCCTAACAAAACCTCCACACCTTCACCCACCTCTTCTTCTTTACCATTATCATTTTTATTTTTATTTTTATTTTTATTTTTATTTTTATTTTTGCTCTATTGAAAATTCCAAAAAATAATTTATTTTCTGCTTATTTAGAGAGATTTTGATTTTTGTGTGATCTGGGGAATTTTGAATTTCCATGGGAAGATCATTAGAATGACTTATCTACTACTACCACGACCACCATCACTTGATTATTGCATCCCAGCAAGCTTTCATTTGTGAGTGTTTTCTTTTTTCTTTTTTCTTTTTGAATTTTCCAATCAAAACTGTATTATTTTTAATAATTTGTCTAGTTTATGCTTTGTGTTAAAAGCAGAAGAATGAACGAAATAAAAAATTTAAAACCGTATGCTGTTTGCTTGTATGAGATGATCATTAAAAAGTTGTGCTGTATGTGTGATGTACAAGCGAACACTTCCTCATATTCTCCGTCTTCTTTATAATCGGTGCGCTGATGATCTTTTAAATGTATCTGTTAAAAAAAATCCTGGGTTTTCTTTGATTTATTATTTTTTTTAAAAAAATTTATGGGTTATATTTGTTTTTGAGATAATCTGCTTTAATATATGTAAGTTGAATGATAGATTTTGAACGGTTCCCTTAGTTTCCATCGCTAGTTGATTTTTTTTTTTTTTTTGTCTTATATAGTAACTGGCTGCTTTTCATAATAATTGTATTGATTAATGTTGTTTAATATTCTTTAATTCAGTTTTATAAATGTGTTAAATTTTTAGTGCAATCAATTTCCCGAATTGGACAACTAATTATGTGCTATTGTTTTCCTTCATTTTTTTTTAAATCAGGTGCATGCTTTGATACTGTGGGCAACAATGAATTCTATGAATCTCATTGCTTGCTGGTATGGAGGTCAAAAGATTTGTGCCACTCGTCATCGCTGGATGGTTAATAGGAGATTGGGTTTAAGCATACAATCTTGTGAAGAAGTTGTATTTGAAATGTGGATGCCTTTTGTGGATACATAGTACTGGGTTTGATCGTTAAGTAGGGTCTCACATTTCACAGAATTACTTATATTAACAATTGTTCTGGTATTTACAGGACAGGTTGGATTTTTCATTTCTTTACTAGTGCTGTTAAGATTGGGAAGCACATGGTAGATGTGTTCTTTAGGCAGGAAAATTAGATAGACAGGAGAAAATAAGCTGAAAATAGTAAGTTAGATGAAAGTAGAAAATTAAAATATACATCAAAGAAGGGGGAAAAAAGAGAAGCCAAATAACTTAAAAGAGTTTAGAGATGGGTTTGCCACAAGTTTCCTCTGGCAATAGTGCTGAGGAAGTTGCAGCAACATCATCGGCCTCATTTTTGCAAAGCCCCCGACAACTTGCTGGTGTGAGCACTTGTGATTTGGATGGAATGCATGTAGGAAGTGTGAGCCAAACAGCTGTAGATACCCAATGTTCTTCTATTGGAGAATTCCAGAGGAAAGCCTCTCTGGAAACTTCCAAGTTTCCTGATGGATCATTTAAACCTGGAGGGTCAAATGATACTTCCAGCGTACATGGTTTTAAGTTTACATCTGCAGATAAAGTTGGTCCGTTTATTCCTAAAAGTGGATGGAATACTCCGAATCCTGTTTCTAGGATAGTTGGTTTTGAATCTCGTGGAACAAGTTCTCTGAGTAAGGAACTTCAGGGTGTTTCTGCTGATGATGTTCATTCATCTGCTGTTGATGGTGTCACAGTTAATGGAACTGAGGGCGGTGGGTCATTGGTCAGAAAGCGGTTGTTATCACCTCTAAAGACTATACTTTTTTCAGACCAGTTTAATGGTGATCCTCCAGACATTAGCTTAAGTAATTCTCAAATGAATTCCCCTGCCAGGATTAATAGTTCTAGTGTTCCAACGTCACAAGATTATAAGAAAGTAAATGTTGGAAGCAAAATCCAATTCACAACATCATCCTGGTCCGAATCCAGTTGCTTCGAACAGAAGATTGTCCCGTATGATAACAGTAGAACTTCATCCATTTTTTTGACCGATGGCCCTTTGCTGGAAAACAATGACACAGACTCGCACAATAATGTATTGTTTATGCCTGGACTTGATGAGTTCAATGAATCAAGTAAGGTAATATCACGTTGTGGACTGACACCCATGTCTCCTCAAAAGGCTATCTCACCTTGTCTTTCCTTGTCACCTCTTGGTCCAAGATTTTCTGAGAGAATAGAAACTGTGCCAGGATGCAGGAAGGTTAAGATAGATATAGGAGATCGTTGTTCCACCTTAAAGAATTTGGAAGAATCTATCAATGATTCTGACTCTGGCATTATCTTTGCAACTGAAGAAGCTGAGTTTACTTTTGGAAGAAGATCATTTGAAGATGTTCACAAAGAGTTTCGTCCATCTTCTCTAGAAAGCATGGCTGGCTTAAGTTGGCGTTTGCGTCAAGAATCACCACCCACATCCCAATGCTTTAGGTTTGTAAGAAGTTTAAGCGGACTTTCAGTTAGAAGGTCCTTGGTCGGTTCATTTGAGGAGTCCCTATTGTCTGGACGCTTGATTTCTGGAAAGTCCAGTCAGGTTAGTACTTTTGTTTTGTTATAGGACATGAGAGAGTTGGTAATTATTCTTCGCTAATATCTGGTGCAATTCTACTGCTTGTTTTTGGCATCTATGTGTGCAGAGAATTGATGGTTTCCTTGCTGTACTTAGCATTACTGGGGGGAACTTCTCGCCACAATCGCAGAAGCTGCCATTTTCTGTTACTAGTGTGGATGGGGATTGCTATTTACTCTATTATGCATCCATAGATCTTTCAAGAAATTCATCAAACAAGTGCAGAGCCCAAAAATTGCAAAGAGGTCTTGGGAATGATGATTCACAAACTGTTAAAAGCTGCTTCCGTATTCCTATGAAAGGACGAATACAACTGGTATGCAAATCTCTTTGCCAAGTAATTTCTGGTTCTTAGTGCCTAGTTCAAAATGTGTAGAGTGTAATTTATTTACAAAACTGGATAGTGTTTCTTTTATTTCCAATATCAAATAAGATAGATTCCATTAGTGGCAATTATAATCTCTAGCTTATAGATTTTGCTTAATTTATACCATTTAGGCTTCGGAATGATAATGAACTTTGTTTGTTGGTCACATCCACTATATGGGACCTTGATGAGCCCAAGTTCAAGTTGACAAGATTTTCCCTGCATTAAAATAATTTGCTTTGGGAGTTCTGGTTATGTTATATGTCCATATGTTTTCTTTATATTGATTGTGTGGACTGATTTAATTTATATATCAAACTAGCATACTGTGTATGTACCTGAGAAGGATCTTTAGTTGCTATGTTATATCATCTACTGAGAAGTCATTCATATGGAAACCATTCTAATCTTATAGTTTTCTCTCATACATTCATACGTGGAAAGTAACATGCCTGATCTCTTGGAAGGGAGTTCTATTTAGAGATGTTGGTTTTAAGGTTTCTGGAATCTACGTGCTTATATGTATTTAATAGTTTCTTCTAAAGAATATAACAAATTTATTTACTTTTAAAATGATTTGCTTTGTGTAGGTTCTCAGCAACCCAGAAAAAACACCTGTTCACACATACCTGTGCAACTACGATTTGAGTGACATGCCAGCTGGTACTAAAGTAAGATTCAATAGAACCTGCTTTCTGTCTTCATTAAATTATAGTTTGGTCTCTGATTGAACAAGTGCTCTGGCTATATTGAAAAGGAAATTTTCCTTTTAGCAAACTGTTGATGTGAAATAAGCAATTAGTAGAGGGCACTAACGTTGTCTTAGATTGCAATGTTGGTGACACTTCCTCTGCTTCTGGATGTCGTTCGAAAGTTGATGAATTAAATTTTTATCCTAGTTGAATTGGAATATTACATAAAGTTGATTTCTCTTGGAAGCAAACACTTCTTTAATGTCAGAGGTTTGGTCATTTCAGGAAGCTTAAATTTATTGAATTTGTTCCTATTATGTCTGTTGTGAGAGCATTCATTTTGATTGTGAACATTCAAGAATGTTATTATCATAATCACTCTGAAAATAGTCACATCTTAAAGCATATCTCCCTCGCTGATATTTGTTTTTGTTTCATGCTTATTATTTCTTTTTTGATGCTACTATTTCTCTCTTTAGTGTCTTTTCATTGTATGCAAGTTATAGATGTTCATATCATGTGGACTTTTAATCTCATTGTATCTAATTATATGTGCGTCTTTCTTTCTTTCTTTCTTTTTTTCCCCACTGCCGTTCAAATCAAATTAGACATTCTTGCGACAGAAGGTTACTCTAGCCTCTTCTGGTCCGACATCTACAGAGTTGAAACAAGTACAGATAAGTTTGGGAACTAAAGTCAGAGAAAAGGTAACTGCAGTCCAACAGCAAAGCGACCCTGTTAAGTTTAGCAGATTCTTAAATTCAGATGGAGTTGACATGGCGCATGCTATGCATTCTATTGACCAGAATACTGAAGTTAAAGAAATTGAATGTTCTGATCTAGTGGATTCAGTAGATAGAAGGAAGTCATCCACTCAATCACAAAATGTGGCAAGTATTCGTTCCTGTAATATTGAGAATGGGTACAATAATGGTGATTGGCCGTGGCCGAAGACTGATCATAAGGAGACCAACTGCATGGATACATGTCATGAAACTTGCAAGAGGCTAGCTAATAGTTGTTCTAAAGTTAACGAGAATAATTCTGGAGCTGGTGCTCTGCGCTATGCTCTTCATCTTCGTTTTTTATGCTCCTCTACGAAGAAAAAGTCGCATTTGGTTCAGAGATGTAAATCTGATCCTTTCTCTGTGCCACAAAATGCAAGTCTAGACAAGGAAGGTGAGCGGAGGTTCTATCTATACAATGACTTGAGGGTTGTGTTTCCTCAACGCCATTCAGATGCTGATGAGGGCACGGTATGTGATCTTGATTTCATCTGTTTTTTGGCTCTAGTATGCACTCTTCTTAAGTTCTCTTATGTTGATTTTGCATATTTGTATGGTGTTTAAGCTGATGGGTTGTTTGGTCATGTGAAATCTTGGATAGAGTATCCTTAATTTTGTCTCCGGATTTTGATAGAAAATGAGAGTACCAAAGTAATTGTGGCTGAATGATCTGGTAATGCCTCGTATTTGCACCCCGTAACCCTCAAGAAAAAATATTCTTTATAGATTCTAGATTTCTAGTGAGCCTTACCCAGTTGATGCTGCCTGCATATGTATAAGTTATAAGAAGCTTTATCATGATAATGTAGAGCAAAGAATTTTTTTATTTGGTGTCCTTGGTACTTTAGGGCTAATAGAGGTTTTCTTGTCTGATGGCAGTTGAATGTAGAATACCATTTCCCAGAAGATCCAAGATACTTCGACATTGGCAACTGAAATGCCTAGATTTACTTTCGCCAAATTATCGTTTTCTTATATTGTACATAATAAACACTACATGCTGTTTTTCCAGCCATCTCATTTCGTAATGGCGCTAACCTCAATCAACCTGTACAGATTTCTATTTTCTAATAATTTGATGGGTTAATATATACATTTCACTTTGGTCTAGTAATGTTCATTTCGTTGATCTCCAGAAAGTGTCATCATTGACACCTGCATTTGCTTGTTGACTGTTATAACGTAGGCTTAAACCATTCCTGCTGCCGGTTAGTTAAATTCGGCACTCAACATAACGCTGAATGCGAAAGCTGATGTACTCCGATTCTGTTTGATAGGCTGGCTTATGGTATTAAAAAATAAGCAAGGGAATTTCTTGTGTGAACAGTGAAAGTTTCATTTTCTACTTTTTGTGATTCAGTTTCATCTACCACGCAAAATTACCATAAGAAATAAAATGAATCCTAGCTAGTCTCTGATGAGCCTTCGATGTTCGATCCAGTACATTAGTGCTAAAAATAAATTCCTAAAGAAAAAGAAAAAGAAAGTAGAAAATTAAAATGAATTTCGGACAGTATCTTGGAATTGGGGTGCTATTACCAAGAATGTGGAGAAGATTTGATGCTTTTGCAGCACTAATAAACATTCCAGATGTTCCATCTAAAAAAAAATTATTTTAAATAATGTGGTATTTATTAATTAGTTAATGTGGTATTTAGTAATTAATTGGTAAGATGATATAATTAATTCACTTAAATTTTATAAAAAATTATCAATAATGAATAACATATCATTTAAGATGAATTTATGATTAAAAGAAATTAGGATGTATATCGTTAATCTTTGAGGATAGTGCTTCATATTTTAAATTTTTTATTTTAAAAAACTATTCTAAATGATGTGATATATATTAATTGATTGGTGAGTGGCAGTGGTTGATTTTTTTAATTCTCTACTAGTATTTTTTTTTTAAATCATCCATTACATTCGTGATGTAATATTAATATTTTTGACTATTTAGAACTGTAATATTTTTAATCACCTACTATTAGGGATGGCAATTTTTTCCAATGGGATGGGATCCTACGGGATCACATTCCATTTGGGAAGAGATTGTGACATATTTTTTGTCTCATACAAAAATTTAAAAACGGGAGTGAGACATTTTTTAATCCCACTTGCATATATGGAACGGGAGTGGGATTGACAAATTTCATCTCATCCCGTCTCACTGCTAATTAAGAATAAGAATTTTTTTAATTGGGATGGGATTCCGCAGGATCTCATCTCTTTTAGGACGGGATCAAAATATATTTTTCTCCCAAAAAAAATATAAGAAAAGAAGTGGGATATTTTTTCATCCCATTTACATATACGGAACGAAATTGAGATTGATAAATCTCATCCCATCCCGTTTAATTACCAACCCTACCTATTATATATACCTAACGTAATATTAATGCTCAAAATTTACTGCCGAAGGACAAGTGACTTTTTCAACATACAGAAAACTTTCTATCTTTTGACAAACACACCATATTGTAGGCCGTCAATAAAATTTATAATAATAAAGAAAAAAGCTCAAAAACACTAACAGTGAACTCGTTATGCCCACGTAATAATAAGATGCAGTTGCCAGGGGGCTATGGCTTGTTTCGAAAGGATGAAAAATAGAAACCAGGCTTCGATGTAAAAAGAGTGAGCAGCAAAAATCTCGTTGATACAAGGGTTTAGACTTTTAGCCATAAGAAAATAAAGAAAAAGCTACCAGTTGTAATCGAGTGCATGAACTTTCACAAGTAAGTAAATTTTGCCCTGTATAAATGACATTGGTCTTGTCTATGGTAGTAGATCTCTGGAACATTGCTGCATGAATATATAGATTTTTAAGTCATATATAACAACTTATTGACATCAATCACAACAAACTTATTATCGTTTTAACACAACACAACACAATAGTTGCTGTAATCTGGCAACAAAGTTATCTCTGATGGTCGTACGCATGGAAGAAGGATGTGTTCAGCAAAAAGAGTAACTGCAAGTGCATGCAAAAACATATAAGTCAGACTAGAATTAAATACAATTCTAAAACTTTGTTGGATTTGAATGAAAATAATATTGAAATTACACGTCAAAGTAGAACCACCAACCTTCCAAATAAACCTGTAAAAAGAAAGTATTGCTGCTTGACTGGAGACATCAACATTTCGAGCTCGTTGCAACAAAAGAAAAGCAAGTGTGCTGTGGCCAATAATCTGCAAGCAAAAGACAATTTAATTCTTAATTAGTAAGTGATTTTGATCACATACGTACATAAACGGCTAAAGTTCTTATGAAATAATAAAATGCATACATACATACATACAAATATATATATATATATATGTGTGTTCCAATCTAAGTTTTGGACTTTGTTAAAGTCTGAAAAAATTATTAAGCCATATAACTTAATAGTGTAATGGCATATAACTTACTAGTGTAATGGCATTGTACTATTAGACCATATAACCTAATAGCTTTTTCAAATTTTAATAAAGTCTAGGATTCTAGAAAAATTTATAAAGTCTGCTTTCAAAACTCATAGTATTTTTTAAAACAAAATTTACCAGACACTTGACTGATTCTCTTTATAACTGATTAAAATGTAATGTAAACTAGTCCCGGTAATTGTCTGATTGCAAATATCAGTTGTAAATCTCATATAATATGAGTTGTAATCTGAACATTAGTCTCATGTAATTAAAAAAACAGTATTAATTAATTATTTGTCGAGCTAGCTACGTGGTGGTCCTAACTGCACTAACCCAATCCAACCGAAGAACTCGATCCAATCCAATTTAATCTAATCTATTTTTATGAGTAGATTATAATAGATTAATTGAGTTAAATTTTTTAAACTCAATTAATAATTAAGTTGGATTGGGTTAGATGAATTCATCGTAATTAATTCTTTTTATAAAATCCTAAGCCCTAAATAGCTAACCTAATTTTTAATTCTTTTTATTTTTTTAATAGAAAAAAATTCATTCTCGTAGTATATAATGCTCTACACTCTAATTTTAGAACTAAAATCACTCTCTCATTTAAGTAATCTTATTATCTTATAAGTTTAAATTTAAAATTAAGTTGGTTTTAATTTTTCTTTATTTTTTATACACTTAACAATACATAATTATATATCACCTTTATTTTGTAATTGGACATGATGCTAGCTAATTATGTAAAAAGTCTTAATTTAGAATTCAAAAAAGAGATGTGGGAGTCAAAAATAAAGTCTAGAAGCTCATTGTTGAAATTTTCTTAATTTTAAGATGATTTTGTAGCTTTTTTTAATCAAACACTAGACAATAAATGAAATTTTTATATTATAATAAATTGATATCTCATTTTAATAAGTTTCAGTTCAAGTTTTGATTTATTTTTTATTTAATTTTTAATTTTGATTTAGCCTTCAACTTAATCAATCCAATGCAACTCAATTCAACATGATGATTGAAGGGTTGGGTTAAGTTAGGTTAAAATATTTATTTCATTGGATTAAGTTTATGTTATCTCAACCAATTCAATAATGGGTTGGGTTGAATTTTTTCAAACCCTATCCAACCCAACTCAACCCATGCCCCCAATCCCAACCAAGTGCTCCTCGTTCAAGTTTGCATGCAACTTTGTGAGTTTTCCTGGTGATGGGAGCTAGGCATCACTTTGACTAACAGATCAAATTAAGTGATAAAAGAGTAGAATTGTAAATAAAAATATGTAAACTTTAATCAAAATATCGATTCTATTATTCTAACTTCTTAGTTTGTATTAGTTACATGTATAATGGGGGCTTTTCTGAGTTACATATTTTTTATAACTTATAGCTAATTTTTTCGGTGCAAAAATAAGTAATAAAATAATAAGTTCTGGCCATAAATTTTACCTATTGTAAGATACACTAAATGTAACATGGAGAGCCCCAATAATATATAATGACAAGCACAAGCCGTTGCGTACATATTTTATTTTGTCATCGTTAATCTTAGGTCCCATTTGAGATTGAGGTTGAAACTCAATAAACTGCTTATTTTATAATTTTTGATAAAAATAGTATTTGGTAAATTTTGTAAAAGCAACTTATTTAATAATTTTCTCCATTTCGTCAGCAGCTTTTAAAAGCAGGTAGAAGGTTGCTTTTCATAAGCAACTTATTCAATAAGCTACTATACCTTTTTAAAATACCTATTATAACCTTAGTATTTTGATAAAAAGACAATTATATCGTATTTATTCATAACCCTTAATATATAAATCATTAGATATTATATTTCTGCCACAAATTTATTACAAAAAATTTATTGTGAATGTAATATATATTACTTTTTATTTTATTTAGATTATGTAAAAATATAAATTTTTATCATATTTTATGTAAAATAGATTATGAAGTTCTTCAAATTTTTCTTAATTGAATTTTTTTAATTAATTTTATATATTTAAGAAAAAATATGTTTAAACAATTTATTAAACATAAAATAAAAAAACAATTAAAACGTATATCTATTTTGGTCATTATATAATACAACAGTACTTTCATAATAAGATTTACCAAATACATGTACTCTATTTTTTAAACTCACAGAAACCGCAACAGTACAATTTACCAAACGCCAAGCTATTTTTTTAATCAGCAGCTTATTTTATTTGGACAGTACAAATAACTTATTTCATCAGCCTCCGCAATCTCAAACCGGCCCTTAGTCTTAATTAAATCATCTATCTATATTGCGTGCATGCTCATCTTCATGCGATGTTAAGGAAAGTTGATTTTCCACCAATATTTGAATAGCTAGCATTTCATCAGACACGTAATTGGTCAATTCAGACAAACTACTGCATCGATGCCTTAAAGACTCGACGCATTTGATTGAATATTGCCTTTTAAAGTCTTTCCGCACAATTAATTTCCTATCTTACGACATAAAAAGCGCCATCTTTTTCATGTCCAAATATAATTTAAAGGAATTGTTAAATTCGATTTCCTTTTATAGAATATATCCATCTTAATTATCAAACATTTGTTTGTTCATGTAAAATCATTGCAATCGTCCTTTTCACCTGCAAACTCTCACCAAGCAAATTTAAAAGAATATCCATTTTCCCTATTTATATATAATGATATATATAATCATTCTCAAATGTGAGAGCATTCTCATTTTTTAAATGTGGATCTATGTCAAGCCATACAGTTTAATAATGTTATTTTTTAATGTACTATAAAATCGTGTGGTTAAATAGTTTTAAAATACGATTCTATTAAATTTTATGGTTTAAAAACATATCTACATGAGAAAAAAAAATGAGGGCGTGTACACTAGAAAGCTATCCTTAATAGCGAATTACATTAATGATGTTTTAGTAACAAAAAAATTTCTTAAATTCTGAATGTTCAAAATAATTATTTAAATGCAAATGGTCTCACTTATATTCAAAAACGCTTTTCTTTCTAAAACAAAAATATGTTTGGGAGAGAATGAAAATAATCATATCAATTAGGTAGTTTGCTTACCAAAGAAGTTTAAGAAAATAAGTGAAAGAGAGAGAGAGAGCAGGATAGAGTAATTATAACTAATAATTACTAATGAAGATGATATTTTCCCCCTGCTGTCATTTTTGTGGCCCATGTCTTTTTCTTTGAATGAAAATAATTATTCATTAATCAGACAAACAATATCACAAGATAACAAAGCCATGAGTGCAACAGGAGCTTCTTTCAACCAAAGACAACAGTTTGGCTTTAACAATGCCAATTTAGACGACTTGTGAGCCACTGAATTACAAGCTTTAGGAACATACTTAAACACAACATTAGCAACATCGTTAGCCAGATCTTGAATCTCATTAACTAATCACCCTATCTCACTCTAGCTTGCAAGCTTGCTAGTAATCAGTCTAATCACATTTTTTTAATCCAATTCAATAATCAAAGGATAAAACCTCATTAATTTGGCCATCTTTAAACCTTATAAATGCGAATGCTTCAACATCATTTGGAAAATGATATCTCCAAGTTGCTGCAGCCATGAATCCTCCTGGGGAGTCCCATATAATTGCTTCTAAACCAAGCAATCCTCCATCATAATTTACAGCCACACCAATATTCATTTTATATCAACGAACATCAGGGAGAGACCAATAATAAATGGAAGAGTCTCCTCTCAAGACCAACTTATCTGGGGAATGCTTTTAGAGAGATCTATAAGAATGCAACAGATCCACTGCTCTGTTATAGGTTAGTACCGGACAACAATTCCCTTTTCTAAATATCCAATTATTTCTTAACTCCAAATACTCTAGGTTGTCACCATAAACAAGCCAAAATCATCTCTATTACCCTTTTCCAGTATAGGCCAGGACGGCATAGTACCATTTTAACATAATCACACTTCACCAGAGCATGCATAGCAGTATCATTATCAAGTTTACCCCTAGGGCACCAACAGTCAGTTAAGATTTTTCTCTTATAGAGATTTTCGTAAGTTGGCAACAAGTTGTTGATGGCCCCCTAAAAAATATTTTAATTTTGTTTGGTACGCAGTAACACTATTAGAACTTAAATCCACCTTGAGCACCATTAGAGCAAGAAGGATTCTCAGGAAGTTTCATCATTAAAGATACTTGATAACCACCCTTCACTGAATAAATTCCTCTTTTATCATAATGCCAGACTAATTTGCCTTGTCTTGAAGCACGAGGAAGAGGAATTTTTAGAATTAACTTGACATCAACTAAGAGAAACTTTTGTCAGATTAGTTGTTCATTCCAACAGCCCCTTCTATCAATAAGTTCGGCAATCATATTTTAATCAACCAAAACCTTTGGTGATATTAGCTTGAATATATGAGGCTTGGCAGCATCTATCTGAGTAGACAACGATTGATTTACCATCACCTACTCTCAATCTAGAACCATTCTCTATAACTTCTTTCCTCAAAGTAAACTCCTCCATACATACGAAGGGTTCAACCCCAACTTACTTTTCATGAACTCCTCTTTTGGGAAATATCTATCAATGATTCTGGACAATGAAGCAACCTCCGGAATTGCTTTCCACGAAGTGCCTGATTAAAAGCTCCAAGATCACGAAAGCTTAAACCCACCATCTTCTTTCGGCACACACATCTTTTTCCAATCCATCCAGTGAAGTACTCCTTGCCGTCAAATTGGATCCCCACTAAAATTTTGCAATGATTTTTAAATATTGTCATAAAGGATTCAATGAAGCTCAAAAAGACTCATGGCATAGGTTAGAATTGCCTCGGCTACAGCTTTAATCAAAACCTTTTTACCCTCACTCGAAAACAACATTGATTTCCAGCGATTAACCTTGTTGCAAACTTTTTCCTTCAGCTCACTGAAATTTTGATATTTAGATCTGCCAAGCATTGAAGGCAAACTTAAATATTTCTCATGATGAGATACAACCTCCAGCTGGAAGGCCTCCTTCAATCCTGCAAAGACATCAGCCTGTACATTTCGACTGAGAAGTATTGAAGATTTTCTTTAAACTAAACACCTGGCCAGAAGCGAGTACTTCTCAAATATTCTCTTAAGCTGTCGTCACTCATCCACTGAGGCTTTCTGAAAAACGAGGCCGTTATCTGCAAACAAAAGGTGAGAAATGAAAGGACCATGTGGCCCAAACTCAACAGCATGAATTACGTTCGCACTAATAGTATTTTGTAATAAACATGAAAAAGCTTGGCACATAAAATAAATAGATAGAGGGAGAGTGGGTAGCCTTTTCTTCATCCTCTTTTGAGGGATTATATTGCCTGAAGGAACTCCATTAATTAACACGAAGAAGGAAGAAGCTATAATACGACGCAAAATAAGATCAAATTTTAGCATCACCTTTGCTAGAAAATCCCATTCTAGGCGATCATAAACCTTATTAATATCTAACTTCAGAGCCATCATACCATTTTTCCCCTTTTTCTTAATCTAATTTTATGTAAACCTTCATAACCACAATTATATTGTCTATAATAGGTCTACCTGATGCAAAGGGGCTTTGATTTCCAGCTTTAGCTTTTTAATCACTGTTTTTGCAATAATTTTATAGATAATATTACAGAGACTAATAGGCCTGCATTCGGATACCCTTTTTTGGCTTTTTAATTTTAGGGAACAGAGCAATTTAAATTTTATTCAAATAAGAGATGTCTCCCCATCATTCACAATATGAAAACAAACATTTGTTACGAATTCACCGATGATATGCCAATATTTTTGAAAAAATCCAGCATTTAGTCCATCAGGTCCAAGAGCTTTTTAGGCATGCATCTGAAAAAGGGCTAAGCGAATTTCCTCCATATTTTTGAGCGCTGTCAGGGTGACCATAAAACCATGTGAAACGCCAAGGCTCACCATCTTCCATCATTACTTCACAATCTATGTGGTGGGTACTGTGAGAAATAATAAAAATATCAACATCATCCATGCACGTTAAGGGAAGTCCACCACTTAAACCATTTTGATCCACTGCAAAACAATTGTCAAAACCTGGCTTTCTTTTAACACTTTTCATTTGGATAGTCAACATCTTTGTTTCACAGAGAAATAAAATACACGGTTTGACCTGTTGGAGAACAAATTTAAGATTTCCGAACGTTCAGTTCAGTTGTTCCCCAAGTCCCGAACGTTCCAACAAATGAGATTCATGGTTGTCGGCAGGCTGGAACCCAACCTCCACCGATATATGACCATCATAAAAGTCGTCCTGATCCACAGCTCCATTAAAAATTCATTACTGAACAAAGATATCTCTAGTCAGACCTGAACATTCAGTAGAAATCTTTTTTAAAAATTGAGCTTTCCCAAATCTCTCTGCTTCTTTGAGGACGGTGGGTCAACCTCCATCACGCCTCTATTCCTCTAAGCGCAATCAGTTGGCCTTGTTCCCTGTGACTTGCTTTGTGAGCCATTTGCATGGCTTGCCATTTTTCACAGGCTTAATTGGATGTATTGAGCTTATGATGGGCTTTTTGTACATTTTTCCAGATTCCCATTATCATCATGAACTAAGCTTTTCTCATATGTCATGGTATAGGCCATAGCCTAATTAGGAAGCCCAATACTACCAGTCACACTCTTATTCTCAACCCTCAAATTTGCTTCCCGAGAATTATCTTTCTCGGGAATTGTTTCATCACCGAATTTATTAAATGCTTCACTTGCAACACTTCTACCATGATTACCTAAAGTCAGCATATTGTGTCCTTTGCTACCAACACTGCGTAAAGAGCCATGACCTGGAACATTCCCCTACTCTGTTTCATCTTTTCCCTATTCAAACGGTTGAGGTTGAAATCTCTCTGCTTTGTCTTTATGATTTTAACCAGACACTCTGGTTACCTTTTCATCAACTAACTTCGCTTGATGCCCAATCTCCACTCGATTTGAAGCTTTCAACAAATCTAAATCTACATGGACTTTTTAAGCTGCTAGATTCTTTATCTTCTAAACATTCACGATGAACACGTCCTATTTTACCACAATTATAACAAAAATCGGGAAGCCTTTCATACCTCAAAAGTAAAATAATGACCTTATTTTCCTCATTCGGTGATTGGAGTTTTGCACACTTCCTCAATGGCTTAGTAACATCAATAATTACTCTTAATTGAAGAAAATGCCATGTATAGCCACCATATGGCCTCACCTGCACCTTTTCGATCTCCCCAATTTGTTTTTCTAGGAACAAAACTATCTCCTTGTTCATACATAAAATTGGGACATTATGAATTTGTATACAGAAGGACGCATGAGTAAGATCTAGTTTTGGAAGATTTCTAACCCCCTTCGGCTCTGTTAGTACAATAATAGCATTCTTAAAACTCCAAGGACCACCTGCAAATACACTTTTCTTATCTCCATCAGAGTTGAACTTGAACAAGAATAAGTTGTCACCTATACATTTAATCATAACACTCTTTACCGTTTTCCACACATTAAGTATCACAGCCCTAACACAGCCCTTTGTGTTAACCTTCTTATTTGTTAAAATTTTACCCACCAGACAGTTCCGCATTTGCCTTTTCCCCAGCATCACAAGTGATTTGTCAAGTGAAACTACTTCTCCATCATCTTCTAAGATTGACAGTGGCTTCACAACTTTGCTATTTCCTCTGTATCCATAATCAACCAAGCAGAGGAATACAACCCCAACGACTACATAACAAATGGAAAAAGAAGAAACAGCCAATGGTGCTATTGACAATCAAGTACTGAAACAGTTCTCTAGGACCATTTTCCAGAGAGCATTTGATGATATTCTTCAATGGCATCTTAGTTCTAATCAAAGTTGGCCCACGGCTTGCTAAAAAAAAATGGTTGTCCATAAAAATTACAACAGGAAGTTGCCATTTCTGCGGCCATAGTATGCCCTTTTTGTGCTCATTAATTTTTTTTAAATAGGTTACAATTCTCGTTGTATATTTACCATCAAAATTCAATAATCAGAGACTATCTTTCAGTACAAACTGAGACTCAAACTTGCGCATTCAAATTTAAATCCCACTTGTGTGCTCATTATTAATTATATAGCATTGAGCAATCATTGCTAAAAGTCAATAACATTAGCTACTTCTAATGCTAGCCATTTATTACCTATAAATTGAAGGGCGACTAAAAAATGACATAAGAATTCTCTCTTAATCCCAGTTCTTTGAGTTTTTAAAATCTTGTGCTCATGTATTTTAGTAATAATATATAATTAAGATTTAACTTCTCACATATTTCTATTTATTAACCACCAATCAATCTGGGAATTTAGCTCAGAATAAATTAAAAATCATAAGAGAGTCTTAGTCCTAAAAATTATGTAAAAATTAGTGTAATTTTATCCTTCCCTTAAATGTTTTCGCATTATTGCTGAATTTCCCATGGAAGGATTTTTACCATTTTGGTTTTGGATTGTAATTAATAATTTAAAACATAGAACAAATAAGGGCCTGAAGGAAACAAACATGATTTTACCAAATAAATGACAATCTATCTATGTCAAAACGGTAGAGCTTTGAACTTTCAGCCAAGATATTATTGACATCAATCACAAACAACCTTATTATCTTTTAAATATAACACAATTGACAGCACAACAAGTACAGTAGCAAGCAACGAAGTAACAGAAAGTTGTGCCATTGATATCTCATAATCGTACAAATGGAATAATGAGGTATTCAACATAGTGTAACTGCAAATGCAAAAACATAAAGTCAGTCTATAAAACTTGCTTGGAGTTGACTAAATATTTTCATATCAAAACGTGGAATCACTTACCTTCCAAATGAACATGTAAAAAGAAAGTGTTGACGCTTTACTAGACAGATCAACACTTCGAGCCTGATGCCACAGAAGAGTAGCTAGCATGCTGTGGCTAATTATCTGCAAGAGAGGGGAAAAAAAATGTTAATATGTGATTATAATCACATTCGGGAACAAATATACTTCTAAAATACATTAAAGGCAATATAGTTAATCTATACATGTATGACATGTGTGGTTGAATTTAATATAACCACTATATGCATGGTGGTTTTTAAAAAATTGATACACACATGTTAGAACATCATTTCTTATTGTACGACTGATATAATAACTCTGATATATTTTTAAATTTCTCATATACAAGAACATAAATACAATATCATACCGCGACAAGTTTGCTCAGCAGGTAAGGTGAAGAAGTTAATCCGACTATAACAGCGGCTCCATAAGCAATGAACAGCACATAAACACAAAGCCAAAGTACCTTTTAAAATGAATAACAATACATTGATTTGTAAGAAATTAAGGAAAATCTGAAACATCTAAAGTAAAAAATTAAATGATGGGCGTAAAATTAAATTTGTACTTTAATTACTCACACTTTCTTTCCCTAAAATGACACTAAGCGTTTGAATGCCAAATTCTCTATCCCCATCCTCATCAGGTATATCCTATTATATATCCGAAGCAAGTAAATTAGTAAGTATTAATTCTTTATATAAATGCTTTGTTGACATTTTAATTTTTCACGTTTCTTAATTACCTTGAGAACTGAAATCACAAAGCAGAAACAGCACTTAATAGCGACTGCAAACATCAATGTTCTCGTAATTGCTAGTGGTCTTCCAAGTACGTATTTCTGTACAAATATTATTAGATCATAGAATATATCAAACCACTTCAACAGAAAAATACAAAAGGAAATAAGAATTTTAAAATAAGTGACCAAATTATGACATAAAGGATTAAACTCTAGGTTAACAAAAATTTTCCTCGGCAAAAGACAAGATGAAGAATAATCTGTATCTATGTACCTGAATGTGTATGAAGTAAGCAAATTGGAGTAGAAGTCCCCTCTCTACCACGATGTACAATGTAGTTAGAAATGGACTTCTCTTCCACCTAAGAAAGGGAAGCTACAGGATCGAGAATAGCCAATTACCAATGAGATGAATTTTGACCAAATAAATAATTTTGTGATATAAGTTCAACTTGAAAATAAGAGCAATCATATTTCCATGGGAAAATGAGGATTAACCCCTTATTGCTAAAAGAAACCAAGTGAAATCCCCCTCATGTTTCAAAGTAAGTTCAGACATCCTTCAGTTATAACGGTGTTATCTTTAAATATCATTTTACTACTCTACCCCTAGTCTTGATGTTAAGCATAAAATTTAAATATTTTGAGAATATAAATGAAGTGAAATGACTTATATACCCTTAATGATTAAATTAATTTAATAATGAATTGTAAATTATAAAGAAAAATTAGCTAACATATATGTATACACACACATATAAAATACTTTTTTGGTCCAAAATTTTAAATTGCAGGAAAGTCCGGAATAAGCTTTAAAATTGTGGTGTTTAAGATGTTTAAAACTTAAAGCACATAAACCATGTTTTCCTAAACTTTCCCGCATTTTAAAATTCCGAATAAGAGAACTACTATATATAAATCCTAGTACAAATTTAGAGTTTCATAACAGTGTAAAAGCCTTTCACATCATTATAAATTATTTCACAACATCATAAAAGCTTATGTTTGTATGTATGTATGTATGTATGTATGTAAGTGCACATATTTATATTATGGTATTTGTGTTTAGAGGAGAAACTTTATTACGTAGGATAGAACTTAATTTGTTGGATTTTATGCAAAAGGTTAAAAAAGTATGAATGCATATACCCACCAAGGTATATTTTTGGATTATTCATCTTTTTGTAATATTCAAACATATATATTGCACTTCCGCTCCAATGGTCACATATGGCCAATGTTATTGTAATTCAAATGGATAATTTATACAACTAATATGGGTATTTATGATTTTTTTTCTTAATTGTAATTTTTCTCCATAATTTACAATTCATTATTAAATTAATTTGATTATTAAGGGTATATAAGTCATACTTGATTTATATTCTCAAAATATTTAAATTTTATAACTAACATCAAATATTAAGAGTAAAATAGTAAAATCATATATAAAATTAACAACGTTATCACTGCAAGGTTTGGACCTATTTTAAAACATGAGGAAGATTTCACTTAATTTCTCTAAACATCATGGCTACTAATTCTCATTCTCTCGTATTTACTGTACATAGAATAGTGCAAAATATCGTTACGATTTATTTTTTTAAAAAAAAAATTAGGATTGATGTTTGCATCATACTGTGCACATTTTGTGCGCTTTCCTATGAAAACATCATTTTGTGAAAAATAACACGAGTTGAAACCTTAAAACTAACAAAATATTTTTAAAATGTGGCAATGAATTTCACGCGGAGACGGCACTTACATCCACAGAATAAGCACTTCCAAGGAGAAACCATATGATGAGGGCCAAAAGAAACGGTGGAGATCGAAGCATAATTCCCATGGCCAGACTCTGAAAAATTGAGACCAATGAATTATAAATAACAAAACTTTAGACGTCAATAAATACAAATTTGTGAGCGCCATTTTTCCTATATACATAACTTAAACACAAATTTGAAAGGTGTTGTTATCATTTGCTTACCATCAATAAAGATGAGGAAGCAATTGTTATTCCAGTTCGCAGGGACAGGTCACCAGAAGTAAGGGGGAGATTAGGCTTGTTGACCTTGAAATATGATAAACTCATTCATTAATTAGCAAAAGAACCATGAACAATGAAATAATTAAGCATAATTATATGTGCTGTGGACTCAACATATTTACTTTGTGACTGCCATTATGTGTGTACCATCTGATTTGATAATTATTCCATCACATATAATGTTTCGGGGCTGGCCTAGTGTTTTAGGTGGTAAATGAATAAAATTATGACAATTGTTTTGTCTTTTAGTGAATTTTGAGAATTTTTTTATTAAAAAATAAAAAATTTTAGAGAAAAATTCATAAATTAACTAAAAGACAAAAAAATTGTCGCAGTTTTGTTCTTTTATACTTTCTCGCCCGTCATGTGTATAAGCCTATATATCACCCCTTTTTCTAGTCAATACGGGGGAACTGCTTTTGGTCCTTTTTCGCCCATCACAGAGTCCACATTTCGGCTACTTTTAATTAAGTGGAGTGACTAATCTTATATTTAAGTCCATGCATCGCTAATTCTCCAACCAATGTGAGACAACCAAACCACTCAACATATAACAACAAAATTAACTATTCTTTTGTTAAATGTATAGACTATATTTAGCATAAAAAGTAACGGTCGCCTCTACTGAAATACCTTGTCTATTTTAACATCATACAACTGGTTTATGGCAACCTCATAAACGGTCATCAGCAATCCGGGCACCATGGCCTGAAATATATATAAAGAAGAATTAATGTCAACCAAATGAATAACATTACGAGCAGTTGTTTTTGTCTGTCACTTAAAGTTTACCTTCAAAAATCCCATGAAATATGTGGGAGTCAAATCATCAAGATTTTGCAGGGGAAGAAGAGAAACCGATGTTATGGCAATTACCTAATAAGCAAAAATGAAAAAAAAATTAAAACCATATTAATGTCATTACATACATTTCTATATATATATATATATATATATATATAGCAATTAAACCAAATTAATAGTATATATATATATATATATAGCAATTAAACCAAATTTAATAGTATATCCACATTTAGAAAAAAAATGAGATCACCCGCACTTGAGAATAATTAATATGCAGTTGTGACCTATTCATTCTCAAGCGTAGGCTCCAATACTTTTAAAATATAGATTTGAGATTTTACAACATTGTAAAAAATGTGGTAATTTGAAGAAAAATCAGTTATAATATTGTAAAATGCTGAATTCGTATTTTGAAAAATGCGGTTAGTCGCGTTTGAGAAGCTATGTTGATTTAGTCCAAGATTATGGACTTTGTTAAAATGCAAGAAAGATATTAAACCATATAACTTAATAGTTTTTCCGAACTGTAATAAAGTCTAAGATTATAGATCAAGTAATTAACAAGGAACTCACAGTGCCCATAAGTGCGTAGGGACGAATAAAACGGTGAAGTGCATCTAAATTCTTGAAGATAACTTCTTGAGAGGTCGTCCTTTGATTAGCATCTTCGGATTTTGATGCATAACAAACTTGTAAGGTGACCAGACGGTTGAACATTAATTTACAGCTGTTATTGCTTATATCCTCACTCTTTCTAATTTTACTGGTTAAATCAAATAAACTTTGGGAGAATTTCATAGATTTTGCCCTGCTTTCAACTAGTGGCGATTCAAACGTTTTATTGCAACCTGAAATGACCGAAATATATAACTTCATCAGACAAAATACAGTAAATAAAATTATTGCTTCGTATAACCATATGTAAATGTGAAGTTTTTTTTCTATTTGCCATTTTCACAGTTGATTCTGACCAACTCTCCCTCTCATTCCCACTAAAAACTATCATTCTGGTAACATAAATATTTGAGTAAATGACCATTGCAAAAATAAAAACCTGGTCTATAGGAGACCGTAATGTAATAATGTTAGAGATCTTAATATTTTGATTACAATTTATATAGCAACTAATTACTAATGTAATACTCATTTATCAAATAGTATAATAATATTTTATTAATTATAAAATTCATCGTTCGTTAAATGAGGAACACATGAAGGTGAAATATAAATTAGTACCCTAAAATTGGAATCCTATAATTATTGCATAATGTTAGAACCGGTGCCTTGAGAGCGCCAGCCCGCCCCACCTAAAGCATGCAAGCCCAGTTACAGTAGCATATATATGATTCTAGGGAAATTCAGATGCGTTTCACAAAACTGAAAAACTGGTCCCTTATTTTTATGGTAGTAGTGCCCCATAAGATAATATTCAAACCAGCAAAAAAATAGCGATGCCAACGAGACCGCGTCATCCGTTCAAAAATTCAATAAATTAATGCCATGTGTACATCAAAACAATACAACGATAATTTTATCATTTACTGGTGCGGGGCCCGATTCGACCATCAATTGAAGTCAAACAAATTTAGTTGGCCATAAATAAAGTTTTTAGTTAGCCTAAAGATGGGCCCCCGTTAAATAGGAAGTATAAATCGGATTATAAATTATATAATATATTCAATATTGATGCAGCTGGGTCCACGTTTTTTTTTGTCTTATTATAAAGTCATTTTCAAAAAATAGTGGAAAATTATTTGGGGTAGTTTGTACTCTTTATTTTTCATTTTCCAAAACATAAAATAGTAAAGCGGATTTGGTTGTAGTAATTATTTGCATTTTCAATTGCAAAACAAGCTGAACATGCTTTCCAAAAATTATAAAGGAATCGAAAACGGTAATTTTACATGTCCAATATATCTTATCTAAGTTGGATTGATCCCACAACAAAAAGAAAGAATAAAATTAATTATTTATATTTATAAAATCAAGAAAGAATATATTTATAATTAGTCGCAAATATATGGTCTAACACAAATAGAAATAATAAACACTCTACTATGCATGAATAAATTCGTATGATAGTTACTTTTTTAACTTCTATTAATATAATAATATTATTTTTAAATAATTTTTTTTAATTTTGATTAATATAAAAATATTATTTTGAGACAAATTACCAAACACATTTATATATTTTATTTTTCACATTTTAATTTTAAGACAACTTACCAAAAGCGTTTTTAAGTTCAATAAAAATCAATCATTCTTCCCTTAGAAAAAAAAAATTCAAAAACAGTATTTAAAAAACAAAACCAAATGCGCCCTAAACTTTTTAAATTTAAGCAACATATTTTTTTTATTTTTAAAATTATATTTTATAAAGCATGCAAACCAACGCGCTATCACCTATTTTTTGTTTTTGAAATTGTAAACGAAAAGGCAAAGAATGAAAAAGGTTATCAAACGCACTAATCTTCAAGTCGACTCTTATTCATCCAGATTAACAGCAGCATCTTATAGATGACAATATATGATATGTTATCTATTTATATGCCGAATTATACGTTTCCAAAGACTCTTAACAGCGGTTGCCAAAAATCAAAATAAAGAAGAAATTTATTCATCAAGACTCTACCAGGGAATAAAAAATAAAATAGCAATATTACTGCCAAATAAATGACCAACTAAACTGTAGTAGAAATCAAAAGACTGTTACACGATAAATAAAATAAAATAAATAAAATTTAAGGAAAAAAATTCTAATAGTAATTTTATTATTCTTGAATACAATAAAGTAACTTTACATATGTTTATAATATGCATGTGTTCGGTAAAATGATCAGAAATTTAGAACGAATTAGACTTACCAGACCGTTGCAAATTAGGATGATACTTTGGAGAGAAGCCTGAATGTAAATGCATGAGACGACTCATGGTTTGCTTTCTGATCTCTCCACACTCTGCAATCAGATTGATAAAAATTTACATCAAATAGTCCACAAACTGATTACAGATCAAAAGCTGTGGTTTAGCCTAAATGTCTTATTTATTAAGTGAAAGAGATGTTGAAGACTTTGGAATACTATGTCAATTATTAAAATAGACAGTCATGCTAGCATTGTGTTGTAAAGTAACAACTTGCTAATTATTAATTAAGAGGGCAAAACTATGGTACAACTATGGTACCATACCACAGTTGCACCTAGTCATTGGATATTATATCCAATGATTGGGTGCAGCTGTGGTATGGTACCACAGTTATACCATAGCTGGATCCTAATTAAGAATATATATTAAAATATTGTCCATTTTGAAAAATAAGAAAGTTGACTTGAAGATCATAATCTTAAGTTTATTAAAAAAAAAATTCCTTACATGACTCGATACGACATCATCTTAGTCATAATTAATTATTGTTGGTAGAAAAAAAAATCTCACATTAGTTGAGATTGAAACTTGTATATATATATATGTATATATATATAATTATTCTCATATGCGGACGCTCACATTATTTTTAATGTGGCCACATTTTAAACCGTATAGTTTAAAAGAGTCAGTTATTAAATGAACTATAAAACCTGTGGTTTTAAAGAGTTAAAAACTAGCTTTGTTTAACCTCGCAGTTTTAAAGTGTGTCTGCATGAAAAATAAATACTGGCGTCTGCACTAGAGAATAACTCTCTATATATATATAACACGTTGCACCTATTGCAAACTTACAACACTATTTATCTTCATTCAGAGATACTGTTGAATTAAAAGTGATTGAATCTAACGGTTGGAGTTAGAAAATGGATAAACGAAGGAGCCGGTTGCTAAAACAATAGATTAAATAGATTAAAACAAACTGTACAAAACAATAGATTAAAACGAACGGTACAAAACAATAGATTAAATAAAGGTCCTCAAACATATTGTGATTGACTTTGTTTTGGGAGGTTATCGAAAATTTTTCCACACTGTAGAAATTGTGGGCATCTAAATATTAAAAGTGATTGAATCTAACGGTTAGAGTTAGAAAGTGGATAAACAAAGGAGCCGGTTGCTAAAACAAACTGTACAAATCAATAGATTAAATAAAGGTCCACGAACATACTGCGATTGACTTTGTTTTGGGAGGTCATTATTGAAAATTTTTCCACACGGTAGAAATTGTGGGCATCTGAATATTTTCCACTCATTAGAAATCTCGATCATTGAAATCTTGTCCATCCCCCACAAATCACTATAAGAAAAAGAGTTATTTCTGAGGGCAAATAACTTCGGAAATACAGAAGTGCCCTCGGAAAAAATTATTTCCAAGAAAGTTCCGCCCTTGACCGTTGTCGTATTAAGTTGCATCGGAAAAACACAATTTCCGATGAACTGTCGGAGAAAAAATTATATTTTCAACGGCAACACCATCAGAAATGACATCAATTGCCCTCGGAAATAACTTGTATGAAATTGAAAAATTACATATTCCCAACTACATATTGCCCTTGGAAATACCAAAAAAGCTGTGGAAAATGTTCATTATTTTTTTCTATATTTCCTTATTTATTCTTATCTAACCTTTCATTTGCAGTAATTATCTTATTTTATTTACTGGTTTCTTTTAAATTAATATAACTTGAATCTGATTTATTGAGAATACATAACATAAAATAGTAAAATAAAAGCTCAACATAACCAACAATATACTATACTACAAAATACAATTTTTGCAGTTTCATTGAATATTTCATGGAAATCATATCCTTGGTATCAATGGAAATACAACCAAATCTCTTCTGATAATATTCTTTTGCACAAAAGCATCCTAGATGTTAGTAAACTTGTTCCTCTGAAAAGCCATCTTCATTCTTTGAAACATTTACCTCACCGTCAATTTCTGTATCCTCATCCTCATCTTCATCTAGTAAAACAATATCCTGTACAAAGCAAGAAAAAGTGAGAGAAACTGACTTGAGTTTCTAGCCTCATTTAGGTTTACTTGCCCACGGAATTCACTCTCTTTTGTTAATTAGAAAACAAATGGAAACAATGCAAAACTGAAAACTTTGTTTCATATCTTTGCCTTTCTTGGCAACCTTACAGAAAACATGAAGCAACCACACCTATACGATACAAAAGCAGAAACATATATATAACCTTTTAATCCAAAATGTTGAAACGCATGAATGATTAACTTAAACAAACCTTTCATTGTGTTCAGTAATTGATGTTGATTGAGAAGTGAAGTGATTACAATGCCTAACCATTTACACAAATATGCATCTCTATCAAAGGATTTGTAGTGTAACAATAGCCGTAGATATTGTTTGTCATTATTTATAATGAAAAATAGTTCAATAGCAGATCAATTATAATATATAAACTAAAAAATATTCTTCAAACCATAAAATTAAATTCACAGGCTACATGATAATAAAATATTTGAGCAAGGATCAGTGAGAGATAGATTATACCAAATTCATTGTTCAGACTATTTTTGGAAGGATCCAAAGGAACCACGCTATCATAATCATGATCACTGCCATTTAGAACGTCCACACTTTGTCAATTAAACATAAAACTAGTTAGAATATGTCATTAAGCAAAAATAATCCACATATAATTCTTTAGACGAGCTAAAATCTTCTACAAAGCAAGTACTTACTACTCTGTCTCATGTGCATACCACCAGCCTTGCACAGCAACATAGTGTCTGCAACCTTTGCAGGAAGAAATGTTTTAGAAATATACCTATGCCTGATAGTGAGTACGAGTGAAATGAATCCCAGAAGCATCATCTCTACAAGAATCGCATGTCAAAAGCCAAATAAGCATCACACTACAGAGAAAATGCATGATTGATTTCCATTTAATGGTCAAAATAAGAATTGCATGTCAAAAGTCAAAGAAAAAAGAAAACTTGAATTATGCTATACAAAGTAACCTCTGCAAAATTTGTATGCCGCCCCATTAGTTTTTTGGCCGCAAAACTGCAAGTATCGATCAAGTTCTATTAAAATGGTGGCCTAAAAGATACAAGAATTGAGGCTTGATCGCATAAAAAATAAATACAATCATCTACAAAGCAATATAAAAATTATAAGGGAAAATGACACCCAACCATCCTTCAATATAAGTTTTTATTTTTCATTTGGATCAAAATATAGCAACTCCAATTTTTGAACAAACTAATGAGTGAATTCATTAACTAAATATAATCATTAACTAAATATAATTCATTAACTAAATATAATCATTAAACTAATTTGTGATTTTATTTGTAACTTAGATTTTTTCTTAAATATTTGAAATAGGCAATAGTTTCGAATAGTGGTCGCTGTCTTTCGTTTGCTAAAGTAATTGTTTTTGAGTTTCTTATTGATTATTATTTTTAAAAAAATTCATTTAAAAAAATTGTGTAATTTCGACTTACCCCTACATGCATTTCGGACAAAACATCCATTATCACCGAGGGGCAAATTACCCTTTGGAAAAATAGTTACTAGATTCTATATTTATCCGACGGCTGTGTAATACCTTTGTAAAAAGTACTTATTATCAAGAGTAAATGGTGCCCTTGGAAATATTTGATCGGTAATATAGCTATTTGTTGTAGTGTTAATTGTGATCGTGAAATTTCAGTTTCGACGTGTGCAGATTAAGTGAGGAACGGCATCAATTAAAGCAAACGGAAATTCCAATCGTGAAGGCGAAGATGTGGATAACCGAAAACGATATTGGTGGTGCTGGAAGATAATGAAATAGGCACATCTCATTACGTCAAAATAGAGTGAGTGTGGCGTCCGTTTGATATGTCGTTGTGACCTTGGAGCCCATGCGGCAGATAATGCCCAAAAAAAAAAAAAATTAACAATGTTTGAAGGAGAAAGACGGTGGTAATTAGCTTTGGGAGGGCTGGTTATGTTTATTTGTTAAAATCAGGGAAGGTGAGAATAGTAGGGAGGAGTGATTGTTTAATTTCATTCCAATAATTGCTATGTTAAAAGAGTGAGTGAGAAGGAATTAATTTTGTTGGAGAAGATAGTGAACAAAGATATGCCATTTACCTCTGAACAAACTGTGCAGGTAGATATTTATTTGTTTTTGTAAAGGTTAAATGTGGCGATATTGGTAATGGATGAGTTCTTACTTCCAGGGCATCTTCTCATGTGGTTGGATTTTTGTATTCTCTACTGCTGACAAATTATGTACGGACAAAATTGGGGCTATGAATTCTTAACTTAGTTTTGTTAATGGCATGCACTTGGTTGATGAAAATGACTTCCTTTCCTATTTCGTAAACTTGCATCTTTTCCCCGAAGAATTTCTAATCGTCTTCTTTCAATTTCACATTCAGATTAATTCTCAGCCGCGATACGTTAAACCCAAATTTCTTTTTTTTCATCCATAAAACAAAGTTGTTCTCATTGTGATGCATTTTTTGAAACCGACATTCCCTATTACATAAATACATAACTGGTTTCAACTGTTACCAGTTAAGTCCTCATTTAAAATTTATCTAACTCTAATCATTAGATTTAATCACTTTTAATCCAACGACGTTCCCTATTACATAAATACACACACACACATATATATATATATATATATAAACTTTTGAAAATATTTTTATTCAATCAATTTTCAATAGTAATGAAATCCATCTTAACGGTAATTAAAATAAAGCAAAGGCAACAACATCAGTCAAAATGAGCATTTATCTCAATATTATTGGTCAATCAATTCAAAAATTGATTATCAATCAACAATAAAATTGAACCAGACAAAGATCGATCGTTAATCAGCATTAAGATTGATTGAATCTAATCTTTATAAATCAATCAAATTTTCAATTATCATAATTGTAACTTTCCTTTATACAAGTTGAGCTTAATTTCGTGCTGAAGGAATAATAAGATTGAAATTCCTCATATCATTGTTTAAGAATTTTCAAGTGCAATTAAGTTATATTGCATAGCTGGAAATTTTCTGAAAAAACTCAAATGACGTGCGCATCTCTTGAATAGATTTTGTAAGAAAGAAAATAATCGTTATCCCAAAATAATGCTTACAAATGAAAAAAGAAAAAAAAGAAAGAAAAAAAATAAGGGTTGTGCCTATTCGGAGATTAATTTCAAACGAAAAGATTAGGTAAAGGATTTACCATGTCCATATACGTAGGAAGGAAACATGTCATGGTTCGGTCTTATATCTAGTGGCATAGTTGTAAATGTGGTTGGTCCAAAAAAAATGAGAGACTTCACAAGTCGAAGTTCATATCCGAGTGTGTCATTTAATTTTAGCACATGTTAGTTGTCACGTGATGGTGAGCTCATGATCATGATCAAGATCCACTCCTTTTTATCTTTTCTGAAATGAAGTGATTATAACGTAGATTAAACAGGATACTTTAGCTAATAAAGGAAACAGAAACTAAGAGGAATCAAATCAAGTTATCAAGAGAGCAGCTGCTTGAATTGATGGATGATGCTTCAGTTTCACTATACCCGTAACCTAAAACAAACCCATGAAAGGAAACAACTACTACACTGAGCCATTATTGATCTATTGATGAATTGAGGTTCGGTTCAAGTCGCTCGATCAGCTAATGAATCAAGACTTCGAATCAGATGTGATCAGATCATTCAGGACGGTTCGGGTTCAGGGGTCTCATCTCTTTTGGCCCTGCATATTACTTACTCCCTCTGTGCTAGCTTTTAGTAACTGAAATATATCGCTGATTGGCTGATTTAATTTGTACGTGTACCCTCGTTGCTCTTTTGGCCGTTCTGACTGACAGATGTACGTCTCTAGTGTACACCATTCCTGCTGAGCTGTTTCAGAATGAGAGAGAAAAAAATGGCTGGCATTTCACAATTAACACACACACACACACACTCCACTCTCTGCGCACTGCGCTACTCGATCGAGAAATAAAAGGAGGTACGTGTCACCACTTTATTTTATGTATTTATTTACCAAATCTATATTATTATATGTTATTATTTGCTTCATTCGTTTCCCATTCTGCCCTTTGCCCCATCTCTTTTACAATGTCGTATCATTCTTTTTGGTACTAGTTAGTTAGTTTATATGCCAATGCCTAGTCTAGTAGTTACCCGATGTTTAATTTATTATGGCGGAGGTACATACAGTTAGAGATGCCCAATGGACTGGACCGGCACCAAAGTAAAGCACATGCGTGCTCGTGCTCGTGCTCGTGCTCGTGCCTATATCGTGCCTGTTTAAATTTTTTTGCTTAACCCTGACTCGACACACATGCTGTGTCCATTCATGTCATGCCGTGCTTAAGAAAAAAAAAATCACTAATCTTTTTTCTTCTTTTTCTTAAATTTTTTAAGAGTGCATACTAAAATGTTGGTGTACTTTTTTCAAGTCTATTTATTTTTCTTAGGTCTATGCCTTTATTCAAATTTAAAAGAATAAAAATTCAAAACTCAAATCTATATTCAATAATAATAAACTAATAATAATAAGAAAATATAATATTAATTACTAAGTTTGAACTTATGGTATTAGAATTTTTTTAATACTTAGCAACAACAACAACAATAATAATAATAATGATTTCTTAAGGGTTAACTTAATTGTTAACTTGGAGTTACATGGAGTCATAGATCATAGCTCACAATAATGTTAACGCATATTTATAAAATCATGATATTTATAATTTTATTTATCAAAATCTTGATATCAATTATTTATTTAATAAATTATAAATATAAATCAGTTATAGTATTGTTTTAAACTAAGAATTAAATGAATTTAAAAAATTCAACTTCAAGTTATTTGTAAAATTATAAAATTTTAAGTTTATTTTCATTAAAAAAATAAAACGCGCTTATTGTAAGTTTTTTCATCGTGCCGTGCTTAGCACATTTCTAATCGTGCTATGCTTTTAAGACCCATGTGCCTAAAATTTTGAGTCCGGCTAGACCCACGAGCATATCGAGCCATACCGCGTGCTCCACCGAAATGTACTTATGTCGCGCGGTGCCTGTGCTGTGCCACATGTCGTCTGGGCATTGGCCGATACAATACTCAGTTTGTGAAGGGGAAATTTTTTGAGTTTTTGCTAAGTTATTTAACTTGACGTAGAAGCATTAATTTCCTCTGTGCGTTAACTGCTGAATTAAAAACTCAAGCCCTGTCTAGCATCATATCAAGTGACTTGAGATGAGGTCACTGCCCTTTCTAATGCCTGGTGTCCCATAACGATGATGGCGTGTCAAAAGTGAATGGGCGTGGGGCAGTATAGTGCCTAACTAACCAAGAATAGGGGCATATGCGTCCAAAGAATGAGAACCAATCATATTGCTGGAAGCCATAACGGAAACAAAGATAAAAACAAAACAAGAAAAACCCCGTATAAACCTCGCGCACACAGAGTCAGTAGTGTTTATTGATTCTCTTCAGTGAGTGTGCTTTTAATTGGTTTCATGAAAATGGCAGACCCTAACATGTACAACTTCCTCATGAGCCAGCAGCAGCCACCCAGCTGCTCGAACCCTAGGCCCACGAAACGCCAAGCTCAAGCTCAACAACACCCACACCCATCGCCGCCACCGCCTGTGGCCACCAGCGCCTCATCAACGGCAAGGCTGTTTAAGTGCCTTTACTGCCCCCGCAAGTTTTACTCTTCTCAAGCTTTGGGCGGCCACCAAAATGCCCACAAACGCGAGAGAGCTGCTGCCCGTAGAAACATCACCTTTCCTATCAACGTTGATCCTCCAAGCTGCTTTACTGCTGCTTCTCATCACGTTAATCCCACTCATCACTTCCCCTCTTTTGACCACCAGCACGGTTCCCCCTCCCCCTTTCTTGTCGATCATGCCCGGTTCGACCCGGTTCAGCACCCTTACCAGTACCAGTTTCAACAGTACGGCCAGTATAATCAGTACCACTCGTCAAGCTCAACAACCTCTGCTGTGGCTGCAGCTTCTCCTACTAATGGTCCTAATTATCATAGCTTTGTTGCTGGGCCTGTTGCTCCCGACGCCTTCCCCTTTACTCAGTCTGATGATGACTATGCTGAAAAAGTGAAAGTTGATCTCAATCTCCGTTTATAAACTTAATGCTTTTTTTCTTTCTTCCTCTTTTTTTTTTTTTTTTTTGGCCTAATCTTCTATATTAATGCTTTTATTTAGTTTTTGGGTCATTTAAGTTAGGTTAAATGCTTTGCTTTTAATGGTTTTTGAGTTTCTTGAATTGAGATATTGTAAGTGCAAATGGAGATTAAAGGTATCCTTTTTACAGTTACATACAGCACGGTGTACGGACGGTTCTATATATATATATATATATATTATGCTAGTTTCTTCTTGGTTGAGACTGAAAAAGATTAATGGAGAAGTGGTACTTCTACATGGTAGCTTGCTTAATCAGATGCAATCAATGGGTTAGTTCATTTTAATGTGGTTTTTATGTTCTTTTTGGCTATATATTCGTTCTTTATGATTTGGTTTTGATTTGTATAAGGTTTTTATAGCTTCATCGATCCTATCTTGCATGTGTTGATGCTGATGTTGTGATGCATGTTTATCTTCTTTCTGTTTGTTATCCTTAGCATGCAATTAATCTCAGATTCTGTAGTCATGAATGTATCCCTAAAACGATGAGATTTTTATTCATTTTGGACCATCTGATTCTTAGTTGTATGTGTATATCATGTGGCTTCAATTTCGTGTTAGAGAGACAGGAATCAGAAAAGGGAAGGACAGTTTAGGAAATGTCTAGTTAACATACTTGATACAGAGCTAGCTATAGCTAGCGTTGCATTAGCTATTGTAGGTTAGGCGTTTGCTTCAGATATTCTCTGATTTTTGTTCATACATGTTATTGGCTGGTAGCTTGGTTTTTTTTTTCTTTTTCCGCTAGGGCATGAAATGGTAGCCATAAGATTAATCTGATCTCATGGCTGTACATGCACGATCATTCTTTCCGTTTTGCGCTGGCTAGGTCTTCTGCGATATGTATTTTGAACGGTCATGATCGGTGCTGATAAAGCTCGATCGTCAGTTGATTGATTATAAATTGTTGAGAGGATTCATTGACGAAGAGAATATGTAATCGATTTCGTCAGACTAACTGGGGAGTTGACACATGCCAGCTGACTTAATAAAGCTAATGTAATACACCAAAAAAAAATAAAGCTAATGGCCTGATAGGTTTTGTAGTAGCATTAGGGTGGCATTCGACTGTGATTTGGAATTTGTTTTTTTTTTTTTTTTTTTTTGAAGAGACTATTGCTCATGAGATTTGGAATTTGTTTAAAGTTGGCAAAACTTATACACATTAACATTTGAAACGAGTAAGCACGTATGTTCCTTTAATTAATGAGATTGGAAAGCTCTAGCTATATTCAACAAATTTAGTGCACGTGATTCTATATAGTATCTCAATTCTAATCATCATGAATCAATGTAACCATCAATGTAATAGTTAGAGATGGCCAATGAGCCGGACAGCATATGGTACGACACGAGCACGACATGGTACAAGAATATTTTAGTGGGACACGTAGTATGATACAACACACACATAGATTAGGCCGGACTTAAAATTTTAAACATGCGAGCTTTAAAATTATAGCATGGTTAGATATAGAATAAAGTATGATACCGAAAAAAAATAAGTGGGCCTTAAGATATTTTTAAATTAAATTAATGCTTCTCGTAGAAACATCACCTTTCCTATCAACGTTGATCCTCCAAGCTGCTTTACTGCTGCTTCTCATCACGTTAATCCCACTCATCACTTCCCCTCTTTTGACCACCGGCACGATTCCCCCTCCCCATTTCTTGTCGATCATGCCCGGTTCGACCCGGTTCAGTATCCTTACCAGTACCCGTTTCATCAATACGGCCAGTATAATCAGTACCACTCGTCAAGTTCAACAACCCCTGCTGTGGCTGCAGCTTCTCCTACTGATGGTCCTAATTATCATAGCTTTGTTGCGGGGCCTGTTACTCCCGATGCCTTCCCTTTACTCGGTCTGATGATGACTATGCTGAAAAAGTGAAAGTTGACCTCAATCTCCGTTTATAAACTAAATGCCTTTTTTTCTTTTTTCCTCTTTATTATTATTATTATTATTATTTTGGCTAAGCTCTATATTAATGCTTTTATTTAGTTTTTGGTCATTTAAATTAGGTTAAATGCTTTGCTTTTAATGCCTTTTGAGTTTCTTGAATTGAGATATTCTAAGTGCAAATGGAGATTAAAGGTGTCCTTTTTATAGTTACATACAATACGCTGTACGGACGTACGGTTCTGTATATACATATATTATGCTAGTTTCTTCTGTTTGAGACTCAAAAAAATTAATGGAGAAGTGGTACTTTTACACATGCCAGCTGACTTAATAAAGCTAATGACCTGATAGGTTTTGTAGTAGTATTATTAGTTTAAAGCTTAGGGTGGCATTCGACTGTGATTTGGAATTTGTTTAAAGTTGGCAAAACTTATACACATTAATAGTTGAAACGAGTAAGCACGTACGTTCCTTTAATTAATGAGATTGGAAAGCTCCGGCTATATCCAAAAAATTTAGTACATGTGATTCTATTTAGGATCTCAATTCTCATCATGAATCAATGCAACCATCAATGTAGCAGCCAGAGATGGCTAGTGGACCGAATAACACGTGTGGCACGGCACGGGAGGGCATGGCATGGGCACTGCACGGCACAAGCACGAGCACATTTTGGTAGTACATGCGGCACGACACGGCACGCACATATGCTAGGCTGGGCTTAGAATTTTAGGCATGTGAGACTTAAAAACATGTCACGATTAGAGATAGGTTAAAGCACATAATGGGAAAATGTCCGCAATAAGCACATGTCACTTTTAATGAAAGTAAATTTAAAATTTTATGATTTTATAAATAAATTTAAATTGAATCTTTTAATATATTTTGTAACTTTTGTTAGTGCAAGTTTTCCAAATTTATTTAATTCTTAGTTAAAAAAATATTATAATGATTTATGTTTATAATTTATTATATAAATAATTGGTGCCATGATTTTAATAAATAAAATTATAAATATCATGATTTATAAATATGTATTAATATTATTATGAACTATAATTTAAGAATTTATGTAAGTTCAAGTTAACAATTAAGTTGACCCTTAAAAAAATTTATTATTGCTGTTGTTGTTAAGTGTTAAAAAATAATTCTAATACCATATGGTTAAACTTAATAATTAATATTATATTCTCTTACTATTATTAGTTTATTATTATTGAATATGGACTTGAGTTTTGAATTTTTGATTTTATCAAATTTGAATAAAAGTACATGAACAACTTGGAATGCACACTTTAAAAAATTACAAAAAAAGCTTATAGGGCATTTTTTCTTAGACACAACACGACATGACATGTTTGGGCACGACACGTGTGCCAGGCTGGGCCTAAGCAAAAAAAAAAAAATTAGGCATGGCACGGCACGAAACACATAATGGGCACGACACGAACACAAGCACGCATAGGCATCTCTAGTAGTAGCTAGCTAGAGAAATTATCCTTGTCAGTATTAGTCACCGTAATATAGCCATAATTGTTTTACTTTTTTATTTTTATCCTATTAATGCATGTCATGAGTGCAATAATAAATGGAATTCTAAATATATCTATCTACACCCTAAAGGATATTGGAACCTAAATTGAAAATTGAAATAAAAATATCTCAATTCCTCATCATGAATCTATCTAAATGTTTGTAGGGCTGGCTTTAGATTACTTGGGGCCTTAAGCGAAATTTGTTTACGAGGGTTTTCAGTTTCAACACTCAAAGAAACATAAAATATCTTAAAATGTAATCGATTTTTAAACTACATCTTAAATACCAACAATCAACAAGATATTAAGAAGTTTTAAAAGGAAAAATAGTAAAAAAAAATTTCTTTTTACTTTTTTTGGATTATTATTTCAAGAAAATATTTTCTTTCACTTCAAAAGTGAGTTAATAAACCTAATAATTTTCTTTATAAAGAAAGGCGCAAGAAATTTTATAATGTTAAATAATTATTTTTTTAAACTCATAAAAAATTTAATGGTTTTTCTTGGAAAAATTAATAATGAATTAACGATTATACAATATTATTAACTATAGTTCTTTAACAATAATGTTATCAAACATAGAATTTGTGTAAAAAAAAGTCTTAATTCTAGGATAATTATTAATTAAAAAAAGGCCTAAAAAAGAAACTTTCCTAATATAACTTAAAACATCTATTAATTTGACGATATCATGCAAATATGAAAAATATTGTACTAACATATAGAGTCTAGACAACCACAATTAAGCTATTTGGGCCCGAGGAAATAGCTTAATTCGCCTATATTTAAAGCCGTCCTAGAATGCTTACCAAACAAAAATTTTAGATTTTGTCCTAAAAAAAAAAAAGGTGAGAGTCCGAAACTTAAGGGAAGCAAGAAACGGCACCAAAATTATACTACTCTAATAAATCTCGTGAAATAGTATCGGCCTGATGAGTAACGGTTGCTACAATGAGAATAATCGGAAAGTGATCTACTGTTTCGGGAAAAAATATCAAACAATGAATCTAATATTACCCCAATCAAGTGTTGATAAGCGTACAAAATTAAAATATAAAGCTTTTATCATAAATGAGCTGACACTTAACATGTTATTTATACATAGATATTGTGAAATTATCTCAGTAATAATATTATAGAATATCCACTAGTACTAAAAATATAGTTGTCATTGGTTGGTGACACCTCATATGAGTTATAAATAGTATATTTAAACCTTTATAAGCATATCATAATTCTAATCTTTTTTTTTCCTCATTTTAAGATATTTTGCAGTTACATGTTTTGAGTGAAAAACACATGGGGTCCTGATTTTTTTTTTTTTAATGTTAACATTTAGATCGGTATTTTTTTTAAAATTATCAATTGCATCTATAAAACCCTTCATATTTTTTGACATAAAAATTCTATATTAAAGTGACAACTCTCCATCATTAAAAAACTAGGAAATAGAACCGCGCTTCAAGTAGCTTTAAAAAAAGAATTTAATATTATATTTTCTTCTTATTTTGCACTTAATGAAACTCATAAAAAATATGAATTATTTTTTTTTAAAGATGAGGCGGCCTTATAAAACTAATGTTATTTGTGAAAGTTAATTATTTTTTTGTTAACTTTAAAAATATATATTAATGTGTATAGTGGAAGTGTATAGATCTTATACCTTCTATAATTGTTGATAAGTTATAAATTATATTCAACTTACTAATCTGTTAAAATTTTTATATCTCTTTTTTTCCAACTAGCTCCAACGACCTCAATATCACCCACACCATATAAACTTCCGCTAACATCTGCAAAATTATGGAAAAATAACATAAACATGCTAAAACTTAAAGATCAATAATTTCTAATATACACTTAAAGATTAACAAACATTAATAATTAAAAAAACTGAGAGGATTGTGTTATCATTCACACATATATCAGTCAAATTCGAAGATATAAATTGGAATCCATTGATAGGAATCTTAACAGTTCTTTCTTCTGACCTCTTAAGAGAAGTTATAACCAAGAAAATAATTTTATTTTGGTTTGAAAGAGGTCTGTACTCGCCTGTAGTTGAAATAATTTTTAAATTCTTGACACTATACAAAAAACTCTCACTCAACATGTGCCTAAACATTGTCACTAAATTTTTCCTAATTGTTGTATGCATCAGATTTTCCTAAAAAAAAATGCTACATTAAGTGTAAAACAATTGGGAAAAAAATTAGAGAAAACAATGGGAGAAAGAATTTTTTTTACAACCTTTTCATCAATAAAAATCATGTTCACACTAATCAATTCTTCATTCTTCTTAGTATTAACAGACTCTCACATCCTACAAAGCCTAACCCTTATCATCCAACTATCTTTATCATTGTTCAACTCATTAAGAAAAGAGTACTCCATAAAGTACACAAATACTAAAAATTCAAATAAGTCAAAAAATAAAAACATAATAATATTTCTAAAGAGGATGTTGGTTAAATAATAAAAAAGACTCAAATATAACGAATCTTAAATACTTAATGTTTATAGAGTTTGAAGAAGCCAAAAGACACTAAACAAAAGGTTGCATAATTAAATATGGGATTATGACATTAAAATTAGGCCCTAGTGGCATTGATGAGGGAAGATGACAAGAACTTTCCTTCCTATATTAATTAGTTGATGTATTTTAAGCCACTAAAGTTTAGTTATTGGCTTAATAAAATAAATAAATGTTCCAAGACTTATAATTAATTATTATTAATGGTTACATATTATTGAATTTAAATAGAAAAAGAAAGAGCCATGTAATCTTTAGTAATCTAATAATTATTTTCTATTTATTTTCTATTTTTAATATTTTGTAATGCAATTATTTTTTAATATCAATTAATATATAAAAGAATATAAAAAGATGAGAAAAAATGATGGCACAAATTTTAAATACTTAATGTTTATAGAGTTTGAAGAAGCCAAAAGGCACTTAACAAAATGTTCTATAATTAAATATGAGATTATAATATTAAAATTAGGTCTAATGGTATTGTTGAGGGAAGATGAAGGAACCTTCCTTCCTATATTAATTAATTAATATATTTTAAGCCACTAAAGTTTAATTGTTTGTATAATAAAATAAATGAATGTTTCAAGACTTATAATTAATTATTATTAATGGTTACATATTGTTGAATTTAAATAGAAAGAGGAAGAGACATGTAATCTTTTGTAATCTAATAATTATTTTCTATTTTTAATATTTTGTAATGTAATTATTTTTTAATTTCAATCAATGTATTAGATAATAGAGAATATAAGAAGATGAGAAATAATGATACCACATCACATCTTGTAGTCCTAGCTTTATATATATACTAGGAAATAGAACCGCACTTCACACGGTTTTGAAAAAAGAATTTAGTATTATCTTTTTTTCTTACTTTTGCACTTGATGAAACTGATAAAAAAATATGAATTGATTTTTTTAAAGATGAGGTAGCCTTATAAAATTAATGTTATTTATGAAAGTTAATTATTTTTTTGTTAACTTTAAAAATATATATTAATGTGTATAGTTAAGTGTACATACCTTATACCTTTTGTAATTGTTGATAAGTTCCAAATTATATTCAACTTGTTAATATGTTAGAACTTTTATATCTCTTTTTTTTTTCACCAGCTCCAACGATCTCAATATCACCCACACCACATAAACTGCCGACAATATTTGTAATATTATGGAAACATAACATGAACATATTAAAATATAATGATCAATAATTTTTAATATATACTTAAAGATTAATAAACATTAATAATTTTAAAAAATACCTGAGAGTATTGTGTTATCACGTGTATATCAATCAAATTCGGATATATGAATTAGAATCCATTAATCGGAATCTTAACAGTTTATTCTTCTAACATCTTAAGTGAAGTTATAACCAAGAAAATAATATTATACTGATTTGAAAGTGGTCTGTACTCGCCTGTAATTGAAACAACTTTCAAATTATTGATACTATATAAAGAATCTTCACTCAACATGTGCCTAAATCTTGTCACTAAAATTTTCCTGATTGTTACATGCATTAGATTTTCTTACGGAAAAAAAATGCTACATTAAGTGTAAAATAATTGCGAAAAAAATTAGAGAAAACAATGGGAGAATGAATTTTTTATACAATATTTTCATCAATAAAAATCATGTTTACACTAATCAATTATCCATTTTTCTTGGTATTAATAGACTTCCACATCCTATAAAGCCTAACCCTTATCATCCAACTATCTTTATCATTGTTTATCTCATGAAGAAAAAAGTATTTCATGAAGCACACAATACTAAAAATTCAAATAAGTCAAAAAATAAAAACACAAGAATATTTTTAAAGAGGATGTTGGTTAAATAATAAAAAAAATCCAAACATAACAAATCTTAATTACTTAATGTTTATAAAATTTGAAGAAGCCAAAAGACACTAAACAAAAGGTTGTATAATTAAATATGCGATTATGACATTAAAATTAGGCCCTAGTGGCATTGGTGAGGGAAGATGAAGGAATTTTCCTTCTTATATTAATTAGTTGATGTATTTTAAGCTACTAAAGTTTAGTTGTTGGCTTAATAAAATAAATGAATGTTTCAAGACTTATAATTAATTATTATTAATGATTACATATTATTGAATTTAAATAGAAAGAGAAAGAGCCATTTAATCTTTTGTAATCTAATAATTATTTCTATTTATTTTCTTTTTTATATTTTGTAATGCAATTATTTTTTAATCACAACCAATATATTAGATAATAGAGAATATAAAAGGATAAAAAATAATGATGGCACAAATCTTAAATACTTAATGTTTATAGAGTTTGAAGAAGCCAAAAGGCACTAAACAAAAGGTTGCATAATTAAATATGAGATTATGACATTAAAATTAAGCCCTAATGGCATTGTTGAGGGAAGATGAAGGAACCTTCCTTTCTATATTAATTAATTGATGTATTTTAAGCCACCAAAGTTTAATTACTTGCATAATAAAATAAATAAATGTTTCAAAATTTATTATTAATTATTATTAATAATTACATATTGTTGAATTTAAATAGAAAGAGGAAGAGACATGTAATCTTTTATAATCTAATAATTATTTTTTATTTTTAATATTTTGTAATGTAATTATTTTTTTAATCTCAATCAATCTATTAGATAATAGAGAATACATGAAGATGAGAAATAGTGATATCACATTATCTCTTTTATTTACAGCTTTATATATATATATATATGAGAGAGAGAGAGAGAGATTGAAACCTAGTAGTACAAATGAAAAACTTTAGAATTTTTTTTGTTTAAAACCCCGGTAGTATAAGGGAGACCGGCGGCAATTCAGGCGAAAAGCCCATCACATCTGTAGCCCACCGGATAGCCCTGGTAAGGCAAGTTGGAATTGTATTTTTCAATCATGTGGTGATTCATTGCATCACAATTTTACCAAGAATGAATCATGTTTTTCAGTAAATAACATATGCAAATGCAACCAAACCCATCATGCTTGAAGGACATTATAAGCAAAATGTAAAAATATAAACAATTTTTCCACTTTGCTCTTAACTTCAATCCTTTTAAGTGAAAGTTTCAGACACTGTAGAAATGACAACATTGCATTTCAGATAAATGTAATACAATGATGCCATTCTTTTTCATCAAAGGGCATCGTCAGAACTTCTTAAAGAATACAGATAGTAATCAACTTTTAAATTTGTAGAAAAATCAAAGCTCAAATGTTGGAACTTGAGATGTGAAGCCATGAGTAGCCTGGTAAATGAGGCGAAGCAATATGTTTCTGTAAGGATCATTCTGTCTTTTCTCCTTCAAATAAGCAATGCAATTTTCTACCTCACCCTTTACTTGCAAATACAATTTCTGAGACTTCTTCCTGTCCCTTAATTCTTGCTTCCTCCCTTGATCACACAAATTAGTTAACAATTTTATCACAAGCAAAATATGCAATAGGAATCAAACAGTATAAAAGACGATAATTAATCCTGGGAGTTGTTAGTGATTAAGGCAGTTCAGTGATCTTACCTTTTGTTTCGATTGGTTTCCCAAAATAATAATAAAATCTCCCTGGAATTTTTGGGATTGGAAGCGGCAGGTGCACTGGTTGGTTTGCCACCTCACCTGTTGTATCAGTCCTACAATTCTCAACAGGAAAAGATTTAATTAGAAAAAAATAGGAATACTAGAATCAAGGTATACATAATTGTGGATAGATCAAATTTAGCAAACATCATCAGAATATATACCTCAGCTTAACAATCCTTTTGTTCATTTCTTCTATTTGAGACTTTAAGAAAGGAATCTTCATTTGGTCATTGTAATCCAAAACTATCTGAAAAATTATGAAAATGCAATCAAATATTCTTTTATAAGGGATCTGACGATTAAATAAAGCTTGGGACAAAGCATCTCAAGCTTAACATATAAATGTATGTTCATCTACTGAAAAATGGTGAAGAGAGGAAAAGGAAGCATTCAAGTTCAATTAATTACTTGAACGAGATCGTCTTCTCCAACAGCTCCAAAAGGTATAATTTTAGCTCCAAATGTAGATGACATCCTGACAAATTCAGAACTTTCTGGCCAGAATAACTTGTATTCTTCTCCCTTAAAATATGAAAAGTTATTGCAAATCAGCTCTAATATCTCTGAAGTATTAGGACATCTACTATGTGTTATCATGCAAAAATGAGATAAAAGCACATGCATTCAAGCTCTCTCTGTTAGGTAAGCTTCTGCAAGGAGTAATTCATAAGTCATACAACTAAGATAAAGTAGGGAGCAAGCACATATGAAATTTGTCAGCACTACAAGTAGTAGAATGAATTTCCTTCAGAAAACAGAATTAGATACCTAAAATGGAGAAAGGTAGAGAACTCGTATTATCAGAGAAGAGAGTGTTGCAATTTAATAAATGGTTTACATTGATCTGTTTGAAGATTCTTTCTATCCTGTTCTGCAAACAAAGTTGGTGAATATAATTTCATCATCTTTTCATTATCAGAGTATTTTTTACTTCCATTAGCAAGTTGATAATATTAATTTTCGTGCAATTCAGTTGGTGCATATAATTTCAACACAATGAACATTTTAGCCGATTTATCTGAATGGAATACTGGATAAAGTTTAATATAATTTTAGCCGATTTTATCTGAATGGAATACTGAATAAAGTTTAATATATAACTGTCAAAAGGTACATACCTTCCGGTGTAAAGCTTCTCTCATTCCTCCTGGATGTAGCATGACATGAGACTTTGAAGACAGAAGTTTATACAAATTGACTGCTGATGCAGGAACGCCGCCTATAATTCTAAGCGTGTCATTTCCTTCAAAGTCAGGTAATCCTCCACCTTTTGACTCAAAGAACATTGGATGTGCAAGGCATCGAACAAGAATATTTCTCTGGATCATAAATTGCTGTACCATTGGAAATGCTTCAAGTCCTAACAAGTTGTGATATCCAACATACAACAGCGGTCCCTCAGAAGGAATTCCAGAAAGATCAGCCACAATCTTCCCATCCTCTAAAGTTGATAGCATCACAGGGCTAGCAAGATCACTCCTCAATCTGTCAACAACATATTTGTGAATTTCCTGAGATATACACCAACTGGCACCCTCAAGAATCAGAGATTTATCAGATTGAGCATATCTACTCTGTATGTGCATTAGGTATACTCTCATCCCATAGAAATAAGTGTAGTCTTATGACTATCATATCTTCAATACATTTTAAACCAGTACGTTTTCATGCTAAATTGCTTTTACCTGATTTCTTCACAAAATTTATTGAATTCAGTAGTAGTTAGTGGTATGAAATCTGAAACATAGTCGATACATTTTCCACGGCGATAGTAACCAGCACCCTTGATTATGGTTACTAAATCAACACCTTCTTCCTGCCACACATGAGCAGAACAACATATGAAATCTAATATAATTTTAATCGAGAATATTGAGCCTGATAAATGTTGCCAAGCACGTTCTTAGAGCTTAACGATAACAGTAGCATCAAACAAACAAATAAAAAAATTTTGGTTTCATACCAGAATAGCACACATTGGACTACATGCTATTTTTAGTTTTTTTGCTATTTCTTTTAAGTCCACCCATGTTCAAAGTCTTGTGATGCGGGTTTCATTTCAAAGATGAGTAAAATTTCAGAAAATAAAGGTGATACTTAATTTTTCCCTAACTTCTGAGACAAACACTCAGAAAACTTAACAGACAGTAATTGGAACAGAAGAAAGTGAGTGAGAGATCTTCCTACCAACAATAGGAAATGACCATTGTCATCAAACCTACGGGTCTGACAATTGGGCAGTTCACGGCTAAGTCTTTGACCTTCCTCTTCACTCGGCAGCATCTGATCCTTTCCACTGTAAAAATAAAGAGTTAACTCAACACATTATTCAGAAAATAATCATACATAACCTTAAGCCAACAAAAAGGATTACTGCCTATGTAAGCCTCTGATTTGATCGACGTCAACTCTTAGGCTTACATTTTGTTGGGATTTCTTGTTTGAGCTAATTAATTCTTAATCGACCAATATGCTAGTTAAGCAGGAGTATAATTCTATTATCAAAACTCAACATTAAATATACCAAGTGATCCATATTTCCTAATCACCATTGGACATAACTAAACTGCGCTAAAGAGTTTGGACCTGTAAAGTATTAGCGTTTGAGCTTTTACTGAATGGAGACGGGCGTTGGCATACGCAGAAGCTGACTTTAGCAGTTCAAGCTTCCAGAGGAGTGTTTCCTTGGGCAAGATATCAGCAAGAACCTGTTAATGAATTAAATCACTAAATTATTTACAAAAATGATGGGGCAATCATTTCTGTAGAACTCTAAAACACTCTTCTCTCTTAACAAATATACAATGTTCTGTCAAAATGACTAAAAATCAGGATACTGTTAATTACAACATACTAAGAGAAAAATGTCTGCGAAAACCTTATATCTACACTGGTATAATGTTATCCATGGTTCAGTTATGGCCATGTTATAGAGTTGAATCTTACAGAAAGGTAGGTTGATAGATCTTGAATTGTTGGTGGTACAGAGATTCCTTTGACCACATTATCTATTGCCATCTTCAAAGGATCACCTGGATGTATATAGTACAATTGTCTTCATCATATGATAAAAATATTATTTTGAACAATCTAATTTATGGAAGTAACAACTTCCTCAAGGATTCAGCAAAACTATTACTTAAACTCTTGGGTTATAAAGACTCCCATATAAAATCCAATTTATCCTATGTCCACTTAAATTATTTCTTAAAGAAATATATATCTCAAACAAACAGCAAAGCCAAAATATGAAAATATGAGGAACAGAGAATAGCAAATTACCTGTCATTGAGCTCAATATGTGACACAGGGTAAGAGTTATTTGGCCTGGGATGAACTCCAGTAAGGACATTGTGGATTGAAGCACCGACATGCTAAAAGATGTAGCTACATAAAAAGATATATCAATGTTGAGTTACTTGAGTAAGGCTTAGTTTATCGAGATGTTGTGTATTTTAAGTTATATCTATTCAAATTATGGTGGGTGTTTGGTACCCAGTCAGGAAAGTACAAAGGGTTGTATTAATTAATATTCTGACATATTGATTATTCAATTCTCAATACATCAAATTATTTGTGCAAGTTAGCTGATGTGAAGTTACTAAATTCTCACCTGGGTTGGACAGAACTAGCACAAGATCAATGTGAGGATTACGTGCCGCGACAGCTAGAGCAAGGCAAGCTCCAAGAGATTCTCCAACAAGATATATGGGTTTGTTTGGCGAATGGTTATGCTCAGACCTTATAGTTCTTTCAATCAACTGCACCAGACCTGAAACATGAAAACATTTATATATTTTAAGAAAAATAATGTCAGAGAAAATTTTCCTTTCTAATTAAATAAAGTCAACAACAACAACTACAACAGTAATAATAAAAATGAAAGACAAAAACCTGTAAATGATGTCCGATCCTTAACTGGAATATGCAAGCTCCATACATCAAATATCCTACCTCAAATGGAAAAATCATTCCAAGATCAATGAATGATAATGAAATAATGTGATTATCTGATCTTACACAATGTATCATAATTGAAAATATATTTTGCAGTGTTGCACTAAAACAAGGATAGATGCTGACTTTCCAAGTCTTTGATGCTGCCTCGTAAGTCCTACTCCAACACCTTCAATCCCTACAAAATTCATATCTCTTATTACGGACCCAAACCCAAAAAAAAAAAAAAAATGGGGACCATACTACCAGAACGATTTAAACAATTTCTAAATTTCTTAAATTTTCTTCAATATTATTACATATATAATAATGCTGGTAATTAAACTAGTTTCTTTTTTTTGACTTTATTTTATAACTAATGCACTAGCTTTATGGTACTTATCAATGAGCACACAATAAATACAATTGAGATACAAAATATGTACCGCGAATAATATTACTGTTATTGCTTTTTCATAAGTTTTTTTTTTCACAACAGCTTTCCGTTTGCTCCAACCTCCAAACATGCGTGAGTCGTGAAAATGTCTAAATGGCAGACTAAAAAGCTGACACCTGTCCTCTTATTCTAGACAATTTTTGTACTTCAACTGTAGTAAAAATCCAAAGAGCAGTAAAAATACGACAAACAATCACAGGCGTACCGGGTAGAAAGAGGAGCAGAGGAGAGTCTGGAGAGTGGGACCCGCACTCTAACGGGGAGAACCACCGAGGCGGAGCTCCGTCTGCTTTGATCATGTCTTTCGCTTCATCGAAGTAATCTTTCAAACTCTTTCCGCCACCTTCACTCTCCTCAGACAAATACGTCGTCCCCGTCGACGTCGTTTTGCTTTTCACTGCCGTCGCAGTCGAGAAGGCGGCTGCTTCACTACTCTCCTTCTCCAGAAAATTTCTCTTCGGCGTCGTTTTGCTTGTCACTGTCGTTGCTGTTGATGCCTGCTGCTCTGTGGACACCGCTAGTCGCTTTAAAATCGGATTCCGTCTTTGGTTCCAGAATAATGACGTCATTTCCGGATTAAATGCCGTCGATATGTCGGTCGAGAAGATAGAAGCTCCGAGGGTCGTCATCGACAACTTTCTCTCCCAACAACCGCGATCGTTAACTAATTCTTGTTTCAAAACAACAGGAAGTTAATATTGGGCATGAGTGCAAGTGTGCCTGCCCGACATAGTTTTAGCAAAATTACATGTTTAACCCTTTATGATGTGATGAGATTTGTTTTGTTATTTTGTTAAAAGACTATATTGTATTAACCTTGCTCAGGTGAGTTAGGTGAAAATTATACTGTACTACCGTTGTATCCAACTTTCGGATTCCAATAAATCCATTCATTTAAATGAAACCAACGGTTAAGTGCACCATAACCGGACCCAATTATGTAAGTTATTAACTTTATTTTATTTATTTACGAGTTAATGTTAGTTATCAAAATAAAATGATAATCTTTAGAACATATTTAAATTATTACTAACTTCAACTAACTTTTTTTTTTATTTTTGTTAAGAAAATAAAAAATTTCTCATCAATACAAGTATACAACCTTACTTTCCTTTTATATTTTAAATAAAAATGAATATAAGTTAAAATTACTAATAAAATAAAATATTTTAAAAATTATGCCCTTAAACTAACTCATTAACGAGATGGAATAGGTAATAAATTTAACTAATATTTTACGAAACAAAATTTTACATGTAATTTGTGCACGACATTTAATGTATATTATTATTGTTTTTTTAAATTTTAACTACAAAGGGAACGCCTTCAAAGGTGTGGTCAAATGGCTTGCATTTTATTTTATTTTTTTAATTGGCCACTGGAATTCAACTTAAATAAAGATAAGCAAAAGCTAAATGTAATTCTCTTTATGGTGTAAAATCAAAGCTCAAATGTTGGAATTTGGAAGGTAAAGCCATGTGCAGCCTGGTAAATGAGCCTGGACACAATATTCCTGTATGGATCACTCTCTCTTTTCTCTTTTAAATAAGCAATGCATTTCTCAACTTCTGACTTTACTTGTAAGTACAATTCCTGAGCCTTCTTCTTGTCTCTTAATTCTTGCTTCCTCCCTTCATATCAAAACAAAATTAACAACTTTAGTTACTCAACTTGCATTAAGAATCAACAACATGAAAAATATCTAACAAACATATATGAACAAAAATAAAACCTTCTCTACAGCAAAATTAGTAGAGATAAAACTTGTAATACTGCAGGCTGTCCACGGATCTTTTACCGTTTGTTTCAATTGGTTTTCCAAAATAATAATACGATCTGCCTGGAACTTTTGGTATATAAAATGGCACGTGCATTGCTTGGTTTGCCACCTCACCACCAGTATCAGTCCTACAGTTCACAGCAGGAAAAATTGAATTAAAAAAAAACACAAAAACAAAACTGAAGAATATTAATGAATTCATGGGTATGAAGAAATGAATTAAGGAAACACTTTCAGAAAAATATATATATATACCTCAGACTAACAACCTTTTCTGTCTGTTCTTCTATTCGAGACCTTAAGTAAGGGATCTTCATTTGGTCATTGTAATCAAAAACTATCTGAAAAATTATGAAAATGCAATCAAATACTCACTGAAATCACACTTATGACAATTGACAAACTACTGCTCTTAAATTTTGATGATGTTCTCATACAACTGCAAAAGCTGAGGATGAAGGTATCAATCATTAGTGACAACAACTTCAAAAACATATTCGTTTGGTTTTCCTGATAATGTATGTGTATAATGGAGATTACTGAAGAGAAAAATGGAAGTATTCAAGCTTAATTACTTGAGCAAGATCGTCTTCTCCAACAACACCAAAAGGTACAATTTTGGCTCCGAATGCAGCTGCCACCCTGACAAACTCGGAACTTTCTGGCCAGAATAACTTATATTCTTCACCCTATAGATAAATGTACGAAGAATTATTGCACATGTATTCATGAACTATAAACATATGTATCATGCATGGCCACTCAATTTATACCATAACACAAAAGTGGACACAAAGTATTTTTTGTCACTTTAGTCTTGCATGAAGTCATTTCAATTGGTGAAAAAATTCAAGACACAATGAACATTGAGATGATTTGTCTATTGGAAATAGTTAATGAAGTTTATCACTTTTTGAAAAGACATACCTTACGATGAAAAGCTTCTCGTACTCCACCAGGATAAAGCAGGACATGAGCCTTTGAAGACACAAGTTTATAGAAATTTATTGCAGAGACTGGAACAGAGCCCATAATTCTAAATGTATCATATGTTACTAAGTCAGGTACTCCTCCATCTTTTGCATTAAAGAACACCATTGGATGTGCAATGGCTCGAACAAGAATATTTCTCTCGATCATGAATGTCGGTACCATTGGAAGCGCTTCAAGTCCCAACAACATATGATTACCAACTAACAAGACTGGTCCCTCAGATGGTATTCCAGAGAGACCCCTCACAATCTTCCCGTCCAGTAAAGTTGATAGCATCACAGAGCTAGTAAGATCAACCATCCATCTGCCATCAACATTTTTGTGAATTTTCATATGACACGTATTTAAGTGGGAGGGTAATGCTTATCTATCATCTACGTTATTTACAGAACACATTCTGCATCCGTAGGTTTCATGCTAAATTATTTTACCTGTATTCTTCATACACTTTATTCACTTCAATAGTAGTTGGCGGTATGAAATCTGAAACATAGTCAACTATTCTTCCCCGGCGATAGTAACCAGCACCCTTGATTGTGGTTACCAAATCAACACCATCTTCCTGCCATGCACGGGCAAAACCACTCATGAAATCTACTGTTTGAAAAACAAGAAACAAGAATATACAAACTAAATGTTTCTGGTGCAACAGCATTAGTTATGAGATTTTAGAAAATTAAAGTATCTAGTGAGGGTGACCACCCTACCAAAAACAGAAAATGACCTCCGCTACTAAACCTACGAGTCTGACAGTTGGGTAGAGCACGGCAAAGTCTGTCACCTTCCTCCTCACTTGGCAGTAGCTGATCCCTTCCACTGCAAAGATAAAGATGGAACTCAGCACATAATTCTTACAGGAATCACAAACTTTAAGCCTAGCTACATGCATGGGAAAATGTTGCTCATATATGGGTCATAACCCTCTAACTTGATTGTTGGCTCTCAGGCTTAGCACTCAAAAGAAGTATATATCTACTTGGAAGAAATCTTTTGTTATCATTGCTGAAAATAACCAGACTGTCCCAAACCTGCAAAGTATCAGTGTTTGAGCTTTTACAGCATCAAGACGTGCATTGGCATATGCAGAAGCTGACTTAAGCAACTCTAGCTTCCAGACGAGTGTTTCCTTGGGTAAGATATTGGCTAGAACCTGTCAATGAAATCGTCCATTAACTGTTTGCAAAATTGACAGGCAGGTGCGATTTATCTTTATAAAACTCCAACACATGGCACTGTTAATTGAATGTAATATTCCAATTAACATTGAGTGCTGCATGTATTATTCCATTAAGTGACGCTCATCGTTAACATATATTGACCAATAAATATCTCTGTTTTTTATGGTTCAGTCATGTCCATGTAACATAGTTGAATCCTACAGGGAGGTAAGAAGACATTGCAACAAAGTCCTGCGATCGCTCTTGAATTGTCGATTGAAGAAAGAGTCCTTTTACCACGCTATCCATTGCCATCTTCAAGGGATCACCTGAACATATACTGGAATCAATTGAGAAAAATACTGAGGGCACTCAATTTTATTATTGTTAATTATACCATGCCTCTAATGTTAGCCATAATTAAAATAGTTGAATGGGATAGAGAAAAAAGACTCAAATTTCAGTTTCCTGAAGCATTTTCAGTCAGGATAGACAGGAAGTAGTATTCCATTTTCAAGCCCTTCCTTGTAGAAGCAGAAAAGTAGCAAACAGAACTTTTGAAAGCACTTCCACAATTTTCTAGACAAGAAAGCTCTTAACTCTCCACATTGAGCCCCCTATCTCATTGCATTGATATGGTAAAAGACTAAAAGCACCTAATCTCAACTACAGAAATCTACCAAAATCCCTTATTATTAATGGTTCTTGGATAGTATAAGGATAAATGAGGACTCTGTTTCAGAAAGAAGTGATGAACAATCTAATTTAATGGCAGTTCCAACATGTAGAAGAACTTCAAGATAATTTTAACCTCAATCGCAGGCATCCTATTATGATGAATCCAATTTAAGTCTAAAATCCAATTAGCCAGTGTCCTCCAATTCAATTGTCACATCTTAAAAATCAAAGTTCTGAATAGTTCAAGTGCATGACAATAGTAATCCCATTCGAGGCCTGAGTGGAAAGCAAAATATATTTCTAAAAAACAAACTTGCCAGGATATGATAAAATGAGGAACAAAAAGGAGCGGACCTGTCATTAAGCTCAACAAATAAGACAGGGTAAGAGTCATTTGGCCTGACATGAGCTCCGCCGGTATAGGCATTATGGTTTGCAACAATGACTTCCTAAAAGATGTAGCTGCAGAAAAGAAAAATTGATATCAAGAATCAGCCATGATAAATAAATAAATAATAAATTCCCCTACCTTAAATATAGCTTAAGAGAAAGTACTCAGTTCTCACCTGGGTTAGCCAGAATTAGCACAAGATCCATATCAGGATTACGGGCTGCAACAGCTAGTGCAAGGCATGCTCCTAAAGATTCTCCAACAAGATATACAGGTCTATTTGATGAACGGCAATTCTCAGACCTTATAGTTCTTTCAATCAGCTTCAGTAGACCTGAAATTTGAAAATATTGTAAAATTCAGAGCAAAATTTAAAAGGGAAAATGTCATTTACAAATTTACACAAATATGAGGGAACAAAAAATAAAAATTAAATTAAAAAAAATACCTGTAAATGATGTCCGATCTGTAACTGGAATATGCAAGCACCATACATCAAATATCCTTCATCGAATGGAAAGTTTATCACTTTAAATGATCAATTAATAATGATATAAATTAAATCATCAGATGTTAATTTATTATAATCGAAAATGTATTCTGCAAAATGCATTAAAAATCCTGCCAGACACTCACTCTCCAAGTCTTTGATGCTGCCTTATCAGTCCAAGCCCAACACCATCAATCCCTTCAAAACCCATAACACGCATCAGTTACTACTTTTTTTTTTATTTTCTTCATTTCATAATTTTGTTTAACAAAAATCACATGTATAAAAAAAATATAAATCATTTTTGGAGGGAAGCTAAAAAATTAACCAATAATAAATAAATGAATAAATAAAGAACGAAAACTGAAAACACACATACTTATAAAATATTATGCATTGGCCATCGATACAAGTACTTGAAAAGTCTTAAGCAGCTAGCTAATGAAGTAGTTAATTAGCAAGAAAGACGAGAAACCGTACCAGGTAAAAAGAGGAGGAGAGGAGAACGAGAATTACGGTTGTGGGACCCACACTGTAAGGGGGAAAACCACCGAGGCGGTCCACCGTCCGATTTGATCATATCTTTTGCTTCATCAAAATAATCTCTCAACCACTTCCTGCTGTTACCTTCTTGCTCTTCAGACTCCGACGAATATTTTTCCAATTTAATTCTCTGTTTCGTGTCAGCTTCTAGTTCGCTACTATTCTTCTCCACAAAGCTCCTCATCGTCTTCGACGTCGTTTCGATTTTCCCCGTCGTTGCTGTTGCTGTGGGCACCGCCAGTCGCTTTGGCATCGGATTTCGTTTTGCTTTCCCGGACGATGACGGCGTCATGTCCCGCCGGAACGCCAGCGATGAATCGGCTGAGAATACACATGCTCCAACGGCCGTCGTCATGGAGAACTAACTACAACTACTCTCTCTCTGTTCGTTTTGTCCTGTGGCGCTCAGTGCTCTCGTGAAATTATTATAAAGAACGTTTTAATTTATAGGAAATGGACGTCTGCTTGATCAACTGCTCCCTAACACCATTAAAAGTTTGTAGAAAGAGACGTTAAAAGTTCTTAAAACATAGAAGATTTTTTTTTATTATTATATTCTTTATTTCTATTATTTTAAAAAATTAATTTTTAAAATTTTAATAAATAAGAATATTATATAATTTATACAATAAACTAAAAATATTAAAATATTTTAATATTTTAATAAATTTAAATATATAAATTATTATATTTATTTTAATAATATATTTTTATTTATGGTAGAAATTTTAAATAAATATTTACATTAATACATTTTACAATTAAAAAAATCTCAAATATAAATAATATTAACATAGTATTTAAAATAATTTAAATTTTAATACATTTATTTTAATATTATGATTCTATTTATCATAAAATTTACCTTAATCTAATAAAATATATCTAATGAACCATAAAAAATTAAAATATTTTTAAATATTAAAATTATTTTAAAATGTATATTTTATTACATTTATTTTAATTTTATATTCTTATTTATTATAAAATATAAGAGTTAATTTTTTAAAATAATAGAGATAAAGAATATTATGGTTAAAAGGAGGTCTTGATATTCTTTTATAAAATTTGAGGATATTGGTGACCATTTTCCAAAACTTTAAGGGTCCAAATATTCTTTCTCTTTATTTATTTGTTAATTTATTACAATTGACATCAAATGATTAAGTTATTTTTATTGATTAAAAAAAAACCTTTGATTTTTTTGTGAAATAAGATTTTATTGCATATGGGAAAATTTTTTATGGGCTTTGTGGCCTTGTGAGCCCGTGGCACTCCTATCTAAAATATGAGTGGGAGTATGGACATCCCTTCAAATACATTTTAAAACTCTTTTTTTTAAATTAATTCCATTTAAATAGTTAAAAATATTTGAAAAAATAATTACCTCCATTAATGGCTAAAATGCTCTCAATTGAAATTTATTATGTAAATCCTATTCTTTAATTCTTCAATTTTTTTTTTATTTTTAAACCCCATTTTATATTTTAAATATTTAGATCATAAATTAATTTGCAGTTTGAGCAACTTAGAAATATTAAAAAAGAAACAAAAATAGAGACTCAAAGTTGAAAATGTAAAGAAAAATAAAAAATTAGAGACATATTATAATCATGAGTTCCAAAATAATCAAACAAACATTAACTTTTATAAAGTTTTTCTTTAAAATATGAGATGAGTAAAATAAGAGTGGTGACATTGGCACCCCTTTAAAATTCTCATATAACTCCCTTTCAAAAAAAACCTCATATATAACATATTAAAAGTCTTTCTTTCTCATTTTCAAAGAAAAATCATTTTAAATCATGATCATTATTATGCATAACAATCAATCTAAAGGTCTTTTACTGAAGAAATGTTGAATATAATAACTTTAGATTCTTTAACCATTCAATTTATTTTCTAAAACTAAAATAAAAAATTCATTTCTCCATGATAATTTGATATAGCGATTAATATGATAATAAACATTAATGGTTAGGAGAATTCGTACTCAGTCAGCAGCCATTAAAAAAAAAGGAAATAACAAAAGTAAAACCTATATGCTACACGTTATTAATTGAATTTTGTTTGGAAGACATGGATTTACTTTTGGGAAATTTACAAAAACAACCACAAAACTTTAGACTATTTTCATTTTAACCACAATAAAAAAATTCTATCAACATTAGCCAAAAGAAAAAATTTGAGACCAAATTATCCCTCTCCCCATCTTCTTCGTTTCCCCTCATCTCTCCCAAACCGAAGCAAAGCTCATAACCGGCGGCAACACTAGCGCTCATCGGCGGCGGTTTCATCCATTAACGGCACCCGATCTAGCATCTACAGTCTTCAAAACTTAGGTTAGTGATTTTATTGTAACATTTGTTTATTTAAAATAAAATTTTAGAATGATAGTTAAGAAATTGAATATTGAGAATGTTGGGATTGTTGTTGTTTGTGGTGGTGTTTGTGATTTTGGGAGTGTATTCTTTTGGCTTGTTTTGATTTTGGGAGTGTTTGTGATTTTATTGTAACATTTGTTGTTTGTGGTGGTGTGCGCTGGAGCGCGCGCGCCACTCGGCAAGCGACGGGCGCGAGCTCGCGCTTGTCGCTGGCCAGCGCGCGCGAGCTTGAGCTCATCGCTGGGCAGGAGCTCGCGCTCGTCGCACTCGGAGCACGCGCGAGCTCGAGCTGCCTGTCGCACCAATGTTGGTGCGACAGTTTACCCGTCGCACCAATTTTGGTGCGACAGTTTGCCCGTCGCACCCAAATTTGGCCTTCGCAAAATTGCAGTTGTTTTTTATTGAACTATATTTTTTTCTCTGTGTTAAATGTTATGTTATAAATATTACAGATACATGGCGAATAAAGAATTCCAATTAGGCAGGATGTATTTTCCTTATACTGATCATTTTCCGGGCCGAATTTCGAGCATGTGTAATTTATCTTCAGTAGTAAAAGCCATTGAGCGAAAATTGACAAACCGAAGTTAAACATTCAAGAAAGATATATTTGGACATTTTTTAGAATGTCGAAGCTTTCCATTTAGTGGTGTAATTTTACATAATATTTTGCTTAGGCAATTGATCAATGAAGCAGACAGCAGGGAGAATCAGTTATGGTTTTAGATTGGTGGACATTTGATTCGGTTGTCAATTGTTGAATGGTGCCTGATTACTGGACTTTCCTATGGTGTAGATAATGCAGCAACCAATAGCACAAACCATAGACTAGTGAAAAAGTATTTTAATGGTTTGTATCGCAACATCACTGTTAAGCAATTTAATGCATTATTTGAGCAGTTAAATTTTGAGGCAATGGATGATATTGACGCATTAAAGATTGCACTGTTTTATTTTGCGGACAAGATTTTAAGTGCAAGAAAGGGTCATTGTCAAATCAATTTCGCATGGCTTGATGAAGTCGATGATATAGAGTATTTCCGCAATCGTCCATGGGGTTTTTTGTCTTGGGAAATTATATACGAAAGTCTTGATTGTGCATTGTACGAGAAAGATGAGAAATTTAGGAGGATGCGGTTGGAAAATCCTAATCATAAAATTGAAAAATACAATGTTTATGGTTTTACACCCGGAGTTCAGGTGCGTTGTTTTTTTTAATTTATGAGTTTTATAATATTAAATATTTGATAGTTGTATTAATTATTTTTTCACTTTTGGTTGGTGTAGGTTTGGATTTACGAAATGATCGGAGGTTTACCGTCAGAATGGGTCAGAAAAACGAAGAAAAAAATTCCCGTGATTTCTGCAATGGAAGCCCATGGCTTCTTCAAAAATCAACTTTGCTGGAGTTTATTCATTCTTAAATGACGAATCTCGTCTTGTAAGTAATAAGTTATGATTTTTTTAACATTATTAAATTTAAATTCTATATATACTTAGTTATCAATTTGGGTTAAATTCATGGTAGGGGGATGTTTTACAAACTCTTGAGCCGAATGGAAAGGAGAAGAGTAAAAAATATTGGCTGACTGTAAAGGATTACATGCCACATATTCCAGACTGGGTTCATCAGGTCGGTATTCTATAGTACTATTATTTATTTAATCGTAATTTGATTTTTTTTTTATTTTACATGCTACTTTATACAGCACCAACCCTCAATCAACGCGCCGTCATCTATTACAAAGCAATCAGACGAGCATACCAACATACCAAGCCCAACACCCGAGCAGCATCATGAGACTTCTGCAGATGACGTGCCTGCAGATGACCACCAGGAGCAGGCAGACCACTCTGATGATGGATGTGATTATGAGGTTAAAAAAATTTTTTTTATGCATACATAATTTTTTGTTATTTACTGTTATTATAAAATTTTCTTTATTTTTTTTTTTAGTCGAGGACAAAGCAGTTTAATGATTACATGCGACGACGAATGGACAAGATTGATTGCAACATCCACGAAATTAAGTCAGAATTTAAAGACTTTAAAGATACCGTGGTGGGATTTATCGATTCATTTTCTAAACGTCCCAACAAGGATTCTCCTACTGGACGCTCGTTCACTGTGAGTACATATGCTTTTGACAATTCTATTCATTTTTGTTTTAATTTATTTATTGTTAATATGTGTATCTTACCGAATGGACAGGCCCCAGATGACTATAGAGTGTATACTGATGTGGGCAATCCAAATTTTTCTACTCCCACATCATTATATAGTTTCTACGGGGATGTTAGTGGGGAGAGCGTGCAGATCTTTACTGAGGCACCTCCGAGTATTAGTAGGTTCGGCCGAGCGTACAGGCGAGGAAAGATTGTCCGGCGTTTACCTCCACCGCAAATCATGGACCATGCGATTGAGTTGAGTACGAGTGTGGATATAAATCTATTTCGAGGATTGGAGGATTCTAGTCTGTATGCTGAGTTCGATCGATGGTTCGCTGGTCATATGACTGTAGATCGGATAGTTCCACACCCGCGGTCGTTCTTCGAAGTAATTTTGGGTTTAGCATCGATGGGATGGCTAGGCGATGAGGTAATTATATTGGTTAAGTTGTTTGAGTGTTGTGGATTTGTGAATACTTTTTTTAAAATCGAAATATTTTTATTCCTCGGCAGCATATTCACGAGTATTTTCGCTTGCTTAGCGAGAAACAACGGCAGTATCCGAACGCCCTAGTTCAACGTGTCACACATACTGACACATTTTTTTGGGTAATGTACTGAGATAATTTATAGTTATCATTTCTATTTATTTATTGTGACCTTTAAGATTTGTTAATTTATGGCACTTTCTTGGTTATCCATGTACTAGGTATTCTTGAATCAGTTATGGAACAACGGAGATTGTTCGGTTGATTCATTAGTCTTCGATGACCGCTTGAATAGCTATCTTGGTGGGCGACAACACACTATGTCCAAACCAATGACGGATGTGGATATGGTATGTATTTAATTATATTTCACTGTCGTAATTAAAATATATAAGTTATCACTTTTTGTTGGTTATTTGTCAATTTTATTGGTTTGGACATGATTAATTAACGTAAGTTTTAATCTGCAGTTGCTCATTCCTGTTAACTTGGATGGCGCGCATTGGGTATTAGCCCGGGTTGATTTTCGTAAAAATAAAATTTGGATTTATGACTCATTACTGACATTTCAAGGTGACAAAAGATACAAGCTTAAATTCAAGCCACTTGAAGTAATTTTTCCCCGATGGTTGGAATATGTTGGCTTTTACAATATTCGGCCGGAGTTACAGAGTGCCGACCCTTGGAAAGTTGTTGCAATTAAGAGCGTCCCACAACAACATCCCGGAACTGGAGATTGCGGTGTTTTTTTATTATTGTTTACGATGTATTTAATGTTTGGGCTTAAATTAGAATTTAACAGCAGTCATATGTAGTTTTTTAGAAAGAAAATTGCAGTTGACATATTTAGTGATGATATTATATTGTAAGTCGTTGTTGAATTGAAGGTTGGAATATGTTGTACTTTTTTTTATTAATAAACTTAAGTTTAATATTGAAATTGATGTTACAATTTATTTATGTTGTTTGAGAATGATGGTGTGGTGGTGGTGTTGCTTAAAATAATGTTTGGTTCAGGTCAAAATTAGTGCGCAGGCGTGACAAGTCCCACCTTTAGGAGGATGCGGAAGGCGGTGTTTGGTGCTAGAGGCGCGGCATGTCGCACCAAAGTTGGTGCGAGAGGCGGGGTGCCGCACCAAATCGCACCAAAGTTGGTGCGACACCCCACCTGTCGCACCAACCTTTTCTGGGTTTTTTTTCCTGTATTGATTAAATTTATTTATTTTAATTTCTAAGTTTTGGTAGAATAGAATGTTTAAAATTTAATTTAACTTTTTTCAATAAGATTGCAGTTGATATATTTAATTTGTTTAAATTAAAAATAATAACATAAAAAATTCATGGCACATAAGTGTTAAATACATAAAAAATAATAATAGTTTTAACTAAGGAATACAATTAATTTTGACTCGATGCAATGAGATTCTTACATCGCTTACGATTATGTCCTAGTTCATTACACCGTCCGCATCTAACAGTCCGTCGGATAACGTCCTCACCAGCAGAGGGTATTCTGAGCTCTTTACGACGACCAGGTTGTGGTGCCTCAACTGGTGGATTTACTTGCATCTGTTGAATTTCGTCTGGAACTTCCCAATCAGCCACATCACCAACCGGCTCCACTGGTTGTGCGTAAGCCATCACCAATGATTCTGTAGTGTAAAAGTCTGAACAAAGATTTATGAAATTCACTCGGATAGTTAGACACGCCGCAATTGCATGAGCACATACAAGCTGATCAAGCTGAAATACTCTGCAGGAGCAAGTTCTCTTTTGCAGGTCAACTAAACCTTCCTTAATGCCACCACCAACAACTTGAAATCGATGCGGAGACACCGGCCGAACGATCATTCTTTCAGCTATAGTTCTTCTTTCAGTGACTATTTCATCCGCCCATGTTGTTAGTCGCGTACTCATTGATTCAGCTACAATTTTCCTATCATAAAACCATTGCTGCAACGTTTTCCTAAAGTAATCAACAAGATGAGTAACAGGAAATTTTCGCGGTTCTCTCATTAAAGAATTCACACTCTCTGCGATGTTGGTGGTAAGTATGCTATACCTCCTCCCTTCAAACTGAGACCTTGCCCAATTACATGTACCGACATTATTTTCTAAGTAATCAGCCGCACCCGAGTGGATCATCCACAATCCTTCAAGTTGTCTTTTGAAATCTTCATGTCCATATGCTTTTCTTTGCATTAATAAAAGCAGGCTCAAATTCATCCCAAAGAGCTTTTGACATCCTAAACCTTGCTTTAATGTTACCTTTGACATGGTAAAAGCAAATACCATGACTTGCATTGCGAAAAATTTTCAGAACGGCTCTCCTTATTGCAGTGCATCGATCAGAGATAATTACCAACTCAGGTCTATCGCCAATCACTCCGTGTAACTTCATCATAAACCATTCCCAAGCGTCATTATTTTCTGAATCCATGATCCCAATGGCTAACGGGTATAATTGATTGTTACCATCCAGACATGTTGCTATAAACATACTTCCACGATATAACCCTTTTAGATGAGTACCATCAACAGCAATGACAGGCCGAATGTACTGCATAAAACCCTTAATGGAAGATCCAAGTGCTACAAAGTAGTACAAAAAATTACCATCTCCATTCCGCTCGAGGTGAGTGACTGAATCCTCATTCGCTTTACTCAATACGTGAGAGTATTTCGGGAGCAAGTTGTATGACTCTGCAGGGTTGCCTCGAACAATTTCAAGACCAACTTCTCTGGCCCGATATGCTTGTTGGTATGTTAACTGAATACCATATTGTTGTTGCATATCTGCTCTTATGTCATTCGGAGTATAAATTCTCTTGTCTTGAACATATTTATCTGCAATACTATGACCGATAACCCGGCTCCTTACTTGATGACGGCCGTCAACCAATACCTCATTATGACAAGTGTGTATACTGTCAATTCTCTGCACCACCCAAGGAACATTTTGCTTATTCGAACTTCTAGTTGCTCGAATACGCCATCCACATGATTCCGAACAACAGTGAGCCTCAAAACGTGTCGTTGTAGACCGTGCAATCTTGAAATCAAACTTATCCCTAAAGCCAACCTTACGCAGTTGTAATATCAACTCATTCTTCTCAAAGAAATAGCTTACCCACACTGATATCATCAGAGTCACAACTGCTAATAAAGCTTGGACCAACCGTGTTCGAAGGTAAAATTGGAGCAAGACTTGTGAGGGGATCAATTCTCCTTCTCGATCGAACCATTGGAGGAATAGATCTATTACCTCTGTTATTCACAGGAATATCATCATCACACTCATCCTCATGCTCAAATGACGGAATATTAGAAGGACCGGCTTCTCCATCATCACCTGTATTATTGAAATGACTGCCTCTCATACTATTAGCAGGCTCTGCACAATCATTATTCACCTCTATCTCAGCATAAAAATCATCAGTGTCCCGAAAGTCGTTGTTGTGATACAGAGAATGCCGTTGCTCTAACGACGTCCTTAGTGGTAATATACCTTCTCTAACATCTTTTAATGTAACTCCGTCGTTATTAATATTATCATAATTATCGTTGATTGGAGAGTAATATTGCTGCAGCGACATTGTCCTTGGCAACAACTCTTCTTCATTATCAGGGCCAGGCATATTTGCTTCAAAAGAAGTTTCCGTTTCAACATGTGGCTCAATATTTTCACTCGGTACTCGAGGTGACGTAGTAACAAATATAGGTATGCATCCATAATTGGCCACATTAGATGCCATATATAACACAACTCTCACCATTTCATCATCACATATATCCATAGGCATTGCACATATATGATATGATGTATTACTAGACTTTAAAGTTGTCTTCATTGTAATACTATGTTCATTAGGATTTAATTGTAACACCTCATAAACTCTCGATAAAAACTGATCAAACAAACAATTTTTCCCCACTAAAAAAGCTCTGTTTTGACCATTCACATACTCCATACTGCCATTTTCCGTCGTCTCCCACCAACCATCATAACACAATTCTAGCACAACTGAATCCATGAAGTCTGAAAGAAAAAAAAAATATTTATCCACTGTCAAAATTAATAAAAAATACAATCAATCTATTTTTCGGTGCGTGTCGCACATTTGTAAGTGCGACAGGCAGCCCGTCGCACCAAGCTTCGCGACAGGCTGCCCACTGTTGCAGCAGAGGGTAAATTGCTCCGACTGAAATTATATTTAAATATTAAAAAATAACTCGTATTATTTTCATCGATGTCGATTAATGTTGAATCTGGATGGATTATAATTGGATTCCCGTCGGCGTTTGCCGTTGCCTTTAGACGTCCACACTGCTGATAATTTGTAAAGCTGCTTTTGGTTTGAGAACGGAGAAGAAGAAAGAAAAGTTTTTTTTATTCGTAAATAAGGGTAATTTGGAGAGAACAGCGTGCGATTGGCTAATGTTGATAGAAATAAGTTTGTGTGGTTAAAATGAAAAAAAGTTAAAGTTTTGTGGTTACTTTTGTAAATTTTCCTTTACTTTTCATATATCTAACCATGGTTATCTGAATTGGTTTTCAACAATATAACTTGAAAATAAAGTTGGTACTGCATCTATTTATAATCTACATGCTGGTTTTTAATATAAAGATTGATTATTCATACCATGTTATGAAAATTTTAGGTGATTATTTTATAAAAATACAAAAAAATAATTATTTACTGACTACTTATTTTTTCATATTTTTTTAAAAATACATATATTTTTTTAATTAATTTTTATCTAAAATTATAATTTTTTATATAAGTCTACTTCTATCTAGATATTATTATAATTTCACTGACATCGTAGGAATTAAATTTTCATTTTACCTGAACATACAAAAACGACTCATTTATGCACTAGTAATCAAAGACCTGGCTTTGGATCAGATTCGAATCCAATCCAAAATGGCACAATTAAAAAATTAAAATTAAAATATAAATACAAAATTGCCTCTTCTCTTTCTTAACTCTCAAGCCGATTTGACTCACCACCAATGTTGATCAGCCACCGCGCCAAGCCTAGAGGCCCCCCCAGCAGCCACCACTCTGCCAAGTCTCCACTGCACCAACAGCCATGCAATTGCTCGTTGCTCAGTGCTCGCCCACTGCGCCACATAACTAGCGTCATGTCGCCATCGCTAGCCATCAGCGTTGATCTAACTACGACAAGCCGGCTATCTTTCATGATTTTGTTTATGCCTCTCGATAGTTATTGCAGCTGTTGAGTTAGGGTTTGGGTTATTTTCCTCCAATTAAGTTAAGGATTTTAAAATTGGCTATTAATTATCTGATATAATTACTGAAACAAATTGAGTTTATGTTGCTCTATTGTAGTTGGCTCACTGATGTAAGAACGAAATTTTCCATTAAAGATTTGTGATGGTTGTTATTTTGTAGAATATCGATCCTGCTCTATTGTTTTTTTTTTTTTAATTATTTAAGTGTGAAGTTCAATTTTCTGCCCTATACAATGATACAAGTTAAATTTCTTCCCTGAAGCTAGAATAATTATAGTTAAATAAGGTTTTTTTTATTAAATTTTCTGCCTTATACAATTATACAAGTTTAATTTCTTCCCTGGAGCTAGAATAATTGTAGTTAAATAAGGTTTTTGTTATTAATTATTTTTTTCCAAAATCTAATGGAAACTTTATGTCTGTATTTCAATCTCTTGAAGTTATAAAGGAGTCAAGTAAATTCTGGGCAACTAGAGACTAGCTCCAGACGTATGTATGATCGTAAGTTTGGCTGTAGAGCAGTCTACTAGGAGCAAAGAGGAACTTGCCAAGCAGAGGTTTTAATTCCTTTGGGGAGAAGTTCTGATAAAAATCAATCGAAGTTCCTAGCCTAGAATTCTTGGAGGATGCAGGTTGTTTTGCTTCCTTTGTTGCTGGGGTGGATTTTGGTTTTGGTTGTTCCATCAGTGTTCTTGGGGCGAAGTGGTTTCTTTATTGGAACGCAATGATCAATGAATATGGGTGTCTCATTTAAGTTACATATATTTTATTTGATTTTATTTATGAAAATAATTCAGTTTGTTTTGCTATCTTTTATTTTTATTTATTTTTTTTTGTGATTTAAGTAGGGTAAAATAGTCATTTTATGTTTAGAGATAAAATTGTTATCTCAGTAATATTTGTTAATTTCTCTAATAGAGTTAAGACGGTAGTAGATAACTGAAACACTTTGTAACTTTAATTGGAATTAGCCAAAAAAAGATTTATGTATTTTTTAAAAAGCTTGAAAGATTAGGTGGTTGGTGGATAACTGCCTAATATAGAATGAATTTATTAGAAAATGAGAAAGAAACATGTCTATATGGGTATCATTAGGAATGGGATGGAGGGTATTTTTGAAAACTTGAATTATTTGTTTGTTTAATGTGGTAATTTTAGTAAAGGGGTTTTATGAGGGATTTTTAAGGGTGCCAATAGTCTAACTCATAAATGACCATTGAAATGGTTCCAAATTGTCAAATATTTTCACTATTTTAAGAATCATAAACTATCAAATGATTATAAGAAATATTATTCCTTATCATTTTATTATTATAACTTTGTAAAACATTTTATTTTCTTACTTTTTTGTTAGGACGACTTGTTGACCAGTTAGTTTACAAGTGAAATACTAATTTTACTCTTTATGATAAAATACACAAATAAAGGTATTAAATAATAGACATTTAAATTATTGTGATGTCCTTAAATTTTTAAATTATAGTTAACCATGAATTTATGAATAACCTTGATTTTATTATAATTGTAAAAATAGTGAACCGATAAAATACCCCTTAATTTTTTTGTTAAAAAATGCACGATGTATTATTAAAAAATATATATATGGAAGTGTTGATTTTATAGATAACCTTTAAGTTTTTCTTAAAGAATAGAATGTGCTTTTTAACAAAAATATCTAGGGGTATTTTTGTCAGTTTACTACTTTTATATTTATAATAAATTCAAGGTTATTCACAAATTCATAGTTAACTATTATTTAACAATTTAAGAGCATAACAATAATTTTATATTTATTATAATGGATAAAATTGTTATTTTACTAGTGAACAAACTGGTCAACTAATGATCTTAACGAAAAAGTAGTAAAATGAAATATTTTATAAAATTTTAATAGTAAAATGATAGGAAATAATATTTTTTGTAGTCATTTGATATTTTATAATTCTTAAAGTAGTGAAATGTTATTATTCCTTTTTTTATTATTCTTTTAAGAGAACCAAGAATCTTTACAATTTCATAAACAATAATGGGCTCAAAGAAAATTATGTATTGAAAATTCAAATTATTGGAGTGCTTTATTCTTCAACAACAATATTAACTTCACCTTTCTTTATATAGTGGAGTTATTTAAACCCTCTAAAATACTCTCTAAACCCATTTACTTTTTAAATCTATCATTAAAAATTGAAATTGAAATTTAACTCTAGATACCCACCTAAGTACCAAATATATCCTTAAAAAAAAATTCCTAGTGTAATTACTAAATACACCCATTAAAATCATTATTATATCTTGTTAGAGTTTTCAATTTAGCTTAATGAAAACGTGAAATTGCAGTTTATTATTAGCGAAATCAAGCATTTGGGATTGAATTTAATCAATTAATTATACAAACAAATGTACATATATTAGAAAATTTAAACAAATCAAATAAATATTTTGAGAAAAATAGCTTTTCTCTCTCTATGTTTCTCCCTCTAGCCCTCATTTCCAGAGCTATCTCCACCTAAATAGCAAAATCAAAATCGGAATTGAAATCATCTATAACTTAATTAGATTATTTGCTATATATATATATAGACACACACAGACACACTGTATTAATTAAAGTAATCAAAATTCATTATTATCTGTTGGAGGCTTGAAGCTGTCCTGTGGGTATTGCAATTTGCCATACAATATGAAACTTACTCTTAAAAGTCAAGACTCTCATTCAACTGGAAAATCAAAGATTTTATAACGACATAAAAATACCATTACAAGAGTTCGCTGTATTGGTTGTATGAAGAGACGTTCATAGAAAAAATTAGAGCGGCCTATTGAATTCTAGAATTTAAAGGATGAAGATTAGGGGTAGGCCAAATCAGGTTCGGGTCAACTCGATCGGGTTTCGCATTATTCGGGTCAGATAAAAATCAACCTGAATGGAACTCGAATTATTATGTTCGGGTCGGATTGGGTCGGGTCAATAATTCGGGTTCAATTCGGGTAGGATCGGGTTCGGATTTGAAACGGGTCGGATTGAGTTCGGGTCAGTTTGAGTTAATTCGGGTCAGTTCGGGTCAATTCGGGTTAATGCAAATTTGAGCTATTTTTTTGCTATTTTGCAGTTTTTATGGTGGTTTGAAGACATTTTTTTTAATTGTAGTCATTTTCACTAATTTTCAACTGAAAAAAATAAAAGAAAATGTTATGAAATCAAATGAATAAAGTGAAAATGCTATAATTAGATTATTTGCGTATTGCCTTGGAGGGTAAGACTAGGATTATTATTTGTTCAACCAAACTTAATAAAAGTTAAAACTAATACAAACTTACAAAGTCCAAAGATAATAGGCTATTAGTCTCCATTCAAAGCACAATTTCCAAATATTAGTATTTGAAAGCTTGAAACACAAACTCACAAAGTCACAAAATTTAAACATAATTAAATTGTTTGGAAACATAAATCACAAAGCTCAAACATAAAAACTAAATAAGCTTCCTTGGTTCCTCCACCTTGGTTCTTCCACAGCTCCACGCAAGCACTTTGACAAGTTCTAAATTCAAATTCTTGAACTCTAAGTTCAAGCGCCGATTGCCTAAAGAATGATTGAAAAAAATGTACAATAACTATTTTCTTTAAATCATGTTGCAAATGAATAAACTCAATTCATATAAAAAAAAAATTGAGCAAATAAACCAAATTCATAAGGTTACACATCAAACACAACACAAATAAATAAATTTTTGAACTCCAAGTTGAAGCGCCGATTGCTTAGAGAAGGATTGAAAAAATGTACAATAACTATTTTCTTTAAGTCATATTGCAAATGAATAAACTCAATTCATATAAAAAAATTGAGCAAATAAATCAAATTCATAAGGTTACATATCAAACACAGCACAAATAAATAAATTCAATATCTTTGATTGAGCTAAAGGGATGTTACAATCTTTCTAATTTCTATTATATCATTATAAATTTATAATTACAAATAAATATACTATGTTTAGCAAATTTTTCATTGCACACACACACTTGATTATATATATAATAAAAAAAATTAAATCAATCATGCTTATTTTATGGCATTCATCACCAAATTAAGTTAATAATAATACTAGACAATAATACTATTCTATCAACTTCAACTTGTTTAATTAAAACAATTACAAATTTATAATTTTACAAACTACAATTAGACTTAAAAATTTAAAACTATAACAACTATAATTCCAATTTAAATTACTACCTAATAATACTATAATATCAAATTATGAATAATAATATATATTAAAAATTACCTTTCAAACATTCATAACACAAATGTCGGCGCTCATCGCTTTCACTGTTGAAGCTTGCGATCTTACAAGCTCTATAAAATAAAATAAAAAAAAGAGAAATTAGTAAATAACTCAAGTACATGACTACATGTAGATGTTCTATATAAAGTTATTATGCATTTTAAATATATTATGTATATAATGTATGATCAAAAATTAAAAACATTACCTTCTTGTAATTCTATATGAAACATTTGCTCCTTAATGTTTTCTTAAAGGTTGTAGACAGGATTGGTAAAAAGTTTAGATTGTAGCCAATTTTCAGTGCATATCAATGTCTCAACCATAGCCGGGGTTAAGGAACTCCTATACTTATCAATAATACGACGCTCAGTGCTAAAGGCAGACTCAGATGCCACTGTGAAAACAAGAACAACGAGGACATCCCTTACAATTTTCTCTAGAATTGGATACCTAGATCCATTCACCCTCTACCAAAGCAAAACATTAAGTTTAAGATTGCTGGAATCTTCAACTGGGTCCTTCAAGTACCTTTCTACCTCAGATACTACTCTTCTGCTCTCATTATGAACAGAAACCTTCCTGGCATATCCAAGGAAAGGGCAAGCAACTCGAAAAGCGTCATCACCTTTACCACTAGCAACATCCAAAAAATTAACCTCAATTGTAAAACGTTGAGAAGAACTTGCACCTCCATAGCTGCCACTAAGACCACTCTCAATATACATCGATGGTATGGAACTAGCGGAGAATGCACTATATGCATCATAAAACTCATTCAACAAGTCCTTCACTGCTTTGGTCATTTGTTCAACCATCAAACGATCATTGCCAAAAATGATCTCAAAAATGTGTTTAGCAAAATCCATTTTCGCTCGTGGATCAAGAATAGAGGTAACAATCAACATTTTGTTTATCTTTCCCATAGACTCCCAATACTTATCAAAATTTTTCCTCATACTATAAGCCATAGAGGACACCAAAGGATCTGTACTTTCTTGTAGTGCAGTCAATGAACTCTCAATTAAGCCAATAATATCATAACAAAGATTAGAAGTCACACTCAAAGAGGCAAAAAACAACAATGTGGCATCATAAAATACCTTTAAAAATTTCACAATTTGTTCAGCACTCTCCCAGTCATCTGGTCCAGGCGGGCCCACCCTTTTAACATTGTTTTCTTTCTCAGCAAAGTATGTCTCATACGGTTTATCCACTTCTGCCATTCTATCAAATGCCGCTTGAAATTTCAGCGCAGTCATCAACGTCAAATAAGTGGAATTCCACCTAATAGGACAATTCAAAACAACAATTCCCTTTGAACAATTCACATGCTCAGCACATTGTTTAAATGTCCGCAGCCTCGTGGTGGAGGATCTCACGTACTTCACAGCATTCTGAATAGCGACAACACTAGCATGCAACTCACCCAACCCTGAAACAGCAATCAAATTCAAAATATGTGCACAACAATGCACATGCATAAATTGTCCCGCCAACACAAGTGCATCATCATTCCTCCAAGCAAGCAACTGCATAGTGACATAACCAACAACAATGTCATTTGTAGTGGCATTATCAACAGTTATTGCAAACAATCTCTCAATCCCCCAGTCCTGTAAGCAAGCCACAATCTTTTTGCCAATCGACTTCCCTTTATGATCTTCGATTGTGCTAAAACTAATAATCCTTTTATTCAAACACCAATCACTATCAATAAAATGAGTTGTAATCACCATATAACTCATGTTTTGAACAGAAGTCCATAAATCAGTTGTAAGAGACACCCGTTGCTTGTTGTTGCAAATCAAACTCTTCAACATTGCCTTTTCCTCCAAAAATAACTCCATAACATCTTTACCAACGGTTTTCCGAGATGGCATAGCAAACTGCGGGATAGCTACACTGTAGAAATGCCTAAATCCTTTGTTGTCTACAAAACTGAGCGGCAACTCACCCATAATAATCATTTTAATTACTGCCCTTAGACACGCGTCTTGACTCCATCCTTTACCCAAAACCAAATTACTTATATTTTCTTCGCCGACCTCAGATGTCAAATTTTGTTGACTTCCACTTTGTTGTTCCCGAAATGTCTTGTATGTTTCACATGTCTTTATATGCCTCGTCATATTTGTAATCCCAGCAAGCCTTGAATGACATTGATATTTTTTTACCACAATAGTTGCACATACATTTGTTTAGATTATCTTCGAGTAAAGTGAAATGATTCCATACTTGTGATCTTTTCTTCATTGGTGGTCTTTTCCACTTCGCCTTTTCCTTTCCTCTTTGGGTGCCTTCCATTTGTACACTTTATTCTTCATCGTCATTCATCGAATTCGATCTTGAGTGTCCAAGCATCTGAATATACAAAATAATTATTAATAATCATTAATTCAAAAATCAAACACACAGAAATATTATTAACATAATCTAATTAGTAATTTCAATTCAAATTGTTCATACTCCATAAACAAAAAGCAAGAAATTCATGATTAATTAATTAATTTATAATATCCAATTATGGAATTACCCATTCCCCATAATAATATGATATTATTTGCCTATCTATGTCTTAATTCTTATTATAAACCCTTTAATTTCAAGCCCAAATTACTTGTACTTAACGACTTAATGGATAATTAACATACAATAAAATATTAATTGAATTAGTTAATTTCTTTAAGATTGAATGCTTAAAACTATTGCACAAGTGCACATAATCACATAACACATTATAATTCTAAAATATATGTAACATAATACTTAATTTTAATATTTAATCTTCGTAAATTCATAATGTCCTAATTTATTCATAAAAAAATAATTATTAATTGTTATTAACAATTATTAACAAATATCAATTAACATTATTTCAATTATTAATAATTAACAAAATTTATGTTATTTATTAACAATTAATAAAATTTATTCATAACAAAATCATAAATACATCAATTTTTTTATTTTATTACTAACATTTAATTTTAATTTTATTACTAACATTTAAAAATACATAATTACAACAGTCAAATAATAATCAATTACATAATAAATAGCTAATTACATAATAAATAACCAATTAAACATATATAATATAATTATATAGTATACTATATACTGGCTGCAAATGCAAATGATCAAAGATCGATCAATAGAGAATTTGATTTATTTCTTTTAGTAACAACTCCATCAATTAACATTTTTTTCAAAATAAATGACATTTTAGTTTAAAATTTGAACTCAATAAACCGTATAGAAAAGCATTTTTGACTTGTACTTAAAATGCACACGTATTATTTTACATTTCTTTTTATACCATGGAAACAAAAAATAATTTTTCCCAGTTGTCCTGTTAAAAAATAGTTCGAGTTACACTGCGCAAGTGCGTATCTAAAAAAAAATATGCAAAAAATACTAATAAATAAAGCTCCCCAAAAGAAACACTGAAAAAGCCTTGCAAATTGCAATTATACAATGAATTGAAAGTTAAACTTTAAAGTCACAAAGGAAAAGAGCAGCAGATCATGGCAAAGAGCAAACACTTGGGTCAGGTTGGAGGCTGCGGGATTGGAGCAACAAATCACGGCAATCAGCAGCAAATCACGGTAGCAAATCGCGGGATTGGAGTAGCAGATCGCGGCAGCAGATGTAGCAGCAGATCACGGCAGTCAGTAGCATATCGCGGGATCGTGGCTGGCTGTTGGGTTTCAGTTTCTCACGAGAATTGAAGAGGGTTCACTTGAGGGTTGTGTGACTGTATGACTGTGTGTTCCGTGTTCTTTTGTGTGATGTGTGTGCAGTGTGCGTGAGTTCGTGCTTTGTGTGTGCCGTGTGCGTGAGTTTGTTTTGTGTTATTTTGTGTGTGCGTGACACTGTGATAGCATGAGTTCAGAGTCCGTGACTCTGTGTGTGCAGTGTGCATGGTTGCCACTTTAACTGTCTGGTGAGTGGTATGTGCGTGTGTAACGTGTGTTTAATTTTTTTTGGTTGGCAACCCGATTGGGTATTCGGGTCAGGTTGGGTCAAATCACAATTCGATCGGCTTTGTAAATTCTCACCCGATCGAGTTTGAATCACAACCCGATCTAACCCGAACCCGAAAAGTTTTGGGTCGGGTCGGGTATTTTGCCCATCTTCATTGAAGATGGATACAAAGAAAAATTAAATTGTTTCATTTAATTGTATAATATTGTCCTTAATAGTAAATTCATTAATAAACAAAATGGCAATAATTATTTATATAAAAATATGTGTTTGTAGAGTATTTTAGGATTCAAATAGCTTCACCCTTCTCTAGCACGTAGCAAGTCATAGAATACCCTTGCTTTCCTTTGATCATTTCATTAATTCATCTTCCAAATGCAATTTCAAAACATATCTCCTAGACAACACTTGGACCTTCAAGGTTGCTTGAGTAATCTGGTGGCCAGTCATTTTACTTCTAGTTAAATTTAAACGCAGATAAGGAGAGACTAATAAAGATACAATAGAATTTGTAGGTGGTAAAATTTAGGTTATGCAATTAGAGTATGACACCTATATAGTTGCCCCTATGATTGATACGTGCTTATAAAAAATGAACAGGAAAAATCAAAAGGGCAAAGATAAAACAGAAAGATCTTAAGAAAAGAATATGAGCCGCCCTATCAACCTAAAAAGTACAGAGAATGTCTCCCAAAATACCTTAAGGTTGCCATTAATGAAAGACCACTATAACAACGAAAGGGCTTCTAACAAAATTATTATATATTAGTATGATATAGACGCCACAACAATCCTCCCAAAGTATCTCACCAACAACCACATGTACCAAGAGTGAAAAAAGGAGACAAGTTAGTTGAAATTTAAGTCACAATAAAGGCATCAGCTATTCTAAAAGCTCAATTAGAGATTAATATATACTGTCATTAGGGATAGTATCTTCTTGTCCAACCTAAAGAGGCTAAAGCCTAAAGGACTAAAGTTGGATAGCCAAATTACCCAAGAATCCTGCTTGAAGAGGGCAATGGATTATTATAGCCCACCATATGTCCAAAAAGACATCAAGATATTCTGAGTGATACTTCTTATATAATGTCAGATCAATCTCAAAAAAATAAGTTTAACTTTTTCCCCACAACTCTCAATTGTTAAATGATTTTATGGGTTCTCAATTTAACAGTGCAAGCACTTCAATATCATAAGTTATACTCTTTACTTCAAGTAAAGTATCTCATTAGTGGCTTTATTCCCGCCTTCTTCATCTCCTCTAGATGGACTCCAACTTGTTTTAAGCTAAAGGTCTCTCCAAGGAGACCTTGATGGACTTCTTTTTATCTTTCTCCAAGTCCTGACAAAGCTCCCCCACCTCTTATGAGTTTTTTCACCTTTTTCACCTCGGAAGTAGTCGAATATTTTACTTTAGAATATCATCCATCACTTGAGCATGAAGGATAGCAGCTTGTATTTAGTAGAAGGATTAAACCTGGGACAATCCTAGTGCCAAAAAAAAAAAAAAATCTTAAAGCTCTAGATATTGAAGACATCCTAAAAAGGATGGTCCGAATAGAAAACATCCGAATGAGAAGATCTCCATCCGTGCCATGATTCTACAACCATAAGTTTAGTCTCCTTCACCTCATTCCTCGTTAAAAAAACCTAAGGGAATCTTTTTGGTGGTAAAATTTGGGTCATGCAATTAGAGTATGACTCGTGTATGGTAGTCTCTATGACTAATATGCCCTTATAAACTGTGAGGAGAAAAAACAAAATTTATAAGGCAATGGTAAAATGGAAAGATCTAAAAAAAAGAGTATAAGCTACTCTATTCACTAAGAAAGTGCAGAGAATCTCTCCCAAAATGCCTAAGGTAGCCACATATTAATGGAGGACCATTGTAAGAAAGAAAGAGCTTTACCAAAATTGTTACACGTTAGTATGATATGGTCCACTGGGATCCTCTCAAAATATCTCACCAATGGTTAATTATACTAAAAGTGAGATAAGTAACCAAGTTAGCTAAAATCTGAGCCACTAACAAAGGCATCTACTACTCTAAAAGTCCAATTGACTTATTTGAAATAAGTCAATAAGAGGTTAATACATGCTATCAATAGAGACAGTCTTTTAGCTAACAAGTGTTCAACTCTAAGGAAGCTACAGGCCTCAAATTGAATACCAAATTACCAAAGAGCCTTTGCTTGAAGAGGGGAAACAACTTATTACCGCATGCAACGTGTCTGAAAGAAACCAAGACGCCCTTAAGGGTACTCCCTATAAGATGTCAGGCTAGTCTTAGAAGAATAAATTCAACTTCTTCCCTATAACTCTTAATTTTTCACTAATTTTTAGAAACCCATCATCATCTCCAATACTTACTTGACTTGACCATCAAAGTGCCATTGTTGGCAACCGTTAACGTTGTCTCTAATAGTTTTTTATTCTTTTGTTTCTAGATCCGTCTCAGTTTTATTCACCCCAAAGATTTTATTTTAAGGCAAAATAGCCTACACTATTAACAATACCATCCCACAAAAGCAAACTCTCATAGTGTTTTTGGGTTGAACCAAAATCAGACAAAAAAAAAATGATTTAAAAAAGAAGAGCAAAGTAATATGAAGAGAGAGGGGGAAGGTGTTTTATGAGAAATTCTTTAAATTTTATCCAATCTTAGTGGAGTTGAAAAAAAATATATAGGGCTTTAAGAGGTATCTGAAAGGGCACTGTAGTTCAACTCTGATGAAAATCTTGAATCATCGCGTATACCGTATTTAAAAAACAATTCTTTATTTACATTCTTCTTTTCTGTTTATGAAGAGGAAAAAAACCAAGAAATATTTTGCAGCAACATCCATATTGTCATAGATACACATGTTGCATAAAATGAATGACTCGTCTTATCCAAAATTCCTAATCATCGGGAAGAAATGAAAAATCAAAGCTCAAACGTTGGAACTTGGGATGTAAAACCATGCGTAGCCTGGTAAATGAGCGTGCCAATATATTTCTGTAAGGATCATTCTCTCTTTTCTCCTTTAAATAAGCAAGGCAATTCTCTACCTCTGACTTGATTTCCAAATACAATTCATGAGCTTTCTTCTTGTCTCTTAATTCTTGCTTTCTCCCTTCATAACATATATAATTAGCATCTTTATTCAGTTAACTTGGATCAAGAATCAATAGAATGCTGAGTGTTACCGATGAATAATGAGTGTTACCAATGTGACCATTCAATTGATATTAAGAAATAAAACTAGTTCAATGAAACGTACCTTTTGTTTCGATTGGTTTCCCAAAATAATAATAAAATCTTCCTGGAACTTTTGGTAAATAAAATAGAAAGTGTATTGGTTGGTTGCCTACCTCTCCTTCGGTACCAGCCCTACACAGTTCAAAAGTTCACAAAAAAATGTTATAAATGCGAACAGGTAAAGTAGATTAATGAACAAACATAAATGCGGAATAATTAATACGTTATGTCCTAATGGATTTGGTTTGAGTAGTTTTTAATTAGTCTTATTTAGCTAGCAGTCCCCTCGCATTCAAACTTGGGGCAGGGCTAAATAAGTAATTTGGGATTTTCCCCGTTTTTTAAAAACAATAAGACAAAAGTAGCAGCAGCATTATAGGTATGAGGCATCCCTACTGTGGATAAGAAAATTCTGCTGGGGCAATATACTCTGAATATATACCTCACTTTAATATATTGCTTAGTCCATTCTTCTATTTGAGACTTCATGAAAGGAATCTTCATTTGGTCGTCGACATCAAGAACTATCTGAAAATTAATCAAAATGCAAAATAATTAAAATCACATCTGAAATCTGTTAGGTCCACTGTCAACATGTACGGAAAAGTTCGTGTATGGAGAAAAATTTTGTTTACGGCTCTTGCAGGCAGCAAAAACTCCAAAATTCATTTACATTGATGACAATTGGTTGCAAGGATCAAGGTATAGATCATTCAGTCACACCATGCCGCCAAGTACGTATGCTCATCAATAAAAACTAAAAAAAAAAAATTCTGATGCTCACAAAAGACAAAACGTATGCATATCATAGAGGCTAATCATAATGAAGAAAAAGAAATCAGAATTTCGGCTTAATTACTTGAGCAACATCGTCTTCTCCAACGGTACCAAAAGGTATAATTGTGGCTCCAAATGTAGCTGCCGTCCTGACAAATTCGGAAGTTTCTGGCCAGAATAACTTGTATTCTTCACCCTACGAATTAATTATGAAGAGTTACTGTCAATCAGGTTACTGTTTCTGAAGTACATTTCTGATTTTGTAATAGTGCGGACACGCAAAATACAGACGAGCACACATACTGAAACACAGTATTGTTTGTGATGCTTCTCCAAAAGCAGTTCATAAACTAAGAATTATGAGTAAGAGGCAAGCACGTATTGAGCAATCAGAGAAGCAGACAAATACTAGTAGCAGGGCCAGGGAAGAGAGTGTGGCACAAAATAAATGGAATAAAGTTTAGTGAAAGATATATATACCTTGCGATGCATAGCTTCTCGCATTCCTCCGGGATATAGCAAGGCGTGAGATTTTGAAGACATAAGCTTATAGAAATTGACTGCTGAAACGGGAACAGCGCCCATAATTCGAAATTTGTCATAAGGTCCCAAATCGGGTAATCCTCCAACTTTCGAGTCAACGAACACTATTGGATGTGTTAAGCCTCGAAGAAGAATTTTTCGTTCAATCAAGAACTGTGGCACCAACGTGTACACTTCAAATCCCATCAAGTTATGATATCCAACTAACAGGACTGGTCCTTCTGATGGAATTCCAGAAAGGCCCCTCACAATCCTCCCATCCTCTAAAGTTGATAGCATCACAGGGCTCGTAAGAACACTCATCCATCTGGAGAAAAACAAAACATATTTGCGAATGTATTCGGATTTCAATTAGTCATAAAATCTCAAACAATCATACAAAACAGAACACTGTGTATCTGTATGCATAATTTCCTGCTGAGTGAAATTTTAATTACCTGTTCTCTTCATTTAATTCATTGAATTCAGAAGCAGTCGGTGGCATGAAATCTGAAATGTAGTCGAGACTTCTTCCACGGCGATAGTAACTAGCACCCTTTATTATGGTTACCAAATCAACACCATCTTCCTGCCTCACATGATCACAACTACACATGAAATCTAATACTTCTAAGACAAGAAACATGAGTATAGAAGTATCCAACGGTTTAATTTTCACTTTAAGTACTTGTGAGTCGAACACTTGAACGGACACGTACATGGGAAATGAAGGAGATCATCTTACCAAGAAGAGAAAATGGCCATGATCCTCAAAACTACGGAGCTGACTCTTGGGCAGAGCACTGTTAAGTCTTTGACCTTCCTCCTGGCTCGGCAGCAGCTGATCCTTCCCACTACAAACATTAATACTGAACTCAATACATTAATCTGATAGCAAGCAAAACTATACATAAGACTACATCTAATGCAAAATGATATATTAAGAATTAGAATTGATTAATACTAATTCTACACCCCAAGAAAATTCCACACACTGATCTTGTTTGATTCAAGAATGGATTACGAACCAAATCAGAAACAAACTACAAGAGATTTTGACAGAGATAAAGAGAAAAGAAAGAAACTGGGCAAAAGAATTATAGAGGTTCGGCTTAATAGCCTACATCCTCTTGAGAAACAGAAGCCATAGTTATTTTATTGATGCTCAACAGATTACAAGCTTAATCAGAGAGTGACAATGAACCGAATCATCTTTTACTAAGCCTTGGAATCCTTATATACAGCTCAGGAGGATTCCAGAAAGAAGTGCTGCATGCCAGCTCATGTTCTGGGTTTGTTGAAACAAACCCAGAAATCTCCCGCCAAAAGTAACTGCCATTAACAGCTTTTACTAACCAAAACCGACACTGGTAGATGCCGTTTTAGTTAAACATGAATCAGTAAGCACGCGTGCCAATCACGTGCTTCCTTATGCCGTTTGTATGACAGAGAATTAACGTTGTATGAGCAGCACAATCTCTCTGACGACTTGTCGTCTCTCAACCTATTTTAGAACCGACAAGGTCGTATCTTCCAGAATTCACAATTCAGGTTCACATTTCAACATGATATATGGCGAGAAGTATCTTCCAGAATTCACAATTCAGGTTCACATTTCAACATGATATATGGCAAGAAATTATGTTTTATGTACTCATCATAAATCTCCCTCAGGCTTACATATTATTGGCATTGCTTGTTTTGGCTAGTTAATTCTTCATCCGTAAGTATATTAGTTGAACTGAAACAGATATTTCTATTCTCAGCACTCAACAATATAATGTACTAAGTGATCCAATATTTCCTACTCATTACAGAAAATAACTGGGTTGAGCCAAGATGTAAGGACCTGCTAAGGACGAGTGTTTGAGCTTTAACAGCGTGGAGACGTGCATTGGCATATGCAGAAGCTGCCTTAAGCAACTCCAGTTTCCAGAGGAGTGTTTCCTTGGGTAAGATATCGGCCAGAACCTGCTAATTAGTTAATCAATTATTGAAAAACATTGAAGAAATAGATAATCATCACTGTAGAACTCAAAAACATTAGCACTGTCAGCGGCATTCAAAATACCAAAAAAAAAAAAGCAAAAAAAAGCACTGTGACATAGTGCAAAACATTAATGGACAAAGTAATCTTCTTTTAATTGTTATTTAATTTTGTCTCAATGTATAGTTGAATCTTACAGGGAGGTAAGAAGACATTTCAACAAGATCCTGTGACAGCTGTTCGATTGTTGGTTGCGGAGAGAGTCCTTTCACAGCATTATCCATTGCCATCTTCAAAGGATTGCCTGAACATATACATGTAGTGCATTTACTGGTATTAAGTAATAACAAATATATGTGGGCACTAATTCTTATAGTAGCTCGTTATAATTAAAACGCCTCTAAGTTTTGGCATAACTGAAAATGTCCACTAGCTATCTTTCAAGATTATTCTTCAGAGCGAATTTCGGCCAGATAACTGAAAATAACAGTACAGTTCCAAGCGCTTCTTCAAGAAGGATGCAACATAAACTTTTTGCACAGATATATATGTATCTTAAATCTGAACAAGAGAAATCAAACAAACTAGGTCGTTTTTTCTTTTTCTTTCTTTTTTTTTTTTTGGGAAAGGTTTCTTGAACTGTATTAGGATTAAAAAAAAATACACAACGCTGATTAAGAAGCAAAGGTTGAGACAATCTAATTGTTGAAAGAAATACATTTTAAATGCCTAAAAATAATACTCCATTTGAATGATCTGGGTATACAAATTTATATGTATCTCAAAGTACACAACGAAGGGAATAATAAGAACAGTGAAAAGCAAACCTGTCATGAAGCTTAAGATTGAAGACAGGGAAAGAGTCATTTGGCTTGGCATGAGCTCCAGTAATGGTATTGTGGATTGCAGGACTGACCGGCTAAATGTTGTAGCTGCCAAAAAAGACACATTCGTGCTGAGTTACTAAAGTTCATCATCCATTAATTTGATCCCGTCAAATTTAGTTAGAAAAATGCTTCATGCAAGAATGTGCAGCGAGTTTTATTCGAATTAATGTGTAGTCGAATTTAATTTCCCAGGCAGCGAAAAAGAAAAAAAGTATTGAAAAGAGGAACTTATTGAGGGAAAATAACAGAATGACAACCATTGACCAATCTTCTAAATTATGAAATCCTGATAAGACAAAACTCTATGTTAACCCGAATTACTCAATTCTCTGGAAATTAAGATTTATTACAGCATAAAAGAAAAAAAGCTGCAATTTAACAATTATTAAAAGCTTTCTTCGAAATATCAAACAGTGCAAAAATCAAATGGGTCTCATTGCCATTATATTTATTTATGCATGTTTTAGGTGGACTGTGAGTTACATTAACTATAACTTTGTAAAATCCTTCATATTATTTATAATCTTTTCTCATGCGAGCACTTTTTTTTTTTTTAATACAGACACACTATTAAGTCATGTAATTTAATAAAGTCAATGATAACACCCTATTAAACTACATAGCATTATAGTGAATTGGATATTGACTTTATTAAATCATATAGATTAATAGCGTGTTCACATTAAGAAAAATGAAAGCGTCCATGCTTGAGAATTATTTTCATCAATAACCAAATAAAAAATTACCACTAATAAAGGAAAATTATGCCCAGTGGAAATGGAATGTTATTTTGGGCTCGTTTGTAATTACTTTTGAGAAATTTAAAATTGATTTTGGAAAGTAAAAGCTAATTGTAGAGTTCAGTAAATTTTTTTAAAGTCACTTTTGGTAAAATCATCCATCCTATAGTAGATTTTGAAAAGCATAGAAGGAGTAACTTATTTTAAAATATGATTTTAAAGTAACTTTTTTTTAAAATATGATTTTAAGAATCACTTTTATAATTAATAAAATTTCATATGTATCCTCATATATATTACAAAATCCAAAATTATCCTTATTCAATGAGGAAATAAAATTATTAAATTTAAAAGATTATTATCATTACCTATTAAATTGACATCACAAAATAAAAAATTTATTTTAGTTATCAGTTATTATATACACAATGAAAAAAAATATTATATAATGTTTAATTAATTCACTTAATTTCTGATTATTTTTACAGCGTAACTAACATTGATTATTTTAAAAACTATAACATTACCAAACAGGCCTTTACTTTTTTTTAATTGATATTAAAACTAAAAGACTAATGATATTTATAATCAAATAATTAGTGAGACTAATTTTTATTAGTTCTATAAAATTCAGCAACTGCCCCTTTGGGATTAGAAGCTTCTAAACCTAATAAAATAATACAAATTATCCAAAATCCAACCCAATTCGCTCAATTTAGCAGTTTTGGCTGGGTTCGCTATGGGTTTTTTTTTTTTTAATAGTTTTTGAGTTATACTAATTTTGCATAAAAGTCATAATCGTTGCCAACTAGCCCAACAAATTTTTACAATAAATGACAAGTCCAAATTATTAAATTATTATGTGAGAATGACACGTTATATATTTTAGACTTTCTCTCAATACTACGTGAAACATCATCGACTGTTCATGCCTCATCATATTTGATCGGGTCCGATAGGAGAATTTGCATTCTAAAGGTTCAGGTGTAGGTCCAAGTCCTACTACTGATAAAATTAAAATAAATAAATAAATAAAAATTTGTCACCTGGATTGGACAAAACTAGCACAAGATCGATGCGAGGATTACGGGATGCAACAGCCAGTGCGAGGCATGCTCCAAGAGATTCCCCAACAAGATATATGGGCCTTTTCGGCGAACGGCAATTCTCTGACCTTACTGTTGTTTCAATCAGCTTCACTAAACCTAGATCATCATGTATTGTATTAAACTCATAAAGGAAATTTAAGGATAAAAATTTTATAAAAAAAAAAAGATTTTGGCTTCATAAATTAATATAAATATAAGAAAAAGAGAAACCTGTAAATGATGTCCGATCCTTTACTGGAATATGCAAGCTCCATACATCAAATATCCTTCATCAAAGCAAACATTCACTAAATCACACAATCAACCGCCATTATTATAAAGTCAACTTGCCGAAAAGAAAAAGGCCAAAAAAAAAGAAAAAAAAAAGAAAAAGAAATACTCACTTTCCAAGTCTTTGATGGTGCCTTATAAGTCCGAGTCCCACACCATCGATTCCTTCAAAGTTCACGAGACTATCAATTTTTTTTTCAAGAGTATCAAACTATCCATTTATTATATTTTTAATTAAGTTGTTATCTTGCTCAGTTGATTTTGTGCTGACCATAAAAATAAAAAATAAAATCTTGCTAGTCACTCAGTGTATCAGTGTAAAAACAGCTGAACAATAATTATTATCGGATTCATCAACGATTGTCTTTCAATGTTTCATGCATGCGCACGTTAGCGGACAGGAAAAAAAATGGTCGCGTTTGTGAAAACAAAATCTCAAACAGTTAGATGACAAAGTAATTAAGGTAAATTACTGGTTTGAGATTCAACGTGACGACGAAACGAATTAACGTACCAGGTAAAAAGAGTAGGAGTGGAGAATGAGGGCTGTGGGGCCCGCACTCTGAGGGAGAGAACCAGCGAGGCGGACCGCCGTCTGATGATGATGATCTGATCATACGCTCCGCTTCGTCAAAGTAGTCTTTCAAACGCTTTCCGTTACCTTCCGAAAAATATTCATCCTCGTTAACTCTCCGTTTCGTCTCAGCTTCTAATTCGTCATGCGCAAAGCTCCTCGTCGACGCCGTTTTGGTCGTCGCCGCCGTCGACCTTGACGCTGTTGACGCCTCCGCCTGCTCAATGGACGCCGCCAGTCGTCGCTTTAAAATCTGATTCCGTTTTGACTTCCCCGATGATGGCGTCGTGTTTCGACAATATGCCGGCGATAAATCGGCTGAGATGATGTGAGCTCCGACGGTGGCCATCGAGACAACTAATTTAAGTAAAGTAAAAAGCTCTCTCTGTTTGTTTGTTAAGTTTGTCGCGCTGTTTTGTATTATACCTGATGCGGTCGTCTCCGGTTTAAATGATTCATGGTCGGTGAAAATAGTATTACATTAGCAATTTTAATATTGTTAGTAAACTGCGCCCCTGGCTAGTTTTCTCTGGATGTCATTGTTTCATAATTCATAATTTGTTTTAAAGCAGCGTCAAATGAACAAAAATCGTGATTAATAATGACAAAAAGATTTTTGTCTTTTAGTCAATTTTGAAAGCTTTTAGGGGAAAAAAAATATAAGATCAATAAAGAAAACTTTAAAAATTTAAAAAGAGGTAAATGTTTTTGTCGTACACTCATGATTAATCAAAAACAAAAACGGTATGTGAAAAAAAAATGAAGGAGTCAGTTTTTTTCACCTTTCATAAAACTTGCATGGTTCACTCTTTTCCTCTTGATTTGCTGTTCCGGAGTGTGGGGTTTACCTGTTACGAGACTCAAAACACTCAAATTTATAGATGATCAGCTAAGAGAAAAATTTTCAAGATTTTTGAGAGTATTCAATATTCTTGCCTTCGATGGTGGGATCTGGTCATTATTTATAGGTTCAGAATTCCAGTTTAATCCAAGTGCTTGGCGTCATTCTTTCTCTGGAACTGTTGGTGGGTGTCTCACTCAGTCACTCTCTTAATTAAATGAACTGCGCGACACATTTCGGAAATTCTCTACAAGATTTATATTCTTTTGCAACCATATTTTTTGTAACGACTTAATATTTTATGATCGAATGTCTTTTTGTGACCTCAATGTCACTTTTTGAGATAATAGTGATCTCGTCACTAAATATCAAAATTTTTTTTTTTTGTGACTAAAATATTCCGATGGTAAAATAATAACAATAAAACCATCCGGTGATAAAATGTACCAGTCAGAAAATATCATTTGGTCAGTATTTGATTATATCCCTAAATAAATAAATCTATTATTAGAGCAGGTAGCGGATTACCGAGTTGTTGTTCGTATCATATTAGTTTCATGTCATGTCAAATTTAGGTCGACCCAAAATACGACCCATTTAATAATCGTATTAAAATATTATAACCTTAATCAGACATAGAAAATAAACAGATTACTTAATAACTCATGGAATATCTATATACTTAACAAAATTTACATCAAATATTTGCACACTATATAATCATATCTATCCAAATATTAAACATTTATACTATTGAAGTTTTAACTATATCTATGTAAATAATATTATATATTGATATTATTAAATATCTATGTCTACTAATATTTTACATATTTACACTAATGAAGTTCTAAATATATATAAAATTTTAGAAATGAAACATTGTGTATATACTCATGCTTCCAAAAAAAAAAAAAAGAGAGAATAACATTCAATATTTGAGTTTTGATTATAAGAACCCACAAATTAATTTAGAATAGAAAATATAATCGTGTCATTGATCGAATAAATTGGTCATGAACTTTAACCATAACCTGGTGCAGAAAAAAAATCATGTCGATCCCGACCCGACCCATTTAATAATCGTGTCAAATTTGACGTCCATACCCATTTATTTGTGTCGTGTTCGTATCAGATAATTAGGCCATGTCAAATTTTGTCCCCTCTATCAATTACTAGTAAATTGTTGATATCTAGTAAACAAAAATTAAATTTACTTATGTAACATAAGACTTGTGAAAAAATGAAAAATTTTATCGGCCTTCCGTGCGGTCTCAGGAGACAGTCAGCTTATTGTTACTGCAGAGTTTGTGTCCAGTCAATCATATGTTTTCTTGCTGATCAAGACAAAGTGCTCAGAAGAGAGCAAAGGGAGAGCTTGAGAGGGGAAGAGGTAAAGGAAAAAGAACAGAGAGAGAGTGCATGTGATTAATTAGATAGACGATTCTTTCTTATTCTTTTGAAAGTAAAATTAATAAGATGGGCTCTTTGTAATTACAGGGATGATAGTGATCACAGAAATGCATGATCATAATCCCTCAGCTACATCATAAATAATACACATGTTGGCATAAATTGATTTGCGAATCATTTTGTAGAAAAATGAAAAATCAAGGCTCAAAAGTTGGAACTTGAGATGTAAAACCATGCGTAGCCTGGTAAATGAGTCGTGGCAATATATTCCTGTAAGGATCATTCTCTCTTTTCTGCTTTAAATATGATAGGCATTTCTCTACCTCGGACTTGATTTCTAAATACAATTCGTGAGCCTTCTCCCTGTCTCTTAACTCTCGCTTTCTCCCTTCATAACATAATTAAACAACTCTTTTAGTAGGTCAAGAATCAATACTTGAAAAGATGAACCGGGCATGCGACTTTTAGTTCTTGGAAACTTCTAAAGTGAATGCAACAGACTGACTGCAGTGACATAAGGCATATATTTCAATGAATGTACCTTTTGTTTCAATTGGTTTCCCAAAATAAAAATAAAATCTGCCTGGAACTTTTGGTACGGGGTATGGCATGTGCATATCTTGATTTGCCACTTCACCTTTTGCATCAGTCCTATACAGAAATGTGAAGGGGAAAAGCAGAATGAAGAAGTATAAACTATAAATATGGAAAAAAAAAATAGAAACAAAAACGAGGAATATATTCATTATGGGCGTTGCATATAATGTAGAGAAGAAACTTTAGCAGAAATTAACTAAGAAAATATGCTCAGTATTTACCTCAGCCTAGCAGCCGTTGCTGTGAGTTCTTCTATTTGAGATTTGAAGTAAGGGATCTTCATTTGGTCATTGTAATCTAGAACTATCTGGAAAGTAATGAAAATGCAATCAATGAGATATCTGAAATCAGTTTAGGCCAAGCACAATGCCAAGGTACATACAGAGTGTATACATGTTATTCTATATAGAGAACGAGAATAGTCTTTTTGCCAACACTGACAAATGATGGCTTTCAAATTTTGCGTACGGCTGTTGCACAACACAAAAACTCCGACATTCTTAATGACGAATGTATTGATCATTTAGTGACAACACCTTCAAAATAGATTCACCAACAAAAGCGCAAAAAAGGCAATCTGATGCTCCCAATAGACAAATTGTATTTATGTAACAGAGAAGTAAGGAGAAAATAGAAGTATTTAAGCTTGATTACTTGAGCTAGATCGTCTTCTCCAACGGCACCAAAAGGTACAATTTTAGCACCAAATGTAGTCGCCATCCTGACAAATTCGGAACTTTCTGGCCAGAATAACTTATATTCTTCACCCTGGAAAGTAGAAAGAGTTATATTTGTTAATACATCTTCCACAAGAAACCATTTTGTAAATTAATCATAATAAAGGTAAAGAGGGAGACAAGCACATATAACGTGTGATGTGTCAGCTTCACGTCACAGAAGAAAAAACAAAAATTGCCGAAGATAATAAATTTTTGCAACATGAATGACTCATGAAATTTCGTTTTCATGTTTGGGTGAATAAAAATGGAAACCTACGATTACATCACCTTCTGGTGTCCATTTTCTTTCACATTTCAAATGTAACTAGCAAGCAATCATTTCAATTCACTCGATGAATAAACATTTTCAACATTAAGCTGATTAAGATTTATTTAGAATAGTGAATAAAGTTTAGTAACTGTCAAAAGATATACCTTGCGATGCAGAGCTTCTCGCACTCCTCCAGGATATAGCAGGACATGAGACTTGGAAGACATAAGTTTATATAAATTGATTCCTGAGACAGGAACCGCGCCCATAATTCTCATAACATCATATGGACTTAAGTCACCTAATCCTCCTTCTTTAGACTTAAAGTACATCATTGGATGTGCTAAGCCTCGAAGAAGAATATTACTCTCAATCATGAACTCTGGTATCAATGTAAACACATCAAGTCCCAGTAAGTTATGATATCCCACAAACAAGACAGGTCCCTCTGAAGGAATTCCAGAAAGACCTCTTACAATCTTGCCATTCGCTAAAGTAGATAGCATTACAGGACTAGTAAGAACACGCATCCATCTGAAACAACAAATTAGTAAATTTATTGGTAATCAATTAATCACAATATCTCAAACAATCAGTGGGCCTGTTCCATTGAATTAACAGAGATCCCCAAAGAACCAATTGTTGTCGTATGACTCATAAATTTGATTAATGGACAGACCAATGCTTAAGTATCATCCAAATTAAAACACAAAGTACGTTTTGTTACTGTGAAGTTTTCATGATAGATAACTTTACCTGAAATCTTCGCATATTTTATTGAATTCGCTACTAGTTGGTGGCATGAAATCTGAAACGTAGTCATGGCTTCTTCCACGGCGATAGTAACTAGCACCCTTGATTATTGTTACCAAATCAACACCATCTTCCTGCCATAAATGGGCAGAAGTACACGTGAAATCTAATACACTTTCAAAAAATTAGAAATAGAATTTTGAAGAATAAAGTATCTAGTTGTTTTTTATTTTTTTCTTTTTTCCATTTTAACTTCTGAGTCACAAATTTGGACACACACAAAGAATAGGAGGGGAAAAGAGGAGATCATCCTACCAACAAGAGAAAATGGCCATGGTCGTAAAAGTTACGAGGTTCACATTTGTGCAGGGCACTAGAAAGCCTTTCACCTTCCTCCTGACTCGGCATCAGCTGATCCTTTCCACTGCAAATATAATAATTATTAAACTCGGTGATATGTTTTGTTTCCACTACAAAACAATGACAAACATTAAGCCTACAACTAATGCAACATGATATAATGCAAGAAATTCTGTCTATGTATTGATCTTAAAACAACTTCTCTAATGATTGATGCCTATTCTCAGGCTTATGAATTACTGGCATTGAAAATAGTTGAGCAGGAGAAGAATTTCTATTATCACTTATCAGCACTCAATAATACATTTAATAAGTGATCTAATATTTTCTTATAATAATTGAACATAGCTGGCCTGTGCCAAAGATTTAGAACCTGCAAAGAACGAGCATTTGAGCTTTTACAGCATGAAGGCGTGAATTGGCATATGCAGAAGCTGCCTTAAGCAACTCTATCTTCCAGAGGAGTGTTTCCTTAGGTAAGATATCTGCCAAAACCTGTTAAATAAATCTAATATTGAGATACAATGGTAAGGTTAATACATAAAAAACATGGCACTGATAATGACAACATATTAACAGACAAATGCCTCTTTATTGCAGCATATTTGTGACATTGTTACATAGTTAAACCTTACAGGAACGTAAGATGAGATAGCAACGAGATCCTGTGATAGATCTTGTATTGTTGGTTGCAAAGAGAGCCGTTTCACCACATTGTCCATTGCCATCTTTAAAGGATCACCTGGACATATATCATACAATTGTTGGTATTATGTTCAATAAAGTTTTAACCTAAGCGAGACTCCATTCTAAAATCCAATTTGTCTTGTTTCTAATTCAGTTAATGGTTTTTAACAATCACAATTTTAAATATTTCTTGATGCAGCTTAATAATATCCCAGTTGAGTTCCGTGTAAAAACAAATACATATTCAAAAAAAGAAAAAGAAAAAGAAAAAGAAAAAGGTAGACAGAACTTCGAAGAATAGATGAAAGCAAACCTTTCATTAAGCTCAAAATAGAGGACAGCATAGTTGTTATTTGGCCTGGTATGAGCTCAAGTAAAGGTATTGCGGATTGCAGCACTGACTTATTGAAAGATGTTGCTGCAAAAGGTCATTAAAAACATCAATATCGAGTTAGTACTTCAACAATTAACAAATATATATGCCACCTATTAGTAAGTGAAAAATGATCATTTAACCAAGTGTTTGAATTGCTTTTCCAGTTTAAACATTAGATCAATCGATGAACAAAAAACTTTGACATCTTTTAGAAAATGAGTTTATAGTTTAAAATACATAATTTATACATCAAGTAATGTAGTATTTGACGTGTCTGTTATTAATACGTTTTACGATATCAGCATACTAATGATGAATAAGAAAATCAATCAATAGCTAATATAATATTTTTAATCTAAATTACACAATATATATATATATATATATATATATATATGGGTGAAATGAGTTTAATTGAATTATATTCTTTTCACTTAAAAGTTTTGATACAAATCAACTCGTATTAATTGATGTGATGGAATCCCATGGTACGTATGTCATCGATGCATGGTTTAGATATATGATCTATGATCAGAAAGTGCTCACACCTCACCTGGATTGACCAAAATTAGTACAAGATCGATGTCAGGATTGCGGGCTGCGACAGCAAGTGCAATGCAAGCTCCAAGAGATTCTCCAACAAGATATATGGGCCTCTTTGGTGAACGGTTACTCTCTGACCTTACAGTTCTTTCAATCAGCTTTACTAGACCTGAATCATCAAAATATTGAGAGATTAAATAAAAGTAGAGTGAAATGAAAATTAAAAAAAAAAATAAAATATATAAATTAAAAAAAAAAAAGACCTGTAAATGATGTCCGATCCTTAACTGGAATATGCAAGCACCATATATCAAATATCCTTAAGATTGCCACGTCACATAATCAATAAGAAGTAATTTAAATATGTAGTATACAGCATTAAGTACAACTGTAAAAAGGCCTAATAATATACTCACTTTCCAAGTCTTTGATGCTGTCTTATAAGTCCAAGTCCAACACCGTCGATTCCTACAGAGTTTATGACAAGTATCATTATTAGGCTCCGCCGAGTTACAGTATCTGTATCAAACAGCCTAGCCAATCGCAAGCATTGGATTTTGGAAGAATTTAATTTAATGGACGACATACAATATAATGCAAATAAGTTATACATGGGCAACCGATTCAAATAATTTCGATTTTAAGCAATCGCAACAAGCAAACAAAAAGCTGTTATTTCTTACTCTAGCCGCCGTGGCTGTTGCTGGTTGACTGATTCTTTCGGTTTTGATTTGGAAATCTCCGCATGATGAAGGTACCGGAACGGCATGAATCGGTTGAATTTGACAGTGAATTTTCTCAATAATAATAATATTTTATTTTCTAGAGTTACCATCTTTCTTACAAAATTTCATTAAAAATTACTGCAGAGCTGATTCCATCCATCGCTGTGGATGCAGATAAAAATTGTTGCAACTAATTTATTTTATTTTTATGATATTGTAAAAATTAGTTAACAAATAAGATACAAGAGCTCAAACCCAATACTGATATATTCAAAAGCAATTAATTAAAATTTAAAATCAGCATTATCCATTATTAATTATATAGAGAGAACTGAGCTCAAATAACCAGCTGTATAAGATGGAAAAGAGTGTAAGATTCAAATTATCACTATAAATTTTGGAATTGCATACCCGGAGATGAGAACAGCAGAACTTCACAAGCAAGTATATATATTTATGTACTTCATGAAATGGGAAAAAGGTGGAATGAGAATGTGCTGGGAATGAGAATGAGGAATGTAAATGAGATTTCAATGTTTACTTGGCTAAAATAATGGGAATATGAATGTGTTGAAATGTCATTGATGTGTTTACCTAACAAAATAAATGAGAATAAAGAATAAGAATGATAATTAATTTACCAAAATACTCATGTATTAATAATTAATAAAAATAATTAATTTATTATTATTAATAATATTATCATTATTATTGCTGTTGTTATTATTATTATTATTAAAAATAATATTAACAATAATTAATATTAATTAAATTTTATTAATTTGGAATATTAATTAAATTTTATTAATTTGGAATATTAATAATTAATATTAATAATAGTAATAATATTATTATTAAATTTTATTAACTTTATTATTTTAGTTATTATTAATTATTGTTAATATTAAATTTTATTAAATTTATTATTTTAGTTATTATTAATTATTCTTATTTTTATTTTTATTAATATTATCATTATTAACATTATTTATTATTATTATTAAATTTTATTAACTTTATTATTTTAGTTATTATTAATTATTGTTATTATTATAAATATTAATATTATCATTATTAACATTTATTATTATTATTATTAAATTTTATTAACTTTATTATTTTAGTTATTATTAATTACTGTTATTATTATTTTTATTAATATTATAATTATTAACATTTATTATTATTATTATTAAATTTTATTAACTTTATTATTTTAGTTACTATTAATTATTGTTATTATTATTTTTATTAATATTATCATTATTAACATTTATTATTATTTTTTTATTTTTTAATTAATATCATTTTTATAATAATATTTATACATGTATCTAAATAATGGAAATTACATTATTATTATTATTATTAAATTTTATTAACTTTATTATTTTAGTTATTATTAATTATTGTTATTTTTATTTTTATTAATAATAATAATAATAACAACAACAAAAATAATGATAATATTTTTAATAATGATTAATTAATTATTTTTATTAATTATTATTTTTATTATTAATAATGATAATATTAATAAAGATAATAATAAAAATAATTAATAATAACTAAAATAATAATATTTAATAATATTAATAGTAAAATTAATAAGAATTAATTGTGATTTGAATGAGGGTAATTTGGGAAATATAAAAAAATTAGAGGGATACAAAAGTAAACATATATTCCATTCTCATTCCCTCATTTTCATTCCCAACCCCCCATGGGAATGAGATTCTCATTTCTTATTCTCAAATTGTATGGGACCCACACATTTTTATTCTCATTCCCAAATTACATTTTGGCAAGTAAATATGGATTTCATTCTTATTCTTTCATTATCATTCCCCATTCTATGAAGTAAACACACCATTAGAGAGAAGAAGACTATAGAGAGAGTAAGAAATAAGGGAAAATTATTTGCAGCGGGCTCCAACCATTGATTTTTATACATGAGACAAGATATTATTGGCCATATTATCATTTTATGGATTGTGACCCTTATTATTATTATAACAATGGTTTATTATATATATACTTTCTTTTACATATAGTGTAAAACCTCTCAATTTTGTAATACATAATAACTTCTATGATTCCCTATTCTATGAAGTAAACACATTATTAGAGAGTAGAAGACTATAGAGAGAGTAAGAAATAAGAGAAAATTATTTGCAGCGGGCTCCAACCATTGATTTTTATACATGTGACAAGATATTATTGGTCATATTATCATTTTATGGATTGTGACCCTTATTATTATTATTATAACAATGGTTTATTATATATATGCTTTCTTTTACACATAGTGTAAAATCTCTCTATTTTGTAATACATAATAACTTCTATGTAATCACAAAAAAGAGTTTGAGACAGTTATAGATAAGAATAAACTTCAATTAAAAATAAGTTATAATATTTCTAGATCTATTTTAAAGAACTTGTCTTTGCGTAGTAATCATTATTTGTATTTACAAAATATACATATAATATTACGTGTACGATAGAATAAAATATTTTTTCTAAAATAATTTGGGACAATGATTAATTTTTTAGACAGTTAATATTACTTTTCATATTTCCAACATTATACAGATTTACATACTAGTTTTTTTTAAAATTATGTCTATATTTTTGAAGAGTGTCTATATATTGAATTTAACAAGCGTATTTTACCTCTATTTTACTTACATTAAGGAAAATTGAATCAAAATAATAATTTTTGTAATTACATATTTATTAAATTATAATCTTTTATCGTAATAAAATTAATTTTATCCTAATATATTTTATAATTATAATATTAGTTTGGTCCTATCATTATAACTATAGGGAGGTTTTACGATACATACATGATAAATTAATAAGAAAATGAAAATGGGAGGGAAAAACAAAAAGTATGAAAAAAAAAGGAATCTTTTGCTCGTAAAATATTATAAAAAGTATCTTAATAATTAGCAAATGATTTTTGGATAAAGTAGAGCACAAAAAAAAGGTAAAAGGTGACGACATAAACAATAATAAGTTAATAACGGATTGGCTAAAATGAGAAACGCACCAGGCAAAAAGAGGAGGAGAGGAGAATCGCGAGTGTGGGACCCGCATTCTGAAGGAGAGAACCAGCGGGGCGGGCCGCCGCCTGATGATGATTTGATCATATCTTCGGCTTCATCAAAGTAATCTTTCAAGCTCTTTCCGTTACCTTCACTCTCCTCCGAATATTCTCTCACGTTAACTCTCTGTTTCGTCTCAGCTTCATCTTCTACTAACTCACTACTCCTCTTCTCCACAAATCTCCTCGTCGGCGTCGTTTCCGTCATCACTGTCGTCGTTGCAGCTGACGTCCGCTCCGTTGACACCGCTACTCGCTTCAATATAGGATTCCGTTTCGGCTTCTCGGAAGACGACGTAATTTGTCGACGAAAAACCGGCGAGCAAACGGCCGAAAAGATGCAAGCTCCGACCGTCGCCATCTCGAACCAAAGTAAGAATTTCTCTCTCCCTCTGTTTGTTTTGTGTCGCTTTTGTGACTTCTGATGTTATGTAAGGTTCTCGGAATGTTTTTCCTTTTTTAGTAAGCAGATTTGATCTAATATAATTTAAAAGTCAATTTATTGTGAATGAACGGAATATATTATTAAAATAATATAAATGAACAAAGAGGAGAAAGTGAGAAAACGCGTGTTTTTTTTTTAAATAAAGAAAATTTGGACATAAATGCAATTATGCAAAGCTGTTCTCTTGGTGTCATTTCGTTTTAAAAATTATTTTGAAAATTTTATTATTATGTAAATTTTAAATATTAATTTTAAAAAATTCAAATTTTTTTATAATTTTTTAAATTTTTATAAATATTTAAAAATTAATTAACTTTATTTGTTTAAAACACCAAAATATATTTAATACGCATAATTTTAATAGATGTAATGCATATTTACAACAATATAATTAAGTCAAGTTGTGCAAATATTATTTTATACAATTTAGTTATTAATTTTATTTATTTATTTTCAATATTGAATTTTGTGCTCAAAACAAAATAATAATAATAATATTCTATAAATACTTTAAAAAAAGAAGGAGATTAGGAGAAGAAGAAGAAGTTAAAAGAAAAGCTATTTTACAATAAAAAGTATTACTCATAATTTGTAGTCAAATTTTGTTCAAAATAACGAATTCCTCATTGTTCATCTAAGTATAAGATGTTGGAATAAAAATTCTAGCATTTAAAACATGAGAAATATCCATTAAATAATGAGTATATTATATTAGTATTCAAAGAAATCATATAATAATGACTTATAATATATGGCCTTGAGGGTCTCTCTAAATTATATTTAATGTAACTTATAGGCAGGTAAAATTCATTCACCGGCCGTTTTGATTCCACTATTTTTTTTTTTAACTAAAAAGTTTAATTATAAGGTACATTTAATGTAACTTATAATTAATAGATATTTATATAAGACAATGGTTATGGTGTTGCTTCATTGTAGAGTATTGTCTCATAACCACATGGTCAAAATAATAAATAGTAAAAAATAAATCATTATTATGATCGTATGGTTATAGCAGTACATTACGGGGGAGCAACACCGCCATAGTCGAACCCTTCGTATAATAGATGATGATATAATAAATCTTTTTATTAAAATTAAAGTGTTTAAAATAATTTTTATAATGTTTATTAACATTAACATTACTTAGAAATATAAGATTTGGATAGCTGCTCAGCTATGGATATAATATAACTTCTTGTTTCTTACCGATTAATGGATGTGGCGTCAGCTACCATGTTTGTAAATTGTCTTTTTTTTTAATTTAAAATATAAGTTAATAAATGGCGACGAACTAATGTTGTGTAGAGTCTACAATGTGCCACCATATTAATTTACCTTTTGACAAACAAACCATTTTTTTTTTTTGAAGAGACTATTGCTCATGATATTTATAATCATACACATACTGAGACCCGTTTACATCAATTCTGATATGGCACCACTCAGATTTTTAACCCTCTCAAATATTCGAGGGACGTCAACTCCCCTCCTGTGAGAAAGACTGCCTTCACTCAAGCTCTGGGACTCCGAGGAAGAAAATTTAAATTAAACCCCTACAATGCGTCTGCTGGGGCTCGAACCCCTTCCCTCACATTTGTGAGGAAGGGGTTCTGGCCACTTGGGCTAAGCCCAAGTAATTAACAAACGAACCATATTAAAAGTTAATAGTAAGGTTACAATGCAAAAAAAAGATTTAAAAAGTGTATTTTATATTATTTTAACGTAAAAGATGTAATAACTAATTAAAAAAATAAAGATTTTTTGTAACCAAAAAAATCAAAGATTTAATTAAGTAGTAAAAGTGAAAAACACTAGGGAGGTTAGTGTTATTCTTCTTCTCTTTTAATATTAAATTCTCTATTAATTTTTTTTATTATTTAATTGCAATTGAATTAATTGAAGTGGTCGGCATCTTCTCCCCATTTTCTCCTCTTAATTTTAAGGTAAATAGTTCAAGTCACCCCATTGATATGGTTATAATAGTTTGAAAAAAAAAATGCAGTTCGATAGTAGTTTATAAAATATTAGAAAAGTTGTTTTTTTTCTTTTCTTTAATTGGTCCTCTCCCAAGCCTTTCTAATTAATATAGTATCGCACCATTAATAGTGTTTACTTGTGGGATTGAAAAATTAGAATAAAAAATAGAGATATTATCATTTTCCCACCAAAATTATTCTGACCCATCATATTAATATTACAGTTTGGTAAAAACATGTATTCTTCTCCCCCTTCATCATTAAAAAGAAAACTTAAAGAAAATGACTATCTTTATTGGAAAACAAGGATGAGAGTATTTTTACAAGCCTTAGATTATGATATTTGGGAAATCGTTAATAATGGTCCTTTTATACCTTTAACTAAAAATGAAGAAGGGGAAGAAATTCTAAAACCTTCTAGTCAATGGAGTGGATTAGAAAAGAAAAAGATGTCCTTAAACTCCAAAGCAATGAATGCCTTATTTTGTGCTTTAGATAAGAAAGAATTTCATAGAGTTTCTAGTTGTGAAAGTGCTTATGAAATTTGGAAGAAACTTGAAGTTGTATATGACGGAACGAATCAAGTCAAAGAGTGTAAAATTAGTAGATTCACTAGGCAATATGAGATGTTTCAAATGGAATCATATGAGTGTGTTCATGATATGTACACTAGATTCACCGATATTGTAAATTCTCTTGAAGCATTAGGAAAGAAATTTAGTAATTGTGAAAAAGTGAAGAAAATTATTAGATCATTGCCAAAAGAGTGGAGACCAAAGAGAATGGCCATAGAAGAAGCAAAAAATCTTAATACTTTATCTCTTGATGATCTTATTGGTTCACTTACTTCTTATGAAGAAGATATAGCTAATGAAAGAATTGATGAAGATAAAAAGAAGAAGAGCTTTGCTTTTAAATCTTCTATAGTTGAAAGTGATGATGATGGAAGTGACTTTGAAGATGAAGGCATTGAAATGATTGCTAGAAAGTTTAGAAGGATCTTCAAGAAGCAAATCAAGAGAAGAAACTTTAAAGATCTCATGAGAGAAAACCTTAAGGTGGAGAAAGGGAAGAAAGAGGCAATTGTTTGTTTTGAATGCAAAAAGCGTGGCCATATAAGATCGGAGTGTCCACTTGTCAACAAATTTAAGAAGAAAGCCATGGTGGCTACTTGGGATGATAGCGATGAAGATTCAAATGATGAGGAAGATTTGCAAGAAGTGTCAAACCTAGCACTTATGGCAATAGGAGATGATGGTGATCTCAATGAGGTAAGTGATCCTTCCTATGATGAATTACATGATGCTTTTAAAGAATTGTATGATGAGTGGATGAAAATTGGTAAAAAGAATGCATGTCTTAAAAAGAAAATGGGAGAGCTCAAAAATGAAAATGAATCTCTAAGTGCAAAGATTAGTTGCTTAGAATTAGAAAATAAAACATTGCATGATAGTGTTGCATTATCAAATGAGAAATCTAGCACTTCACACAAGCATCTAAAATCACATGTAGATGACTTGAAAAATGAAAATGATGCTTTACAAAAATGCAATGTTTCATTAAATGAAAAGATCAAAGAATTAGATTTAGATAATGAAATGTTACATAATAGGATTGCATCTTTTAAATGCAAACAAAGTACTTCATATGAGCATGAGAAATCACATGTTGATGAATTAATAAAAGAAAATGAAGTGCTTAAGAAGAAGAGCAATAAGTTAAATGAGATTGTCTTAAAATTTACAAATGAGCAAAAGATGTTAGATAACTTGCTTAATTCACAAAAATGTGTATTTGACAAAGGAGGTATTGGTTATAAGCCAAATTTGAAGCAAAAATATTATAAGAGTTATTTTGTTAAAACTACCTCCATTAATGATCAAATTGTATGTCATTATTGTAATCAAGATGGTCATATGAAAAATAGATGTCCAATAAAGAGAAATGCATATTATGGAGTAAAATATATTTGGGTTCCAAAAAGAACCAAAACTAACATTCAAGGACCCAAGAGTATTTGGGTACCAAAGCACACAACTTGAATTTTTTTTGTAGGTACCACAAACAAGGAATAGTGGAGAGTTCCTTGATGAAAGCTTGTGAGAATAATTATTTGATCATGAACTAGGAGAAAATGATGAGGCAAGATGATTTAATTGTTTTGGTAACAATTCTTGCCATATTGATTTTGTTGAATGGATCATGATAAATAGATAATACCTTGAATTTATGATAGTATGCTTGTATGTTTACATGATGGAATTATCATTGTGCATAACATTGAGTGATTTATCATGATGCCTTTGTTTGATTTGATGATTGTATGGTCTTTGATTTCATCTTCTCAATTGTCTATCATCATTGTCCATCTCTTATATATGTGTGAATTCATATGCCATTAATTGTGTTATATCATCAATCATTTATAAAATTTGCACACATGACTTATTGCACTTATGAATTTGATCACTTATTCTTTAAGCTCATAATGATGGCTTATCTTAATAGTTATGTTGATTTTGATGATCTATAGATTTTCATTATGTACTTATGCTTTACTTAAGTTTTGATGATAAAGAATATACCTTGATAATTACATTATTTTTGATGAAGTTTGATCATATGCAATCTATGATTGGCAAATGGATGCATTTTTTTTTTACTTTATTGATGTATTGTTGAATATGCATTACTTACTTTAAATGATATCGAAAGGTGGAGAAATACATATACTTCAAGATTTTTAAGCTTATGATATTTTTTAAGTTATATTGAAATGTCACATTAGATCTTTGATAAGTTTAATTGTCTTGATTTCTAAAATGTTATTAGTAATTATGGAGCTTGGATAGTTGATAATATGTTCTTATAACTTTTGCATGCCAATTTGGTAAACAAATCAAAACCTCTTTACGAAGAGCAATTTTCAAAAATTTGGCTTGGGATGATTTGATTTCTTGGTGATTGATGATTGATGGTTATATATGTATTACTTGATAAATTGATGGAGTTGTTGGTTTGTTATAATTGTTTAAACTTATATGGAAGTCTTTTTAACCATATTGTGTATTTGAAGATTTATTCATTTTTAAGGGGAGACTTTGCCTGAATTTTTGCTCGCACAAAATGGGTAATATCTATTTTTTAACCATATTGTGTATTTGAAGATTTATTCATTTTTAAGGGGAGACTTTGCCGGAATTTTTGCTCGCACAAAATGGGTAATATCTTCATCGAATTATTTTTGATGTCTTGTTTCAAATTGCATCTATCTATTTTTTATATGATGAATGGGGAGATAAATATGATATGTTTTTGGATAAAATTATTTTGGTTAAATTTTTAAATTGGTCATATATTTAGGGGGAGCATACAATATAATTTTGGTTAATTGTTTTTTGAACATTTTTATTGTCCAAAGGGGGAGATAAAATAATATATCATTTTGATATTGTCAAAAAGAGGAGAATTATTTTTTATGATTGATATGTGATTATGTTGTTGATTTTGATGAATTTGAGATATGATGATGATTTGATTACATGGTTGTTTAATATGATGATTTCATGTTATAAGTTGCATAACTAGAATTTTATTAGGTAATTAATATAATGATGGTTCATGATCTTTTTATGGTTGATGGATTGTGTGATGATTTTTATATGGAGTTGGCTTGTATCATGATTTATGATAATTTGGGAGTAATATTGTTAAACTTGTATTTGAGGTGATGCTTGTTGTTAGGGGGAGATTCTATCAAAATTTCTACTCGGACAACATGGGTAACAAATTTGCTACTCTTATTCTTTTCCTTTAAGTTTTCTTTTTAATGATGAAGGGGGAGAAGAATACATGTTTTTAAATTTATAAAATTTTCTATTCTTTTTCTTTGCCAATTAAGTTTTTCTTTTTGATGATGAGGGGGAGAAGAAAAATGCATGTATTTAAATTTGTTAATTTAGCTAATTGGCAAATTGTAAGAGAAGCTTATATTTAAGGGGAGCAATTTATGGAATCATTCTTTAAATACTGAAAAGTTTGTCATCATCAAAAAGGGGGAGATTGTTAACATTTATGTTAACATAATGTTGATTTTGATGATAACAAACAAAATTAAGAATGATTAAGTTTTTGAAAGCTTAAATTATTTTTCTTCCATTTTAAATAAACCATTATTTTCACATTATAAAGGTTTTATATCTAATGGAAAAATGATTTTATGAAATTAGTTGTTTTTCAAGTTTATGGTTTAATTGAAAGAATTTTGAAATATTTGAAATCACTAAGTATTGCTTGAAATTTTGGAGAAGGACTTATTTGAAATATTTCATAGTATTTTGGGTCATATTATAATTTCAGAAAATTTTGGGATTCACAGTGTATTATTTAGAAATTCTGAAATTGGACCTGTTTGTAAAGTTTCATAACGTTTTGGGCCATAGTATAGTTATATAAAGTTTTGGGGTCAAACTGTCATTTTGTAAAATAGTTCACTGTAGCAGTTACTGTAGCAGTTACTGTAGATAACGGCGATCCGACATCTAAGATAACGGCGATCCGACAGTGAGCAGAATTGAGGATTAGCCTCTGGACACTAACGGCGATCCGACATCTAAGATAACGGCGATCCGACAGTGAGCAGAATTGAAGATTAGCCTCTGGACACTAACGGCGATCCGACATCTTGATAACGGCGATCCGACAATTTGAAAATCTAGCCCAACGGTCATATTGACCAGTCAAACGACGATCCGACATCTCTAGTTAACGGCGATCCGACAGTGAGCAAAAAGTGCATAACGGCTAGTTTTTGAGTTCCAACTATATAAACTCAAATCCAAATCATTTTTGGTAATCTTGGCAAGCATCAACAAGTGCACACAACATATATTGAGCTTCAAATTCGAAAATCATCATAGATTAAATTCTTATTGTGCTATTATTTGCATATCCACTCTTAAAGAGAGCTTTTGTTGTAATCTTTATTTTTCTCATCAAATTTGTGAGTGTATAAGTGTGGGAAACACTTGAGTGAAGAGATTGGGGGATAATCTCTTGTTGTAAAGGTTCATTGACACCTTGGAAGTCAATTGTAAACATTTGAAGCCTTGGAAAGGCTTGGATAGTGAAATCCTCAAGCTTGGGTTGCTTGGAGGCGTGGACGTAGGCGGGGATAGCCGAACCACGTAAAAATCCTTGAGTTTGCTTTCTCCTCCCTTACTCATTTATTATTGCGCTTTTATTGAATTTATTGTTTTGGATTCTATTAAGGCATTAGATTTATTTGTTGTGTGGTTTGCTTAAGATAAGTTTTTAAATCCCAATTCACCCCCCCTCTTGGGTTGCACATTTGCATTTCAATTGGTATCAGAGCAAGGTGCTCTTGTGTAGACTTAACCGTCTAGAGTTAAAGATCTATAGCAACCCAAATTAGCTCAACCTTCATGGAAGGCCAATCTACCACTAGACCTCCATTTTTTGATGGTAATGACTATCTTTATTGGAAAACAAGGATGAGAGTATTTTTATAAGCCTTAGATTATGATATTTGGGAAATCGTTAATAATGGTCCTTTTATGCCTTTAACTAAAAATGAAGAAGGGGAAGAAATTCTAAAACCTTCTAGTCAATGGAGTGGATTAGAAAAGAAAAAGATGTCCTTAAACTCCAAAGCAATGAATGCCTTATTTTGTGCTTTAGATAAGAAAGAATTTCATAGAGTTTCTAGTTGTGAAAGTGCTTATGAAATTTGGAAGAAACTTGAAGTTGTATATGACGGAACGAATCAAGTCAAAGAGTGTAAAATTAGTAGATTCACTAGGCAATATGAGATGTTTCAAATGGAATCATATGAGTGTGTTCATGATATGTACACTAGATTCACCGATATTGTAAATTCTCTTGAAGCATTAGGAAAGAAATTTAGTAATTGTGAAAAAGTGAAGAAAATTATTAGATCATTGCCAAAAGAGTGGAGACCAAAGAGAATGGCCATAGAAGAAGCAAAAAATCTTAATACTTTATCTCTTGATGATCTTATTGGTTCACTTACTTCTTATGAAGAAGATATAGCTAATGAAAGAATTGATGAAGATAAAAAGAAGAAGAGCTTTGCTTTTAAATCTTCTATAGTTGAAAGTGATGATGATGGAAGTGACTTTGAAGATGAAGGCATTGAAATGATTGCTAGAAAGTTTAGAAGGATCTTCAAGAAGCAAATCAAGAGAAGAAACTTTAAAGATCTCATGAGAGAAAACCTTAAGGTGGAGAAAGGGAAGAAAGAGGCAATTGTTTGTTTTGAATGCAAAAAGCGTGGCCATATAAGATCGGAGTGTCCACTTGTCAACAAATTTAAGAAGAAAGCCATGGTGGCTACTTGGGATGATAGCGATGAAGATTCAAATGATGAGGAAGATTTGCAAGAAGTGTCAAACCTAGCACTTATGGCAATAGGAGATGATGGTGATCTCAATGAGGTAAGTGATCCTTCCTATGATGAATTACATGATGCTTTTAAAGAATTGTATGATGAGTGGATGAAAATTGGTAAAAAGAATGCATGTCTTAAAAAGAAAATGGGAGAGCTCAAAAATGAAAATGAATCTCTAAGTGCAAAGATTAGTTGCTTAGAATTAGAAAATAAAACATTGCATGATAGTGTTGCATTATCAAATGAGAAATCTAGCACTTCACACAAGCATCTAAAATCACATGTAGATGACTTGAAAAATGAAAATGATGCTTTACAAAAATGCAATGTTTCATTAAATGAAAAGATCAAAGAATTAGATTTAGATAATGAAATGTTACATAATAGGATTGCATCTTTTAAATGCAAACAAAGTACTTCATATGAGCATGAGAAATCACATGTTGATGAATTAATAAAAGAAAATGAAGTGCTTAAGAAGAAGAGCAATAAGTTAAATGAGATTGTCTTAAAATTTACAAATGAGCAAAAGATGTTAGATAACTTGCTTAATTCACAAAAATGTGTATTTGACAAAGGAGGTATTGGTTATAAGCCAAATTTGAAGCAAAAATATTATAAGAGTTATTTTGTTAAAACTACCTCCATTAATGATCAAATTGTATGTCATTATTGTAATCAAGATGGTCATATGAAAAATAGATGTCCAATAAAGAGAAATGCATATTATGGAGTAAAATATATTTGGGTTCCAAAAAGAACCAAAACTAACATTCAAGGACCCAAGAGTATTTGGGTACCAAAGCACACAACTTGAATTTTTTTTGTAGGTACCACAAACAAGGAATAGTGGAGAGTTCCTTGATGAAAGCTTGTGAGAATAATTATTTGATCATGAACTAGAGAAAATGATGAGGCAAGATGATTTAATTGTTTTGGTAACAATTCTTGCCATATTGATTTTGTTGAATGGATCATGATAAATAGATAATACCTTGAATTTATGATAGTATGCTTGTATGTTTACATGATGGAATTATCATTGTGCATAACATTGAGTGATTTATCATGATGCCTTTGTTTGATTTGATGATTGTATGGTCTTTGATTTCATCTTCTCAATTGTCTATCATCATTGTCCATCTCTTATATATGTGTGAATTCATATGCCATTAATTGTGTTATATCATCAATCATTTATAAAATTTGCACACATGACTTATTGCACTTATGAATTTGATCACTTATTCTTTAAGCTCATAATGATGGCTTATCTTAATAGTTATGTTGATTTTGATGATCTATAGATTTTCATTATGTACTTATGCTTTACTTAAGTTTTGATGATAAAGAATATACCTTGATAATTACATTATTTTTGATGAAGTTTGATCATATGCAATCTATGATTGGCAAATGGATGCATTTTTTTTTTACTTTATTGATGTATTGTTGAATATGCATTACTTACTTTAAATGATATCGAAAGGGGGAGAAATACATATACTTCAAGATTTTTAAGCTTATGATATTTTTTAAGTTATATTGAAATGTCACATTAGATCTTTGATAAGTTTAATTGTCTTGATTTCTAAAATGTTATTAGTAATTATGGAGCTTGGATAGTTGATAATATGTTCTTATAACTTTTGCATGCCAATTTGGTAAACAAATCAAAACCTCTTTACGAAGAGCAATTTTCAAAAATTTGGCTTGGGATGATTTGATTTCTTGGTGATTGATGATTGATGGTTATATATGTATTACTTGATAAATTGATGGAGTTGTTGGTTTGTTATAATTGTTTAAACTTATATGGAAGTCTTTTTAACCATATTGTGTATTTGAAGATTTATTCATTTTTAAGGGGAGACTTTGCCTGAATTTTTGCTCGCACAAAATGGGTAATATCTATTTTTTAACCATATTGTGTATTTGAAGATTTATTCATTTTTAAGGGGAGACTTTGCCTGAATTTTTGCTCGCACAAAATGGGTAATATCTTCATCGAATTATTTTTGATGTCTTGTTTCAAATTGCATCTATCTATTTTTTATATGATGAATGGGGAGATAAATATGATATGTTTTTGGATAAAATTATTTTGGTTAAATTTTTAAATTGGTCATATATTTAGGGGGAGCATACAATATAATTTTGGTTAATTGTTTTTTGAACATTTTTATTGTCCAAAGGGGGAGATAAAATAATATATCATTTTGATATTGTCAAAAAGAGGAGATTTGTTTTTTATGATTGATATGTGATTATGTTGTTGATTTTGATGAATTTGAGATATGATGATGATTTGATTACATGGTTGTTTTATATGATGATTTTATGTTATAAGTTGCATAACTAGAATTTTATTAGGTAATTAATAGAATGATGGTTCATAATCTTTTTATGGTTGATGGATTGTGTGATGATTTTTATATGGAGTTGGCTTGTATCATGATTTATGATAATTTGGGAGTAATATTGTTAAACTTGTATTTGAGGTGATGCTTGTTGTTAGGGGGAGATTCTATCAAAATTTCTACTCGGACAACATGGGTAACAAATTTGCTACTCTTATTCTTTTCCTTTAAGTTTTCTTTTTAATGATGAAGGGGGAGAAGAATACATGTTTTTAAATTTATAAAATTTTCTATTCTTTTTCTTTGCCAATTAAGTTTTTCTTTTTGATGATGAGGGGGAGAAGAAAAATGCATGTATTTAAATTTGTTAATTTAGCTAATTGGCAAATTGTAAGAGAAGCTTATATTTAAGGGGAGCAATTTATGGAATCATTCTTTAAATACATGAAAAGTTTGTCATCATCAAAAAGGGGGAGATTGTTAACATTTATGTTAACATAATGTTGATTTTGATGATAACAAACAAAATTAAGAATGATTAAGTTTTTGAAAGCTTAAATTATTTTTCTTCCATTTTAAATAAACCATTATTTTCACATTATAAAGGTTTTATATCTAATGGAAAAATGATTTTATGAAATTAGTTGTTTTTCAAGTTTATGGTTTAATTGAAAGAATTTTGAAATATTTGAAATCACTAAGTATTGCTTGAAATTTTGGAGAAGGACTTATTTGAAATATTTCATAGTATTTTGGGTCATATTATAATTTCAGAAAGTTTTGGGATTCACAGTGTATTATTTAGAAATTCTGAAATTGGACCTGTTTGTAAAGTTTCATAACGTTTTGGGCCATAGTATAGTTATATAAAGTTTTGGGGTCAAACTGTCATTTTATAAAATAGTTCACTGTAGCAGTTACTGTAGATAACGGCGATCCGACATCTAAGATAACGGCGATCCGACAGTGAGCAGAATTGAGGATTAGCCTCTGGACACTAACGGCGATCCGACATCTAAGATAACGGCGATCCGACAGTGAGCAGAATTGAAGATTAGCCTCTGGACACTAACGGCGATCCGACATCTTGATAACGGCGATCCGACAATTTGAAAATCTAGCCCAACGGTCATATTGACCAGTCAAACGGCGATCCGACATCTCTAGTTAACGGCGATCCGACAGTGAGCAAAAAGTGCATAACGGCTAGTTTTTGAGTTCCAACTATATAAACTCAAATCCAAATCATTTTTGGTAATCTTGGCAAGCATCAACAAGTGCACACAACATATATTGAGCTTCAAATTCGAAAATCATCATAGATTAAATTCTTATTGTGCTATTATTTGCATATCCACTCTTAAAGAGAGCTTTTGTTGTAATCTTTATTTTTCTCATCAAATTTGTGAGTGTATAAGTGTGGGAAACACTTGAGTGAAGAGATTGGGGGATAATCTCTTGTTGTAAAGGTTCATTGACACCTTGGAAGTCAATTGTAAACATTTGAAGCCTTGGAAAGGCTTGGATAGTGAAATCCTCAAGCTTGGGTTGCTTGGAGGCGTGGACGTAGGCGGGGATAGCCGAACCACGTAAAAATCCTTGAGTTTGCTTTCTCCTCCTTTACTCATTTATTATTGCGCTTTTATTGAATTTATTGTTTTGGATTCTATTAAGGCATTAGATTTATTTGTTGTGTGGTTTGCTTAAGATAAGTTTTTAAATCCCAATTCACCCCCCCTCTTGGGTTGCACATTTGCATTTCAATTGGTATCAGAGCAAGGTGCTCTTGTGTAGACTTAACCGTCTAGAGTTAAAGATCTATAGCAACCCAAATTAGCTCAACCTTCATGGAAGGCCAATCTACCACTAGACCTCCATTTTTTGATGGTAATGACTATCTTTATTGGAAAACAAGGATGAGAGTATTTTTATAAGCCTTAGATTATGATATTTGGGAAATCGTTAATAATGGTCCTTTTATGCCTTTAACTAAAAATGAAGAAGGGGAAGAAATTCTAAAACCTTCTAGTCAATGGAGTGGATTAGAAAAGAAAAAGATGTCCTTAAACTCCAAAGCAATGAATGCCTTATTTTGTGCTTTAGATAAGAAAGAATTTCATAGAGTTTCTAGTTGTGAAAGTGCTTATGAAATTTGGAAGAAACTTGAAGTTGTATATGACGGAACGAATCAAGTCAAAGAGTGTAAAATTAGTAGATTCACTAGGCAATATGAGATGTTTCAAATGGAATCATATGAGTGTGTTCATGATATGTACACTAGATTCACCGATATTGTAAATTCTCTTGAAGCATTAGGAAAGAAATTTAGTAATTGTGAAAAAGTGAAGAAAATTATTAGATCATTGCCAAAAGAGTGGAGACCAAAGAGAATGGCCATAGAAGAAGCAAAAAATCTTAATACTTTATCTCTTGATGATCTTATTGGTTCACTTACTTCTTATGAAGAAGATATAGCTAATGAAAGAATTGATGAAGATAAAAGAAGAAGAGCTTTGCTTTTAAATCTTCTATAGTTGAAAGTGATGATGATGGAAGTGACTTTGAAGATGAAGGCATTGAAATGATTGCTAGAAAGTTTAGAAGGATCTTCAAGAAGCAAATCAAGAGAAGAAACTTTAAAGATCTCATGAGAGAAAACCTTAAGGTGGAGAAAGGGAAGAAAGAGGCAATTGTTTGTTTTGAATGCAAAAAGCGTGGCCATATAAGATCGGAGTGTCCACTTGTCAACAAATTTAAGAAGAAAGCCATGGTGGCTACTTGGGATGATAGCGATGAAGATTCAAATGATGAGGAAGATTTGCAAGAAGTGTCAAACCTAGCACTTATGGCAATAGGAGATGATGGTGATCTCAATGAGGTAAGTGATCCTTCCTATGATGAATTACATGATGCTTTTAAAGAATTGTATGATGAGTGGATGAAAATTGGTAAAAAGAATGCATGTCTTAAAAAGAAAATGGGAGAGCTCAAAAATGAAAATGAATCTCTAAGTGCAAAGATTAGTTGCTTAGAATTAGAAAATAAAACATTGCATGATAGTGTTGCATTATCAAATGAGAAATCTAGCACTTCACACAAGCATCTAAAATCACATGTAGATGACTTGAAAAATGAAAATGATGCTTTACAAAAATGCAATGTTTCATTAAATGAAAAGATCAAAGAATTAGATTTAGATAATGAAATGTTACATAATAGGATTGCATCTTTTAAATGCAAACAAAGTACTTCATATGAGCATGAGAAATCACATGTTGATGAATTAATAAAAGAAAATGAAGTGCTTAAGAAGAAGAGCAATAAGTTAAATGAGATTGTCTTAAAATTTACAAATGAGCAAAAGATGTTAGATAACTTGCTTAATTCACAAAAATGTGTATTTGACAAAGGAGGTATTGGTTATAAGCCAAATTTGAAGCAAAAATATTATAAGAGTTATTTTGTTAAAACTACCTCCATTAATGATCAAATTGTATGTCATTATTGTAATCAAGATGGTCATATGAAAAATAGATGTCCAATAAAGAGAAATGCATATTATGGAGTAAAATATATTTGGGTTCCAAAAAGAACCAAAACTAACATTCAAGGACCCAAGAGTATTTGGGTACCAAAGCACACAACTTGAATTTTTTTTGTAGGTACCACAAACAAGGAATAGTGGAGAGTTCCTTGATGAAAGCTTGTGAGAATAATTATTTGATCATGAACTAGGAGAAAATGATGAGGCAAGATGATTTAATTGTTTTGGTAACAATTCTTGCCATATTGATTTTGTTGAATGGATCATGATAAATAGATAATACCTTGAATTTATGATAGTATGCTTGTATGTTTACATGATGGAATTATCATTGTGCATAACATTGAGTGATTTATCATGATGCCTTTGTTTGATTTGATGATTGTATGGTCTTTGATTTCATCTTCTCAATTGTCTATCATCATTGTCCATCTCTTATATATGTGTGAATTCATATGCCATTAATTGTGTTATATCATCAATCATTTATAAAATTTGCACACATGACTTATTGCACTTATGAATTTGATCACTTATTCTTTAAGCTCATAATGATGGCTTATCTTAATAGTTATGTTGATTTTGATGATCTATAGATTTTCATTATGTACTTATGCTTTACTTAAGTTTTGATGATAAAGAATATACCTTGATAATTACATTATTTTTGATGAGGTTTGATCATATGCAATCTATGATTGGCAAATGGATGCATTTTTTTTTTACTTTATTGATGTTTTGTTGAATATGCATTACTTACTTTAAATGATATCGAAAGGGGGAGAAATACATATACTTCAAGATTTTTAAGCTTATGATATTTTTTAAGTTATATTGAAATGTCACATTAGATCTTTGATAAGTTTAATTGTCTTGATTTCTAAAATGTTATTAGTAATTATGGAGCTTGGATAGTTGATAATATGTTCTTATAACTTTTGCATGCCAATTTGGTAAACAAATCAAAACCTCTTTACGAAGAGCAATTTTCAAAAATTTGGCTTGGGATGATTTGATTTCTTGGTGATTGATGATTGATGGTTATATATGTATTACTTGATAAATTGATGGAGTTGTTGGTTTGTTATAATTGTTTAAACTTATATGGAAGTCTTTTTAACCATATTGTGTATTTGAAGATTTATTCATTTTTAAGGGGAGACTTTACCTGAATTTTTGCTCGCACAAAATGGATAATATCTTCATCGAATTATTTTTGATGTCTTGTTTCAAATTGCATCTATCTATTTTTTATATGATGAATGGGGAGATAAATATGATATGTTTTTGGATAAAATTATTTTGGTTAAATTTTTAAATTGGTCATATATTTAGGGGGAGCATACAATATAATTTTGGTTAATTGTTTTTTGAACATTTTTATTGTCCAAAGGGGGAGATAAAATAATATATCATTTTGATATTGTCAAAAAGAGGAGAATTATTTTTTATGATTGATATGTGATTATGTTGTTGATTTTGATGAATTTGAGATATGATGATGATTTGATTACATGGTTGTTTTATATGATGATTTTATGTTATAAGTTGCATAACTAGAATTTTATTAGGTAATTAATAGAATGATGGTTCATGATCTTTTTATGGTTGATGGATTGTGTGATGATTTTTATATGGAGTTGGCTTGTATCATGATTTATGATAATTTGGGAGTAATATTGTTAAACTTGTATTTGAGGTGATGCTTGTTGTTAGGGGGAGATTCTATCAAAATTTCTACTCGGACAACATGGGTAACAAATTTGCTACTCTTATTCTTTTCCTTTAAGTTTTCTTTTTAATGATGAAGGGGGAGAAGAATACATGTTTTTAAATTTATAAAATTTTCTATTCTTTTTCTTTGCCAATTAAGTTTTTCTTTTTGATGATGAGGGGGAGAAGAAAAATGCATGTATTTAAATTTGTTAATTTAGCTAATTGGCAAATTGTAAGAGAAGCTTATATTTAAGGGGAGCAATTTATGGAATCATTCTTTAAATACATGAAAAGTTTGTCATCATCAAAAAGGGGGAGATTGTTAACATTTATGTTAACATAATGTTGATTTTGATGATAACAAACAAAATTAAGAATGATTAAGTTTTTGAAAGCTTAAATTATTTTTCTTCCATTTTAAATAAATCATTATTTTCACATTATAAAGGTTTTATATCTAATGGAAAAATGATTTTATGAAATTAGTTGTTTTTCAAGTTTATGGTTTAATTGAAAGAATTTTGAAATATTTGAAATCACTAAGTATTGCTTGAAATTTTGGAGAAGGACTTATTTGAAATATTTCATAGTATTTTGGGTCATATTATAATTTCAGAAAATTTTGGGATTTACAATGTATTATTTAGAAATTCTGAAATTGGACCTTTTTGTAAAGTTTCATAACGTTTTGGGCCATAGTATAGTTATATAAAGTTTTAGGGTCAAACTGTCATTTTGTAAAATAGTTCACTGTAGAAGAAGCGATTCAGCAGATGTAGAGATAACGGCGATCCGACATCTAAGATAACGGCGATCCGACAAAGTGAGAGGTGAGGATTAGCCTCGGACACTAACGCGCGATCCGACATCTAAGATAACGGCGATCCGACAGTGAGCGAGGTGAAGATTAGCCTCACGGACACTAACGGCGATCCGACATTTGGATAACGGCGATCCGACAATTTGAAAATCTAGCCCAACGGTCATATTGACCAGTCAAACGACGATCCGACATCTCTACAGTTAACGCGATCCGACGGTGAGCAAAAAGTGCATAATCTAATTTAGTTTTTGAGTTCCAACTATATAAACTCAAATCCAAATCATTTTTGGTAATCTTGGCAAGCATCAACAAGTGCACACAACATATATTGAGCTTCAAATTCGAAAATCATCATAGATTAAATTCTTATTGTGCTATTATTTGCATATCCACTCTTAAAGAGAGCTTTTGTTGTAATCTTTATTTTTCTCATCAAATTTGTGAGTGTATAAGTGTGGGAAACACTTGAGTGAAGAGATTGGGGGATAATCTCTTGTTGTAAAGGTTCATTGACACCTTGGAAGTCAATTGTAAACATTTGAAACCTTGGAAAGGCTTGGATAGTGAAATCCTCAAGCTTGGGTTGCTTGGAGGCGTGGACGTAGGCGGGGATAGCCGAACCACGTAAAAATCCTTGAGTTTGCTTTCTCCTCCCTTACTCATTTATTATTGCGCTTTTATTGAATTTATTGTTTTGGATTCTATTAAGGCATTAGATTTATTTGTTGTGTGGTTTGCTTAAGATAAGTTTTTAAATCCCAATTCACCCCCCCTCTTGGGTTGCACATTTGCATTTCAGGGGCCAAAAGGGTAATAGAGCAAGTGCAAGAGGTGATGGAGTACGAGATGGTAACAGAGAAATGACAAGTAGATGTACAAGAGGTATTGTTATTGTTTCAAATTAATGTTTGATGTCTGCAAATAGCTATTGCTGTCTTAGATAATGCGGTAATAATTTTTTTGTCCAAGCCAACATGAAGCTGATAATATTTCCCCAAATCCAACTTAAGGCTCACAAGCTTCACAGATATTAGATGCTTTGTGAAATATTAGCATTAGGGTGCTGTTATGTATTTTGGATGCACGAACTTTATATTAGTGCATTAAGTTGTTGTTATATTTTTGGAATCTACAAACTGTTTTCTACTGTACTCACTACTGTTATATTATGTATTTTGAATGCACAAACTGTTTTGATTACTTTTGATTTTCATTACATCTTAAACTATAATGCTTCATTACATCTTCAACTACAATGATTGATTGCAACAATTTTTTTTCATGTTTATTACATTACTTCCTCATAAGTAAACTTATCACAAGGCCACAAATAAAAACTATAACCAATTTTAGCTTCGCTTCAATGCATTGTAGCTGTTCATTCATCTTCATCACATCTTCATTTAGGTTCATGCCACGACCTGATGTAGTGTTACTCATTTCCATATCTTTTTTTGCTGCCCATTGCCAAAAATATTACTTTTTAAACCTGCATGTCCAAAAGAGCTTATTAGAAGTTTCTGAGGTAGTAGATACCATCGCACATGCTAGCACTCAACAATTGCAGTATTTAGGGTAGTAGGTAACTTCAGCATGTTTCTTAGCTCGAACCCTGGTATTAACACTTAAGTTACTTCTATAGGCCATTGTTTTGTTTGAATTTATGTGCATGAAGGCTGAAAGTATGTTTTGGTTTTGAATGAAAATTGAGAAGAGCTGAATTTTTTGAGCTTGGATGAAATGTAGTGTTTACAATGGCTTATTATTATTGTCTTTGAATGATAAAGCGTGTTTGGTTTTGCTGTCTTTGAGTTGAGCATGTCATTTTTTGACTTTTTGAAATGGGGTTGCCACTGTTGAAATGGCTTGATTGCTAGTATTAAAATGAGCTTGCTAATGTTTAAAAATGGCTTGGGCTTGCTGATGCAGTGGTATTGAAATATTTACAGTGACTTGTAGTTGTGCGTTAAAATTTGAGTTGTTGGGTTGCCATTTTCTTTCTTTTTCAGCTGGGGCTGTTGGTGCTCAAATGGGGTTGCTGGTGTAGTGGTGTTGAAATGACTTAATAGCAACAAACTCTTATAAGCACAAAAGTAGCCGCTATTTGAATGTAACGGCTACTTTGTAGGGGTAATTTTGTAATTTTGTCTTTTGTTGTTTCTTCCTTTTTAAAAGGTAAAATCGTCTTTTACGCTCTAGGGGTAAAATTGACTTTTATGTATTTTTCATTAAATATTAACTGAGTTTTAACGGAATAGTGAGAAAATGCTAACAGTTTTAAGATTTGGTGGTAAAATGATATTTTTACCAAACCGTGGTACTGACATGATATGTTGAATAACTTTGGTGGGAAAATGATAATATCCATAAAAAATAATTAACGATATTTACTTATTAAAATAATAAAAGCATGAAAATGAAATATATTGGGCTCACGCACTTAGGGGATTAAGGAACGAAAATTTAATTCTCATCTCCCATGAAAATTAAGTTTTCATTCCTTAAACCCACCGTTTTACTCTAACTAAATTTCATAATTCTCCTTTTATCTTTGATTAATATATTGTTTTATTATTTTATCATTGTTATTGTTAATAATAATAATAATAATAATAATAATAATAATAATAATAATAATAATAATTTAATTTTTGAGATCCCTATTATTATTTAATAAACAATATGTGACCTTTTAAAATAATTTTCTGTAATAATTCTCATTTGTCCATGACAATGAAGTCTGACCAAAGAACACGTGGATGACTTCAATAAAAGATAAAATATTGTGATACTTTCAAACGTGCAATAATGCTGAGCTTTCAAATCTGGCATACAATATCATATGCTTTTAAGCGTACAATTTATATTCTAGACAAAACACATTTTCAATTAGTGGAATATCTTGAGTCGTAAGCGAAACGTAATTTATTTATTTATTTATTTATTTTTGCTTTTTTCCTCCCTCTCACTCTGACCTAATTTCTATAAACTTCGAATCAATAAGTTTGATTTTGTGAAGGACAAGGACACAAATCTATTTTACATAGATTCGAGCATTGGCCGGCGGAGTGTCACGATCCTCTAAGATAAGCAGGCTTGGATATGTTCCTCAATCACTTTTAGGACAAGAAGCTCTTGATCGATGAACAAACCTACCACCAACAACGACAAATTTATAAATGATTTGATAGTACTAGATTAGCTTAAAATCATTTTGTTATCAAGCAATCCGAATTTTAAGTTCATTACGGACATCTTCAACCCAAAGTTTTATTTCATTAGTTAAGAACCCCATCACCTAGAAATTTTTATTCTTTGACACTAAAATTGGTCGGTTGGTCCGACAGACAGTGACTCTGTGAGCCCACGTGCTCCCCCAATCATGCAGCTCACGTGAAGCATACGAAAAATTGCAAAGTTAGTCCACCTTCTTCCGTCGACACGTGAAAATCTGATGGGTCCGTGCCATTAATTTAATTGTAAATATATCAATAAAATATTAATATTTGCAAAATACATACCGTCATGACCAGGGAAGACTCGTCCCCAAGCTGATCACCACATGTACCAAATACAATAATACTTTTGCTCCATTTCACTGAAAAAATAGTGTTGTAATTAATCTACAGAGAACATTCTTCCGTCTTGAATGGCTATGAATGTCTATTACAAGATACTGTGTGTAGTATTAACAAACGGGTAATCTATCTACGTTTTTCTTGTTCTTTTCTTCAAACAAATTCTACCATCTAATCAAGAATCAAGAATCTTGAACTGTTTGTCCAACGCATCAACTAATTTTTTTCCATGAACTGATGCTACCTTTGTTTCCTGAAGCTCTTGCAGATCTTCTCAGAGTTGAAAAGTTGGGACTTCATTTGTAGAGCCATGTGTGGCCTGGTAAGTAAGTCGAGCCAATAGATTCCTGTATGGATCGGTTTCTCTCTTCTCCTTTAAATAAGCAATGCACTTTTCAACCTCAGACTTTACTTCTATATACAACTCGTGACATTTCTCCCTGTCTCTTAATTCTTGTTTCCTCCCTTCACAAAAATTTAAGTTAATCAACTTGCATTAAATATCAAAGCTGTGAAAGATTTGGGAAAAAGAAAATACAACAATAAAAGAAAGAGTTATTATTATCATTTTATTACTTTAGGAATTATCAAATATCAAATGACTATAATAATTATTGTCTCTAATTATTTTACTATTATATCTTTATAAAAATATTATTTTATTACTTTTCCGTTACAACTGTTAGTTAACCGTTAGTTAACTGTTAGTTGACTGATACAATACCAATTTTATCCTTCATAATTAAAAAAATTAATAAGATAAATTTGTAATTCATATATCATAATTCTAGCAAAAAAATTATGTTGGTATTTTATATCTATTTTAATAAATATATTACAAATTTATTTTGTAAATATGCTTCAAATATATATTTTTTTAATCATGAAGGGTGAAATTGATATTTTGTTAGTCAACTAACGGTCAACTAACGGTTGTAACGGAAAAGTAGTAAAATGATATTTTTATAAAGATATAGTAGTAAAATGATAGGAGATAATAATTATTGTAGTTATTTGATATTTGGCAATTCCTGAAGTAGTAAAATGATAATAACCCTAAAAGAAAATACAATAACTACAACTTAGAGGAACTATTTTATTTAACTATTGAAATTTAAACTTGTTTAATCTATACAAGTACCCTAAATTCTGAAATAGAAAACATTAGAAAGAAGACACGGGTCTATTGGTGTAGACCTACCACATCTGAATGTTGAACACCCTCTAGCAGGTTAGTGTAGTGGTTTTTCTAGGTGGATAAACTAATGATTTATAACACAGTATCAACTGTTGTCTTTTAGTTGGGATGGATACTTGCAAGCCAAGGAACCCAGAATCAAGATGCATTGAACAAAAAGTTATCGTCACAGTCCAGTTGAATCCTTGGTTGTTTCAGCCACTAAAGTACTGGATAATTCAAACACAACATGGTCACTGGTAGAAGTGGTTTTCACTCAAGAATATCTATCTTGGAAGCAAAATAACTGTTAGTATGTCCCTAGCAATACATCCTATCACCATATTATATCATTAGCCTTTCGAAAAAGGAGATTAGTTTAGTTAGCTAGATACAGTTGAACTATAAAAATTTGTTTTGCCTGACTAGATTCTTCATAATTAGGTAACCTGATAGGTTTCATGATATGGGTCATTGAACAACAATACCTTCTGTTTCAATTGGCTTCCCAAAGTAATAATAAAAGCGGCCTGGAAGTTTGGGTAGAATGCCTGGGAGATGAATATCTTGGTTCTGTATCTCACCGTTTGCATCAGTCCTATCATCAGCAGATCATGTCAAACTCTAATGAGGCCATGCAGGAAGGCATAGATATTGACTAAATGAAAAATGTAAAGGAAAAAAATACAAAAGAACTCAAAACTACCTCAACTTGATAGTCTCGCCTGTTAATGCCTCTATTTGAGCTTTAAAGTAGGGAATCTTCATCAAGTCATCATAATCAAAAACTACCTGACATCAATGAATATGCAATCAACTGTTCGTTAGATACCAGAGGTTGACTTAAAGCTAGTGGCTGATTAAATGAATCTGAAAAATAAGCAGAAATATACAGCAGAGGTAATGTTTCAGGCCTACTTGACCAATATCATCTTCTCCAACAGCACCAAAAGGTATGATTTTAGCCCCAAATCTAGCTGCCATCCTGACAAACTCAGAGTGATCTGGCCACAGCAACTTGTACTCTTCACCCTAAAAGTATGAAGAGATGAGATAAAACATTCTGAATTTTAACAAGTATACCTAGTGTCTCATTTTTTTACAAGTTTATAAGACCATCAAACAGAAAGAAATGAATAAGGAGAATATCCAATACTTGTAGTCCCACAAAACAGATGCATGAATACATGCTCAAACAAAATCACCCTACTCAAGTAAGACTGTGACATGGATATGTGAAGCTAGTCAGCATTACAACATGGAAGGAGAATTCAAATTTCAGGACATATAACAAGATAGGCTATTCAAATTTCAAATTTCGGGACATCTATAGCAAGGTTATTTGCATCACATAACAAGATATATCATTTAGCTCATTCGAAGATTTTTGCATTCATAGTTTGCAGAAGTAAATAGGCTATCACCAACTTGCTATCTTCTCTTTCAAATTATTGAATTTATAAAAAGGCATATAGGAATTTGGAAATTAAAGTTTTGGTGTTAAGAGTGAATTTGCATAACTCTGAATGAAGTGAACATCAAACTAGTTTATGAATTTAAACGTTAGGATGAAGGTAACAACTTAACTGAGAGATGTTGAGAGATGTTACCTTTCTATGAAGAGCCTCACGCATGCCTCCAGGATACAATAGGACATGAGACTTTGAAGATAAAAGCTTGTAGAAGTTGGTTCCTGAGACAGGAACTGCACCCATTATTCTATGTGTGTCGAATGTTGCTAAATCAGGTAACAATCCGTCTCTCAATCTGACAAACATCAGTGGATGTGCAATTCCTCGTAGAAGAATATTTCTTTCGATCATAAATTGGCATACCAGAGGAGTCAATTCAAGTCCTAGTAACATGTGATAGCCAACGAATAAGACAGGACCCTCAGAAGGAATTCCAGCAAGGCCCCTAACAATCTGTCCATCCTCTAAAGTTGAGAGCATGACAGGGCCAGTAGCAACATAAATCCCCCTAGGACAATCTTAGTTGTGAGCCAATAATAATATACAAAATTAATGAAATCACAAGTTGGTTAATCATAAGCCTGCTGTAGTGAGGGCGGTTAAGGGAATTATTAGGTTATCAGATTAACACGACATAGACCAGGATACCAAGTTATATTAAGCATATTCACATGTTCCATTAGACAATTTTCTTAACACCAGTAAACCATATAGTCCCGTGATAACTGTTAATGGAACAAATGGATTGTCCAATCAATTATTTTCAGCCAACTTTCAACTGGCATTATTTGGACAGATGATGTTGTCATTTCATTAATAGCTTGAATACATGCCTGCCAATTTTTCATTTTGTTATAGCAGATATCTAACTTGTATTATTAGAGCCTTAGCAAGTTATATTTTACCTGCTCGATTCATATATCTTTCTGAATTCATCAGGGGTTGGTGGGATGAAATCTGAAACATAGTCATGGTTTTTTCCACGGCGATAGAAACTTGTACCCTTTATGATAGTTACTAAATCGATATCATCTTCCTGCCACACACGGGAAGGTGTACTATGAGCATCAAAATGAAAATGAAATAACACATTTTGAGTGCAAATTATGATATAAAACATGCAGATACACTCACCCCATGTTCGCATGAACTTACATCATATCACGGCACATAATGAAGCAAAAAATTTTGAGGGCACAAGCAAGCAAATAAACTATGAGATTTTACCATTTGAATTCTAAACTCTGAATCTCATTAATGCGCACAATTGAACACACACACACACACATATGAAGAAAGTAAGAAGAAAACCTACCAAGAAGAGAAAATGGCCATTGTCATTAAATTTACGAATCTGACATTTTGACAGTGCATGACGGAGTCTTTCACCTTCCTCTTGACTCGGGAAGAGCTGATCCCTTCCACTGTAAAGAAGACATAATGTTTTTGACATATTTTACTGGAAGAATCACTTAAACGGAAAAAATTTGGAAAAAAAGAAGTTGAAACTTTAGGCTTTATAGAAGGTACTAGTGTCTGATATAAGAAGAGGGAGGAGGTCATGCAATTCAAAATACTTGAAGATAGGCCAACTGTTTGATGTCCATTATTTATTTTTTTTTTTTGAGAATTTTTTTTGAGAATAAAACTGAGGAAAGTGCTATTACAGTAAGAGTTGCTGTAATAAGCTCTCAAGGCCAGCCGTTTTGGCAGCAGCGGAAGATAATGTCAATAACCTAATCATGGAAACAGTTGCTTTTTCCAGAAATTTATGAGATATTCTAATAGAAATTGTTTGTTTCTCTTATTTTATTTCATGTTGTTTGGTTGGGGTGTTTACCGCATTTGATTTTTTGTTGCAGACCACTTGTGTGTTTGGGTCTGCTGGGTCAAAGATCCCCATGGCACCAATAAGAAGACTGATTATAACAAATATTCTCCCGGAAGAGAGAAGAATTTGTACAATCAGTGCACTGGATACCAGTCTACCAAAGTGATAACCCCTTCCCCTGACCCCCCCCCCCCCCCACCCTTCTTGTTTCTTGCCTTGGCGTGTGTTAGAAAGGTGAGGTGCTTCTCTGGCTATTGGGCAAAGGTTAACCTCACATAAAGCCAAATTTTATCTGATAATTACTGGAACCAAATAGACCATGCCAAAGTGTGAGCACCTGGAAATTATCAACGTTTGAGCTTTAACAGCATGAAGGCGTGAATTGGCATATGCAGAAGCTGATTTAAGCATTTGTAGCTTCCATAGAAGAGTTTCTTTAGGCATGATATCAGCAACAACCTGTAACTTAAGTTATCAATTCTTCTACATGAAACTGACAGCATGTGAAAAGAAATAAATAATGGAAGCATCAACATGAAAAGATAAACAGTCAACATATGAAAATCATCACCATAAGAGGCCAAACAGATTTATAAAGCACACTTACTTTATGCTATCCAATAAGTTATATTGCTAAATCATAAAACATTACAACAGAGATATGTCGTTTACAATGAATCAAACAGATCCAAAGCATAACAAAAAGCTGATTGCATTAGTTCTGAAAACATAAACTGAAAATTGCTTTTCAAAAGTAATAGAAACAAAATGCCACTATTATCTTGACAGTTAGAACTTACATAGTGGTAAGATGACATTACAACAAGATCCGGTGACACCTCTCCAGCTTTCTGCTGCAAAGGAAGTCCCTTCACCAGAATATCCACTGCCATCCTCAAAGGATCACCTAGGTGTGTACATTATAATGTTGGCTATTAAACACAATAATATAAGAATAATAAATACGGAAGAAACTTATGTGCCATAAATTTTCATCATGTTTAGGAATAATGGACATTAATTAGAATCAATTCCTAGTACAATAAGAAGGGAAAATCATTTCATTTCAAATTTAATTTTTTCTGTTTCCCCCTTTCACAAGCTGAAAAACAGTTCTGAATGCAAGCTCTACATTGTTTGAAAGGTAGAAGTCCAGAACCTTTAATTGTCTTCCCTTCCATTCAGGCTATTACAAAGGTTACCATGAGGAACAGAACAAATGCATTTCACTTCATGTCAATATTGAAGCGCAGATAAGAAAAGCATTTTAATCATCGGAAAATACCATAATAACGCCAAAGTCTAAAATGAAATCCTATATGCTGATTTGAAGAAAACAATAAAAAGAATAAGAAAATCCATGCCCTTCAAAAATAGTCTGCAAGAAACTCAGAGAAATTTTCTGTGACCATCACATTGTGTAGCCAGCCTATGAACCTTTTTAATTCTCGGTTGTATGGTTAAGCACCAAATACCAATCCTTGTTTTTCCATTGTCTTGAAATTTAACAAACATCACATACAGATACCTGAATTCTTCACCTGACTATTATTAATTACAACCTATATTTGCAACAAAATCAGGAAGAAACCAATAGTTAATTTATTCTCTTGTCCTGAATTTCAAAAAATAAAATAAAATAAATCTCCTAAAAATGGGAACTTTAGAAATTACCTCTAAAAATATGCAACTACAAAACCAGAAAAGGAAGTTTGAGGAGCAGAAAGCAAACCTTCCATTAATCTCAGCATATATGGAAAGGCAAGAAGGACTTGATCAGGCATGAGTTGCAATAAAGGTATCAGTGGTTGCAACTGTGACTTGCTGAAAGATGTAGCTGAAAGGAGAGAACATTAATTAGATACCATATGAATAACAAATAGCGTTCATCGTTTAAAAATAATACCCAGTGTCCCCGCTATACCCATCGATTACTAAAAATAACAACATCTCAACTACTGCTAATACAAATGATGAGAAAGTCACCTGGGTTAGCCAAAATCAGTACAAGGTCAATATCAGGATTCTGAGCTGCAACGGCTAGTGCAAGGCATGCTCCAAGAGACTCTCCAACAAGATATATGGGTCTATTCGGCAAACGATAATTTTCTGATCTGACTGTTCTTTCAACCAGCTTCACTAGCCCTGAAAATCAAGAGATTGAGAAGAGCAAAATTTGACTAAAAAATAAAATGGAAATTCATCTTATACATTGGTATGAATAGTATAATACCATAACAATTACAGAGTGAATGGAAGCGAAAAGACCTGTAAATGATGTTCGATCCTTGACTGGGATATGCAAGCACCACACGTCAAAAATCCTTCATTCATGGAAAATTCCAAATTAGACTATCAGACGGATCAAGTTGAGGAAGCAAGATAATCAACTTATATACTGATCCAAAAATGGAAAAATTATAAACATTTCACACACAACACAGAGAAGTGATTGGCGGTGGTATTAGAAAGCATTATCTAATCCTTACTGTCCAAGTCTTTGATGCTGCATTATAAGTCCAAGTCCAACTCCATCAATCCCTACGAAATTCATACGAATTATCAGTAAATGTGAGATTCTTAATACCAATGAAATGGACCGTATTAGAAGTGAAAAAGTCATTTGCTAGAAATAGAAAGCAAAAAAGAGTTATAAGATAAATATCATACACTTGAACATATTAAAAGCTTGAATTATAGAGAAAGTCTGAGATGGTATCCAATCGTGAGACATGGTGAAAACTTGTCGAAAAATCGTTTGAGCGGGCAAAACCAACTAATTAGAATTAGAATTAAAAAGCACATAGGTGCGCACGATCGCATAAATGAGCGGTGAAGGAGATGATAGCAAAGAATTAGTATTTGTAGTCTATAATATCTAAATATTTAAAAATTAGGGCACCTAATACAATAACAATAAATTTGAGAGGACTAAACAATAAAATTAATTCACATTTTTTAATAAACTAGGCTAAACTTGCTGTGTGCAATGTGTAAATGCAAGCACCAACCACCAAGCGGTGTCTTTTCCAAATATCCTTTCGGGCCTTGCGGCTTACGGACGTAGATCCGCCGGGACCACCATATAAAATGTAAAATATACTTATAGTTAAAAAAAAAAAAGTAAAAATAAATTAATAATGTGATACTAATCGTACTACAAATAATATATAATAACATTAAAATTTACTAATATTATATTTAGGATTTGTTTACCGAATCTTGCTGGGTGTAATAAGTTTTTAAAATAATTAAAAGGACTATTCACACCGTGTTTCTACTCAGAAACAAAAATGCTAAAATTATAATAGGTTTTGTCCGAAACTTGGAGAAGCAAAATAAAAAATAAAAAACCGAAATGTGTACACAGTGGACATGTTATTGTAAATAATTTCGCATTATCAGTATGGACATGAATTAGGACTGTAAAGAAAGAAAGTGATGTCACTAAACTTTCTCACTCGTAATTGATCAATAATTGACGTTCTTCTTCTTTAAAACACCAAAAGTTCAAAAGTCCGCTATAATTACTTTCCACTTTCCAGAAAGGACATTCGCTCGCTCGTAGCGTCGCGGTGGCTAAAAAAATTAAAATGTTTTTTTAAAATAAATAAATAATTGAATAATATCGAAGTAAATAAAGAAACAAACCAGGTAGATATAGAAGGAGAGGAGAATCGGGAGAGTGGGCCCAGCACTCCAACGGAGAGAACCAGCGAGGCGGACCACCGTCTGATCTGATCATATCTTTGGCTTCGTCAAAGTAATCTTTCAAACTCTTTCTGCTCTCTTCCGAATCTCCTTCGACGTTGACTCCCCGTAACGACGTCTCAGCTTCTGCTTCACTACTCCTCTGAGCCTTCTCCTGCACAAAACTCCTCGCCGACGTCGTGACTGCGGGTACGCTGTTGCTTGACGTCTGCTCCGTCGTCACAGCTACTCTCTTCAAAACGTGATTCCGCTTCTGTTTCCCGAACGACGACGTCTTGCCTCGACGATGTATTGCCGATAAATCGGCCGAGAAAATACCGCTAGCTGGCATCGTCGCCATGAAGAGTCGGAGCGAGTGAGCAGGGGGAACAAGAACTCTCTCGTTGTTTTTATTGATATCTGGCGGCAGCGCACTTAGTGTAGATTCAAAAGGCTGTTTGATTTATTTTGTAAGCAGTGATTTAAAAAATTAGTAATAAAATAATAATAATAAAAGTTTTAATATGGAAATATCAAGAAATTAGAAATGAGAGTGAGATGGCGACCGGCGAGTGGGCGATGTTTTCGTATTACTTTTAAGAGAGACGTAAATTCTATACGTCGGTACACACCACAGGGAGGATAACATTTGTAGGATTTTGTCAAATGGTGTTTAGTGATAGTTTTCATTTTTAACATGTGGCAATTTTTGCCCGCCTTTAGTCGTGTGGCGAATTAGTGTTCTTATAATTGTGAGAGTTATTTTTTTAATGAATACTTTATAATTTTTTTTAGATAAATATTTTATAAAATTTAAATGTAATATTATAATCTCAGTTATATATCTCAGTGTAATTATTTATTGTAATAATAATTATAAATATTTGATGTAATATTTAATAATTTAATGTGTAATCAGTATTAAAAAATATATATAATAATTTTTTTAATTATAATTAATAGGATGGGTTATCTGCACTAAAAAAAAAAAAGTTAGAACACTTAATTACTTAGAACACTCGCTTATAAAATTTAAAAATCAAACTTTTATTATGTACACCATATCAAATCTCAAAAATAACCTTTCGTTTTTTTTCTTTTCAACACTCATTTCTCCTTCTTCTCTTTTCCTTTGTTTTTTCTTACTTTTGTTTTCACAAACCAAACTTAGAAGATAACATCTGAAGAACGAGGATCTATTGGGCTTTGCGAACTCATTAGAACTCTTTCAAAAAATTAAAATGTTTCAAGAATTAACCTGAGGCTTTTAGGTGTACGAATGGACGAGTGTTCTAATTGAAAGCTTTTAGTTTTCCTTAAAGTTTCAAGTATTTAATCGTTTCATCTATGTTTAACATTTTTTTTTTTTTTTGCCTTTGGATCCATTATTCTTAAACTTGAATTTTAGAATTTCATGTATTTAATCATTTTCATCTATGTTTAGCATTTTTTTCTTTGAATCCGTTATTCTTTTTAACTAATTTTCAGTATGCCTAATCTTTGAGCCAAACATTGCATACATTTTTTTTTTTCTATTAACATAATTTGTGAGATATTGTAAAGAAAAGTCTAAACTAAGCCTATTTGCTGGAATATATAATGTTGTTTTCGAGTTTTTATAATACCTTAATGATGAATTTGTCAATAAAGATTTAGGGTTTCTGATAAATGGTTGTGTAAATTATTTTTATTTTTTGAATTGAATTTATAATGTCCTTATTAGCAATTTAATAAAAGGATATTTTTATATAATAAAAAATAAAGAGTGTTTAAAGTATTTTTTAAAGTGCAAATAGCCTCACCCTAATTGATATTGAGGTTGAAATATTTCAAATAATTTGTTTAATAAATTTTGATCAAAACAACTTTTGATAATTTTTTAAAAACTAATTATTTCATATGTTTCTTTATTTTAACAATAGCTTTTAGAAGCAAAAAAAAAAAAAAATACTTTTTATGAGCAGCTCATTAAATAAATCACCACACATTTTTGAATTTCTTATTATAACCTTACTATTTTAATGAAAGACAATTATGTCCTGCTTTTTTATAAATCCTGATTTATAAATCAAACGGAATTTAACTTTTTATTTTTATTTTTATTTTTATTTTTAATGGCTCCTTGGGCACCATACCCTCTTTTTTCATCTTGTAGTGAAGTTGCCGTTGAATAAGGAGCAATATCGTGCAAGTGTGAAGAAGTGGCTACACGGCGCATGAGGCAAACCACGAATGTATTTTGTTTAAGGAAACAAGAAAATGTTGTTGTATATAACAGTAAATTAGTTAGTTGAAACAAGTATTTGTAGAAGCAAATATTTAGTGAGGAACAATACAATGTAGGTTATTTACAATTTTGTTGTTGCAATTCACATAAAATGTAGGTGACTTAAGGTTAATGAAAGAAAAAATGAACCAAGAATGAAATGATAGGAAGTAGATGTAGGAATTTAGGGGTGTTTAAAATGCAATCCAATATGCTAAAAAGCAGAGGTGAGAAAAGTAGCACATGGCACATATAGAATATTGGGGAATTCGGTCATGAGAAGGAAATTGTTTTTGTGGCAAGAAAATTGTTATTGGAAAAAAGACCTATGTTGAACTATCTTTACAATAACTTTGTATGTGGAAACAAAATTACGCTGAAGCAATTACTAGTTGAGAAGTGTAAAGATGATAATCAATAACTATTTATAGTAAAATCTCAATAAATTAATTCTTAATAAATTGATAATCTAAGTTAAATAATGGGAAATTATCCACCGACCACATGTTCTTACCGATTTTTTCAAAAATACACACATCTTACTTTTTTTGTTGATTTCTACTAAAAGTTACATTTTCTTGCACTTTTCCACTTCCGTTTGCATTATATTATAACCTTACTAATGTCATAGGGGTAAAATTGTCATTTCATCTTCATAGCAAAAATCAACGTCATTTAAACACGGTAGAAAGAGAAAAAAAAGGAAAAAATATTCAAGATTATTTTGTTTAACTTATTATCTAATATCTAAATTGCAAAAAAAAAATGAAGTAATTTATTTTTTTTTTCATTTAATTAGGGTGAAATAGTAATTTTACATTAAAGGGGTAAAATAGTCATTTTTTTATATTCTGTTAATTTCTCTCACGGAGTTTAGACGGCAGTGGAAAAATGATATATTTTGTAGCTTCAGGTGGAAATCAGCCCAAAAAAAAAAAAGATATGTGTATTTTTGAAAAAGTCTAAAAAAATAAGTGGTCGGTGGATAATTATCCTTAAATAATAGTTTTTTTTAACGGACAACGTGATGAACTAATAATTCCATAAATTTATGACATAATAGTTTTCTAAAAAAATTTCATATTTCGTTATAGGACCCCCTTACTATATAAATTAATAATTGCATAGTATAAAACAAAATCCATATGATATATCTATATGGCTTATCCCAAACACCACTTCATTTTTCATTTACAACTCTCAACCGTTAGATTAAAGTAATTAAAATCTAACGGCTCGACAAAATAGGGGGTAGGTGCCCAAGAGGCACAAATCCTATTTTAATTATCATACAATAAAATAACACTATCTTAATAAAATTTATTAAATATATATACATATATTTTGCTTTTCAAACAATATAATTTTCCTACTGTGAAGTTATTATTTCATCCACGTAATAGAAGCAACTTATTTCATTAACTAATGCAACCCAAACTAATCTTGATCTTATTTTTTGGGAAATTATCATTACCACTTTTGTTTTTCTTTGTATTCATCTAACCACTACAAAATTATAACATGTTCTCTGTACCACATTTTTTTAAATTTGTATCAATTAGCCATTTTTACACTAACACCGTTAAATAATTTAAATAAAATAAAAATTTTACCCCTAAATTAATTAGAAGACTATTTTATTTTATAAAAACTTTGAAAAATAAAAAATTAAAATTATAAAATACCCCTAAATGTAATAAAAATAAATCCCAAAATTAATTTTTTATTTTAATAAAAATTATTTTAATAAAAAATAGAATTACAAAAATAATTGCAAAATTTTTGGATATAATAAAAATTCCCTAAATTATTAAAATTTTGGATTTATTTTTTAATAAATAAATTTAGTTATTTTAATAAAATTTTACAAAATTATATTTTAATAAATAAATTCAGTTATTTTTATTAAAATTTTGCAAAATATAATTTTCTAATTAAAAATAATTATTAAAATTTTTACAAAATCTAAATTTAATAAAAATTATCTGAGCACCTCTAGTTGGGATTTATTTTTTTTATTAAAATTAGGGGTATTTTTATAATTATATTTTTTTATTTTTCAAAGCTTTTACAAGATAAAATGACTTTTTAATTTATTTAGGGGAAAAATTATCATTTTATGTAAATTATTTAACAGCGTTAGTGAAAAAATAGATAATTAATACAAATTTAAAAAGAAAGATAGCGTAAAAAATATGTTAAAATTTTATAGTGATCGGATAAAAATAAAATAAAATATAAATTGTGTAATAATAATTTTCTTTTTTCTTTTTTAAAATCCAACGTCATGGTAGTATACCATGTCATTCGTAACTTCGGTGGCGCGTGTGTACATTTCTATATTATCATCTTTTAGATAAGTGTATAACCTTTATTAAAATTTATTTATTATAAATTTTGGATGGTTGAGGCCGAAGATAGAAAATGAAAACACATGAGATTGATTTGATTGAATACTCTCATTTTTAACTGTTGTAGGAAAAGTCTTTGTCGTTGAATAGTCAGCTTTTAGAATATAGTTGATCATTTGCAGCCATGATTTATGATGTCTTTGGGATTGAACTTGCGTATTTGTAATTTTTAAGTTATATTGTTAAAGTATTTAGTAAATATTAATTATTATAATTTAAAAGTTATGTTATTATAAATTTTTATTTGTATAATAAAAAATTTATTATATTTTTTAATAATTTTATTAAAATTATTATTTAAAATTTATATTTATTATATATTATTAATATTTATTTTATAATCATAATTTTTTTTATAATAATTATATTTTAAAAAATATAATACTTTAATATCAAACGCACCTTTAGAGATAATGCAACGTGCGCTGTGGGCTGTGACCATACGAGAACGATTATTGCAGTCCCCATTGTAAATTAATCGATGCTAAAGTAAGACAAATGATTTGATGAACAATAAGTAAATAACCCAAAAAAGTACCAAAAAAATAAAAGAGACAGATCACGCTCATGCACCAGGTATTGATTAATGAACTGCGTGATGAGCTTGTCTCGTCGTTGACAGTTCAAGGAGAGAAATAAGATATCAATGATTATGCCATGAAAGTTGAGAAGACAAACTACCGTTGAAGTCAATGGAGGTTAATGGACGGCCCGACATTTGACGTTGAGTCATGGACACCCCGAGCGGTCCAAACAAAATTAGATTCATTTTCTCCCTATTTTACGTTAGATTTTCAAAAAAGTACAAATAATTTTCCCTGTTCAATCAAGGACCTTATTTAATGAATTTATTTATTCATTGTTGTTAATGTCGTGAGAAATTATCCCAACTCCGTTCCACGCTTAAGTTTAATTCTATTTCGTAATTTCTTTGTTCACTTTAAATACCATCTTCCAGCCAATTAAAACAAAACCCAAACAAGTAAACAAATGATGAGAGTCTCAAGGAAGGCTAATCATTCGATTTAAAAAAACTTGCTAATTCGAAAGACCATAATGGACTTTTACTAGGAGACCATCATGGCCTAATCAAATTTCAAAAGTGGGAATTTCAGATGTTACGCCGTGAGTAGCTTGGTAAACAAGTCGGGACAATACACTCCTGTAAGGATCTTTTTCTCTTTTCTCCTTCAGAAGAGCAATGCATTTCTTGATCTCATCTTGGACTTGCAAGTACAATTCATGAGCTTTACCTTTGTCTCTTAATTCCTGCTTCCTCCCTTCCGAAATATAATAAAAGATTCAAGTTAGTGAATGAATAAACATAAGTTAATATTAGCTTCCGAACTTTGACAAATATGTTAGCATCTTCTAATTGTCAAAAACTAGCTCACGAACAAATGATACACACATGCATCGAAGGACAGGCCTGGTTCATATATATTGATTGATGCAGTGGACCAGTATGCTTTCTCATTCTGATTTGAGACTACGTAAAATCATGCATTTATACCTCCAAAAGAACAGTTTATGTTAACCTAAGCTAATTTATACCATGGGCATTTCCGCATTGTTCAGATGGAGGGATGCAGGGAATGGGAAAGTTCTGTGTTCAACTTGCATGAAACACAACTCAGAAATGCAACTTTTTGATTGGTAGCCTAAGAGAAGGTTTAGTAAAATGCGCTATTACTTTATGTTGGCTTAGGCTAACAAGATAAGCATCACAAACGATATTACATAATAGATAATCAGTGTATCTAACGGCCATACCTTCTGTTTCAATTGGTTTCCCGAAATAATAATAAAAGCGGCCTGGGACTTTTGGCAGAAAGATGGGAAAATGTAAATCTTGGTTTGCCACCTCCCCGTGTGTCTCAGTCCTGTCATCATAAGTTTATACTAAAATTCTAAGTTACCGGCAATAATTGGAACATAACTAAGGGTAAATGCAAGGGAAAAAATATATAGTTTATTATGCAAACATATACACCCAGTACCTTAGATTCTGAACTGAATTTGTAAATTCTTCTATGATAGACTTCATAAAGGGAATCTTTATTTGGTCATCATAATCAAGCAGTACCTGACAACAATAAACATGTATCAATAATTGGTTAGAAAAAGTGATCAACTGAGGAGCTATAATATAAAGTGTGGGGTAGGCAGATAAGTTAAAGATACAGAAGGCACAAATGACGTGACACTATTTAGGAGTGTATAATATTAATAGGCATAAGGGAAACTTATTCAAAATGTAATTTCTTTTAGAAGAAACAAGAAATTTTGTCTACCCCCACCCCTCTCCTCTCTTCCCTCACCCAACCTTGCCAACCACCACAGCCCCTCCCCGCGCCCAACACCACAAACAATCTCTCAAACAAAAATGTCTACCAGAGGCTTGACACTAGTAGGATAGCTTAGGATATCTACAAGTTGGCAGGAACTGCTGTGTATGGTATTTAACAAGTTGAATAACACCTTCTAGAAGTTCTCCATTAAATTCGTTGCAAATATTGAGAGTCTGAAGCTTACACTTCTAACAGCAGTTGATAAGATGTTCAAACCAATCAATTAAAAATTCTGCATACTTACATCTCCAAAATCATCCTCTCCAACAACGCCAAAAGGTACAATTTTAGCTCCAAACCTAGCTGCCATCCTGATAAATTCTGACTGTTCTGGCCAAAATAACTTGTACTCCTCACCCTGAAAATATGAGGATGACATAATTAAATTATAAGTCCTTTTTCTCGATAGACATGATACGTACTCATGCACCAGATATCCTCAAACGTGAATATTAGGATTCTAAAGTAATAATGATTATGTTTTCTTCATAAATTATCATTTGAATTTCAGTTGTGGTCCAATTCAGTAGGAGAGAAGCTCATCCTCAAGTTGTTTGGCATGACAATCATGGAAAGTGAAAAGGCTTCTCTGTCTGAATTAGTACGAGGAAGAAAATATCATGATTATTTTACAACAGCAGATTACTTTTATAAGGGGTCAAAATTGTTTTAACTCCACCAGATTTTCCAACAATTCTTGGCTTAAAAAAAATACAGGCTTTCCTTCACTTCACTTTCTTTAAAATGACTACATTCTACAAGGAAATTGTGACTTAAATTTTTGAGTTCAAATTATAAATCACTAAAATTTTGAATTAAATTCTTAAGGGAAAAAATAAAATTGCACCAGTCTCTAGTCATTTAAGCACTTTTAAAGGTAAAAATAACCGTTAAAAATGTTACCTTTCGATGAAGCGCCTCACGTATGCCGCCTGGATACAGTAGGATATGGGACTTTAATGACAGAAGTTTGTAGAAGTTAACTGCTGAGACAGGGACCCCACCAAAAATTCCAATTTGGTCAAATGGAAATGAGTCTAGTAATCGTCCATCTTTTAGCTTAACGAATAGCATAGGGTGTGCCATTCCTCGCAAAATAATTTTTCTTTGGACAAAAAATTGACAGACCAAGGGGATTAATTCAATTCCCAATAGCATGTGATAGCCAACAATCAGGACTGGTCCTTCTATAGGAATTCCTCCAAGACCTCGCACAATCATCCCATCCTCCAGAGTGGAGAGTGTCACCGGGCTATACATTTGCTCGATATAACTGTGAATCTCACAACTATTAGATTTCATATTCAAAATAAACTTCACTAAATGAAACTGAATTTAACAGAAAATCTACTCCATGAAGATAGTGAAACTTCTTGGTCTGCACAGAGCACTGCCTGCTAAAGGCATACTAATCAATGTGACATTTACTCATATATAATCCATAATCAAATAAAATTAACTACCTTAATTCGTCTATGAAGGGGGAAAAAAAAGTATATGCATTTTCATTAGGACAGTACGGAGCTGTCCAAAAGGAAAAAAAAAACAAATTTGTCAAACTGATAGGGTCTTATAATTAGTCTCTCTATAATTAACTCACAAACCCCAAACCTACAAATAATGCTAATCAACTGATAGACTGGCTCATATCAAACCTTTTGTTCATACTGTAACAACGACAAATTTCAAAGAGCATTTCTCAGTTTTAAGCAGAACACTGCCTACCTTAATATTAAATTTAATTTGTTAAATTCTGAAGGAGTTAATGGCACATAATCTGAAATGCAGTCTAGGTACTTTCCACGACGATAGAAATATGAACCCTTGATGACACTCGCTAAATCAATGCCATCTTCCTGCCATTAAAGAAAGCATATAAAATATTGCAATACACAGTTCAATACTATGCCCAGTCAAATCGGTTTGGATGTAAGATGACAGAAACTTAACAGGAATTGATAATGTTACGAACATAAACACGAAAACTTACAAAAATGCATAAATTTACTTCAACTTAAAGAGCTTTGATCCCATCATTTACAATTTTGATTGTCACAAAGGCTCTCAAAGATTTCTCCATTCAGTATGGTAGAAGAATTATTTTAATTGGTTGGTAGCATTAAAATTACATTGGTCGACTACTGCCCTTTTGTTTTATAGATAATTATTTATTCCAATTGTTTGGTATTATCTGTAGCTTTGTTCAAAATTGAAATAATTGCTTCTCCCGTTGCTCTTTGCTGTCTAAAAATTCTCATCATAGTCCAAAAGAGTATCACCTGTTGCATTTAACTAGGCTAAGAGAGTATTCATAAAAATATTGCCTAAAACATTACAACTCTGACAGTTTTGACTTCACCCATGCAAACACACAGAGAGACATAGATCAATTACCAAAAATAAGAAATGGCCACTGTCCCCAGCACGACGGATCTCACCATTTGGTAATGCATGAAAAAGTCTTTCACCTTCCTCTAGACTAGGTAGCAACTGATCTCTTCCACTAGAAAGACATTGTCAATTTAACCAAATCAGTTGGGAAATAATAGTGAACTTAAAAGAGAAATGTGCGATAATCATGGTATTTGTGTGTGTGTGCTTTACAAGCTTAGATGACCAATTTAGACAACAAACAGCATTTTCTTACATCAGGGACATAAATGTGGAAGCTTTATCTCTTGTGTACAAAGATAAGGGATGCTGTTTATAGTTATTTAAGTAAATACTATATTTTGACAATGCTAAACTACTGCTCACTACTCTATCTTGTTATCTAGGAAGGATCATGAATAATATAGTCAAAACAGAAACCAGCCCATCATAACAGGTGAAACTCAATCTCTGTGCATATGTTGATAATTTGTTTATTTTATTATCATGCAATCCCGATTTCTGAAATGATTAATTTCTCTTTGCCATTTCTGCTTCCACTGCACAAGTGAACCATATGTAACTATAATATATCGGCGTTGCTTTTTCCTAAATTGCAATAAACTTCTCAAGGAGACAAAATATTTCCCGAGAGATACACAAGGTGTCATTTCAACAATTTGGATCTCATCTATCTTCTTAATATTTATATACTCGAATAGACTCTCACTAAGGAAAATTCCCACTATTTGTGTCAAAGTTGGAGGTAAAAATGGTTTAAGTTGAGGGATCGATTTCTAAAGTTGCATCAAGCAATTTTAAAATTTCTGTTTGTTGGTTGTTTTTATTGCAGTCATTCTGCCTTTTTTCTTTTTTTTAAAAAAGATTTCTTTTGGGATTTACAGTATGAAATTGTTACCATGAAATACATCTTTCTTTCACCCTAATAACCACTGAAACACAAGGGAATAATGTCAAAAGATAAATGGACCTGGAAAGTATCAGTGTTCGAGCTTCTACAGCATGAAGGCGTGCGTTGACAAATGTGGAAGCTGTTTTAAGCATTTGAAGCTTCCAGATAAGTGTTTCTTGTGGTAAGATGTCTGTGAGAACCTGCAACTTAAATTGTAAATTAAATTGATGTGCAATAAAGAGAGTTACAGAGTGAGAATCAACTTCAAGATCAAAGAAAGAGCAATCTCCTTTAATAAAAAAATACAAAAGAAGGAAAAACTACAATGGAAGCAACGAGCAAGTTATCATTTTTTTTTTCTTTGGGTGGTGAATTGAGCGTATGTACCAATTAGATGAATTGAAGTGCAAGTAATGGTATCTGACATACTGACAAAATACAGATCCAAAGATGCATCTTTCTATGGTGTTTAAGATTTTGTTTTCCTATATGAGTCAAATGATTATCGTCTTAAGATATATCCTCTGTTTTCACTTGCAAGTATAAGACACTATGGGTAGTTTACATGCTATTGAATTAAACTTACAGAGAGATACAAGGGCAGTGCAACAGAATCTTGGTAAAGATCTCCAACTGTTTGCTGCAGAGTTTGTCCCCTTACCAGGATACCGGACACCCTTTTCAAAAGATCACCTGGATATATGCTGCAAAATTGCTAATGCTATTTTGGAAGAATTTCGTGAGGGGACTTATATTGAAACAAAATCAAAATATCTGATCATGCTAAAGAATCCTAGCGTTTTGAACAACTAAGTGCTAGAGGACCCCACTACTCAACCTATGAAAGAGGTAATAAGTACAAATCTGACAAACTACCTTCTGACATGTAGATCATGATACAAGGGTGAGAGGCAGAAATGATCTTTTACTGGATGTTTACAACAACAACCACCAAAAAAGAAAAAAAACTATAATGGAAAAGAGAACTATCTCAAGAAAAAAAGGGATAAGGCAATATCCTACTGTAAATTTCTTAAAAAACTGTATTGGCATGAGCATTTTGATCTGGATTCATCAGAAAAGAAAAGAAAAAATAATAATAATCTAGAGTTAGCTGCATGTCCATTGTGCATCCAGCCTTTATCATTAAATCCATAAAGATGGACACCTAAACTTTTCTTTTTAGAGATACATAACCAAGACTTATAACAACTCCTCTTCTCTTCAGCATGTTTTAAGACCACTGGTTTAGACACCTAAATTCAATCAATTGATTTTTGATGACTAGTTGAAAGCACACCATGATTTGCAGGATACCAGAAAAAACTAAATGAATTGACGCTATTGACTTCTAATTGACTTCTAAAAGAGACCCAAAAAGCATACTAAATGATGGCAACATCCCATGCTTCCAGCCATCCAGGGACCTAAACCTCTATTAGTAAGAAACTTCAACAACTTTTTAGAATGATTCGGTAAGAGGAATGTTTTAAAATAATATTTGGTGCATTTTTAATGCACTTCCATTTTAAGGGGTAAAAATGTGGGTGAGATGGCCATTCTGGACCAAAAAAACCAACATATATGTTGAACAACAGCAAAATAATAGAAGTCGGAATATAAACCTGTCACTGAGCTCAGTACATAACGGAGGCTAAGATGGAAATGGTCGGGGATGACTTCCAACAAAGGAAGCACTGTCTGCAGCTGTGACTTGCTGAAAGATGTAGCTGAAGAATGAACATGACTTAGGTACAGTGAAAGCAAATAATTATCTTCTATAACGTTGATTCACTTGCAGGACTTCTATCGAAGCAGAGCATCTTTTATTTTATCATTCTGAAGTTCTGCTGCTTATATAGCAATTTGTTTCTTCAAATTTTGACTGTCTACATGTTGCAGCCTTCTAGTTTTATTCTCTTTTACCATTTTTCAAGTACTTAAGCACTCTACTAGTTAATCATAGTTCTCTTGGTACAATAAAATATATATGATGATCAAAAAACAGTGTGTACTCAGTTTATGATATGATTAGGGGTAAAAACAGAAACTAAATTCAACAGTCATATCAATACATGCTTACGTAATGTTGGATTTTCCAGGATCTAAAACTTTCAAAAAGTAAGGAAAACCGATTCCATAATATGATCTACAATCGAGTATCCCACCTGGATTTGCCAAAATCAGAATAAGATCAACATCAGGGTTACAAGATGTAACAGCTAGTGCAATGCATGCCCCAAGGGATTCCCCAACCAAATAAATAGGTCTATTTGGTGAGCGTTTAACTTCTGACCTGATTGTTTTCTCTACCAGCTTGATGAGACCTGTACATGAAATACTTGATTACAACAAGGTAGCATTTGGTAACACAAAATTTGGCTGCAGAATCAGAACTGCATGAATTGAAGTTTGTATTTTTCAAATATAAAGAAAGCGAGAGAGAGATCAGCATCTCCTTTACCACTCAATTCAAATTTCAAAACTCTGATTTTATACACGAAACAAATATTTAAAGTAAATCCTACACACTGTCTCCATTGCTCATTATAGGAACCAACAAATACACCACCACAAAGAATAAAGATACCTGCAAATGACGTTCGATCCTTGACAGGAATATGCAAGCACCATATATCAAAAATCCTTCATAAGTAAAAAAATCAATAAATTAGTCAGACATAAATGGTGAATCATTGGATGTCCACATCAAGATGGCTTCAATTTCGAAAACTCCTCAACAGTTCTGATTATCAATGATTGATGGTCTAAAGCACTCAAATCTTGGCCATTACTTACTTTCCGAGCGAGTAATGGTGCCTAACTAGTCCAAGTCCTACTCCATCAATCCCTTCAAAATTTAAAATAAAAAAATGAATAATTCATGCTATTTCCGCTCAGAGCTTCAAAGCTATAAGAAAACCATTTGAAAAAAGAAAATACTCCAGCAACAAATAAATTCTAAATTGGCAAATCAACAATTGAGCTATAATGACAAAACCTATCTAACATACTACAGCATTATAAACCTATCTATTAATCTTTTACTATTTCATATGTGCAGTGTCTATTACGAATCAAACATTACATAATACAAATGCCTTTTACTAGTGAAATCTCTGAATAGTGATATCTTATTGTACTGAAACTAAAAGGATTGATGTTGACAAAAGTTATACCAATAAATAATAAGAACTTGACAACTTAAATTCTACTTTCCTTTTTTTAATTATAATAGTTACTTGATAGCTAAGCTAACAGATCATTAAAACTAAACTCATTTTTAATAATAAACGAACGACTACAAGTGTTAACCAATCAGTGAGCGACAGACGGTTAAGCGGAAATAGATAGAAAGATAACGGACAATTCAATAACAGTGAATCAAGCAACTAAAGAGACACTGACCAGGCAAAAAGAGAAGGAGAGGTGAATCGTGAGAGCGGGCCCCAGTCTCCAGTGGAGAGAACCAGCGAGGCGGTCCGCCGTCTGATTTGATCATAACCTTTGATTCTTCAAAGTAATCCCTCAACCCCTTTCTCGTACCTTCTACATTCATCTCTGCAAAGCACGCCTTCGTTTTCGTCGTCGCTGCCACACGCCTAGGACTCGGGTGAAAGGCCTGAAACGAGCCGGCGGCGATGAAACAAGCTCCTGCGGTTGTCGCCATTGAGAGAGTGATAATACAACATTGTGGAAGAATACGGGAGATTTAAATTTATATGTAATTTGTAAGGAGAAATGGCGGAAGCAGTTGTGGAAGCGAGAAACTTGTGACGAAACTGATTCTGATATAACAAACGTGAAGGAAAAAACATTCTCGCTGCACGTATGTGGCTTGATTATCCTGTGAAGGTTTTTCGAATTGGGGGAATTGGAGGAATGGAGGAGTGAGCCGAGGTGGTTAGTGCTTGCAGACTAGAACCGGAGCGGCGGCTGTGTTTGATTTTGGCAAGATGTTTGGACGCGAGAATAGACTAATCTTTGGTAAGAGTCAAAATTAGTCTTAACTGTACTCCTGTCTCCTTTATCCTATAAGGACCTGCGTGAAGAATTGCAAACTATGTTTGTTATAAGCCATGGTGACTTCACAGTCCCACATAAAATTCTTATTAGCTAGGAACCTAAAGTCTTAAGTATATAAGATTAAAATCCCTCATTGGCAATTTAAAGCAAACCCCCACCCATGAACTACTATATATATGCATGGAAGCTCATTTAATTGTTGAATTAATCAATAACAATAAGCATATCAATAATCGACTTAATAACTAAGTACTTAGAGTACTTTAGTTAATTCGAAATTTTTTTATCATTTATTTGTTTTATAACATATTATCAATACAATGTTAATTTAATGTGGACAATTTAATTTCTACTGCTTGTGTTTATGTATGCTTATGTCTTTTATGCTTTATTATTATTATTATGTTTTTATGTTATTATTTTAATTGTTTGTTATTTATGATAACTTTAATCGTTGATTCTATAATAATGCCTATATTGTTATTATTTTGTTGATATGTTATCATTTTGTTAATATGATTTGTTTAATTTATTTATATAGTTGGTCCAACCGTCCTTTTGTTTAATTTATTTGCTTATATGGCTGGTTTAACCACTTATCAAGTCATTTTCAATAAATTATAATTTGTTCTTGCATATGTTTATCGTTGAATGTTATTGTTGTACTTTAAAGTTTATAACTCAAATGAGGAGGTGAGAACCTGAAGTTCTAAGTTATGATTTTAAGTTAGTACTTAAAGTTCTAAATACATGCATTAAATATCTGCATATTTATATTTTTGCTTTCGTCTATATTTACTTAATTTATATTTATATTGTGGTACTTTTTTTTTTGGTTTATTAATAACAAGGTCTTTTCCAAAATGGCAAATCTCATGAATTTATATATTTCCGCTCTTGAAGTTTCTAGAAGAAACTACCTTTCTTGAGTGTTGGATGCAAAAATGCACCTGCAAGTTATGGGCCTAGAAGGCACTATAGCAAGAAGAAATGAAACATCATAGCAGGAAAAATCAAAGGTTATGATTTTCCTCTGCCACCGTTTATATGAGAGCAAGAAAGCTCAATATCTGACAGTGAAAGATATATTAACATTGTTGAATAACCTCAAGGATAGATAATATTTTCTTTCAAAAGCTAAACATAAGTGGTTAAATTTGATGTGACAAGATTATGCAAGAGTCTTTGATTATAACTCTGCTCTGTTCCGCATCACCTTAGAATTAAAATTGTGTGGTGTAGAAATTATTTATAGAGATATACTTGAAAAGGCCCTCGCTAATATTCTCCTGCAACAATAATATCAGGAGTATCAATACAACAAATACTATGAACTAATAAAATTTCTTTTAGTTGCTAAATAAAATAATAAGCTCTTAATGAAGAATAAAAAATTATGTCAACAAGCTCTCAAGCATTCCTAGAAATGAATGCAAATACATATACTAATAGTGGACATAATCGAGGAGTCAAGAGAGGTTGTAGTTACTACCATTATGGTGGCCACAGGCATGCAGAATTGTAAAACAATAGAAATTGACGCCATCGGAAGTGGAATGTTTACGAGAGGTATAATAAAAAAAAATGTACAAAGAAAAAAATGTTATATATAATAACCAAAAAAAAATTGTTATCGATGTCGAAGAAAAGGTCATTGGTCACGTACTTGCAATACAGACAAACATTTGGTAAACCTATACCATGCATCCAAGAATAAAAAAAGGAAAATTAAGACTAATTTGGTCGATAACTCAAATCCTCTGGATTTGATTTATCTTGATGTATCAGATTTCTTTGAAGGCATAGAGGGGAAAAATGGTCACTTAGTTAGTGATGGAAATATCCACATTAATTAAGCTTTCATGATTATGCTATAATTATTAAATTACTAATACATTAAATTTTGTATTTTTTGTAGTTTCATCAGATCTATTTAATGTTTTTATCTAATCTTAACATCTAACGTGAAATTTTGTTTAATGTAAGGCTATGAATTTTAGAAATAAATCATCTGATTTGGAAACGAAAGCTGGAGATGTATGCTTAGTTTATAGTGCAACCACACGTAATATTCTTTAGTATAAAAAAAAATTCTTAAAAATAAAATTACTTGAAGGAAAAGTAAATACTATATTTGGTCTTGCAGATCTAATAAAAGGCTCCAGAAGAGCTATACTGTTATTAACAAGTGGAACAAAACTAATAATCTAGAATATTTTGTATTCAAAGAAGATTAACAAGTGGAACAAAACTAATAATCTAGAATATTTTGTATTATAAAAATGTCTCAGGAAGAAATGCATAAGATCTAAAGGAAATCAATCATAAATATGATTGAAAGTTTTCAAGATATCTAAATATATTTGAAATGAATATCATATTAAGACTTTACATGAAATAATGTAGAATATCTGTGCATTACTAAAAATGTCTCAGGGAAGAAATGCATATTAGAAAACCTCAAAGCGCTCTCATTAGGATTGTATTACACAATCATAAATATGATTGAAAGTTAGGCAGTGATAAACCAAAAGTGTGTATATCTAAATATATTTATATTATGGCATGATCACATCTAAAAATAAATTAGACATTTAATGAACATTAAAATTAAAATAAAATTTTTAGGCTAATAGAATCTGGATCTATAATGATGCAAAGTTTAATAATGATATTTTTTATTTTTACCAATATTTATCATTTTATAATTCAAATTTTATAATTTATTTACTAGTAATTTTAAAAAATAAAATTAAAATTAAAAATTAAAATGGGTAAATTTGGGGAAAATTCCCATGGACATCTATTTAAAAAAAAAATAGATCTATTGTCCAAGTAGATTGTTTGTACAACTTACTCACAAAAAAATTTGTGGTTGGAGGGTTCCTTTATAAGGTTGGTCATGAATCTCTATTATTTCTATGAAGAATTTAGAGAAATAAATGTGGACAAATATATACACATAGTGGACCATTTTTGTTATTTTATAGTTTTGAATGATGTTTCTGCGTGGTGGTTAAATGTTTGTTTGTTATGCACACGCAATATTGCATTTGCTAATATCTTGAACCATTGTAGGGTGATCTTTTCATCACAGATTTTATGAGTTGTCACTTTGATGAGACAAATTTTCTATCATTGGGGAATAGAAAACCTTCTGAAATAAGGCATGAATTGTCTTGGAAAGTTTTTGCTCATTATCTCAATTAAATACTTGTTAATGTGAAAATAAAGTATGTATAGAGGATAATATTTTTACAGCAAATTATAAATCAATTATTAGATTTAGATCTAATAAAAGAACCAAGTTATATATTGCAACTGCTAATACACTAATTCAAGTGATTGTTCATGCTGAACAATCAAATGCTTAAATAGCTAAAGAATTATTCTTTACACATCAAAAATGTTGTAGATCATGTAGTTCCAAAGACAATACTCCCTAGAAGAGGAGAATGAAAAATTAGGATCCTATTGGAAATAAAGTACAATAAATAAACTGATGTTAATAAACCTATGTTTTCTGCATCATAGTTTTAAATAAACTGATGGTCCCGAAGAAGCACAAGAAATAATGAGATTTCTGTTAACTATACTCAAGTTAATATTTTAAAAGGCATCTGGTCCTTGAAAAAACCAAGCATCGTGAATAGGAATGGCAATTATGCCCATAAACCCACAAACCCGCCCAAACCCGCTCACCAAAACCCGCCCGCTGTGGGTAATTTTACCCGTTGCGGGCGGTTTAGTATTATAAACTAAAAACCCGCACATGGATGCAGGGGGGTTTGATATTTACCTTATACCCGGTGGATACCCGCATGGATACCCATCAAACCCGCAATTTTTTAAAAATATTTTTAATTTAATTTTAATCTAAAAATGTATAAAGAAAATAATGTAATTCATGGATTATTATATATCTATTATAATTTTGTATGCATTATTTTTCTTTAACTTAATACATGACTTATTTTATTATTATAATTTTTTTTCGAATTAGTATTTGAAAATATTAATCTTAATTATTATTGTAGGCATCGTGTTAGATGGGTGCTTATGGTGATGAATGAAATGAATATCTTCTCTTGGAGCTTGTTTTAAATTATAATATGAAATGTAATTATTATTTTTAGATATTAGTTGGTGTTTTTTAAATAGATTTGTGTAATTTATACTTCAATTTGAGATTTATGTTGGATTGATCTTGAAATTTTAATTTTTCATTTATATTGTTTAAATATAAAGTTGAGTATGTTATATGGAATTTGAGGTTGTTATTATAAATTTATATATTAAACATTTGTGATTTTAAATACGGGAACATGCAAAAATCGGCCGGGTACCATTGCGGGTTTTGGTAATTGTCAAAACCCGCTGCGGGTGGATTTTCTTAAAAAAATAAAAACCCGTTGCTGGTTGTGGGTGGGTTTGGTAATTTAAATTTTATGTGGATTTGGGTTTGGTAATAGCAAACCCGCTGCGGGCGGTGCCCATTGCCATCCCTAATCGTGAAAAGACCTCTTGAAAAAGTACATGCAAAGATGAGGTATAAGACCTTGAAGTGGCTAAACATAAAAAAATGTCAATAAATTTTACAAGCACAAATGTGTGGAATCATAAATAAATTATCATCAATGATGTATTTCGTTTATAGTAGTTATTGACGTTGTAAATGATAATGATCTCCAAACTATTGATGAATATAGACAAAGACATGATTAACCTCAATGGATAGAAGCAATTCCAGCAGCACTGACCTCTCTAACTAAATGTAAAGGCATTGTCCTTGTTGTCTAGATATTTAAAGATGTCAAACCTTTTAGATACAAAGGGGTATTTTTGAAAAAATATAGAGAAATGAACATTATGAATAGCTATTACAATATTTCTTTGTAATTTAGATATATCCCTAAAGGATATAAAGAAAATATGTATTCCCTAATGATGGATACTCTTACGTTTTGATCTTAATCAATTTAATTAGCAATGTCAGAAAGACTTGACATACGTCTCATGCCTTAGTGACTATATATCTGCATGGGTCACTTGATATTAATATTTAGATTAAAATCCTTGAAGAATTAAAAAAAAGCCTAAAGCATCTAAATCAAAGGATTGTAATATGTGTTCAATCAAGCTGCAACTGTCCTTATACAAACTGAAACAATATCGATGCATGTGGTATATTATTTGAATGAATATTTAATTAAAGAAGGATATAAAAATAATCTTATTTGTCCATGCATGTTCATTAGAAAATTTGAATTTGGATTTGTAATTATAGCAGGTTATGTTATGACATAAACCTAATTGAAACTCCTGAAGAGCTCCTAAAAACCGCTGAATATTTAAAAAAAAAAGTTAAAATGAAAGATTTAGGGAAAACAAAATATTATCTTAGCTTATAGATCGAGCATAAAGAAAACAAAGTGTTTATCCATCAATAAGCTTACGTTGAGAAAATCTTAAAACGATTAAATATAGGAAATGCTCATCCATTAAGTACTCCTATGGTTGTTCAGTTTCTTTGTTATAAAAAGGATCCATTCTGCCCCAAAAAGAATGATGAAAAGATTATTGGTCCCGAAATATCATATCTAAATGCAATTAGTGCTTTATTATATCTAGCTCAATGCACCAGACTAGACATTGCATTCTCTGTGAACTTGTTGGCAAGATTTAGCTTAGCACCAATGCTGCCATATTAGAATAACATAAAAAATATCTTCTGATATCTATGCAGAACGATGGATGTAGGGGTATTCTATACAAATAAGCCAACATAGAATCCTAATCTTATCGGTTATGCAAATGCAGGCTATCTCTCTGATCCCCACAAAACTTATTCACAAACAAGATATACTTTCACAGTAATTTCATAAAGATCTACTAAATAGACTTATGTTGCTGTATCTTCTAATCACTCAGAGATCCTTGGGCTACATAAAGCAAGCAAAGACTCTGTTTGATTGAGGTCTATTATCCATCATATTCAGAGCCCGTGCAATTTGACTTCTGTAATAGATGTTCCAACAGTCATGTGTGAAGACAATGTTACTTGTATTGCTCAAATTCGAGGAGGATACATTAAATGAGATAGAACTAATCTCACCAAAGTTTGTCTACAACTACAACTCATGAGTTGCAGCAAGACAAGAAGATTGATGTCAAATAGATACGATCTATTAATATTTTACTTATCTTTTTACTAAAGTTTTCCCACATTAGAGTTTGAGAGGTTAGTTCACAGTATTAGCATGTGTTGACTCAAATTGATACATGACATTTAAGGGGATATTTCATCAGGGGGAACACTTTTGAAGATAAGAGTTTCTTTAGCTATATTAGATAGATGTGAACTGTACTATTTTCTCTTGCACCAAATTTTGTTCCACTGAATTTTACAAGTAAGGTTTTAATAAAGTTGTATTAAGCACATCCAACACCACTTCTTATCTTGAGAGTAGTTTAATTAAAGTGGTGAATTCAATTGAGAGTGTTATAAGCTATGGTGACTTCACCACTTTAGTTTTGTAAAGTCCCACGTATAATTTTTATTAGCTAGGAACCTAAAGTCATAAGTATATAAAATTAAAATCCCACATTGGAAATTTAAAACAACCCTTACCCATGATAATCAATGACAATAAGCTTATCAATAACAATAAGTATGGTAGCTCATGTGATTGTTGAATTAATCAATAACAATAAACTTATCAATACTAAACTTAATAACAAAGTACTTAGAGTACTTTGGTTAATTCAAATTTTTTTTATCATTATTTATTTTATAGCAATATTCTTATTTTCTTTTTTAAGGAAAAATATTAGATTTATTGCCCAAAAAATTAATTACATAAATTATTATTATTTTCCTATTAATTTTATTATGGATTAAATATTTATTGTGCCATAATTTAATTTGCCTACAATAAGTCAAAATACCATTTTACCATATTTTATATTAAGATATTAAGAATTTGTTGTACCAAACTCCCTTGTTTGTCTACAATAAATCAAATTTTTAAAATATAAAATATGTAAAAAATTAAATGGAAAATAATTTAATTTATAAAATAAAAATAGAATTTGATTAAATCATATTTATTTCCTAAGAGTTTCACCTTACCCTAACTATTATTATTTAGTTAAGGATAATTGAAATAAAAAAAATTATTAAAATTAAATTACTTATAATTAAAAGTAATAAAAACAATTAAAATTGAAAATAAAACTAAATTTATTTATAAAAATAATTATACAAAATATTAAAAACACACTTGAAAAACACGATTACAAGGAGACTGAGAGAAATTGAGAAGAAGAGAGATGATTAAAAACAAAAAAAAAACGAGGCTTTAATTAAAGAAAAATAAATTCATAATCCAGTTATAAAAAAAAACGGTTGATTAAACATTAAAAGCCAACACCATACATGGCATCATTTGACGCTTCTGATTATGCCAAAGAACGGTTAAGATTTGGCGGGTTAATGGTTGGATCAGGTCGACCCGAATACAAAAATTCATATCTTACAACTTGCTTCACTAACCATTGCCACATAGCATAATTGTGGCCATTGACTCATGAACGGTTGAGATTTAATCAAAATTGTCAGCTATCCAATGCACTCATATTTATTATAAGCTCATTTTATCATCCAATCAGTGTTCGATCAACAAAAAAAGTCAATTTTTTTATACAAGCCTAATTTTAAGCCGATCTTAACTCATCTTAAGGTTATTGGGTATCCGGAATCCAAATTTGATATCCATTTATATGTTTGGAGTCTCGAATTATGTGAAATTAATATTTTACCTAATAAACACACAAAAATACACAAAATTAGATATATTTAAAACATAATTAATAATCTCTAATACATGGCATAAACATGAATATAAATTATAACATAAGCACAAAATAACATTATTATCACTTGACAATTGAACAATTTTTAATACTAATCGGTATATCATTTGAATGAATATTTAATTAAAGAATGATATAAAAATAATCTTATTTGCCCATGCATATTCATTGGAAAATCCGGATATGGATTTGCAATTATAGCAGGTTATGTTATGACATGAACTTAATTGAAACTCCTGAAGAGCTCCTAAAAATTGCTAAATATTTTAAAAAAAATTTAAAATGAAAGATTTGGAGAAAACATCCACTAAGTGTTCCTATGGTTGTTCGATTTCTCTTTTATAAAAAGGATCCATTCCACCCTAAAAAGGATGACGAAAAGATACTTGATCTAGAAGTACAATCTAGAAGTACCATATCTAAATATAATTAGTACTTTATTGTATCTAACTTAATGCATCAGACCAAACATTGCATCCTCTGTGAACTTGTTGGTGAGATTTAGCTTAGCGCCAACACGGCAACATTAGAATGGCTGGTTGGGAGGCTATGTGTGGGCTCGAGCAGGTTAAAGTCCGTCCAAACTTTTAGAAAATTTACAAAAATACCATTGTGCCTAGTTTACAAAATTGTCATTTTTTTTTTCACTTTTATTTACAACTGTACCATTCCATTATTTATAGCTTTGCCATTCAGCCCATCCATATGAATAAATTAAAAAAAAGGATTCCCCTTTTTTAGGTTTCGGATTCCAAAACGTCTTGCACTTTCTCTTGGCTTCTTCATGTTCTCTTTCTTGGCCTTTTCAATCTTCATCTTCTTCTTGGTAAGAATAGATAATAAATTTATTTTTTGTTTACTCATTTACAATTACAATATATTTATAAACTGTAAGGCAGTAAAGAATAAATTATCTCAGTTAGAAGAACTATATGGGGGTCGCAACTATACTTGATTAGAAAAATTGATTGTATAAGATTAAATTATTGTTAAGTCAAATAGAGACCATAAATTCAGTCCAATATATTGTATATAATGTTAATTTGTCAATTAAACTTATTGTTTAGCTTTTGGATAGTGTCAATGTGTTATTGTGATGGACTGACGGTTCTATGCTTTTATTAATTTGTTAATTAAACTTATCAATGATTGCTTTTTTTAATTTCTTTTATGTTTTTACTTCTTTATTTTTCAGGTGTTAATTAATGTTAAACAATCAATCATTAAAGCCTACAAAAACTCTTCTTGTATTTTTAAGAAAAAAGATAGTGGTCAGTTGTCAAGTGAGGTTCCATGTGATGTTTATGATTTTAAATTAGACGAGCAACCCATATCTAAGTCTCGAAGAGTTGAAGTTCAAAGTGAAAATATTGCTTCATTAGAACGTGATCCGAAGTTACATAAAACAATATGGACATATCCTGTTAATCAACAAGATGGTGTTAGGAGGATGTATATCAGTATATGTCTATATCAACCAAAGTTAGAATAGTTTCCACCTTCATTTGATGGGCAACAATTGCGTCAATTTCAATGCACTTGGTATGCACAATTTCCTTGGCTTGTATTCTATAGAAATTGATATTGTATATTTTTTGGTATTTTTTTTTTACCAAAAAAAGGAAAATATTCTGAGTTTACAATTTAAGGGTTTAGGAGTTGGAAGAGGATTAATAACGGAGAGAGATGTTCTTTTTTGCATCATGAAGGGGGGTTTAATTCGTATAATACTAAGTCTATGTTAAAGTGTGGTGGTTTAAAGAATCAATCTCAATGTATAGATAGAGTTATGAATGCACAATCATCACAATAGATTTTACAAAATAGATTCCGACTTCAGATCTCAATAGAAGCTGTTAAATGGCTTGCAAAGCAAGTATGTGCTTTTAAAGGTCATGATGAGTCCATTAAATCCTTTAATCCTGAAAATTTTATTGAAATGATAAAGTATTCAGCAAGGCCGAATAAAGATACTGCTGAAGTTGTCTTGGAAAATGCTCTGGGCAATGCAAAATATACTTCATTGGATATTCAACAAGAGATTTTGAATATCATTGTCAATAAAGTGCAACAAAAGATTCGTGAAGAAATTGAAGATGCAAAATTTTGTATTCTTGTTGATAAAGTGCAAGATGAATCTAAAAAAGAACAAATTGCTATTATTTTAAGATATCTTGATTGTGATGGATTTGTTCATGAATGGTTTTTTAAAGTTGTGAATGTGAAAGAAACTAGTGCATCAACTATTTAAAAAGAAATATGTAATATCTTTACTCGTTATAATCTTTTGGTTGAAGATTTACGAGGACAAGGATATGATGGTGCTAGTAATATGCGAGGTGCATGGAATGGATTGCAAGCATTATTTCAAGAAGACTGTCTATAAGCATATTATGTATATTGTTTTGCTTATCAGCTATAACTTGCATTAGTGAAAGTTTCCAAAGATGTGACTGATGTATGGATATTTTTTTTAACTTTGAATTCCATTGTCAATTTTTTTGGTTCCTCTTCTAAGCGTCATTCTGAGTTGAAATCTATTAAAAAGGCTGAAATTATTGATTTAATAGCCTCTAGGGAGCTTGAAACTGGTACAGGAGCTAATCAAATTTGTTCATTACAACGACCTAGAGCAACTCGTTGGAGCTCTCATTTTATTTCAGTCAGTAGGCTGATTAGTATGTTTGGTGTTGTTCATGAGTATCTTGAAAAGATGATTTGCAATGGATCGAATAATGACATATGAGGGGAAGCTAAAGGTGTATATGATGTAATGTCAACTTTTAATTTTTTTTTTATCTTGCATTTGATGAATAAAGTTTTAGGGATAAGTGATTTACTTTGTCAAGCATTACAAATGAAATCTCAAGACATTTTGAATGCTATACATTTAATATTAGCTACAAAATTACTTCTTCTAAGCTTAAGGGAGAACGGTTGGGATACTTTTATTAAGAGTGTGATATCATTTTGTGAAAATCTTCATATTGATGTGCCTAAAATGAATGATCGCCGTATGAAAGGTACGATTCATTCTTGTTTGTAGAAAGATTATGTTAAGTTGAACATTTTTATCAAATTGATTTGTTTAATGCTGTAATAGATTTTCAGTTGATGGAGTTAAATAATATATTTACAGATCAGACGATAGAACTTCTTATTCTGAGCTATGCTTTAAATCCTGTTGATTCTTTCAAATCATTTGATGTTGATGATATTTGTAATCTTACAGAGAGATTTTATCCTCCAGATTTTACTCAATTTGAGATACTTGCTTTGAGAAGATAATTAGAATGTTTTCAGATTGATGTGTTTCATCTTGTTGAGTTTCAGTGTATTTCTTCACTTTCTATCGAAAATTAGTTGAGACAAAAAAGCCTCAAATTTACTTTTTTGCTAAACAGATTGATTCGTTTCGTGTTAACTCTTTTTGTTTTGACTGCAACGATTGAATGAGCATTTTCAGCTATGAAGCTTATCAAGACACCACTTCGAAACAAGATGGAGAATGAGTTTTTATCAAATTGTATGGTTATCTACATTGAAAGTGATAAATTTAATTCTTGAAAGTATCACAAGGCGCAATTGAAATAGCACATAATTGTAATTGAATTGTTTCTTGGATTTGATGTATTTTCTTATATATTAATGAATTTTCATTAAGCTTTATATTTTCAGTTGGGATAATATTTGGCCTAAGAAAAAAAATTTAGACCACCCAGAATTTTTTTTTCTGGCTTCGCCTATGGAAGGGCATCAAACATATCTTCTGATATCTGTGTGGAACGATGGATTTAAGGGTATTCTATGCAAATGAGTCAATAGAGAATCCTAGTTTTATTAGTTATGTAGACGCAGGCTATCTCTCTGATCCCTACAAAGCTCATTCACAGAAAATATATACTTTCACAAAAATTTCATAAAGATCTACTACGTGGACTTATGTTGCCACATCTTCTAATCACTCAGAGATCCTAAGGCTACATAAAGCAAGCAGAGAGTGTGTTTCATTGGGGTCTATTATCAATCATATTTAAATGACGTGCAATTTTGACTTCTACAATGGATGTTCCAATAGTTATGTAAGAAGACAATGTTACTTGTATTGCTCAAATTTGAGGATACATCAAGCGAGATAGAACTACGCATATCTCACCGAAGTTTGTCTACATTTCATGATAATTTGATGTCAAGTAGATACGTTGTATTGATAATTTTGCTAATCTTTTTACTAAGGTTTTCCCAAATCAGCGTATGAGAAGTTAGTCCACAGTATTGGCATGCATTGACTCAAATTGATACACGACATTTGAGAGGATATTTCATCAAGGGGAGCACATTTGAAGATAAGAGTTCTTTAACTATATTGGATATATGTGCACTGTACTTTTTTTTCTTCGACTAGATTTTGTCTCACTGGGTTTTACTGGCAAGGTTGTAATGAGGCAATATTAAACACATCCAACACCACTTCTTATCTTGAGAGTAATTTAATTAAAGTGGTGAAATCAAGGGGGAGTGCTATAAGCTACGGTGACTTCACCATTTTAGTTTTCTAAAGTCCAACGTATAATTCTTATCAGCTAGGGACCTAAAGTCTTCAGTATATAAAATTAAAATCCTATATTGGAAATTTAAAGCAACCCCCCACCCATAATAATCAATGACAATAAGTTTATCAATAACAATAAGTATGGAAGCTCATGTGATTGCTGAATTAATCAATAACAATAAGCTTATCAATAATAAACTTCATAACAAAGTACTTTGAGTATTTTGTTTAATTCGAAAAATTTTTGTCATTATTTATTTTACAGCAATATTCTTATTTTTCTTTTAATGAAAAATATTAAATAGGGACCCATGTGCATTGCCTGCCAACAAAAATATCTATTTGCAATTTTGTGTCAAAGGTTTAATAACCGTCGTGTTTTGCACTTCTTCCATTCACGGCTAGACTTTGAGTCAAGTAATAAATACAAAAAGGCGCTGACCAATAGACGCCCATCCTCCAATAGTTTTTATTTTTTATTTTTTTAAGAGTCAACGCTAGGATATACCAATCAAGAACAGGAAACCGACCAACCGATAGTTTAAAAAAAAGAAAAAAAGAAACGCACAAAATAATTTATTAATAATTATAATCAAGTAAAAAATAGACATTAAATTTCAAAGAGTAAATTGTGATTTGCCATTATTGCTTTTCCTTATCCGGGTGAGAAAGATATCCGATTCTCAATCAAATCAGATTTTCTCTTCTGATGGGGTTTGCCAGGTGCCCATAAACCCTTACCTGTTATATATCAAGATTCTGGCGATTGGCCACTCCGTCCCTTTTGCCCCCAGTCTCAGCTCTCACAGTTGTTTTTGTTTTCTTTATTATTGGAACTGGTTAGGAGTGTCTCTCTAATGGCAGTCGAAACAGCAGCTGCTAAATATTCTTCTTCAAGTTCGCCCTGGTCCAATAAAAGATTCTTCATGGCTCAAGTTACGCTCAGAATTTTAGCCACTGCTTTCTCATTGGTGGCAGTCTCTCTTCTGATCACCAGTACTCAAACTGTCCTTGTCTTTTTGGTCCAGATGAAGGTTGCTTACAGCTACTCATCCGCATGGAGGTAAAAATTAATCAAAATTATGCTTTTATAGGGCTAAACCATTATTATTTTCGTTATGTTAATTTTTTTTCTGATTAACTGTGCCACAGGTTCTTGTTCGGTGCCAACATTGTGACCTGTATTTTATCAGTGCTTTCTCCGATTTTTGTTTGCCTTATTAGCCGCTCAGCATCCCACATGAAATATTTTCTCCTATTTTTGCATGACATGGTAAGTAAATTATTTTCTTTTTACTTGTAACTTCTTCTTATTAAAACAAAATTTCTACACAATCATAATAAATTAACGGCAAATTGAATCACAGGTGACAATGGTGTTGCTGATAGCAGGATGCGCGGCGGCGACTGCAATTGGTTATGTAGGCAAGTATGGAGAATTGAAGATGGGGTGGGGGCCTGTTTGTGGCTTTGCGCCCAAATTTTGTAATAGATCGACGATTTCTCTCGTGTTATCTTACTTGGCTTTCCTCTGCTACATGGGACTCACAATTTTGTCTGCCCACAAGCTTATGTCTCGAGCTACTGAATGAGAGAGTTATCAGAAAAGAGCAAGGAAACTAAGATAGATTACATAATGTAGATGTAGACTGTAGAAGCACAATGGTGCAGTTTTATTTTGGTCTATTTTAATTTGTTGAGTTTCAGTTAGAAGTTTTTCATGCAAATTTGCAGCTAATACCAGTTCTTAAGCTTTTAAGAGTCAGTGTTGAGCCTTAAAGCCTTTTACAATTAAGGCAGTTAGGTGATGCAATTTGGAAAGTGCTACGAGTAGAATGAGATTGCCAGTTGATAACCTTGAACGTTTAATTATCAATTCACATTACTAAGGACCAAGAAACACATAAATAGTGATAATAAACCATTAAATATTGTGCAGAAATTTCTAACAAGAAATAAGCTGGGTGGGTCCATAGAATTCAAGGGATTTATGGCAGAATTATGCAGCAATAGTGGTACATAAATGCAGTAGCGTCATAAATACAAATTGCATTAGATATCTGGGGTTCTTATAATTGACAATGCCAAATGGCAATGATATATATAAACTAAACATTTTTAACATTAACAAAGGCTTAGGGCTAAGCAAGATCTAGAAATTCAACATAGTGGCTTATTGCTACAACCAGTACCGATATATTAGCTTGAACAACAAAGTGTGTATGCAAATTCAACTACAGATTCTACATGTATGTCATTCACTTTCAGTATCAGATTCAGTGTTGTTTTCACAATATTTTAGGTGCTCTTTCAGCGTCTGGCTCTCGATTTCCCACTTTTCTGTATTCCAAGCTTGATCTACCTCAGGCAGCTCATAATTGTCTGGTCTTAGTGACAGTTGGAAATTTGGTAGTTCTGGCAATGCTTGAAAAGCCCTACATCAACAGCAATGAAGCAAAATTACATAAAAAGCTGCATTCTCAGTTTGTGGGCTACATTTTATTCAGTAGGACTATAATCAAGTAAATTCCCCCTGCGCCGGGGGTGGGGTGGTGTTGGTGGGGGTGGTGTGTGGGGGTTGTATATAGGAAACAAACAAACAAACAAACAGAAGATCCCTTACTTCTCTTCTTCTAAAAGGTAACCATACATCTGAGACTTCCTTGATGCAACTTCAGGAATTTTCTGATGTAAATGCTTCATGGCACCCCAGAGTGGAGGAGATCTTCCAAGGGTGAAAGATTAAAAAACAATTGAGCCGATATTGAGGAAACAGAAATTTCAAGAATAATAAGATGACATTGTCAAAAACTTTGTATGCATCAGATATAACCAAAATAGGAACCAACCTAGTTGTAGGAGGCGCTAGACTAAAGGTTAAGCAGGCCTTTTTGCTCTCTGCTAGAATCTCTTCAGCAGCAAGGAAACAACAAACAGCACTGACATGACAAGATGGTTCATTGCCCTTGTCTAGGATAAGACCATGGTAATAGTAAGCTGCAGCCTGATGACAGCTTATAGAGTAGTTAGAATGTGACATATAAAATTAACTGATTGCAGCGAGAGAATGTGATAATAAGAGAAACAGAGCACCAAAAAAACCTTTGCTTCAAGGAATTTCCACTTGATGAACCAGAGATGCTTCTTTCCATAGCCATGATTCATGTCACATCCAGACAAGCACTGATAAGCCTGATCACAGAAGAACCATGCTGATAGTAAGAAAGAAAAAAGCAGTTTTCCAGGCTTCACTTTACAGGTTTTAAAAAAAGGCAATTCAACTTTATGGACTGCATCACCTTAGCCATCAAATTCTGTAATCTATATCAAAAAAATTAGAGCACACCTGACTGTAATAGATCAATAGCTCGCACGCCAATCTCCTCTTGACTGATAAAGTGGCTTTTTGACAATCAACAGCTAAGCCAAGCTGAATTTCAGTTCCCTGAAATTTCATGAAGATTAATTTTCATAGATATTCATAAAATGCAGATGCTAAGCACCATAAAAGTTTCACTGACCTCTAGTTGTGTACCACAAATGCAAGTATCCAACAGTGAAGCATAAGAATGAGCAGTTATATGGATTGATCCGTGTGATTGTTTTTATCCATTTGAGATTTTGGTAATGTAGTAGGTTCTATGTTGACTCTACGAACACAGAACCCTGATTTTGCAACTGCATTTTTGTATTGGTTTCTAGAAACAGAAACCTGATGCTATGTAGGTGACAAAAAATGTACCACTAACATGATACGTAATTCTAAATACAAGTAACATTGTAGAATTTGCAGTACTATTCTATTGTATCTTAGAATATCATTCATTCACTAACATCCATGATGTTTGTTTGTAATAAAATCGAGATTTCAACTTATTCCACAGACAAAAAAAAAAAAAAAAATAGATACCTGGCCTAATGCTTGAATGGAAATAGCCTCCAATACACCATCTTGCAAATCTTTTGCCAACCTAATCCTGAAATCACATATGATTTTAATGATGAATTTTGATTCCAAGGTTTTATAAGAACTTTGGCTTTATCTTTGTCGACATACTTGATATCGGGCGGTATGTGAACTATTATATTCTTGATACAAAATTCCAAGTACCCTGATGCCTTAAGCAGTAAATCAACAGCTTCTCGCTTACAATCTGATTACGAAGATTAGAAATGACAATTCATCAGGTAAGATGTCTATCAATGTTATAGTTCAAGGAGAGGCAAAAAAAGTTTTGTGGATAAAATTATAAACCTGAAGATAGAACCCGCACACCCGAGCCAGAGAAGTCCTTGGGGATCATCAGGGAGTTGGCCTCTGATAGTGTCAGCATAGCCATCATGTGAACAACAGAAAGTAATTCAAACCAGCAGTTTGCCACAAAATTTTCCTGCGAATAGTTTAGGATAAACGATTAGACTGGTAATATATGGAAAAATAATACAGAAAAACCCAAAAAAAAAAGGCTTATGTACTATATCTTACTTGTTTCCCATAATCACCTAGATTTTTCCACTTGAACTCTACCAAATCCTCAAGGCCGTTTTCTGGAATTATAAGCAGATCATTTACTACAGAAAGATAGATGAAGTTATATAGAGTAAGAAGACACTAGTTCTTCAATACCTTTCTTGGTAAGCCCAATTAAGAGAGTCAAATACTCCTCTAGTGCCCGCCGTAGTTCAGTAATAGCAGATCCATCTGCAAGAATCAAAATTTCTAATTAATAGAAAAATTAGAGACTAAAATTGAAAACCATTGAATTTGGTTTCTGAACAATGTAACATTTTTTTTTTCATATTGGCCTGCTTAATTGCATTTTGGATATCATTCTTTTTTTTTTTTTTTTTTTTTTTGGGTAAACAAGGGAACAGAACATCAGAAATAATCCACTTGATTGGCTTGAAATCTGAAAATAAAATGATCCCAGATTTTATCCTGATTCTACAAACTCGTTTTCCATCACAAACCAAAATAGACCTCCTTATTACTTGGGCCCCAAACAACATAAATTCCAAAATAATTCAGAATTACAAAAGCAAATGGTTCCCCGGCATTTTCTCAGCAACCAAACAAAACAATAAAAGAAACTACAGAATAGTGAAAGCATACCAGTATCCCCAGCCACCAACACAATCTGATTCCTCAAACAAGTCAACCTATCAACAAGCTCCTTTGGAATCACACCTTTAAGTGCCCTTGGAAGATCAGATTGCAAAGGAATTCTAATAGTGGGAACATACACAACGACTTCAGGTATGGTCACCTTCTTCTTTCTCCCCAGTGCGTATACTGAAGATGTGCACCCCATTTCTTCTTCTGGGGACTCTTATCAAGCATAGCATCCTACTCAAAAGTCAACTCATTGATCATCTCATATACTCTTCATCAAATATAAATGTCAAAGAAAGCGAGAAAGAAGATTAAAAGAAACATATGGGCATGCATAAATGAGACCAATAGGCCATAATACAGTTGGGCCAAAGAAAATAACATAGACAAAAATTTAATTTAATTTTTTTATAAAAGAAAAAGGGAAAAGAAATTATCTCGAGTTGACAGGTGAAAATATGCAGGTGGGTTGTCGTCAATTAAATAAAGAAAATGATTATGCTTAAGACATGTAAAGAAAATACAAAGAGCACGAGGATCTTGATGAAGTGACTTACTGACAAAAGGAGAAGAGAGAGAGTTCTGAGTGAGAATTGAAGAAGGATCTTCCAGGGGATGCATATTTATATATATTGCTGATATACATTTCCAGTTGAAGGGAAGAGAGAGAATCTAGCTATAGGAAGAAGCTCAGTGACCAAGACATGCCTCACATGGCGAAAACGTAGGAGACTTTGCGTTGTTAAAGCAGACTCTTTTAAATTTCCCATTGGACTTTGTTACTTTACTTAACCCAACTGTCACACTGCATGGTGTAAGGGAGTGACATTAAGGTTGAACAGTTATAATTTTTAAGGTATATTATTAAAGTATTTAATAAATATTAATTATTATAATTTTAAAATTATATTAAAATAATTTTTTATTTATATAATAAAAAATTTATTATATATTTTTTAAAATTATTATTTAAAATTTATATTTATTATATATTATTAATTTTTAATTTATAATTATAATTTTTTTCAATAGTTATAACTTAAAAATTACAATACTTCAATCTCAAACATATCCTAAAATACTTTCGCTGAGCACTGTGACGGCAGAGTCCAATTGTTAAGCACTCTTTCAAAATGTCCAAACGCGGTTTAGAGTTTTAATGTAGTCATTTGTCTCCTATTGAGAAGAGCGGGTGGATGGGACCATTTTCTACTAGGCCGAGTTGCTGGTTTGGTTGACAACTGGTGAAATCTGATTTGGTGGCTCTATTTACGATTAACTACTTATTAAAATATGAAATCTCAACCTTTGACTTGCCAGATTGATTTAACTCTTTAAGTTTACAACTCATATTTATTAGCCATTGAAATCGACCACATACAAAGTATGCATAACATGTGTGTCGAGCGCTCTCGTAGAATTGCAGGATACGGATCTAAGACCAAATAAAATAATATACATTTTATTTATGATAGTTTTTGGGGGTAAGAGGATTAAGAAAAAAAATAAGAGAATATTAATAGGGTATTCCTTAGATATTTTTTCCCCTATTTTTTACGAAATGAATTAATTAGCCTTTCTTAGTGTATTGTATTTACATTTTTAGGGCTAAAAATCTACTTCGCTGAGATTAGTAATCATAAAAAAATTATTTTTGATGAGATTAGTAATCATCCTTATTGTTACTCATAATAATTTTTATGAGTTTGAATGAGGATGAGAAATCCTAGTCATTTAACGCCAATTCTTATCCTCCATTATTTGAATTTAGATGTTTGAGCACCAAGCGCGTGCACAACTTACCAAACTTTGTATTGTTACGCATGAGATTAATCAAGAATTGGCCTTTTATTTTTGTCATAAATAACAAAATGAAGTTATTCTTTGTTAAAGCACGAGTAGGTGAGATTGACAATCACTTATTAATTAGATGGTAAAGTACTTCTTTTTCTACATAGCGCATGTCCCAAATTCTTTAATTTAACTAGTTTTGCACCTAAATATTAGAACTGAGCAATCATAGAATGAACTAATCTTTTAAATATGAATTTAGATTTACTATTGAATTGACCTTTTTGTTAACCTTTTAGAAATATACAATTACTACTTATTAGATAAGAATGTAATAATTGATAATTATCAGATCAAAATATAAAATACAATGGGCAATTATTGAATAAAAATATAAAACTAATTAAATTTTAGTCATATATTGCAATACGTGCATGTATAGCAGAAGATTATTAAGGTTTGATCACAAATCAACTCCCCACTAAATTCAAATCCTTCAATTTATCTAGTTTTGGACTTAAATATTGGAACTGAGCAATAATTAACAATCATTTGAGGCCATAAATAGATATCCAAAGGTTCTTCTAGTTTAACTCTTCCAATACATATTTGCTTACCTATTTGACAAGGAAAAGGATCCTCTCCTCATCTTATCTCTTCAGAGCTTTTCAAAATTTTCTGCCATATATTCTTCAGTGGTAGTATATGGATAAGATTCAACTTCTTTTATTTTTTTATTTATTAACTACCAATCAGTAATTAAGTTATTTGCTCAGGACATGATAGATCAGGAGAGAATCCTGATCCATTTGACAAATAGGAGAATGAAAAAAATTAATAATCTCCCAAAAAACTCTTCAAATAAAAATAAGTTTAGATTATTTCGATCAAACTTTTTTCTCTACTAAAATAATAACATAGCTCTCCCTTAAAAAATGAGAAGATAAAAAATAAGTATAACACTAAATTAAAAGCTCCGAAAAACTCTCTAAATGAGTTTCTTCAAATGAGATTGTCTTTCTCTTTCTTTAATATCAAAGAAAGAGAAAGCAATCTCATTTGAAGAATTTCATTTGAAGAGTTTTTTAAAACTTTTTTTAATATTTATAAGGCTTTTCAAATGATAAGTAAATTTTCAATTAAGGAACTTTTTTGTGATGCTCTAAACCTTGATTTATGACAGATCCATAACCACCTATGTATAATTATTAATAATAATAATAACCAAGATTGTCATATAATTAATATATTTCCATTGCTAAAATATGCAGTTCTTAATAGTGGATCCCTAACCACTGGAGTATTTTAGTTGGGGGTAAAAAATAAAAGTATCAACAAAATTAAGCACATATATTTTCCATTGGTTCCGACTTCCTATCATATCAAGCGCACGTGAAAATACCTAAATAGACGGTTGTATGTTTGCATTTACTAATGAAATCTAAAGTATAAATTAATTAGCAGAAGTTGACAGACAACCTTAATGATATATTAAAAAAAGAAAATGCTGTCTATGGATCTGCCTTCAGCCCCATACGGCTTCATCATAAATCTGATCCAAAATATGTTATCAGGAAAATCGATTAACCAGCTTCCCAGGTACCATCATGTTATCACATACAGATTACAGGCTGGTTCATTCATATCATGCATGATACTTAATTGAAATTTGCCCAGTCTCCAACCAGCCAAATTATTTTGCTAACTGTCAACCAGCAAATTAAATTTTTATTTTACAGCTAAGTCAATCAGTGACCATCTTGATCCTCTTTTTGGTTTAATTATTTTATTTTATGTTCATCATTTTTTGTTTAGAAGATTGAGATCAACGTTAATGTGCTCCGAAGTTCTAAGAAATGGACTATTAGCCCGTTTGAGAGTTCTAAGAAATGGACTATGTTTAGACATAATTTTGAGAAAAATTTGACCCCACATGACCATGGGAGAATTGAACTCGGATGGTTCGTAAAATTGTTATACGAATATTTCGTTATTACTGTTAAATAATAATTTTTTTTAACAAAAAAAAGGTTTCGACGAGGATGAGAAATTTGAATTATTAAACACTAATATTCATCTCTTATTATTATTCAAATTTATTACTCTGAGCACAAAGTGCCATTCACGACTAGTCGAGCTATTCCTAAAAGTTCACATAAAATAATTATGTTTATTGCAAAATCTTTTAAAACTTGGGTAAACTAGTTTTAGAAGAATTTCGAACTATAAAACGTTGCAATTGGACTCGCGCGGTCAGCAACGGAATTTGTTGTTCGTCGGAACAAGCATCAAGCACTTGGATCAGAGAGAAGGAATTCCCTATGCATTCTTGACGATTTGGGAGCCAAACTTCTAGGGTGAGCTCGGTATCTACCTGTAAACTCTAGACAATAATCATGCATACATGATTGACACACGCGCGCATGTAGATATATGTTCCAGTTAAGGATCTTTAACTATATTAAAGTCAGGAATATGTTAAAAAACAAAAAATATAGGCTCTAATATAATATATTTTAGGGTTATTATCATTTTACTACTTCAAGAATTGTCAAATATTAAATGACTACAAGAAGTATTGTCTTCTATCATTTTACTACTATATCTTTATAAAAATATCATTTTATAGTTGAGTTAGTTGACTAACACAATATCAATTTTATCCTTTATGATTAAAAAAATAATAAAATAAATTTGTAATTCATATATCATAATTCTAGCAAAAAAAAATTATATTAGTATTTTATATCTATTTTAATAAATATATTACAAATTTATTTTATAAATAACCTTTAAATATTTTTTTTAATCATGAAGGGTGAAATTGGTATTTTGTTAGTCAACCCTAATGGTCAACTAACAAACAGATTGTGTGAGAAAAATAGTAAAATGATATTTTTATAAAGATATAGTAGTAAAATTAATATGGTATTGATATTTGATAATTTCTGAAGTAGTAAAATGATAATAACCCTATATTTTATCCCGTAGTGTGTTAAAATTTATATTGTTTTATCTTCTATCTTATTTAGTTATCCCTAACTTTAATATGATTAGGAATCTTTGATTGAAAACTCTATATGTTCTAATGAAAGATCCTAAACTTGTTAAAGTCAAGGAAAGCAATTATACTATATGGTATAATACTGTTCCTAAGATTTAATAAAGTTCAAGATTTTACATAAAATCAACACTCTCTGTGCATAATTCAAATCTAGGATCTTGAATCTGTTTATTCCAATTCACGATCTTCAATTTGTTAAAGACTGAAAAAATTATTAAATCATATAGTTTAATAATACAATGAGTAGAAAAATTATTAAATTAAGAGTAATAGGGATGGCAATGGGGAGGGGAGGGGAGGGGACCTCTCCTGCACTCCATCCCCGCATAATCCCTAAAAATTCTGAGAATCTCCATCCCCTCCCCGAATAATAACAAGGGATCCCCGAGGGTCCCCGATCCCCGAATAACTAATACATTTTTTTGTTTTCGATTTTGAGTCAATCATATTAAAATAAAAAATTCAAATAGAAGTAAAGTTCGAAATATATATTACATTAATATCGATTACAAAAGTCACATACATTAAATTAGTAAGTAAAGCAACATGCAAGGGATACAAACTTCTTTTACAAACTATCATGAACAAATTAATAGGATAATATAAAATTGTTACTAATAAAATCGAATTTATATTCAAAATTAACTTTTTCAATGGTGGCGTGGGCACTTTATAAATGTGGACTATTCCCTTTACAGTACAATAGTTAAGTCGGAGCAAATCAAGAATAAATATTAAATTAGATTAGATTAGATATTAAAATTGTGATTCGTTGTGGGTAATTATAACATCTAAAAATAAATAAAAAATAGATTTAAGTTTAAAATATTTAATGAATATTAAAATTAAAACAAAATTTTTGGGCTAATAGAATCTACCTGGTCTTTTTAATGTCATAAATAAAAATTTAGGATTTTAATTAGTTAATTAGGCCTAAAAGTTTAATAATATAAAGATTTTGATATTTTTTATTTTTACCAATATTTATAATCTTATAATTCAAATTTTATTATTTATTTACTAGTAATTTTAAAAAATAAAAATAAAAATAAAAAATTAAAATGGGGAAATGGGTAGGGGATGGGGATTCCACCTCATCCCCGTCCCCTCCCCGAATAAGAAATTGGGTAAAAAAAATTTCCCGTCCCTTCCCCGAATAATAAATTGGGTATGAAATTGTCCCCATAATTGCACCCATCCCTTATGGGGATTTTTGCCATCCCTAAAGAGTAATGATATATCCATAAATTCTTGTACAAATATATTTTGTAAAAACCGTTTTCCTGGAATGCCATTACATTATTATCATAAGAAAATTATTAGGATGCTGGAGCATGTAGTTGGGAGAGTTCTCAAAATTGATTATAATACGGAACAAGCCACTCGGGGAAAGTTTGCTCGGATTGCTATCGAAGTCTATCTTGATAAACCCTTAGTCTCGCAGTTTTGGTTAGATGGGAAACTTCAGAAAGTTGAGTATGAATCCCTTCCCACTATTTGCTTTCGCTGTGGAAGCTATGGTCACGCGATTTCCTCTTGTCCTGAAAAGGTGAATGTTGAGGTCCAAAATGTTGAGGGTGAATCAATGAATTCAGATAAAGTTTCCACCAACGCAGCTTTGGTTCCGACGGCCGAGAAGGATGCCCCAGGCAACCCTCGCTATAGTCCGTGGATGGTGGCAGCCCGAAGAGGAAGGAATCAAAATGGGAAAAGAAAGGAGAAAATACAAGATATAGCCAAAGACCAAAATGGTAACTCGAATAAAGGATCTAGATTCGGGTGCTTCTTGATGATGATGATGGAGGGAATAATCAAAATGAGGGCAATGAATCCTCGGTTGCCATTTTGAGTAGCAGCATGCCCACAACTACAGCACCTCATGTGGTAAATAGAAGCGAAAATATTGCTGCGGAAAAGACATCTTTTGATCCCAAGATAGCTGCTAAAAAACCTTCACGAGCCCAAAACCAAAAAACCCATAAAACAAAAAACACCCCAGAACACAGCCCTTCTCCTTGGACCGTCACAAGCTACTCTCATGCAAAACCTTGACCTCTCACGCACCCCCCCTTAAATCCATGCCTCCCAGAATCCCCTGATCCTTGCTTTGGTACCTACAAGTTTAAACCCGCAGCACCACTCGGCAATCTCTTTTGCTGCTAGCGGAGCCGCTTATGTTGAAAGACCTCCGTAATTTCTACACATGCAACAATGTTATACAACTACCAAGACCAACAACATGATCCGATAGGGAAGCCACCTGATCCGGGAAGTGGGAAAATGAATGATAACATGGCAGAAGATAGTGATGATAGCGACTACCTGGGCGCCAGTGAGGAAGAAGGCTCGGGAACTTCTGATGATGACACATCCCTGGTTAATGAGCGAGAAATCAAATTGGAGTTGGAGGCCTTAAGGTCCCTACCGTGAGGCTGTTGCCCCTGTTTAAAATCCCTCACCTTTTAGTTAATGACCTCATGTGTCTATCCATTATGTTTTAGAATTGTCAAGGAGCAGCTTCGAAAGGCTCTCGTCTGACTTTCAGGAATTTAGTTAAAACTTTCAACCCTACCATGGTCGTGTTGTTGGAGCCCCGAATTAGTGGAAGGAAAGATGATGCTTTTATTAAGAATAGCGGGTTTGATTGTTCACATCGGGTGGAAGCTGAGGGTTTTTCAGCTGGGATTTGGATACTTTGGAATAGTGGGTATGAGGTCAACATCATATGGAACCATAAGCAATACATCCACTTCAAAGTTTCCGAGAATAACTCTTTAATTTCTTGGGTAAAGGCTGTCTACGCGAGTCCAATCCCTACAGTTAAAAAACATCTGTTGCACCATCTGGGGGAAATTGCTCACCGGACTCAAGGGCCTTGACTGGTGGGGTGTGATTTTAATACAATCCTTTATGCTTCAGAAAAGAACGGAGGGGGTAAACAAGAAAAGTGGTGTTTGCTCAGTTTTCAAGAATTGGTTTCAATCTCATAATATTTGTGACATCGAATTCAAAGGCCCCTGTTTTACATGGTCGCGTGACAATCTTTACAAAATATTAGATTGGGTAGCATGTAATGGTGAATGGCTGAACAAGTATACTGAGAATACGGTGCTGCATTTGCCGAAGGTAGATTTAGATCATTGGCCTGTTCTTGTTAAGTTCAGTGAAACTGACGTTGTATCCAAAGCCAATAAACCATTCTGGTTTTTATCAGCTTGTCTCACGAATGAAAATTTTGGAAACTTTGTTTCTTCAAACTGGAATTCTAATACGGAATATGTGGAGATGATTCGTGATTTCACTTTCAAAATCTCGAAATGGAATAAAGTGACCTTTGAAAATATTTTTCAGAGGAAAAAAAGACTCTTAGCCAGGCTTAGAGGAATACAACAGGTTCTTGAAGTCAAACCGACCAGAAGCCTTGAGCGTTTAGAGAAGAAATTGAAGAAAGAGTTGGAGGGAGTTCTGACTCAGGAGGAACTGTACTAGCAGCAAAAATCTCGGAAGGATTGGCTTTTGTTGGGGGACTGGAATACAAATTTCTTCCACCAAAAAACCATTTCACGGAGACGTAGAAACCGCATTACAGCTATCATGGATGAATCGGGTTCTTGGCTTTATGATACTGAAGCGATTAAACGGCATGATATTAGTTTTTTTTCTTCTCTATATACTAATGATAACTCTTGTTCTATTTCTTATCCATACAGAGGATATTTTCCAAGCATTGAGGAATCCACAGGGCAATATCTTATGTTACCTGTCACGGATTATGAGATCAAGCACAACATATTTAGTATGAAGCCTCTTAAAGCTCCGGGTGTTAATGGATACCCAGCTCTTTTCTATCAAAGCCAATGACACATTGTTGGTGGATCCATTAATCGGTTGGTGAAATAAATTTTCACAAGTGGCCGCATGCCAGAGGATATCAATTGTACCTTGCTGGTGTTTATTCCAAAAGTGGACAATCCCACAAGTTTGAAAATGTATTGGCCTATCAGCCTTTGCACGGTCACTTACAAAATTTTCACCAAGCTAATTGCTAATCGACTAAAGGCCGTCCTCCTTGATCTTATTGATCCGCAGCAAACGAGTTTTGTCCTAAGCTGGCACATTATTGAGAACATTGTGGTGGCGCAAGAGGTTATCCATACAACGAGGACAAAAGCTGGAGGGATGGGGCAGATGGCAATCAAAGTTGATTTGGAAAACGCATATGATCGGCTGAATTGGAACTTTATATTTGAGACCTTAGTTGAGGCCGGCATACCCATGAATTTGACTCGAATTATAATGGAATGTGTTACTACTTCCTGAATGAATGTTCTGTGGAATTAGGACTTGACAGATGAATTTAAACCTTCAAGGGGGATTCGTCAGGGTGATCCTATATCCCCCTAGTTGTGTATTAAACGCCTTAGTCATGGCATTTGTAGTGCTGTAAAAGCCGAAAAGTGGAAGCCCATTTGGTTGTCTCGCAAAGGGACCCCTCTAACCCACCTTTTCTTCGCGGATGACTTGCTCTTATTTGCAGAAGTCTCACCTAATCAAGCTAAAAGTATTAGTGCCGTCCTTGATGAATTTTTCTGTAGCTCTGGTGAAAAGGTTAATCAACAAAAAACCACTCTATTTCTCCTCTAATGTCTCTACGGGGTTGGCTAGGAAAATTGGGAAAACTCTTGGTCTTACCATCACAAAGGATCTTGGCAAATACCTTGGTATGTCCCTTCTCCACTGGAGGGTAACCAAGAACACTTGCTGTAATGCCTAAAATTTCTTTTTTTTTTTTATGGAATTTTTTAAATGACATTATTACTCTTATAAAATAGGAATTATTTTTGGGATAATTTTTTGAAAGAGGATTATTTTTTTTTTCAAATCCAATAGGGTTTCTTAACTTCATATAAATTCATATTTTCTATCCTATTCTATAACCCTAATTCAACAACGCTATTTTTCTTCTCTGCTGCTCTCAACACTTTCACCACACCTTAGGGCTTTAAACGATTGTTTAGGAGAGAATTGGAGCGATTGGTATGTCATTCTTTCCCCCTCAATACTCCTAATCATTATCTAGGGTTTATAATGCATGATTTACATTGTGATTAGATTTTGTTTAGGGTTTTGATTAATTAGGAGTTTGGTTAATCAACTCTTGACATAATAAGCATGTAGGATGATACTGGACAGCATGATATCTCGATTTTTAAATTATATTTTGTGAACGAATTTTCTTAGGAAATTTATATTCTGGAAACTAGACATGTAGAACTTCCTTAATAAATTTTATTTCATCAAATTCGATTTCGTTTTCAAATTAATATGTATTTTCGAAATAGAAACCACTGCACTGGAAAACTGCGATTCCATTATTGTGATCGGATTCCCAAGATTATTTGTACCACCATATTAACTCGGAAAATTCTGAAATTTTATATGTAAATTAATATACATGTCTAGGAATCCCAGTTTTAATTTCATAATTTTATGATTGGTATTTTATTTTATAAAAATCACAGAACCCGTTCTGTTTGGTTTAGGTTATGTGAAAACAGTTTCGAATTTGTTGAGAAATAAATAGTTTTGAAAATGTTTTTGATTTCGGATCCTCTTGAAAATTTTACATGGGGTGCCCATGGATGTCCAGAATAGTTCCATGGAATATTATGTCAATCCGAGTTTTAGATTAAGAGTTATAATTTCGAGAATCAGACCTGTACCGGAATGATTAGAAAAACAGGATCTTAGAATAAGTTATTAATTATCATATCTTGTTTTTGTTTAAGGTGTAGAAGGTGATTGAGGCTCTTAGAAGCTTAGAGGTGTGATTATTCGAATTCTCTAATCGAGGTAAGTAACTTCATTCCTAGTATACTGGATATGTATAAGTACTTTGATATTATTATAAGTATAAATGTTTTTTTACACTATTTAGAAAATTAAATGATTTTCGTAACAAAATCACTTTATGGAAAAATATTTTCAAACCTTTTAACAAAGTATTTTATAAATACTTTTTAAATATGTAAGTTATTTTGTTACATGACTACGTTTTATGATTTTATCTGTAAAATAGGTTGCAAGTCTAAATTATTTTAATGGACTTCATGAATCTGATACGAATGTTTTGTACTCATGTATGATTTCAATTATTGATGATTGTATGTGATTTCTAATGTTTTGGCTCATTGTCCATAGTTATTCTGATTTTGATTCTGATCGTAATATACGATATATATGTTTGGACCAGTACTGGGTTTCTGTTCTGAATGTGCACACAATATTCTGATTCTGTCTAGGTCGGGTCACCGGGATTATAGGTGACACTATGTGACATGAGCTAACCTTTTGTTTTCTGTGAATACAATATATATGACTTACTTTTATAAGTAATTATGTTTTTGATACTCTGAATTATTATGAATTTATGATACTTTATCGTGATATGATGTTTTATGAAATTATGGATTATGATATATGTATGTTTTTAAATAAAAGGAGGCTTGCAATATTTTATGTATCGATAGGCCTAGTGTGATAGGAATGGTTTTACTTACCGAGTTGACGGTTCACCCCTCGTCACCACTTTTTCGTCAAGTTTCTTTTGGATTAAGCAATATTTTTTTTTCTTTTGAGAGGTGCGATTAGCGTTAAGTTGAGAGGTGCGATTAGCGTTGGAGTTAGAAATTTTTATTTCTGTCTGCCATTGAATATGAGGAAGAAGAAACTTATGTTCCTTTTAGTTTATTTCTGTTGGGAACTTGTAATCGAAGTTTGAGACTTTTATTATTTTTGTGTTTTTGGGAGATTATATAGTATTAGATGTATGAACTTGTGGATTTATTTGATTAATAAATTTGAGGTATTCCAATGTGAATATATGAGTAAGGATTATGATTTATAGGTAACCTCCTTCTTCACGTGCTCCGCACGTGTTAGATTTGGGGTGTTAAACTTGCTAAGAAATTATTGACAAGGTGGAGAAAATTTTAAGATTGATGCCTCTTCTAGATATTCAAACTTTAAACTTTAAATTTTGAACAATAAAAAAAAATTACGTGAATAGTAGCCAAGATTTTGGCTATGAATAGAGGGGCTCATTCCCTCATTTGAGTATATTTCAATTTGTGAGAAGCAATTCCTGTAGAGCAGAGAGTTGCAGAGCTTAAATAATAAAAGCTCTAGTTTTAGTGATTTGAGAGTTTGGGTGTATTGGGGTTTTGGGAAGTGAGCTAAAATACTATAATACTTGCAACTCATTTTCACTAGTAAAATATTTTCCTTCTGTCTTCGCCAGTGGACGTAGGCTAAAAGTCAAACCATGTAATTTCCTGGTGTCCTTTTTTGTGCTTGTTCTTTATTTTCTTTCAATTTCATTCTGCTTCACTTACCAATTTTCTAACAGTGGTATCAGAGCTATTGGTTGTATTTTTGGAGTCGGGTACTGTTCACGTAAGGGTACTATTTACATATAAGGCACTGTTCACGTGTACGGTACTGTTCACGAAAAATAGTGGGAGCGATCCAAGAATTTTTTTTCGGTGCAAAGCAGGGAATAGTGGTGTGAGTAAAAGTAACTATGTGGTTTTGTACATGTCTGGGAAAGTTCTGTCACAAAGGCGATAAGAGCCTAAGGAGTATGGGTTTTAAGTGGGATCGTTTGTAACCCCTCCAATTTTTCCTAGGAACTTTCCTGGTGTGTATTCTCATACATACTCACAACTATTCAGGGCGGTACACTAGCTTGTGTGCGGTATTTATAAACAAAATGACGGCAAAGTATGAAATTGATAAGTTCAACGGGAACAATTTCTCGTTGTGGAAAATAAAGATGAGGGCAATTCTAAGGAAAAATAATTGCTTAGCAGCAATTGGAGAAAGGACCATGAAGATAACTGATGATGACAAGTGGAATGAGATGGACGGCAATGTAATTGCTGATCTACACTTGGCACTTGCAGACGGAGTGTTATCCAGTGTGGAGGAGAAAAATACAACGAATGAAATATATGATACTCTCACAAAATTGTACGAGGCCAAATCACTACACAACAAAATCTTCTTGAAGAGGAAACTCTATACTCTTCAAATGACGGAATCTACAACGATGACCGACCATGTCAACACCTTGAAGACTTTATTTTCACAACTCACAATGTTGGGTCATAGAATAGAGGAAAATGAACGTGTAGAGCTTCTACTTCAAAGTCTATCAGATTCGTATGATTAACTCATCATCAACCTGACGAATAACAATCCAGCAGACAATCTAGTTTTCAACAATGTTGCAGCCTCTCTATTAAATGAGGAGAACGGGCGAAAAAGTAAGAAAGATAGACAAGTAAGTTCGTAACAAGCAGAAGCGTTATCGGTGACAAGAGGGAGATCAACGGAACATGACCCTAGTAGGAGTCACAATTATGGTATATCAAAATTCAGAAGTAAGAAAAATATTAAATGCTACAATTGTGGTAAAAAAGGGCATGTTAAGAAAGACTCTTGGAGTAACCAGAAGAGAAAAGAGGGCAAAGAACTTGAGTCATCAAATGCTCAGGGGTGTGTAGCAAGTACCTCGGATAATGACGAAATTCTCTACAGCGAGGCACTAAATGTTTCAGAAGGCAGAAAACGACTATCTGACATTTGGCTTATAGACTCAGGAGCTACTTGGCACATGACCTCTCAAAGAGAATGGTTTCACACATACGAACCTATTTTAGGAGGATCTGTTTATATGGGAGATGATCATGCCTTGGAGATCGCTGGTATTTGTACTATCAAAATCAAAATGTTTGGTAGTACAATTTGCACAATTGGGGAGGTACGACATGTCAACGGCTTAAAGAAAAATCTATTGTTCTTAGGACAAATAGATAGTCATGGGTGCAAAACTCATGTTGAAAATGGGATCATGAAGATTACTAGAGGCCCGCTTGTATTTATGAAGGCAGAAAAAATCAGTGCTAATCTGTTCATACTTAAAGGAAAAAAACTACAGGAAGCTGATGCGTGTGTCACATCAAATGGAGAAGAATCAACGATGATGTGACATCTCAAACTCGGTCACATGTCAGAATAAGGTTTGAAGATTCTCTTTGAAAGAAAATTACTTCCAGGGCTCAAATCAGTAAGTTTACCATTTTGCGAGCATTATGTTACAAGTAAGCAGCATAGATTAAAGTTCAGTAGATCTGTTGCTAGAAGAAAATGTATATTAGATTTTATTCATTCTGATGTTTGGGAATCATCTGATATGTCCATGGGAGGTGCAAAGTACTTGGTTACTTTTATTGATGATTATTCCAAGAGATGTTGGGCGTATCCAATCAAGAAAAAGTCAGATGTGTTTCCAGTGTTCAAACAGTACAAAGCGTGGGTTGAACTTGAATCTGAAAAAAGATCAAGTGCTTAAGGACAGATAACGGTAGAGAGTATACAAACGGTGAATTTTTTACTTTCTTTAAGTAAGAAGATATTCAGAGGCAGTTCACGGTGGCATATACTTCTCAACAAAATGGAGTGACGGAGCGGATGAACAGAACTCTTACAGAAAGAATAAGAGCTATGTTGAGGACTGCGGGTCTACCTAATTCATTTTAGTGAAAGGACCAAAATCACTGTTACATAGTAAATCAGTCGCCATCCACAGCAATTGGGTTGAAGACTCCGATGGATATGTGGACTGGAAAGCCAGCTGATTACTCCTACCTACAAGTATTTGGATGTCCTGTGTACGTGATGTACAATGCCCAAGAAAGAACAAAGTTGGATCCAAAATCTAGAAGATATATCTTCTTGGGATATGCTGATGAAGTGAAGGGGTATCATCTGTGGAACCCAACTACCCACAAGATCGTTATCAACAAAGATGTGATCTTTGTAAAAGATCAACTGTAAAGGAAAAATGTGATGATGGCACTATAAAAGAAAAATCAGAGACTATCCCGATATTTATAGAAAATAATCTAGAAGATTCAAATTCTTCTCAAGCAGCACCAGAGTGCGAGGAATAAGAACCAGTCGAGTCTGATGCTCGAGAAGTACGTCGGTCAACTCATGAGAGACGACTGCCAACGTGGCACTCGGAGTATGTCACAGAGATCAATATTGCGTACTGTCTTCTAACAGAGGATGGAGAACCATCAACTTTTCATGAAGCTTTAAACAGCTCAGATGTTGCTTTGTGGATGACAACAATGTAGGAAGAAATTGAAGCTCTACACAAGAACAAGGCATGGGAACTTATACCACTACCACATGGAAGAAAAGCCATTAGTAACAAATGGGTCTACAAGATCAAGCGTGATGGTAATGACCAAGTGGAGTGGTATTGTGCAAGATTGGTAGTGAAAGGATATGCTCAGAAAGAAGGTATTGACTTCAACGAGATATTTTCGCCGGTGGTCCGACTCAGAATAATTTTGGCAATGTGTGCTACACTTGACCTACATCTTAAGCAGTTAGATGTGAAAACTACATTTCTTCATGGAGAACTTGAAGAAGAAATATATATGCTCCAACTAGAAGGTTTTGTAGAAACAGGAAAGGAGAACTTGGTTTGCAGGTTGAACAAATCTCTATACGGTCTCAAACAAACGCCGATGTGTTGGTATAAGAGATTTGATTCCTTCATAATGAGCCTTGGATACAACAAACTCAGTTCAGACCATTGTGCATATTACAAGAAGTTTGAAGATAATGATTTCATTATTTTGCTGTTGTATGTGGATGACATATTGGTAGCAGATCCTAACAAAAATCGAATCCAAGAATTAAAGGCACAGTTGGCTAGGGAGTTTGAAATGAAAGATTTAGGACTAGCAAACAAGATTCTAGGGATGCAAATTCACTGAGACAGAAATAACAGGAAGATTTGGCTTTCTCAGAAGAACTATTTGAAGAAAATCTTGCGACGCTTCAACATGCACGATTGTAAGCCAATCTCTACCCCACTTCTTGTTAATTTTAAATTATCCTCAAGTATGTGTCCTAGCAATGAAGCAGAGAGGAAGGAGATGTCTCGAGTATTGTATGCATCAGTAGTGGGAAGTTTGATGTTCGCTATGATATGTATTAGACCAGACATTGCACAAGCAGCGGGAACAATCAGTCGATACATGGCGAATCCCGATGGAGAGCATTGGATAGCTATGAAGAGGATTGTAAGATACATCAAAGGAACCTCAGTTGTCGCATTATGTTATGGAGGATCAGAGTTTACTGTCAAGGGTTATGTGGATTCAGATGTTCGCTATGATATGTATTAGACCAGACATTGCACAAGCAGCGGGAACAATCAGTCGATACATGACGAATCCCGATGGAGAGCATTGGATAGCTATGAAGAGGATTGTAAGATACATCAAAGGAACCTCAGATGTCTCATTATGTTATGGAGGATCAGAGTTTACTGTCAAGGGCTATGTGGATTCAGATTTTGCAAGAGACCTTGATAAAAAGAAATCCACTATTGGCTATGTGTTTACACTTACAGGAGCAGCTGTAAGCTGGGTTTCGAAACTGTAGACCGTTGTGGCCTTTTCTATAACAGAAGTAAAGTACATGGTAGCTACACAAGCTTGCAAGGAAGGCATTTGGATACAAAGGTTATTGGAAGAGCTCGGGCACAAACACCAGAAAATTTCTATGTTTTGTGACAGTCAGAGTGCCTTGCATATTGCAAGGAATCCATCCTTTCATTCTAGGACAAAGCGCATAGGGGTATAATATTACTTCGTTCGAGAAGTTGTGGAAGACAGAAGTGTGGATTTACAAAAAATCCATACCAAGGAGAACCTAGCAGATGTTTTGATCAAGCCAATCAATGCTGACAAGTTTATCTAGAGTAGATCCTCTTGTGGCCTGGCAGAAACGTAGGCAACATGATTATGGCGAAGTAGAAAAGATGGAGTGGAAATTGATTGATTCTCAATCTAATCTCCAAGTGGGAGAATGTCAAGATTGGTGCCTCTTCTAGATATTCAAACTTTAAATATCAAATCAAAATTCTAGATATTCAAAGTTTGATATTCAAACTTTGAATATCTAGAATTTTGAACAATAATAAAAAAAAATTATGTGAACAGTAGCCAAGATTTTGATTACAAATAGAAGGGCTCATTCCCTCATTTGAGTATATTTCAATTTCTGAGAAGCAATTCCTGTAGAGCAGAGAGTTGCAGAGCTTAAATAATAAAAGCTCTAGTTTTAGTGATTCGAGAGTTTGGGTGTTTTGAGGTTTTGGGAGGTGAACTAAAATACTACAATACTTGTAACCCCTTTTCACTAATAAAATATTTTCCTTCTGTATTTACCCGTAAACGTAGGCTAAAAGCCGAACCACATAATTTTCTGGTGTCCTTTTTTGTGCTTGTTCTTTATTTTCTTCCAATTTTATTTTAACTACGTATCTGCTTCACCCACCAATTTTCTAACAGAAAAGGCTGTCGGCTTGGAGTGCTTCCCACCTTTCCTCAGCTGGCCGTATAACTCTCGCTTAATCTATTCTCCAAGCTATTCCGATTTATGCCATGCAGACGACAAATCTTCCATCTAGTGTCAAGAGCAAGATCGACCTAGCTTGTAGACGTTTTTTTATGGAGTGGAAACGTAAAAGGGAGGAAACTTAAGTCAAATTAATTGGAGCACAGTTTGCCAACCAAAAATTAGTGGGGGTTTGAGTTTTAAAAAACTCGTGGTTATGAATCAAGCTATGCTAATGAAGTTGTGTTGGGGACTAATCTCTTCGAGTGAGAGCTTTTGGGCTAAAGTTTTGGGCACGAAGTATGGAATTAACCCCATGCATCCTCCAGTTGAACTGCCTAGTAAAAATTGCTCCTATTTTTGTGCGATTGATCCGTAAACTATGGAACACAACTATTAAGGGCATTGGTTGGTCTATTGGTAATGGTGAGTATGCACGGACGGTTCTGGTAGGATTGCTGGGCTACTAAAGAACAACCCCTCATTGATTATGCTATTGCCCCAATTGGTGAGGATATCTTTCATGGGAAAGTAGTTGACTTTGTGAATCACAAGAGCCAATGGAAATGGGAAATTTTTAGCCCTTTGTTACCGAATCATATTCTTCTCAAAATTGCATCTATTCAGCCGCCAAGACCTGAAAGGGGACAGGATCAGATTTACTGGTTGGCTTCCAGCAAGGGTAACTTTACTGTAAGATCGGCTTATCACTACCTCGCGAGCTCAAAGCATGAGGAGAAGGATTCGAGTTGGCTCCTTGCTTGGCGATGGAAAAGACCCCAAACTATTCGCATTTTCATTTGGACTGTTTTGCATGATAGACTGAAGACAAAACGGGAGCTGATGAGACAACATATTGTTTCTAATGGCAGTTGTGACAGGTGTGGTTTGGAGTTGGAGAGCACTCTTCATGTACTTAGAGATTGCCCCATGGCTCAACGAATCTGGAGCTTCCACGGAGATCCCAAGCAGAGTTCTATTCTAAACCCTTGAAGGAGTGGATAAGCGGCAATCTACAAAGCAAGGAGACGTTTCAGAAGAACCTAGACTGGAGCTGCATTTTTTGTTTCGCCATTTGGAGGTTGTGGTACTAGCGTAACCAAGCTCAGTTTAATAATGTTTATGTTGACAGCAATCACATGGTCCAGGATATAACTATACGGGCTGAGGAAGATCAACGGCTTAATGATTCTTTGAGCACCTTGACGGCCACCAAGAGCAGAATATGGATTTCCTGGTCGCCTCCTACATGGCCCTGGTGTAAGCTAAATTCGGATGGGTCGTGCAAAAATTCGGGACTGTCAAGTGCAGGAGGTGTTATTCGAGATTACAATGGTCAATGGATTCGAGGCTTTGCGCTAAATATCGGCTGCTGCTCAATTACAATTGCTGAGTTATGGGGATCGTATCAAGGGTTAATGATTACTTGGGAGATTGGGATTCGGTGGCTATTGGTGGAACTGGATAGTTTATGGGTAACTCAGCTGATTGCTAGCTCCTCTGTACCCTTTAATGATTATTCGCAGCTGACATTGTCTATCCAGGAGCTTTTGAAGCGTGAATGGCGTGTTGACATTAAGCATTTCTATCGCGAAGCTAATTTTGCTGCTGATACTCTTGTTAATTATGCTCATTCTCTACTTGTGGGTCTCCATATTTTTAATTCCCCTCCAGCCTCTATCAATCACATTCTCTTTCATGATTTGTATGGGGTGGCTTATCTCCGTTTTGTTTTATCTTAGGTCTCTTTGAGGAGCCCTATGTACAAAAAAAGAAAAATAGGTCGCTCAATCCATGCCCTATTTAACGTTTTATCAGATATTTGTTATCTGCTGTGGCAGTTGGACAGTTGCTCGATTGATTTAGCTATGGGATGAACAGAGTTGACAGTGTGTTCGGTTGTCTACTGTAGCAATGGAAGAGAGTCTTTGAAGCTGGCTATTATAAATCTGTGACTAGAAGTTCAAAGGATATATTACAAGCATCACTTTTTTCTTGCATTAGTGGTCAATGCAACTCAACTTTCCCTGCAGAAATGGAATGCTGCTTTTATACTGCTCTGCGTTGTTTTTCTGCTGTGAAATTCTCTGAAACTGAAATTTAAAAAGCTGATAGCACAATTCACTAATTCATTTACTGTGGATCAGAAGCACAATCTGCAAAGAACCCACTTATAATCATATTTCCATTGTAATCGTAGGCTCTCAATAGTGTTCGATCTTGAGGTTATAGGGCTTCAGCACAAAACCTTGCAAGATTTGTTGAACTTTCTGCTCCCAAAATTGCTTGCCTTTGCATGGCTGAAAGACTATTGCAGGGCAACTCCTGTCTGCGTTGTTATTTTTTCAGAAGTCTATAGCGAACATTAAGACTATTGCACTTGAAGAAATAAGAACAATAAGATGGCCCAGGTACTGTTCAGATTTGATAATATTTGTAAAACTGAACCCTTCATATTACATACATACACACCTCCATGTAATCAATCTCAGTTTTGTAGATAACTTTGAACTAACATACCCTTAACTAGAATGAAACAGTTAAATATCTTGTCACCACATGCTGTGATAGACAACATTAGGGAAGATAAATTTAGGGGTGATGGACATGGACAACAAACTATCTGGAACATTCAAATGTTATATTTCAACATCAGAAGTTTCACTTGCCTTAACAAACCGACCTTTCACCCGCTTTCTAGTATCAGCCCTGGCCTTCCTTGACTCGTAACGGATTTGCTTGGCATATCTGGAAACAGTTTACCACGCCCATCAGAAATAGATATTTAAGTATTGAAAGCCAAAAGAAATAAAGCTACCCATTAACAAGATAATGATAGCAAAATGAATACATACCTTCTGTTTTTCTTCTTCTCCTTATAACGTAACATGGCATTGCCTCTGTTCTTGGCTAACAATTCCATATCGAACTGGGTTTTAGCCTCATTTGCAGTCTCACTCCCGTGCGAAATAGAATGATGCATTCCCCAGGCAACCTTGGTGCTTTCCCATGTTTCAAATTCATGGGGTCTACAATCCGATGGGGGTCCTATTATTGGTGTGTTATTGCTTTCTTCTGTTGTTGGTGTGTGGCTTGAAAACGGCTGATTAGAGTTATTCCGAAACTGTTACAATTGAGCTCATTACTAATTACTACAGAGCTGTGCCAAGGATATATCCCAATTAAGGACAATAAGATACGAACTATGATAATTGGTTCAAAAAATTGATCAAGAACAATTCAAATAACAGGCAGAAACTTTTGTAGTGAGAGACAATTAGATCTTTCAAATTAACACGGACATCAAGCATGAAAGTACAATCCTCAACCTTTGATTTATTAGAGATAAGTTGCCACAGTACAGTGACTTAATTAATAGAAGCACACACATTTTTTACTCAATTCGTGTATCTAGGAAGTATGCTCTCTAGCCCTTGTCGTCTGACGTAAGTCCACAACAAAGTTTGATTGGAAATGGCACGAAGATCTTGGCCAAAATCACCATGTTCCATGTCACCAAACCAAGGTGTAATATCTTGTGCTACTGTGAACAGATCAAGAATTTAAATATTGACTAAGAATCACAGAGATGGAATCCTAACAAATTGAAGCTCTGAACACTGCTAAAAAGTTTTGAAATGAGTTTTCAGTCTTTAGTTTAATCCTCAAGGCAGAAGTATTCAACCTGCAGCTCTAATATGAAATAGAAAAATGTCTTTTCACTAATAATTCCCTAGAAGAAATGAACCACTGCACATCCTATCATAATTCAAATGCCTATACCTTTCGTCAAAGACCAAATAGAAGTACAATAAGCTGTTCTATATAGTTAACCAACCAACACCAAAAGAAATTTGTTAGAGAAACAACCAACGTCAAAAGAAAATTGAACAAATATATGATCTAAACTTGTGCACGATACAAAGTGTTCGACTCCAAAAATTCTATGTATTGAGTATCCTGAACCATTTAACGTACAAGGGTCTAAGTGGGTTCATTAAAAAGGTGCCGATACAGTTGATTGGATACAAATTGGCGCGTGTTAGATTGCTTAAGAGAACAAATCAAAAAATTAAATCATGTGTCAAAGGTTGAACTTTAAACTTCTGTATGTTTCGCATCAAACTAAAACAATTTTCTCTCATTCTTTCACTCCTCGTTTTTTACTCCGCTCATTTCTTTCAACCAAAGGCTAACAGTAGATGACAGGAAAAAGAAAAAAATAATAATTAGACAACAAAAGAATGTTGATACCAACCTGAGCTGCCGGATATGAAGGATCCCAATCCCACATAAGTTCACCATCAGCAACACAACGATCATGCTCTCTCAAATATGTGTTATTAGGAAACGTCAACAAAGATGTAAATGGCGTTTTCGGGTTCAGCAACTTCTCTTCATCAATATTTTCCACTTCAAGACTCTGCGTATAGCCATATTGATCACATATACTCGTCGGCGTCCCAGGCCCCAATTCAGCTCCATTTCCATTGAATCTAACCAAATTCCTCTTTCCCATCTCCACTAATTGCTCGTAAATCTCTTTCTTGTACTTGTTACCACTCATGAAAACAGAGCAATTCTGTGTCGGCACCGTAAGCTCTTCGAAATTCAACATTTTTGGCTCATAAACACCAAACCGAGAACCCAAATTCAATAAATTATCACCCATCAGATCAAAAAAAGACGCCAGCTCAGTTACTGAAGGACAACCAGAGAACCCTTCAACTGAACTTCGCTCGTGCACGGAAGAAACAGAGGAATTGTAATGTGAGTCCCAGTCACAGTCTTGACAGAGCATAAGATTTTCAGTGCAGCAACGAACCGAAACCGGTTCAGCTCTGCAGTTGTCACAGATTTGTGAGCGAAGATGCCTGAGAGACAAAGCATTAGCTGAGTGAACTTGCTGATCACAGAACAAGCAAAGCTTGGCAGAGTCAGCTGTACAGTACAAAACTGCCAGACTTGAGTTGCAACAATCACACAGTGCCAACATAGAGCTTCCTGGACTCAATTTAAAACTATCTTCCATTGATATTGCCGGCTTGCTATAGATTGTTCAACAAGCTTGAAGTGAATTACTGAATGATGATGGCGTAAATGTGGAAGTAGCAAAAGCAGTGGCATGTGAGAATGAGTGTGAGAACAGATGCAAAGTACAAGGTACGGGACCTTGTGATGAAACGTACATACATTGAAGCACATGATAAGCATGGAATGGCAGTATGCGCACGTGTTAAAGATTTGGCGAAATATGGGGGTCCACACGTGATTCATATCCCTCCTTTTTTGCTGAGCTGACCAGATAAAGTGCATGTGTATCTTTTCTTGCTTAATTTTTGGGCTCTGAATTTAGAATGCAGTTCTAAATGAACTCGTGAAATTACTAAAAATACCACAGAAAGGATGTGTGTACTCAAGAAATAAATGATGTGGCATAGTAAGGTATTATTTTTCAAATTGTGTTTTCTAACCTTATTTTAAAGCAGGAAAATAATGTTTTCGATGTAACAATTTTTAAAATTAAAATGTTTTTGGTTACTTGTTTTGAAAAATATATAAAAAAAATAAAAAAATGTGTATCTTTTCTTACTTAATTTTTGAGCTCGGAATTTAGAATGCAATCCAGGAAAAGGTTCTAAATGAACTCGTGCAATTACTAAACATTCCCATGGAAAGGATGTGTGTATTCAAGAAGTAAATGATGTGGCATAGTAAGGCAATTGATGTTTTCTAATTTTATTTTAGAGAAGGAAAATGATGTTTTCGATGTAATATTTTTTAAAATAAAAATGTATTTGGTTGCTTATTTTGAAAAATATATAAGAAAAAAAGTTTGATTATTTTTATGAAAAAAAATGTAATTGTTTATTTAAAAAAACAGTAAAGGTGGGTTGGTGATTTTTTTTAATTTATTAAAAAAGGGTTTTTCATATTGATTTTATGTGGTAAGCTTATTGAATGGTCCATTAGTGGAAAAGTCTATTGCAATATTTAATATCTCTCAACCATTAGAAGCAACAGTTCAAGTTCTTAGAATCACTATCCATGGAGCCTCTTAACAATAAAATCACCCCCTTACGGTGTTTTAGAAAGCTCAAAGGATTAAGGATACAATCTAGCAATCGTTGAGTAACAACGGGGGTGGGTTCTTTATTAGAATAAAGCACCTACAATAAAACCTTTGTATAATAGTATTCTCTATATGAATAATTTTTATGTTAGTCATAAAAAAATTTGATTCTAATTTGAGCTAGTCATTAATAAGAATAAACTCTACACTGTAATAAGCTCAAAATTTTTTAGATTCCATCTTAAGAAACTTGCCTCTATATTATAATAATTATCTATATATTACAACATGTATATATATTGTTGCATTAAAAGCTTAGGATGAACAAAAATATTTTTCTAAAGTTGTTTGGGATGATGATTTATTTTTAAATTGTTGCCAAATCATTGTATAGTATTTATATATTTTACATCGAGAGAAAAATATTAAAGAAAATGCAACGTTTACGCTTTTAAGATGGCTTGCAAATTCCTGATACCATATAAATAAATGTATGTTAGAAAAACTATTAGTTAACGACACAAAATAAAGGAGCAACACAAGATAAATAGTAAAATGAGAAAGAAATATATTATAGACTGATTTTATTTATTCTAAAAATGTGTACAAAACAAAGAGATGAGCTCTCCTTCTATAGTTACATAATCACTCCATAAAATTAATGGAAACATTATGAATCATAATTCTGTGTAAGATAGTTGGAGTTATAGAGAAGCCAAAGGTTATTAGTAGGAGATAGTGGGGAGACTAATAGATATGTGTTATAAACATCCATATTTATTTTAATAAATTCATAACACTCCCCCTTGTATGTTTATTACAAAGAATATGCCTTATTAAAACCCTTACTAAAAAAAAATCCTTAGGAAAAAACTACGAAAGAAAAAAGAGTACATTATTCATTGACGTCTTGAATGATTTTAGAGATATAAAGTTGGCTCATTAAAACCTTACTAGGAAAAAACTTGTGGGATAAAAACCTAATGAGGAAAAACAGTACAACATATAAAATTCCCTCCAAAATAAATTATTTTCCCCAACAAGTATACTCCCCTTCATCTTGACATAGATTCTTTAAGATTTGGAGAAAAATCTTTGAGTTGACGTATCCCAATTTTGTGTACCAATTTTTTGAATGCCGCTATTGGTAAGGATTTTGTAAATAAATCTGCAAGATTTTCACTTGAGTGTATTTGTTGAATATCTATTTCACCACTCTTTTGAAGTTCATGTGTATAAAAGAACTTCGGTGAAATATGTTTGGTCCTATCACCTTTTATACAACCACATTTAATTTAGGTAATGCATGCTGCATTATCATTATATAATATTGTGGTGTTATTTTTCATTGATGACAATCTACATGTTTCTCGAATATATTGTATCATTGATCTTAACCAAATGCACTCATGAATTGCTTCATGAATAACAAGTATTTCTGAATGATTTCAAGATGTTGCAACCATTGTTTGTTTCATTGATCGCCATGATACAACACTATTACCAAAGGTAAATAAATAGCCTGTTTAACATCGGGCTTTATGTGGATAAGAGAAATATCCAGCATTTGCATATCCAATTAGTGGAGATTTTGATCCATTTTGATAAAATAAAACCATGTCAATTGTTCCATGGAGATAGCAAAATATATGTTTTACACCATTCCAATGCCTACGAGTTGGTGTAGAGCTATATCTTGCTAATAAATTAACTGAAAATGCAATATCAGGTCGAGTACAATTTGCAAGATACATGAGTGCACAAATTACACTTAAATATGGTACTTCAAGACCAAGAATTGCTTTGCCATCTTCTTTAAAACAAAATAGATCATTTTTTACATCAAGTGATCGTACCACCATTGAAGTACTTAATGGATGGGCTTTATCCATACAAAAACACTTTAAAACTTTTTTAGTGTATGTTGACTGATGTAAGAGTATTCCACTTGGCAAATAATCAATCTATAAGTTAAGAAAGAATTTTGGTTTTCCAAGATCTTTCATTTCAAACTCATTTTTCAAACAAGAAGTTATTTTTGAAAGCTCTTTAGGAGTTCCAATGAAATTTAAATCATCAATATATATTGCAACTATTGCAAATCCAATTTTAGATTTTTTTAATAAAAACAAAAGGATAAATTGAATTATTTACATATCCTTCTTTCAATAAATAATTGCTTAGACGATTGTACCACATACGACCAGATTATTTTAATCCATATAAGGATCGTTGCAGTTTCAAATAATATAAACTACAGGGTTTAAATTTATTTATTACTGGCATATTAAATCATTCATGGATTTTCATGTAAATATTTGTATCAATAGAACCATACAGATAGGCAGTCATAACATTCATAAGATGTATATCAAGCCCATCAGAGCCTACGAGACTAACTAGAAATCAAAATATAATTGCCTCCATAACAGGAGAATATGTCTCTTCATAATCAATGCCAGGTCTTTGAAAAAAACCTTGTGCTACTAACCTTACTTTATATCTCACAATTTCATTTCTTTCATTTCATTTTCTAACGAATGCCCACTTATAACCAACAAGTTTGACATCTTTAGGTGTTAGGACTACTAGTCTAAATACTTTACATTTAACAAGTGAATTTAGCTCTGCTTGAATAACCTCATTGCACTTTGGCCAATCATTTCTATGTCGACATTCCTCCACATTTTTTGGATCATGATCCTCATCATCATTTGTAATATTAAGAGCAATAGTGAATGAAAAAAAATCATCAATGATTATTTTATTTCGATCCCATGATTTTTCTGTACCAAGAAAACCAATCATAATTTCATTATTTTGTTTCTCTTTAAGAGAAATTGATACTTCTTCAATTGTTGGCAAATTTTCTTCTTCTGGATCAATGGCACGAATTCTATTTGATTAATCAATCTTTATTATTTGATTAGTAGGCAATGACTCTGTAGGATTGCTAATTTCATTTTGTAACTTTTCTTATGTTTTCCTGTTCCGGGGAATTTTGTCTTTTGAGCTAATTGGTCTTCCACACTTCAGATGTACTTTACCTTTATCAATTTTTTTGTGTTGTCCTTCAGAGATCTTAACACGTGCTGAGGCATTTTCAACTGGAATATGTGATTCTATTATTTTTCTTGAATCAGTAAATGCATCAGGAATTTGATTAATATTTTGCAAATGAATGATCCTTTGAACTTTAAGTTCACTTTGATTTGTACGAAGATCAAGATGAGATAATGATGATGTATGCCATGTAATTTCCTGTCATTCATTTTTTTTTTATCTTTTCTCCCCCTAATGAAGGGAAAACTTGTTTATCAAAATGACAATCTACAAATCGTACAGTAAAAAGATCTTCAGTTAAAGGTTCAAGATACCTAATTATTATTGGAGAATTGAAACCAACATAAATTCTAAGTCTTCGTTACAAACCCATTTTATTTCTTTGTGTGGGAGCAACTAGGACATCTAAAAATTTTCAAATGAGAAATATCTGGCTATTGTCCAAAAATAAGTTGTGAAAATGAATATGTATGATAAGAACTTGGTCAAGTGCGAATTAATGATGCAGCATGTAGTATTGCATGTCCCCAACATGAAAAAGACAAATTTGATCTAAGAATTAATGGTCTTGCAATTAATTATAAGAGCTTAATCAAAGATTCAACTAAACCATTTTGTGCATGAGTGTGTGCGACATAATGCTCAACATCAATTCCAATAGACATGTAATAATCATTAAAAAAATTAGATATAAATTCACTAGCATTATCAAGTCTAATTTTTTTAATAGGAAAATTAGGAAATTGTGCTCTTAATCTAATGATTTGAGCAAGAAATCTAGCAAATTCAAACCTACGACTAAAAAGTAAAGAGACATGTGACCATCTAGTTGATGCATTTATTAAGACCAAAAAATAAAGAAACGGTCCAAAACTTGGATGTATAAGGCCATATATATCCCTTTGGATTCTTTCTAAAAATTTAGGAAATTCAAGACTTACTTTCATTGTAGATGGCTGAATTATTAATTTGCCTTGAGAACAAGTAGCACATGGACTTTCAGTTGGCAAAAGAATCTTCTGGCTCTTTAATTGATGTTCATGTGAATTTTTTATAATACGATGCATCATGATTGATCCATGATGCCCAAGTCAATTATTCCGAAGTTTAAAAATCTTAGTATCAGAGAACTTTTGGTCCATTGTAAGGTTTATTTCTATTGCTCTTATAATTGTATGATACAACTCAAAAGAAAGGGTAGGTAGTTTTACCAATACATGCTTCAGGCATGAAATAGTTGAAGTAATGCAAAGAAATTCATAATTACCTTCATTAAATGTTTCAATGTGGTATCCGTTTTAACGAATATCCTTGAAACTAAGTAGATTTCTGCTGGATCTGCTGAAGTATAAAGCATCATTTATTTATAATTTTGTACCATTTGGTAGCATAATATTAGCTCTTTCGAAGCCTTCAATTAGATTAGTAAAACCAAATATTGTAGTAACATTAGCCTTAGCTAATATTAAATTATGAAAATATTTTTTATTTTCTAGAATTGTGTGCGTTGTCGCACTATCCACCAAACATCCATCTTCATTATTCACCAAGTAATTGTTCAAATTCATTGTATATCTTCACATATGGATATAAAATAAGTCAATTGAATATGAAGAATATTCAGGCAGTATAAAGAAAACATTACAGAAAAATATTTTATCAAAGAAATATAAAAGTTACATACCAAATTCTCATAAAATACTCAAAACAATAAACAGTCTTGCAACTTAAACACACCATAACTGTAAAGAAACACACCAAACTTCAAACACACTAGTACTTATTTTAGAATTTAAACACACAAAACTTTAAAAATAAAATAATTCAAAGTGTAGCACTTTTAATCAGTCTCCACATGCCCATCACCAATTAAATGATTAATTTTACCATTTGGATCTTCAAAAAAATCTGAAACATTCAAATAAGTTATGTAAATTGGATTTTCATGATCCATAAAATTTGTCTCAATTTCTTTCCCTTTTGCATTTTTGAATGCTTCATAAAGATCAACTAAATGTTTTGGTGTAAGACAAACACAAGACCAATGTCCTCTCACATCACATTTGAAGCACACATTTTCATGATCCTTCGGAGATTTCTTTTGTGGATCTTTTTCTTACTTTTCATTACTTTTATTCCACTTCGAGTGGTTTGATTGATATTTTCTTGTTATAGCCACCATGACCTTGATTATTTTTGTAACCAGGGCCTCGATTACGACCTCGATTGGTACTACGATTATTGACTGAAGTACCATTCGCTTCAAGTATAGGTATAGATCCAATTGGATGAGACTGATGGTTTCTCAACAAGAGTTCATTACTTTTTTTCAGCCATTAAAGGACATGAGATTAATCCAGAATACTTTCTAATGTAGAATTATATTGACTAACAGATTTAAAATCTTGTAATCATAAGTGCATCTAATCATAATGAGCTTTTGGAAGTATAACAGTTTTTTGGTGATTAAATCTTTCATTAAGATATTCCCAAAGGACATATGGCTCTTTGACCGTAAGATACTCACTTTTCAATTGTTCATAAAGATGATGGCAAAAAAAATTATTGGCTTGGCATGGTCTTGGGTTGATGCACCATTATTTTCTTTAATAATATCTTCAAGAGTCATTGCATCAAGGTGGATTTCAGCATCCAAGACCCATGATAGATAATTATCGCCAGAGATATCAAGTGCCATAAATTCAAGTTTTGCGAGATTTGACATTTTCAAAAAGCTATAAAACAATATAAACAAAGATAAATAATTAATTCATTATTAACAAGTAAATATTAGATGTCATATAATCACTCATGGTAATATAATAACAAAGTTCTATAATCATCATATATCATATTATTCATGTCATAGAATTCATTTCAAATCGCATACCATCAATTATCCATATTTCAAGAGATATAATGAAGAAAAGTAATATACATGCAACTTTGAGAGGTCAATGTTATTGCAAATACAAGCATGACAACAATAGCTAATATGACATGTTATTGGTGATGAACAATTATAGTTATATAATAATTAAAAGTGCTAGATATGAGAAACAAAAGAATTAGTACCTGAATAGAGTCTTGTGCTGATAACGTGTTAGAAAAGTTATTAGCCAGCAACACAAAATAAAGGAGCAACATAAGATAAAGAGTAAAATGAGAGAGCAATATATTATAGAGTGATTTTAATCATTCAAAAAATGTGTACAAAACAAAGAGATGAACTCTCCTTTTATAGTTACATAATCATTTCATGAAATTAATGGAAACATTGTGGATCATAATTCCTTATGAGATAGTGGGAGTTATAGAGAAACCAAAGGTTGCTAGTGGGAGATTAAGAGATATTAGTTATGAACATCCATATTTATTTTAATAAATTCATAACAATGTACTAATTTTTAAAACTATATCTATCTTTTTTTCTCAATACCTATACATTAAATATTATTAATATAATCAATGTATACTTTACCTCTATATTACTTGTAGTAAAGATAATTAAATAAAAACAATAAATTTGTTGACAGTAACTCTATTGAAGTATATTCCTCTATAGTAATAAAATTAATTTTGTCCAAACTTTATTTTACCTTTTTCAGTGTCACAGGCGCCGACTTTATTTATTCAACAGAGGGGGCATCTTAAGTGGTGGACATAATAGGCGTTGCCTTTGGAATTTGGAATCACGTACGTGCATTATGCCTGTGAAGAGTAAAATAGAAAATGTGTCGGGGAGAGTAACTTAGACACTCCATCAATGGTTTTCTGAGCAAACCCTCGACACCAAATATATAAATATCAATTAACCTCCTGGTAGACATATCTTTCCTTGATTTCGTTCTTCTTTCCTTTCCCGTGAGGTCAAAATCATCTCATTTAAAAGGATTTTGAAGGGTCAGAGAAGCGCATTCCATATGCGTGCATCCATTCGGTACTCTTTTTCTTTGAGAATAGCGTTATTGGTAGTTGAATTAATTCTTCTACACTCATGTACGTGATGAGTGGGATTCTAAACCTGTACGGACACATTAACTCGAGATTTTATCAACCGAACTAATAGACACCCTGCATGAGAGTTATATCGAAGATATATATCATTGCATTAACAATTTGCTTCTTGTTTTAGTTGGCTTCTGTCTGCTTGGAAACTGTGACTGTAGCTTGATTTAGGAAACTTGTCAATATGTGTACATGAAAACAACTTTCTTCTGATTGTGATCAGTCTGACAGTCCTTGCATAAAAGCTTGGTACTCGATCATTTGTTGGGATTATTGTAAAAATTAACTGAATGTCATAATTATGCATGCAATGTGCAGCCTTTGGCTTTGACAGAATTTAGATCGATCCTTTCGATTGGAGGAGCTTAATATCAGACAAAAGTTGTGTGGCAAATGTGCATGATACTGGAATATTGAGACCTTCAAGGGATTTGGATGTTCCGTCATCAAATGGAGATAAAGAAACAAAATGATCAATTGCTTGCATCAGTTGCATGGGTTAGTGCAGCTTAAGGGAATATATTGAATTATGCGTCCAGCTGAATTGTGCACATGATGAGTGGAAGAAAAATTTATATTAAAAAGAAAAAGACCTGTTTATTTAATAGTTTTACAATCAGAAATCTACTGGGATTAATCTAAATCAGTGTAATTGTGGCTCAATCTAAACTTCTTCACTAGTTACTAATTAATAATTGAGGAGTTGGGAAACCGATCCAATCTACCCATATTTGTGAAAAAGGTAATTTTCACCTACTCAATAATAGAAGGAGAATAGGAATCCCCGCGGTTGTAAAGAGAGTGTATCATTGAGCAGTGGCGGATCCAAACACTTAAATTAAGAGGAGCTTAGTTCAAAAATTTTAATTTATTTGGGTACCGATTATTCTTTTTACTGTTTACTTGAGTGCGTTTAAAGTCTCAAAAACTCAAATTTTATTATTTTCTCATAAATTTTAAATAATAATAATAATAAATTATTTATTTCAAATTATAGACTTCATTGTGACTACATTTGTAAAAGTATCATTTTTCTAAGTTATATCCATACATATCTAAAAAACAAAATTGTATAGCTATTGAGATTTGAATCAAATCTCAAAAATCACTAAATAGTATTTTTATCACTATAGTACAAATATTTTTTCACATAATAAATGTACGCAAATTATTTTTATTTAACTTTTTTAAAAGGAATTTAATTAGGATAGATTTAAAAGAAAAAAATAATGCCCTAAAAGGAGGTGAAGCCCCTCCTAGGCTGGGTCCACCCGTGTCACTGGAGGCCACATATGGCCTTAGTAGCAAAAATAATGAAATAATTACGTGGAGATCCGAATCTCATCTTTAATCTTTGATATAGGCTATAAATAGACAGTGGAAAACATAGAAACGGCATTCCAGTGGTACATCAATAATAGCAGAGGAAGAGAGGTCTAACATGAAGAAAAGGGTGCTAGTTTGGTAGCCAAGGATGACTTGCCTGATCTCTCCTAAGTGGTTTCAAAACGTTGAGTATTTAAACCCTTGGGTGGGTACCAGGCAGTCTCCTTGGCTAACTTGACATCCTCTCTTCTTTCATGCTAGCCCTTCTTTTCTTCAACAAGTAAATTAAGCATCAAACTACCATGAGCAATCGCATAATTAAGTATCATATCGCTGCCTAATTAATTAAAAGAATATTACGTCGTGTGATCATCAAGAAGGGAGGTCTTACATGAAGATAAGAATACTGTTTGGTAGCCAAGGATGACTTGCCTGCGGCTTGCAATATTGCCAGCTAGGTTTCACCATCATCAATTAAAGCTGCTGTAGACTGCCAGGCAGTCTCTTTGGCTAAGATGACAGCCGCTTCTCTCTCATGCCAGGCCTTCTCTTCTTCTAGGAGCCCATATGTGCATGCCTATTATCTGTCTGTGACCTGGTCGGAGTTCAAATATAAGGAGCCTGCAGGTTTTCATTTACTTTCATGCCTTGGATGAAACTCTTCAAGATTAATTTTTTTTCTTTTTTTCTTTTTTAAGTTTATTGGTGAATCTTGAAAAAAAGCGCCCCAACAAGGTTTTTAGAAGAATTAAACTTCTGACGAAGCAGTAATGCATCATGCATCTCCAACTCCAAATTAATGTCGACTTTCTCATCAATTTTCTCAAAACTTAATAGGAACCAATTAACCATACTTTCATCTTCATCTTGAGTTCTTTGGTGCATGGCACTTCTCGAAGATAACTTCTTGTATGAGCGAAACGATTACCAAGCCTTTTGTGTCACTCCCCAGATATTGTTTCAGCTAAATTATCTTCAAGAGTAACCTTTTTCTCTTTAACATACGAATACGTATCAATCATGATTGCTCTGTCTTTAACTTCTATAATTACTCTCAATGCTCAGTCCAAGAATGGATGGTATACCCTTTTTTTAAACCTTGGGACACTTCTTCAGTCGGTTCTTTAAGGACATCTAAAATTTCATGGATAAGGGAAGACAAATGATGCAAATCAAATATTTTCTCATTCATAATTAACTAGTTGACGTCGAATTTTGTACTTTTTAGATTTATTTTTATTTTATAAATGTACGTGAATTATTATTTAATTAATTAATTTATATGTAAATAATAAAAAATTACATAAAATAAAGTACAAAGAGATTCCCTCTTACTATTGAATCAATTTAGTAGAACTTGCTTAACAAGCACTATTTATTTTCCTGTCTGCAAACTTTATATAAAATCCATTCACTGGTGCAAATAATAACCCACTCTCCCAAAAAGACCGATCAACAAACCCATTCTCCCAAAGAGACCAATCAACAAACAATGTTTGATAATAGATTGACATGAATAAAAAACGTAAAGACTCCATGAAAATCTCCTGAGAAACCAATCAACGAACGATGCCTAACAATAGATTGAGATGAGTATAAAAATAAAAAAATTCATGAGTAGTTGTGGCAGATGCTGTTATCTCTTCTTCACTGGTATTAGTACTGTTTACCCACGGGCGGAGTCGGGCGGAGTCAAAAAGTAATAAATATTGATTGGAAAGATTTCAAAATATGGGACTTATTTAACAATAATATAAAAAAATTCAAAAAGTAATAAATATATAAATTGGAAAGATTTTTCATATTTCAAAATATGTTGACAATTGTTCTTTATAAGGTTTCATACACTCATAACGTTGCATTACAACTTTATTATCAATATTATTAAATAAGTCTTTTTCTAGGTAAATACTTAAACTATCATTTATCCATTGTTCTCTCATTTGGTTTTGTAACTGATTCTTCAAAATATTCATGGTTGAAAATGCTGTCTCTATACTAATATTAATATTATGTTTAAAAATTTAATTAATATTGATATTTTTGGGCTTGATTTTAGTTTGTAGAGCCCATCTCTTTTGATTTGTTTTAAAAATTGGAGTGTGAGAATTTAAATGTAAAAATATATTGGGGACTTGAATATAAATTATTGGGGGCTTAAGAAAAATTTATTAGGAATTTTAGGCTAATTAAATTAACTATTAAAAGATTTTTTTTTTCGGTCCCAAGGGAAATCCGCCCGTCAGCTCACCAATACTATTCATGCACGGTTCATCCCACATTATTATTCTACTGTGTAAAGAAATATCTTCAATGTACTCCATAATAAACTATCTTCAACGTAACGTGTGGAACACAGTCTTATCTGTAGGGAAGGGTTATGCTCCCATAACTAGTCATGGTAGAATCCATATTCATTTTTAATTTTGATTTGCTTCCGCTCCATGTGTGACAAATATTTTTATTAAAATCAAAGTCCTATAACCTATTTTAAAAAAATAATAAAAGGAAACTAAGAAGCCTCCCAATTAATGTAGACTTCCAATTCGTAACCCCCGTCTTCCAATTAATGTAGAATTTAATAAGGACTATTGTAAGAAGATAGCAAATTAAATAAGATTCGAAGAATAGTACCAGGTAAGATATCAGCAGATGAGGGCTTCCTTACCGACTACTTCATGGTGACTCCGGCGTACTAAATTAGAATTTAGAAGTTTTCAGTGTGATAAGTAGTTGAGGATTCGGACCGTAGAGTTTCTTATGCGGTATTTGACGAGGAAACTTGTTGCAAAGAGTCGTTTATATACAGAAGGGCGGAGGCCTTAGCTAATGATTGAGAGTAATACTCATATTTGAACTGAAGATTAAAAAACACTACAAATTGACACAACTACATCACTCGATTTTTTTTAATTATTATTTTGTCACTATTGTATCGCTGCGAGGACACTTTATCATTTTTTCACAATTGAATATTAAAGGATCCTCGTATATATATATGCAGCAAATAAACGATTGTACAATATTTACTATTATCACTCGTTGATTTAGGCAAGCAATGACTGCATATGGAGAGATCTTGGTTATATGATTTTCATGAATCAAATCTTTCATTTGTTCAGAGATTGTATATTTGTATTTGTTGTATATGCGCCATTGATCTCGTGGATTAGGAGAATCTTGGACTTCTTGGTGCACTTGTAAGTTCTTTAAATTCTGTTTTATTGGTTATTTCATATGCGGCATGAGTGGTGAAAGACGATGTAGCTTTGACTCCCCCCCCCCCGCCCCTCCTCTTAGGAGTTTATGGATAGACGGCAAATGCTTTTTTCTGGATTCAACATTGATATGAGCTTGTAATGTATAAGGAGTGTTTTTTTAAGGTATATAGTGGTTATCTGCTTAATTTATTATTTTCCAGTCGCATATTCTCATTCTCAGTTGTCTATCTTTATGTTGAGACCAACTCCGACCGATTTGTTATTTTATCAATATATAGTGGGATTATTATGGTTTAACTACTTAAACAATTAGAAAATATTAATTTTTATCATTTTACTACTAAATTTTTGTAAAATCTTTTATTTTATTATGTTTTCATTAACACTGTTAATTAACTAGTAAAACAATAATAATAATACCCTTACATACAAAAATTAATTAAATTTCAAATAAATAAAACTTAAAAAAAAAATCAATGTGTATGCTCAGAGTCCAACCATTCGGCTGTTAATATTTAATCTTTGAAGGATGAGTTACATCTGTATTTTATTTACTAATGTCTATATTACCTTTGTAATTTAAAATATATAGAATTTTATCTTGATTTTTACTGTAGAGTCATTTTTGCCTCTATAATGTTAGCATGATATTAAAATTGCACTAACAATGTAAATAAAAATGTAATAAAATAAAAGATTTTGCAATGACTTAATAGTAAAATGATCGATAAAATATTTATTATATTCATTTAATATTTAACAATTCTTTTTTTTAATTTAGAAAGGGCTCACGAAGAGCTAATGCACACTAATCGGGAGCGTCTAATCCCATAAGCATCAGTACAAAGTAAACCAAAAATAAGAGGAGGAGGAGAAAAAAGAACATGCGAGCCTATGGGGGTAGTTAAGCTATAGGAAGCAAGGAAATCCGCTGCATAATTTGCCTCTCTGTACACTTGCTCCATTTGAACGATCCAATCACGCTCTAATAATTCCCGAATAGCCTTGATAATAATTGCATTTTCATTTGCTGGATATTGAGCCCGCTCCAAAATCTGCACTATGCTCTTATTATCCACTCCAACGTGAAGACGTCTAAAGCCATGAAACAGGCCCCAAAGCTCAGCCGAGAGGACTGAACACATTCCAAGGTTAACTGTGAATCCCACGAGCCAATTTCCATTGAAATCTGGCATTAAACCACCAGCCCCAGCATAACCAGCCCCTTCTTGGCACCATCCGTATTCAAACTGACACACAGCCAAATGGGAGCTTTCCAACGTATCAGTGTCTCCACTCGCTGTTGTTTTACAAGCAAAGGGTGGTGGATACATCGTAAAATCCCATGCGTCCGAACCTTTATGCCTGTGGCTATAAAACCACATCCCATGAACCATGATTAAAGAGCACATCATTCCTCCAAAACCATAGTCGCCACACCGCCACTCCAAAACACACTCTCCAATACTCTTGACTTGCGGTATTTGTATTCCTCCCCAGATTCATCTGAAGCCATTCGTGAAGAGAGCAAAGGAAAAAACTAGGGAGATGATGAGTAGCCAAGAGATGAGACCATACCCTCCTAGCCGTAACACAGTCACGGAGAGTATGAAGAATATCCTCAACGGTCCTCCACATTTATCACAATGGATACAAACAACTAAATATCTCCTATGAAGCTCCTTTTTAGTTTTCAACCGACCATGCAAGAGAAGCCAAAGAAAAACTCGGATGCTATAAGGGCCCTTCCAACTCCAAGCCAAACGCCAAAGATTATGAACTCCACCGCCAATAGAATCATCCAAAAGCTCATAAGCAGATTTTACAGAAAACATTCCATTAGATGAAGCTCCCCTAAAGCAACTGTCAGCACCATCAGAAGCTGTAGGTAGATGAACTGAAGCAATCTTTAAATTGATGTTAGTAGGCAACAAGTGGCTAAACAAAGACCAATTCCAGTTTCCAGTTACATCAACAAAATCAGCTACCCGCTTGCTAAGTAAGGTAGTCGGCAGTGGTTGTGTCACAAAATCAGCCAAGGGTCTCAAAGTTGTCACCCAACAATCCCCCCCAACCTAACCTTCTCCCCATCACCAATGGTCCACTGAATTCCCAATCCAGTTTTCTCCCAAATATTTCCCATTGCTTTCCACAAATGAGAACCATATCGAGTAGGCAAGCTTGTAGGAACCTCATCGATTTGAACCCCATATTTAGTTAACAAAATTTGATTACTGAGCTTTGTTGGTTCAGTAATCAACCTCCAAGTATTTTTCATAAGCAGTGCATGGTTCATGATATCCAGCCTCTTAAAACCGAGACCCCCTTTGCATTTTGGAGTGCAACTGTGCAAATCATATCCCAATTAACCAAACTCAATTTTTGATGATCAACCGAACCACTCCAAATAAAACGCCGACATAATTGATCAATCTTCACTTTAATACTTCGTGGCAGGTTGGTGGTTTGCATTGCGCACACAGGAATAGCTTTTAAAATTCTTAGAGTAGTTATATGATCCTTTATATATTGAGATTTGAAATAGAATTTATATTTCCTTTTCTTTTCCTTTTCTTTTGTTAATGAATAATATTAGACTTTTTAAATAATATCTCGGTATTGAACGCGGATCTTTACTTAAAAGATCTTCATATCACTTAAATTTAATGATTGAGATAACTGAAAATATGGCATTTTTCTTTTTCTTTTTTTATTATAGTAAAACCTCTATAAAATAATATTGTTGTGACTAAGAAAAATAATGTTTTATTGAAATTATTTATTTATCAACAAAAGAATAAATTATTAATTTATTAACAACTGAATATTTATTAATTTAGAAAGAGAATTTTTCTTTGTTTTAAAAAGAATTTTGTTAGTACATGCATACACTTACCTATCAAAGAGCACAAATTGTGTTCCTTTAAGTGAACAATATCTCGTTTAATGGTTACTATCTATAATAGCATAGATGCAGTGATGGAATTGCCTATTGATTGAGAGATTATTCAAGGAGTAATCGATATCTGACTGATGATGATGATGATCTAGATACAATTGTACTTTTCCAAATGTTTTCACAGAAGAGGCTTTTCAAGCAATGTTTACCTTAAATAACTACTTTCTACCACATGAAAAAAAAATATATACATATAACAAATTTAGTGCATGGCAAGCAAAAGATTAAGGACAAGGGTGATTTCAATTTAGGAATAAAGAAAAGACAAATAGATGTATATTTTACAAAGAGTTGAATTTAGATAATTGAAATTGTAAGAAAACAAATACTTAACGTTATGACTTCCATATTTTATTTATTATTTATTTTTGTATTTGACTAATTATTAATTTATATTTTCAATGGACCCTAAAGGACTAAAAAAAAGATTATTATCATATCCATTTAGCGAAATTATTAATATAGTACACTTGCACAAGTTGGGATTGAAACATTTTATTATTTAATTAAAATTTTTAATTTATCGAATATTTATTTACTAAGGTTGTATGATAGTATATCTTGCACGACATAGTCACAAAGGCCACTCACATTTAAATTAGAATGCCAATCAGCATATGGGAATTGGAGAGAAAACGTTGGATCATTCGGAAGAAAAAAAAACATTTTGATAGTTATTTTTACACGCATGAATTGTCACTTAAAAAATATTTTCATATGGTGTGGAAATTACACTTAAAAAATATAATAATAGGTTAATAAAGTTGGAATATATTATGTACGGGCTTTTACATAATATGAACAAACGATAAATCGGACGAAAAAACGAATGAGTTATTGCGTCTCCGAAATTATTTTTATTATATAAACTGCCACCTAAAATTAGGACCACAAAAAAGAGGTATAATGGAGGAGGAGAAAAAATATCCTTCAAGGTTTTAATCTCTTTTATTGTTTACTTGATGTTTACCTTCTAGTTGTTATTTTACAAGATTTTAACCACTAAGCTCTCCACTCACACCTATAGCAAACTCGAGGACATCAACCTCTCTTACGGACTTACAGCCGTTTCTCTAAGTAAATCTAAATTAATTATTGTTGGGTCAAATTTTTTATATCAACAAAATATAAAGTTTATCTTCCCAATAAAATGTGACCAATCAAGGCAATAGTTGACATTTTAATTATCATTAATGCGATAACTTCGTAGTGATACGAGTCAAATGATGATCAAGTACAAAGCTATAATGATCCCAAAGATCATGATTAGCATTAGATGAAGATCTTCCTCCAGATATGATCGAATCATGACTATCTTGGTATTCATATATGGCCAGAATCATAGCCATTATAAAATGTAAAGATGGTAAGAGTAATCAGTAGTGACCATTATGGAATGGAAAATATGAATAACCCAAATGACTGTATTTGAGTATTTTCCATTCCGATCATTCAATATCTGTGTATATATTTGGCATTTGATCACTATTGAAAAATGAGATGAAAGTTTATTTTATTTCTTTCTAAATTTGTCATGGGATCAGAGAGGGTTTTAAGAGTCTAATAGAAGCCAGCGATGTTGTTACATCCACTACATAGATGATGGCTTTGCAAGAGAGTGGTGGATTGAAATGTAATACAAGAGTGTGTGTCTTTAAAAGAATAATGGTGAATTAGGTTTTCTCACCTTCTCTAAGTACGGAGTCTTAGATCTTAGGAGTGCTTTGGCCTGATTTATGTTTAAAAAAAGGAAAAAGAGAAAAATATTGGTTTCAGTTGAAGCTAATGAGAAGGGGGAAAAAAATTAGCAATCACTTCCAACAAACAAAGATGGATTTGTTAAGAAAATTCTGAACATGACAATCGTGGTTGAAAACTGAGTTAATCAATTTTTTTTTTTAATATCGAAACAAAAATTTATAATAAAATGAGTGATTGTCTTAATTTTTGTGAATCAATTCAAATATTGATTGATTATTGTATTATTTTTTTCAATCTGTAAATGAAATTATCCATAGGCTACCCTAATTTTTAAATAATTTTATTTATTTGGTCAATGTATTTTTAGAAAAGAAAGGAAAAAAAGATATCGAATAAAAAGATATCGAATAAGTTGAGTCTTTGCACGCTCATGAATCAATATGAGTGAAATTTATTTATATATACTATTCTTTAAAATTTTTAGTGGGATCAATATGAGTGAAATTTATTTATATATACTATTCTTTAAAATTTTTAGTGGGTTCTTTCATTTAGAATAAACATATTATTCGTTACAAAGGGCATCTCTTAAATGGATTAGGTGTCGCTTCTGGAATTCTTTTTTATTGAAAGGGTTGCTTTTGGAATTCGGAATTTGGAACGTGGAATGTGGAATTTTGTATAAGAAGAGGGCGATAGAAAGAGTGTCATAGAGAGGGGCTAGGTCAATGGCGGTGGGAGGAAAGTCATGACCGACGGGTGCGACCGCAAATCATATCAATACTTTTGTAATGGATCTTTCTTGATTTATCTTGATCTTCTTACTTTTCTATGAGGTCAAAATCATCTAATGTTAATGGGATTTGAAGGGTCAGGGAGGCACATAGCATGCATGCATGAAGGAAAATGCGATGATATATAGAGAGTAAACATGCATTATGACTTTTGGTCATTAATTGGCTCGATTTGTCAGCTTGGGTTTTTTTTTTTTAATGATTATGATGAATAAATCTCCACTTCATTATGAGTCTTTGCCTAAAAGCTTGTTATATATAGAGAGAAAGACACACACACAAAGAGAGAGAAAGAGAGTAATTATGCTCTGCAGTAGATACTTATTTTTTTTAATTTGGACATATTATTAAGTGTAGCTTAATAGAGTTATTTTTTAATGCACTATAAAATCATGTGATTTAATAAGATTAAATCAGACTCTACTAAACTAGACGACTTAAAGGTATGTTCTCATGTAAAAAATATGTGAGCCCATACTAGAAAGTACTATATATATATATATATATATATATATTGAAAATTGAAAATTTTATTTGTTAGTATTTTGAAATATGTGTTTTCTATTTGTTAATGGCACTTTCACTTAGGGTTGGCAAAATCCCGGGCCGGGTCGGGTATCACAATGCCCAGAGCCAGCTTGGATGCAATTTTTAGATGCCTGGGCCAAGTTTTAATCCGGGTACCCGGATTTTATATATTTTTTAATATTATATGTGTATATATATTTTTATTTTTTAGTAATTTTATAAGTTTTAAATTTATTTCAATAAAATTTGACATGAAAATATAAACTTTAAGTGTTTAAAACTTTATATATGTGTAATGCATATGTCAAATAAAAATAAATATTTAAAATAATATATATTTTATAATTTTTTAAGTAAAATTCAAGTTATGGGTCAGGCTCTGGCTTTATCAAGTGATGCCCAAGACTGATTTGCCTTCATATCCGGCCCACAACGCCCGAGTGCGGTCCAGGTCCGAACTGGGCAGATATTTTTGCCACCCCTACGCTTCACTTTAACAAAATAAGAATATCGTCATTAGAGAATGGTTTTACATATATATATACACACACACAGAGAATGGTTTTACATATATATACACACACACATACATACATATACATACTTGGAATTGTTGATTACGGTGGATAGAGTCAAATTATCTCAAACCCACACAATAGACGAAGGCAACTAGTCAACTAAAACTATTTAAAACCCTCTCAAACACATTGGATTTGCTTTGATAAATGAAAAAAGATTATTCTGATATGTGCTAGAAATGTTCTAGTTGTCTTCAAAATCCGAATCGTAGCTTCTTCGTACGTTCGATACGTGCAGCTTTTATATAGTGCTCTTGCAATCTTGCTGCATTTACTCTAGCTATAAGGGACAGAAAGATAAAAGAAAGAAAAATGCTAAAGAAACTGAAGGAAGACAGAAGGAAAAACAGTATGAACTAAAACATCATATGTTAACTGTTTATTTTATCTTTTTCTTCTCACACCTTATGATGTTATAATTATTTTATTTTCCTTCTGTTTAATTTTTCTATTTATATAACAGTTCTCTAAAATAAAATAAAATAAAATAAAATAAAATAAAATAAAGATTTTATTAATATAGAAAGTTATAAAATCGTACAAATTCGAATTGAGACCCATTATTTTGTTAAAAAAGAATAATTAGGATCAAATTATTAATTCTCTCAACACAGGCGCCCAGATCAATACATATATATATATAGAGAGAGAGAGAGTTTCAACTTACACATAAATTTATAAGAATAAGGAAGCTAGCTACTAATAACGTATTAAGGGATTGGAGAAGCTAAAAGTAAGACAATTACGCTGTTGCCTGAGGTCAGTGTGCTTGATGTTGGAAGATTGAGACCTTCAGAGGGATCATGGAAATTCTTTCTCCAGAATCCAAATGGAAATTTTAGAAAGAAAAGTGAATTCCTTGCATGGGTCAATCTTCAATGCAGCTTGAGGGAATATATTCCGTTATGTCCAACTAAATTATGCACTTGATAAGTAAAAGAAAATTCTCTGATTTTCAAGTGAAAGTAAATTCTAAATAGTAAAAGAATAAAAATTAAGTTAAGGATATTGAAATAATTATTGGTGATCGCAACCTCATCTTTAAATAGAGGCTATAAATAGACAATGGAAAACTTAGAAATGGCATTACAGTGGTGCATGAATGCATATTAACCAAGGAAAAGAGGTCTAACATGAAGAAAAGAGTGCTAGTTTGGTAGCCAAGGATGACTTGCCTCATCTGTCCTAAATGGTCTTTCAAAAAATGTTGAACATTTATAAAGCCCTTGTGTGGTAGCAGGCAGTCTCCTTTGACTAATTTGACAGACTCTTTTCTTTCATGCTAGCCTTCCTTTTCTTCAACAAGTCATAAGCAATTGGACAAGCAATGCTGCTTGTCCAATTAGAAGAATACTATGTCGTGAGATTAACCAAGATGGGAGGGTCTTACATGAAGATAACAGTATTGTTTGGTAGCCAAGGATGACTTGCCTGCGGCTTGCAATATTATTAAGTGTTTAGTTGACAAACACACATGCATGACAATATTCAAATAAGAGAAATTGCATACACGAGAGTACCTAACACTTTCTTCATAATTGGATCAATGCTGTTGGATAAAAGAAGTCTCGACGAACTGATGTTGTCATTGGAATCATGTGCTCAATAATATAAGAGGATATAAAAAAGAGGTGGAAGGGGAATTGGTCAATGATTCTGCAAACAAATTAAAGCTGTAAATCGTTTCGAAGACATTTTTATTGATGATCACATCTCGATTTATGTATGGTCAAAATCATCGAATGTCAAAGGGCTTAATTTGGAGGTTGAGTGAAAAGAGGACAGAGAAGCCCACTCACGTGGTTAATTGAGAAAATCTCTCCTCTTGACTGATTCGAGAGAAGAATTTAAGCACGTATTTTTTTATGCTTGACAACCATACATGGCCTAAAAAAATGACATGATATTCAATATTATCAGTCAATAATTAGTAAAACCTTGACTTTGATATTATGTTAGATAAATCATTCAACCTAAAATCTAAAGTTATTACCTAACATTACCATCAAATACAAGATTTGACAATTTGCACCAAATTGAGGAAATCCAAACTGCCTAAATGCACGCACGTGCCGGCATCAACGTGAAACCTGGCCAAGAAGGCAAGCAAGATATACAGTGATATATCATCTTACTTCATCCAAATGTTGACATCATTTGGAAGAGCAGAGCTAACTAATAAGGTAAAAACGCAAGTTGCATAGCATGTGTGCCTTGTAAGCATGCAGTTAGCTAAAAAAACGAAATCTTTTAGGGCTTTCAAATTTTAATTTTCTTCTATCAGCGGAAATTTTGAAGAATTGCTTGAGGGTGGGGTCACAGCAACTAATTAGGAGAATACATTCCGTTATTCTCGTCAAGCTAATAATGGAATATTTAACTTGATAAATCATAAATGGGTAAAAGTCTGTAAAAGAATAAAAGACAAGAAAGCTCATCACGCTGACCGCGACGCCAATTTCATGATAAGATCACGATATGTAAATTATTATGTGGCGATCCGAATATAATCTTTATTCTTCTGAGTATTTATAAATAGAAACTTGAAAACTTAGTATTGGCATCCCATCGGTGCATCAATAATTTTAGAGAGGAAGGGAGGCCTAACATGAAATTAAATGAGTCTTGTTTAGTAGCCAAGGATGACTTGCCTAATCTCTTGCGAGTGGCTTCAAAATGTCGATTAGTTAATTCAATTATCTCTTTAAGACCCTTGATGCGTGTTAGGCAGTTCTCTTGGCTAACTTGACAGACTCTTTTCTCTCATGCTAGGATTTCTGTTCTTCACTCCAACTAAGATCTCAAAACACTATATATATATATGCACACGCGCACACGCACACACACACACATGTATATAAATATTAATTGCATTGTGTGGTTGGAGAGGATGCATGTTTTGCATTGTATTGAAGCATGAATAATCTAGTAAGGAAGAGGGGCCTTACATGAAGAGAGGAGAAATGTCTGTTAGCCAAGGATGACTTGCCTGCGCCACGCAAGAGGGTTTCGATCGAGCAGCTATAGAAAAGCTCTACTGTTTGGTTGCCAGGCAGTCTCCTTGGCTAAGCTGACAGTCTCCTCTCTTTCATGCTAGGCCTTCCCTTCTTGCCTCCCAAAAGAGCTTAATGTGCCTGCAGCTTCTACCATATTCACCCATTTCGTGTGAACCGCCACGAGCTCCAGGATTGATCAGGTATATACTTCAAGCTGGGGAAAATATACGCTAGGATACTAATATACCGTAGTTAGAATTTTTTACGTTTACTATATATATGGATGAAGAAATTAATTATGATGATGTACGACAATAAGGAAAGCAAAAATCAATTACTAAATTATTGGTTACCATTAAAAAAAAAAATCTTAGAGTGAGGTTATTTGCACTTTAAAAATTATTTTAAATATTTTATTACTCTTTATATTATTTATTAAATTTAAAATTTTATTTTATATACACTTTAAAATGTCAAAAATACCATGAAACATTTAAATTAATTAATTTAATTAAACCACAATCAAACTAACAAGCCCAGTCAAAAAATAAATTAAAAAAATTAACAACAATTACAACAAATGAAATCAAAGTAAAAGTTGTAAACAAAATCCTTAACGTAATTTTAGTTATTAGTTTTATAGTCAAAAGAAGTGGCCATCTCACAAAAGACGGAGAAGAAGACGCTAGAAGATGCTGATACTGGATGCAGCTCCAGTTGATTTGACTTCATTTTAGCTTCCTCTCTTTCTCCTGGTGTTTTTTTTCTTTTAATCCAAAAAACAAAAATATGGTTATCTGTATAATATTCGTTTTACTTTATTTTTTAAAATTCAAACGATTCACACATATCTTGTAATCAAAATATTTTAAAATCTAGATTGGCTCATTGTTCAACTAAGGTTTTTTTAAGATGTGACGGTCCTAAAAATCTTAAATGCTGGATGTAAAATACTTCGTGGTTAGAGGAACGAAGAACAATTCCTGATTCCTTTAATTGTACTGGATTAACCTTGAATCTTCACGAATCCTTATTGATTTTACTCGAGTGTGTGCATGCAACAATAACTTTGAACACTCAAGTCAGTTTTTGATTTTTGAATATTTTTTTTGTTGGAAAGGGATTACCACAAGAGTTACAAATTAAGTAGAAATAAACTCTTTTCTTCTTTGTGTGATTAAAATAGGATGTGCATCACAAATAAATAGGCAGAAAAATAAACCAATAAATTCAAAGCAAAAACCAACCATAAGGACACAAATTTTACTTGGAAAATTCAAAGCGGAAAAAATTACGGGACCATAGTCCAATATAGTCTTCCACTATATTAATGCGATTACAGCACAAATTCTTCTCTAGATAATACTAGAGGCTACCAACATTAAGAATCTCACTATTCTTAACTTACAGTAACAGTCTAATAACCATCTCTCCAATAAATAGGTATTTCAAATAATAACCAAAGAGAGGATAAAATAAAATCAACACCGGTAGGATTATAGAGGGCGATGTCAGGAACTTACTCTCAAAATTTGAGAGAAAATAAGGTTAATATCGCCTTCCAATCACCCAATTAAAGATTGAAATCACTAATTCCTTCTACTGGCTTTTCTCTTTCTCTCTCTTGCCACTTTTCTTCCACCAAAAGTTGCTGCCGCTATTTTTTACGCACACAATTAGGGCAGCGGCTTCCTTTTATAGGTTAATCACATGATAATTTTCATCCAAGTTCAAGGCTTAGTAATAATTACAAACCAAGCAAACTTATTTAGACTTTAGACTTTTGGGCCCCAAATGATATGGACCCAACAAATCTCCCCCTCCAGATCATGTGGGGGGCACCACCAAGCCTGCTCTCTGCATACAGTTTTTCAGCTTCTCCTTAAGCAATGACTTTGTCATCATATCTGACTCATTCTTCGTTTTGTATATCTTTTCAACCTGCAATTGTTTCTTCTCAAGCACGTCTCGTATCCAATGATACCTCACATCAATATGCTTGGATTTTAAATGGTATGTTGAATTCTTTGCCAAATGAATGGCACTCTGACTGTCGCAGTACACAATAAAATTATCTTACTTCACACTCAACTCTTTTAGGAAATTCTTCATCCATAAGGTTTCTTTGCAGCCTTCAATAATTGCAATATACTCTACTTCTATGGTAGACAAAGCAACACACTGCTGAAGTTTGGACTACCATGAGACTGCTCCCTCTACAAAGGTGAACAAATATCCTGATAGAGATTTTCTCGAATCAACATCTTCTGCCATATCTGCATCCGTGTAAACTTGTAACACAGATTTGTCACCACCAAAACATAAACATGCCTTGGAAGTGCCTCTGAGATATCTGAGAATCCACTTCACTGCTATCCAATGTTCTTTACCCAGATTGGAGATAAACCGACTAACTACTCCAACTGCATGAGCAATATCTGGTCGTATAAATCATGGCGTACATCAAACTACCAACTGCTGAAACATAAGAAACTCCTCTCATCTCTTACTTCTCTTTCTCACTTGTAGGACAATGCTCAGAACTAAGCTTGAAATGCCCTGCAAGTAGAGAACAAACAGATTTTGCCTTGCCCATGTTAAATCTTTCAAGAGCTCTTTCAACATATGCTTCTTGAGATAACCACAACTTTCTAGCTTTTCTATCACGAGAAATCTTCAATCTGTTTCGCCGATCCCAATTCCTTCATTGCAAAAGACTTACTAAGTTCTCTTTTCAGATTGTCAATCTTATTAACATCCTGACCAACGATTAACATGTCATCCACATAAAACAAAAGAATAATAGAGTTATTATCACCAAACATTTTCACAAAAACACAATGATCACGCGTAGTCTTGCTGAAACCATAATTCTTTATGAAAGAATTAAACTTTTTGTACCACTGCCTTGGTACTTATTTCAGCCCATACAAACTTTTCATCAACTTGCACACAAGTTCTTTTTTGTCTTTGACATTGAATCCTTCAGGTTGCTTCATGTATATTTCCTTCTCTATGTCACCGTGTAAGAAAGTTGTCTTTACATCAAGCTGTTCAATCTCCAAGTTTAAGCTAGCTGCTAATCTCAGAACAATTCGGATAGAAGACATTTTTACCACAGGAGAAAATATTTCTTCAAAATCAACACCTTTCTTCTGATCGAAACCCTTCACAACCAATCTATTCTTATACCGCTGTTATGAGTTATTTTCAGTCTTCAACCTGTAAATCCACTTGTTCTTCAGTGCTCTTTTTTCCTTAGGCAGTTTCACTAGGTCATAAGTGTAGTTCTCATTCAAGGATTTCATCTCCTCTTACATGACTTTAACCCACTCATTTTTATACTGATGAAACATTACTTCTTCAAAAGATTATGGCTCCCCTCCATCTAAAAGCATCACATACTCATGTGGAGGATATCTAGTGGAAGGTCGTCGTTTTCTGGTAGATCTTCTCAATTCTTGTTCAACTAGTAGTGCTGGTGGTTCTAGAGGTGCCTGGTCAACTGGTTCTGCTGGACCATCATTATTATTCTCTCCAGCTCCCCCATCATCATCATGAGCTACAGATGGAGAAACTGAAGTTGGAATAATAGGAATCTCTGGAGATGACTAAGACTCATCATTCTTCTTCGCATCACCAACTATCTAATCTTTAAGGAACATAACATCTCTACTTCTGATCAATTTTCTTACCACTAGATCCCATAATCTGCACCCAAATGCTTCATGCCCATAGCCTAAGAAAATGCATTCCTTGACTTTATCATCAAGCTTTGATCTCTCATCTCTTGGGATGTGAACATATGCTCTGCAACCAAACACTCTTAAGTGTTTATAAGAAACATCATTCCCGTCCAAACTCTTTCAGGTACATCACCGTCTAGTGGAGCTAAAAGAGAAAGGTTAATCAAGTCAACTGCAGTACACATAGCCTCCGCCTATAAGGATTTAGGAAGTTTAGCATCAGAAAGCATACATCTGACCCTCTCTTCAATTTTTTTGTTAATCCTTTCTGCAACACCATTCTACTACGGAGTTTTTGGTACATTCTTCTCAAGTCTGATTCCATAGGATCTACAATACTACTCAAATGACCCTTTGTACTCACCACCATTATCTGTCCTAACGAATTTTAATTTTCTTCATATCCTTCTCTCAACATAAGCATGAAAGAACTTAAATATATCAAGCACCTGGTCTTTAGATTTTAAAGTAAAGGCCCACACTTTTCTAGAACAGTCATCAATAAAAGTCACAAAATAAAGTGCACCTCTTATTGATCTAGTTTGTATCATGCAAACATCAGTGTAAATCAAATCAAGGATTTGTGGCTTTCTAAATGGAGAAAAACTTTTAAAAGCCACTCTGTTTGTCTTTTAAGCTAAGCAATGAACACAAGTCTTGAGGGACATACCTGCGAAATTGAGTAGAAATCCTTTTTTGACAAGAGTTTCCAACCCTTTCTCATCAATGTGACCAAGTCTTTTATACCATGTCTCAATGTCAGAATTTTTTACAGCAACTTTCACATCTTCTTTCTTGATCTTGACTTCTATCATATAGAGAGTGTTTACTTTCCTCCCCTTAGTTAACATTAGAGAGCCTTTAATGAGCTTCCATTTTTCTTCACTAAATTTGTTAGTATAATCATCATTATCAAGTTTGCCTGTAGAGATCAAATTAAGACGAATATCTGGCACATGTCTGACATCTTTAAGCAACAACTTACAGCCAATGCTGGTTTCCAAGCAAATATCTCATATGCCCACAATTTTGGATACCCCTTCATTTCCTATCCGAACATGGCCATAATCACCATTAACATAGGATGTGAAGTAATCACGATGTGCAGTAACATGAAACGAAGCACCCGAATCAATCACCAAATCATTGGTATGGCAAGTGAGATTTACTGAACTCTCATCATAAATAATACCTAAGTCACCCTCAACTATGGCTGCAGTGTTTTCTTTGTCATTTTTCTTAGCATCACCATTTTCTTTCGCATGTTCTCTTTTCCACAATCTACACTCCCTTTTAATGTGACCTATTTTCTGACAATGAAAGCACTTGAGGTTTCCCATCTCGGACTTAGACCTTTCTCTAGGGTTATCATTATTCTGCTGGCGGGAATTTCTACTTTGGCTCTTCTCTCACCTTTCTTACTTTTTGAAACAAGTGCATCTGACTCAGAGGGAATTTCTTCAACACTCTTTCTTCTTGATTATTTATTCCGCAGCCTATCTGTAACCATATCCAGAGTTAATTTCCCGTTTGGTGCTGAATTATTCACTAACACCACTAATGTCTCCCAACTATCAGGCAAAGAACTAAGCAACAATAGTGCTTGTAACTCATCATCTACAATAATCTTCATAATAGTCAACTGATCAACCAAACCTTGAAACTCACTAGTGTGTTCAATTATATTGCGCCCTCCTTGTATTTCAAGTTAACAAGCCTTTTTATCAGATTGGCTTCATTATGTGCTGTCGGCTGCTCATAAATTGTCTCTAATTTTCTCCGAAGAACATCAGCCCTTGATTCCTTCGTGACATAGTGGTACACACTTTGATCAATCCATGATCTAATAGTACCAACAGTCTTCTAGTTTAATTGAGCTCATTTCTTCTCATCTAAATCGGCGAGTCTAGCTTCTTCGCCTTCAATGGGTTCATGTAAGCCTTTCATGTACAGTAAATCTTCCATCCTAGACTTCTAAATACCATAATTCCATGAATTCAATTTAATCATGCACGCCGAGGAATCCTCCATCTTAACCACACAAGTAATAAAAATAAAACGTAAAGTTTTGATACCACTTTGTTGGTGAAGGGACTACTACAAGCAGTTGCAAATTAAGTTGAAATAAACGCTTTCCTTCTTTGTGTGATTAAAATATGATGTGCACCACAAATAAATAGGCAGAAAAATAAACCAATAAATCCAAAGCAAAAACCAACCACAAGAGATACAGATTTTACGTGGAAAACCCAAAGCGGGAAAAACTACGGGACCATAGTTCGATATAATCTTCCACTATATTTATGCGATTACAGTACAAATTCTTTTCTAGATAATACTACAGGCTACCAACATTAAGAATCTCACTATTCTTAGCTTACAGTAACAGTCTAATAACTATCTCTCTAATAAATGGGTATCTCAAATAATAACCAAAGAGAGGATAAAATAAAATCAACACTAGTAGGATTATAGAGGGCGATATCAGGAACTTACCCTCAAAATTTGGGAGAAAACGGAGTTAATTTCGCCTTCCGATCACCCAATTAAAAATTGAAACCATAATCCCTTCTACTGGCTTTTCTCTCTCTCTCTCTTGCCGTTTTTCTTCCACCAAAAGTTGCTGCCACTATTTTTCACGCACACAATTAGGGCAGCCTCTTCCTTTTATAGGTTAATTACATGGTAATTTTCATCCAAGTTCAAGGCTTAGTAATAATTACAAACCAAGCAAACTTATTTGGATTTTAGGCTTTTGGGTCCCCAAATGAAATGGACCCAACATTTTCAAGAATATAATCTTTGAATTTGGCCAAAAGATCATTTCACAAGCTTTTGGTTGTTATTTATAGACGAGAGATGGAAGAAAGACAAGAAAATTTATTTCAAATCTGAATTCTCGCCATTTTTTCTTTTGATTAGATCATTACATCTGATAACCATTTTTATCTGCATTTAAATCCTTAGCACGTAGTTTCATTAGTAACGATATGTTGTCGCTTATCAATATTTCCAGGTTGTTTATTGTTTATCCTTTCCACATTGTCATGTGAGTTATTCGGTGGATATTAGCCTTTAAATCTAAAGTTTAATTATATCTCGCATCCAGCATTGGTTTTAAATCTGGAATAAATCTTAACCATGTCTATATTAGTCTTTAATTTGGGATCATCATAGTATATATTTGATTATTTGAATTAATCAATTTTTAATTGACACTTGGTGCGATGTCACTTGGTGCGATGTAAATGGTTACATTCGCACTTACAAGATTGAATTCCTTTTAGGATTTAAAGCAAAAGAATTATTAAAGTAGTTGTATTATATTGGCTTATAATAAGTAGTCCTAAATAGTAATTCATATTATGAGTGCTTTTGCAATAAATTATTTTATTAAAATAAGAGTAATGATCGTAGTTTCTATAGTGTAAATAATCACATCCTAATTCTTCTCATCAAAATAACAATAATATGTTTACATGATCTATAGCAACCGAAATCAGAATAAGCTACATTATCATTGATATGTTTACTTTATCTTAAAATCGTAATGGATTATTATAAGTTGCTTAAATGCCCTTAATTAATATCATTGTTGTTATTTGTTAAAATAATTGTGATTATTATTATTCAAAAATTTATTAGTAGAAAAATTTATTTTTAACAATAATAAAAAATAATAATAATAACAATGTCCATAATAATAATAATAATAATAATAATAATAATAATAATAATAATAATCATCATCATCATCATCATCATCGATCGACAATGGCTACAACAGCTGCAAGTAGTAGCAGTAGCAATAGCAATAGCAGCAAACAGTAGCGACAACTACAATGACAATAGTAAGCGCCAGTGACAATGACGAATGGCAACAACATTGATAATTTTTTTTTTCAAATACATAAAGAAGGAAGAAATGAGAATTTTAAAAATTGAGGAAGGTAGCATGTTCAGTCCAAAGAATGAGAACTCTCATAATTATTCCTATTTTTAGATGAAGCTTGTCATTTTAATTCTAGTTCTGCCTCTCATTTAAGCAAGTAAATTCATTAATTCGCTTACAGATTGCTAGTTAGTAAACACCCTGTAGGTACATTTCTCCTAAGAATCAAAGATGTTATTTTTTATAGTCAAGGATGCAAATATGCTAAAAAGATATTGGCATTATCATTCGTAATGGCAAAAACAAAAATCCTTTAATTTCCAATTTATGTTGAAGCAATTACTATAGAAGTCTAGGGCCTAACTCATTCCAAAAGTCTACGAGGCTAACTCAACCTAAAAGCTAGCTTAGGAGTTGAGGGTTCCTTAAGTCTTATATACTTAATCTAAGTTCAATACTGAGTCGATATAGGATATTTTCCCTAATACTCCCATCACATAATAAGGTAGTATGAACTCACTCAGCATATGAGTTTGACTCTAATATCATATAGAAGTCTACAGTCCTAACTTAACTCAAAAGCTAGCTCAAGAATTAAGAGTTCCTAAGTTTTATATACTTAAACTTAACCCAAGTTCAATAATCATTCAATATGGGATATTTTCCCTAACATGTACCATATACTTTACCCTAATAGGTACCATATGCATTATACAATGGAAAGCACAAATTTCCATTGATAAAAATAATTACGTAATCATAAGATCTCTACTTTTCTTACTTTAATTTTTTGTCAATTTTGAGGGACAATATATTTACAGATGATAAAAAAAAAATTAGTAGAAAATTATAAATGCATTAAAAAATAAAAAAAATAAACATCCAAGAGAAATGGGACAAAATAGTCTAACTCTAACCTCAACACAACAAACTAAACCACAAATACCATCCAAACATCAACAAATACCATTGTCAACATGAATGAGGCTCAGATCAAAACTGATCAAGGAATGGAGACGTCAAAAGTGTCCCCTTCAGAAACCAAAGCTCAACACAACAAATTATCTTCAAACTCAACCTTCGCCAAGATTTACTACGAATTTTGTCAAAATCCTTCATTGCCTCTTAAATGGCAACCAAATGCCAAACATTAAAGCTACAAAATGTAGCTGACGGTCCATTTGGAATTGCTTTTAAGATATTCGAAAGAAATTTTCAAAGTTAATTTTCATTTTTGATTTTTTTTAAATCACCACATCTTATGCAAAATTTTAAAAAGGAAGGAAGGAGTTACTTTTCAAAATCTAATTCTAAAATCAGTTTTATATTTAATATAATTCCATAATATCCTTATATTATAAGAATAAAAAATAATCCTTATTAATTAGTAAATAAAAAAGAGATTATTATTATTGCCAATCATATTGAGATGACAAAATAAAAAAATTAATAATATAAAATATTTGTTTTAGATATCAATCATTATATATATATATAATAAAAAAAATATATACATGTTTTGTAAATAAATTTTATTCAACATTATGTCTGTCTCAATCATTTATATTCACTGAAAGAAAAATTATATTCTATGAAAAAATTATTTTGTCATAGAATAAAGAATATCATTGCAAACTGCATTTTTCCACAAAATAAATTTTTTTTGAAACTCAGGGGCTAAATGTCCATCTTAGAAAATATTTTGCAATGAAATTATCTAGCAAAAATTTCATTGCCAAATAGGTCATATAACAATAATTTATTTTGCCTCAAATAGTTTAAAAACCATTGCAAAAGAAGCTTGAAAATGTTCAAAAATTCATTTGCTAAATGACGCATATTACGACTATTTATTTTGTCTCAAATTGTTTTAAAAAAAAACATTGCCAATAAGTTTGAATATGACAAGGGAATTGAATTGGCTAACATCATGCAATAAAAAAATGTTTGTTGCTTAATATCGTAATTTACAACAAAATTGGTTTAGTAGCAAGTTTTTGCATTTGGAGACAAATATTTTTATTACCAAATATGAAAGAAATGAAAGTAATTTCACAATATGGATTATAATAAATCAAACAAATTCTTATCAAATTACAATAATAATTAAAATCATTATGAAAATACAAGAATTATTATTATTGATGACGAATACATAAAAATTATTACAAAATATAAAATCCATTCTTTTGAAAGGAAACATAAATAAATCTAAATTTCTTGATTTTCTTCATCTCATTTCCTACAAATAGACAAAAATGCAAAAATTATTATATATACTACCCGTAGAGAACATAAATGTCAAAACATCAAATTTGAAACATTTGTTTTCATAAAACAAACAACTTAACATTTATATTCAGACGTTTAAAAAAGAGAAACAAATATATCATTCAAATATTTATATTCAGACTTATTCAAACTTCAGCAAAATTCAGATTTATGCAGATTTCAAATAAAAAAATAAATGCTATCTTAGTTTGCTCCTAAACATAATATAAAAAATAAGATTAAAAGAGAGAGAGACTAAAGAAACCACCTTTTTAGCGACAAAGAGCAAGTTCATCTTGGAAACTAGTCGAACATTATCATCTTCAAAAAGTGAGTCTAAGTATAATGTTTTAACAATGTGGAAGTTATGGTAATCTTTAAAATGGTAGGATTATGTTAAAAATCAGGGGGATTTTGGTTGTTTTCCCTAGAAAATATAGAAGAAGATAGGGGCTAATTGGTTATGGTTATCTAAGCAAATGACAGCCTTCAGTGCCACCATATCCCATTTGCAACATTTTTTTTTTCATATTATTCTTCTTTCCTTCCATTCCATAGGAGGTTAAAATCATTTAATGTCAAAAGAATCTAGAAAGGTCAAAGAATTTACTAAAAATGGAAAAGAAGTCAAGACATGAATAATGAACCCTTTATCATAATTGGTCTGAAAATAGTGAGAGCTAGCTCTCCGGCTTACGTGTTTCAGAATGGTGATAATTAATAACGAAACCTTTTATAGATGCATGCACATGCCAAGCATCAATGCAACCAGCCGCAAGACATATACATAATATATCATCTTACAACAGCCTTATACACAGAGGATATAATTGCAGGTGATCACTCGGAAGTTATGCCACCTTGCTAATTAATTGAACCATTCCCAGGCAATTGCTTGCTAGTAGGAAACTTTCCAGAAATGGAAATAAATTAAATGAAATAAAATACATAGGGTCACTCAAGAGAATGTATTCCAACTATAATATGGTAGTGAACTCGATAAGCGGAAGAAAAATGTGAAGAAAATGAATAAGGAAAGAGAACTTTATCGCTGTGGCAATTTGATAAGATGATATATCACTAGCTAAATTGAGTACCAATGGACTGAACCTTACAAGCCTTTCACTGGCGTCTATAAATACACACTTGAAAACACAACAATGGCATTCCACAATTCCCATATTGGTGAATGAATACGATATCATAGATAGAGGAAGACAGGCCTAGCATGAAAATAAGAGTCTAGTTTTTTTATGAAACTAACCCTATTGACATCGGATTAATCTTACCCCAAGATCTAATCACCAGATCAAAGAAAAAACAACACAAAGAATCAAGAACACACAAAGAATTAAGTGGTTCAGCACCTTTTACAGTGCCTACATCCACTGGAGAAAACAACTCATGGAGCAATTTTATTGAGCTTTAAAGGTTACAGAGGTAATAACAAGCACTACAAAGAACACTCAGAAAAGCTTCACTCTCACTAAAATTTCCTTATCACTCTCTCTTCGATCGATCTAGAAGAAACCAGAACCAGCATAGATATCAACTGTTGGTGGCGTTACAGATCCTGATGATTCCCTCCAAAATCAATAACCTTAACTGATTGATCAATAGCTTCTCGCGCACAACTTAAAACCTTCGTTAAATGACAAAAAGCCATGTCGTTTAAGTTTGGAATAGGCATGTGTTAACCATGTAAGTGTTTAATGATTTTGGACGACATCATCAAGTTCTCGATTCTGGATTCACGATTAGCTGAAATGACATGTCACTCGTTTTTCCAACCTTTAAACGACAAGTTGTTTGACGAGTTTGTGTTCATTTCAACAAGTTTGGTAGCCAAGGATGACTTGCCTGATTCTTCCAATTAAGCAGTTTCAGATTAATCATGTTGATTAATTAGTTTTTTAAATGAAGGCATTGTTGGGTTACCAGGCAGTTACCTTGGCTAACTTGACAGTCTCTTGTCTCTTATGATAGGTCTTCTCTTCTTCTCCAAGCTAAGTAAGATCTCTCAAAACTACATAAAAACAATTACATTGTGCTAAATGAAGCATGAATAATCTAATAAGGAAGAGAGGTCTTGCATGAAGATAAGAGTAATGTTTGTTAGCCAATAATGACTTGCCTGCGGCTTGCAATATAATTCGGTTTCAAGTTTTGAAGCCTTTTGTTTGGTTGCCAGGCTGTCTCCTTGGCTAAGCTGATAGCCTCTTCTTTTTCATGCTAAACCTTTTCTTCCTCCTTGATGAAGACACAACTCGTTTGATTTATGTACAGTCGTGCGAAAGGCTTAGACTAGCCCAACAACTACATATTAATGCATGTCGTAAAATAATAGACAACTAACAATTAGAGGTATATAAATAGATATGCAATGCAAACTATAGAGGTGAATCTAAAATGGTAGCATGAATTACAAACATATACATAGTAGCGGCTCGACCTCTAGGCAACTTAGGTGGTTGCCTAGGGGCCCGCTTTACATGTAGGCCCCATGAGATGATTATTTATATATAGAAAGGAAAAGTGAATTTGAAAGTCATTATTATGCATTTAATTTATTTATTTATTTTAATTATATTTTCCTAAATAAACTATCAAATTCCTATAAAGTTTATTTAATGTAGTACTTAGTAGTTTTTAATTCCTCCAAAACCAATAAAATAATAGTTTCAATCCTACAAATTCTCTATTTCATTGTTAGAATTAATAGGTTATAATTAAAAGTTTTATATTTATTTTAAACCTCTTTAAAAGCCCCACAGTTCATTACTTACCACTACAAGAAAAAGTACCTACTATGGTAATACTCTGTGTGACGGCTTTTTGTCTGGAAGCCTACAACAATAGAATCATGATAGATTTATTTTCTATCATACACTTATGACATATCTGTGATAGAAATATCACTTATCAACAGATTATGATATATTGGTTATATAAATATCATATATCAAGAAACTATGATAGATTAGTGATAAATTATTTGGCTATCAAGAATGGAAGATTGATTTTTTATGTTGACTTTAATTGTGCGAGTTTGACTTAATTTTTAAAAATATTTTATTACTAAAAAAAGAAGTGAAACGATATCGTTTCTATTAAAGTAACAAATTTAAAGTAAAATCATTATGTTTTGCAAGTGTTTAAGAAAAACCAGAAATGTAAATAACAAAAAAAAATTAATCAAATGCTTCGTTTTGTAAGGGGGGAAACATTTTTGTGAGAAAAGAAGTAAAACTTTTTCTAAGTGTTCAGAAAATTTTCAAGCGTCATTGTAGAATCTCAAAATCAATTAGCACACCTGCAGCAAACCCTCAAAGGTCGACCATAGCAAACTAATGACACCCAAATACCCATCGTTTCAAAATCGTTCTGGTTGTTTCACTCAATCGTCTTTCTTTGTTGTGGTTGCCACTGAACCGTGTCTTTTTGTTGGGACAAATTGGAATGAGAACAACAGCCACAGTACCTTTATTAACTGAAAGAAATACAATTGCTTACCGTGAAAGAAGACCCAAATTATTGTTGCTGAAGTTGAAACCCTAGCCTTGACGGTGAATTAAAGCTTCACACCCACTGGTGAGTCATTACTACACTTGCATGTATTTAATTTTGACTATTCATTCTACTTTTATGTAAATTAGTAAATAATTTCTAAAAAGTTGAAATGTATTTGCATGTATTGCATATATTTCGGTAATCAATTTACCAAATAATTTCCTAGGAAGATAGTCTTTAAAAATATTTTGAGTTCTATTTTGAGTTGTAATCGTGCATTGTATAATGTTGTTAATTTTTTTTATTCTAGATAATTTTGATTTTTATTCATGTGTCTATGTGTGAATTTTTTTTTTTTTAGCTAATTCTAATATTGAAGCTTCGTTAAGTTAAATGAGTGTTAGTGTATGAATTTTAGAGATAATCTGCAATTTATATATCTTTATGTTCTAATAGTTGATTCTTTAAATATTTGCCTGAATTGTTTATAACAAAGCCTGATGAGGGATTTTTAGTAAATGATTCTGTTATATAAAATTGAGGGATTCTTACCTCTCATTGTCATCTACATATGCATGTGGTGTTGTAACTATTTTACATCTGCTAGTGTTGTTGTTGTTAGTGTTGTTGTCTTCAGTCGTAATATTTGCTTGTCAAATATAAATAGTTGTGATTACTGTATAAACGTGACAATTCAGTGTTCTTGATTTGTTGAAGGCATTGTATTAAGGTACTTGAAGCTTTTATTTGTGTAAAGTATGTTGTTTCTTTAATATAAAAGAGAAAACTATATAGGCCAAATTGTGTTTAATTTGAATGGCCTCATGTAGTTTTAACTTTGTTTATTTCAGATGGTGTTGTAACATTAAACAAATATTCTAAGTATGTACATTCTTTCTTTGTTTTATGTATATGTTAGGACCATTAATTGTTAAGCTGGAAATGGATAAATCTTGGATTCAATATAATCGACTATCGACAGAATATGAAGAGGGTGTCGAGAAATTTATAAATTTTGTTATAAAAAATGCTAGAGGCAATAGTGTCATTAGGTGTCCATGCCTTGATTGTGGGAATTTATCATTTGAAACACCTACAACTGTAAAAGATCATTTATATATGCATGGTTTTGATGTGAAATACGACAATTGGTTTTGGTAAGGGGAAGAGATTCGTAAGAGTCCTTCTCCTTAAAGAGAAAACCATTTTCAGCAACTAAATATAGAGTTTGACAATGATAATGGGTTAGAAATGGTTAATGATGCTTATAAGGGTTATTGTGGGGACTCTAAGGCATTTAAAGAGTTGCTAGAACAAGCTGAGAAACCCTTATACCTAGGATGCACAAAATTTACTAAGTTATCTTTCTTAGTGAAATTGTTCAATGTAAAGGGTAGATTTAGGTGGTATGACAATAGCTTTTCTGCCTTGTTGAGTGTTTTAGCAGATGCTTTCCCTGAAAATAATGAAATTCCAACTTCTATGTATGAGGCTAAAAAGACACTATCAGCTTTGGGCTTAGAATATTTTAAAATTCATGATTGCTCAAATGATTGCATACTCTACAGAAAAGAGTGTGAAGGTCTTTGTGAATGTCCTACTTGTGGGTTATGTAGATGGGAGAAAAAGGATGGTATTGTAGACCAATAGGAAAGGGGCTCCTGCAAAAGTTTTATGGTATTTTCCCCCTATACTTAGGTTTAAGTGCATGTTTCAGTCATCAGAAACTGCTAGGGACTTGACTTGGCATGCAAATGAGAGGATGGTTAATAGTAAACTCCGACATCCGGCTGACTCACCATCTTGTAAGTTAGTAGATGAGAAATGGCTGATCTTTGCATCCGATCCTGGAAACCTTTGCCTAGCTCTATCAGTTGATGGAATCAATCCACATAGCTCTCTTAGTAGTACATATAGCTGTTGGCCAATAATTTTTATTACTTATAATCTTCCATTATGGTTGTGCATGAAACAAAAATTCACGATGTTGTCCCTCTTGATTTTTGGTCCTTAATGGCCAGGTAATGACATTGATGTGTATTTGCAACCTCTTATTGAGGATTTGTAAACTTTATGGGATGTTAGGGTGAAGGCATATGATGCCTACAAAAATAAGTGCTTTAATTTACAGGTTGTATTACTATGGACAATAAATGACTTCCCGACGTATGAAAATTTATCGGGGTGTACTGTTAAAAGATATTATGCCTGCCTATATTGTGGTGTAGAAACACCAAAATGTAGACTTAAACACAATGGAAAAAATGTATACATTAGGCATCGACTTTGGCTTCCTCATAGTCATGAATTTCGATTCCAACCAAAAGCCTTTGACAATAGTGTGTGTGATGAAACCCTTCTAAAACTATTAAACGAAGAGGAAATTATCTAGCTGGTCGACTCTATTGATAATAAATGGTGGAAAAACAATAGTAAAAAGCGCAAAAATAAGAACAATAATGATCTTGTGTGGTGGAAAAAGAAATCCATATTTTATAATTTAGAGTATTTAAAGCACTTGCTTGTGGGGCATCAACTAAATATTATGTACATTGAAAAGAATATGTGAGAGAACATCTACAATACACTGCTGCATATTCCTAGAAAGTCAAAAAATGGACTGAAGTCAAGGATGGATCTCTTGAAAATGCAAATTAGGCCCAAATTAGCACCACAAGTTAAAAAAAAAACAACAATGGCTTCCTCATGCATGCCACACCTTAACTAAGGAGGAAAAAACAAGATTATATGCATCTTTGAAAAGTATCAAGGTTCCTACTAGATACTCTTCAAATATTAAGAATCTTGTGTAAAAAAATGACTTTAAACTCAAGGGTCTTAAGTCTCATGACTTTCATATTTTTATGCAACAATTTTTGTCAATTGCCATAAGGTGTCTGCTACCCAAACATTTCAAAGAAGCTATCATCAAGTTCTGTTTCTTCTTTAATTCGTTGTGTGCGACTATGATTGATGTGACAACGCTAGATGAATTGGAGAAAAACCTTGTAGAGACTCTATACTTGCTTGAAAAATATTTTTCTCCTTCTTTTTTTGACATAATGGTTCATCTTACTATTCAATTAGTGAGTAAGTTAGACAATGTGGCCCCATATATCTTCGGTCGATGTATCCTTTTGAGCGATACATGAAAACTCTAAAAGGTTATGTTCGAAACCCGTAATTGTCCTGAGGGTTGCATAACGAAGAGTTATATTGCTGAGAAAACATTAGAATTTTATGCACAATACAGGTAAAACATGCCCATAATTAGGGTTCCACCTGAACATGTGCAGAATTTAGAAATTGACAAACCCGTGAGTAGTGGACAAATGGTGGAAGTTGATCGAACTTTATTAGATCAAGCACACTTGTATGTTTTGCGTAACACTGAAGAAGTTCAGCCTTATATAAAGTGATGTTATGTAACTTGTGTTATTTTAGCTTTATTGATGTAAGGTTTTGGTAGTTTAAGAACCTGAAAACTTTTTCTTTGTAACTGATTTTTAGAGAGTATATGGATTGGTTACAACTTTGCCATCTACGAAAAAATGAGAATTGGTTGCAAGATGAACACAACCGATTATTTGCGGATTGGCTAACAGATAAGGTTTTGAAGGAACCAAAGTATAATTAATTTAATTTTTCCTTTCAATTTCGGTTTAATATTATATTCCTGTCAATTAATAATAGGTAAATGTGTTGATAGAGAACGGTCACGATGTTACTTAAATAATCCGTTGGTTATCCCAAGGGCCTCGTCCTTATGTTTTCCAACATCCTGGTTATGACATAAATGGTTTTTACTTTGTTACTCGAGATTGAGACTTAAAAAGAGTTACTTAAAATAGTGGAGTGTCATTGGTTGCACAAATAATTTCAGTCGCAAGTTTAAAAGATAAAAATCTTGTCACTTCTAACATCACATACTATGGAGTGATTAGAGATATTTGGGGTCTAGCTATAGTATCTTTAGAATTTTAATAATGAAGTGTGACGGGGTACATACCAGAAATGGAGTTATAAAGGATAAACTCTGATTTACTTTGGTCGACTTGCAACGATTGGGCCATAAATCTGATCCATTTATTTTAGCTTCTCAAGTCAACCAAGCTTTTTATGTACCTGATCAGCTTGATAAGAAGTAGTAAGTTGTATGCCAAATGCCTAAAAGAGGTAAACCCACATGAAGAAGTGAAGAGGCAGTGGAATACCCTTCGTTGACCACTGAATTTCCAAGTATTGATAACATAAACTCTATTGATGATGATGCTGTAATGCATGCACAAGACAACAAGTAGGGAATTTGAATTGGACCTTGAATATCGTTTCTGTGTTTGTTTGCATGTGCAGTCTGTTGAGTAGGAGAAAATGATATATGTTAAGGTTAGTACAATAAGTATTTTATGATATCTGTTATTATTTTATTTTTAATTTTTTGGTAGTTTTTATATGGTAATATATTCTTATTATTTGATTTTGTTCTGCAATTGTGATATTCATCATGGATAAGGGAAAAAATGTCCCTGAGTTTCTTCACCCGAGCAATTTGATGCCCATTTCGATGAGTTTTTAGATGAACAAAATGTTGAATCTAGTGGTGAGGAACGAGAGTACCATAAGGCACTTATCTATGAAAGATATGATGTTGAAACGCCCCGGCCAATCATGTCCCTAATGTTGATGAGTTTGGAGATGATAATGAGGATGAACCTGAGAGCAGTAAGCAAAGTAGAGGTGGCACTACTAAGTCAGAACAAAACAAGAAGAGGAAAGAAATGGAAAGTTTAGGGTCAAATATAATAGCCTTGGTGTTCCGGTTAGTGAAGAAGCCATTGAGCTGGCTATGTATATTGGTGTTTTGACTCGTACATCAATTCCAATCCTCTACAACAATTGGCGTAAGTTTCCATATGATACGAAGGAGCATCTATGGAAGTCTGTTAAGGTATAAAATAAGAAATTAAGATGATATGTTTAGTTTTATTGTTGCTGCAAATCTAAAATTAGAAATAAACTTTATTTCATGATTGTAAATATCCTCATTCTCACATTTTAAAAATGAAACTTGAAGATAATCTTATTTCAAACTCATGTGATTCAAAGTCCTCTCCTTATGAGTTTTTCTCTGGAAATATCAAGAGGATGAGAGGGTATAGTAGAGCCGACATGACTCTTTAAGTCACTCTACTGTGGATGGTTTTCTTCACTGCATTATTGATGTTTTATAGTTGGTAGGGGTATATTTAGCTCTGTCGGGGTTTAGTTGGGTGGCCATTAAACTATTTAGGACACCAAATAAAGTTGCCTTTATTACTTACAACAACCTATAATAGATGGATCCAGAAGAGCTTATTAAGAGATGTAGAGTAATAAGATTAAGTGAAGAAGAAGTGGAAAGAGTTTTTTTCAAGAACAAAATGAAAGCTAAGGGTGAAAAGATAGTTGCTGGCAGCTTCGTCGAGAAAGTGCTCTACATAAGAGGAGTTAACACTGAAGGTTTAAAAACGGCAATGCAGAGGGTGTGGAAAACCTCAAGGGAGGTTAAGATAAAAAGCTTAGGGGAGAATATCTTTATGTTTAAGTTTGGCTCAAAGGCAGATAAAAGAAACATCATGGTGGGGGGACCGTGGCATTTTGATAGAGCTCTTATTGTGCTCACCAAACCGGCGTGGATAGGGGATGTCAAAAAGAAAGATTTTAGTCATGCATCCTTTTAGGTACAAATCCATGATGTTCCCATTATGTGCATGACTAAAGAAATGGCAACCAAACTATGAGAGTTGATTAGGAAAGTAGAAAAGGTATAAACGGATGCAGCAGGGGAATGTATTGGACATTTTTTGAGATTAAGAATTTCAGTGGATGTTATGAAGCTGTTAAAAAAAATAATCGAGTTAGAATAAGAAGGGGAAAAGGAATAAAATGTCCCTATGCGTGTGATGTACGAACGATTACCGGATTTTTTCTTCTGCTGTGGAAGAATAGAGTATCAGTATAGAGAATGTATCCATTATAAATCTCAATCTAAGGATGAATTGGCATATGGTCCATAGATTAAAGTAACTACCATCACACAAAGATTAAAGCAAAGCAGGGGAAGAGATAGATGGAATTTTGAGCGTATTAATCCAATTCCAAGTTCTCACTGCAAGCAACAAAGGAAACAAGTAGAAGCATGACCGAGGAGGAGCAACACAGAATTGAAGAACCAGGTAATAAGGTGTATCTAGATCATCAGAATCTAAGCATGGAAAATTTGAATTATACAACGGGTATAGTTGAGAGGGTAGTTGCGATGCAATTAATGAAAATGACTAAAACATGCAAGGGGATCACGGAACAATACAGTCTAGATGCTGGTGCTATAGTACATCGGGATATGAAAGGGAAAACAGAAATCATGGGGCATGGGAAAGAGCAGAGAAAAGTAAGCTTTCAATCAGAAAAAGAAAATTTTCCTAAAATAGAAAACACGGGAAACTTTAAGAGAGAAGAAATTTATGGATTGGGGACTATGGAAAAATCTGGACCAAACCAAAAAACATTCGTGGGCTCAGCCCATATGGAAACTGAAGTTGAGAAAGTAGACAACAAGCATTGCATAGACAATATTAAGCCCAAGAAAAAGAAATGGAAGCTCTAAGCCAGAAAGGTGGAAGGAAAAACTAGGATCAATGAAGCAATCATTAATGTGAAAAAGCCCAACAACGCAATTGAGTGGGAAAGCCTGGGAACAAAAAAATACAAAATGTGTAGCTCAGAGGGTATTGGACATTCACTATAGTTTCAGGAATTTACTGTAACAACTACGAAGCTGGCTTTTGATAATGAGGTTGGTGATGCTACAAATAAGGTTTGGAGTGTTGTTTTTGAGATATCGGCAGAGGCTAGGAGACAACCCTGCCGATAGCCATGAAGTTGTTAAGTTGAAACAACTGGGGTAAAACCGAACGTTCTGAGAAGCCCAGCAAATCTTGCAAGAGTACAGGCCTCAACTTTTATTCCTATGTGAAACAAAGTTGACGTCGAAGCAAATGCAAGAGAAGCGAATAAATTGAAATTTCAGAATTGTTTTGCAGTCAGTCGAGAATGATTGAGAGGTGGGTTGGTAATGTTATGGAATCTAGAGATAAAGTCTTCCAGCAAGCATCATGTGGATGTCGTGGTCTGTAACAAAAACGACGTTTATTGGAGGTGTACTGGAGTGTATGGCCATCTAGAATTAGATCAGAAGAGACATACTTGGGAGTTATTAAAAAGGTTAGCTACTCTATCTTTACTGCCATGGTTATGCTTTGGGGATTTTAATGAGGTGTTGAATTTGAATGAGAAATTATGAGGAAGAGATAAGAAGGCAAATATGGTGAATGATTTTAGGGAAGCTATTAGGGATTGTGATTTAATGGATGTGGGAAGTACTAGATATCCCTTCACTTGGTCAAATAGAAGGTTTGGACCTTATATTATGGAACAAAAGTTCGATAGATTTTTGTGCCACGGCAGCTAGAAAAATAACTTTAAAAAAAAAAGCAAGGTGGAATTTAGTTTCTTAGAGCTCAGACCATAGTCCAATTTTAATGGAGGTGTAAGAAAAAAAGAAGGGTAAAAGCTATATGAAAAGAACAATGCCGAGAATCCATTATGAGGATATGTGGAGCTCGTACGAGAAGTGTTGAGAGATCATAGAGCATGAATAGAGGGAGGTGAATTATAGAAGAGGCAGCAATCCAATTGAAATTTTTAAGGAAAAATCAAAGGCATAAGTAGCTGAACCAAAGATTTGGAGTAAAGAAGAATTTTATGGGAGAGAATGAAAACTAGAGCATCTGTTAACCAAGTCAAATGAAGTTAAAATCAGGTACAATCATATGGTTAATGGAGAGAAGATTACAAAGGTAAAAAATCAATTTAACAATATCCTCTTAGTTAAGGAAGTGCGTTGGAAGCAAAGATCGAAGGCAGATTGGCTGAGGGAAGGGGATAAAAACATAAAAAAATTTCATTCGAAAGCCTCTACGAGTAGGAGAAAAAACAGGATCAGTGGGCTGGAAGATGAAAATGGTAGATGAGTTGAAGAAATTGATGGCGTGAATCGGATGGTGTGTGAGTATTTCACAAACATCTTCTTCACAACAAACCCATCATCAGGCCATATAAGCATAATTTTATCAAAGTTGCCAATTAAGGTGACGGGGGAGATGGTGAGCTATATGGATCAACCTTTTACAAAAGAGGAAATAGCTTATGCCTTGGCTCAAATGTGCCCTACAAAAGCGTTAAGGCCACACAGACGTCCAGCCGCATTCTTCCAGAAACATTGGAGTTTGGTGAAGCAAGATATTACTACAACATACTTACATGTCTTAAATGAGGGAGGTAACATTGCACCTTTGAATCATACATTCATAGCTTTGATCCCCAAAGTGCAAAAGCCTAGGAAAGTGACTGATTTCCGACCAATTAGTTTGTGCAATGTTATTCACAGAATTATTGCTAAAATCCTAGCTAAGAGGCTTAAACAGATCTTGCATGATATCATTTTCCCAACCCAAAGTGCTTTTGTACCCAATAGACTTATTACAGATAATCTTATTATAGGATACAAGTGTCTTAATAAGATTAGACAAAGCAAAGGCAAAAGAAAGGGGCTGGTAACTTTAAAACTTGATATTAGTAAAGCCTATGATAGGGTTGAGTGGAACTTTGTAAAATGCACAATGCAAAAGCTGGGATTTTCAGCTAAATGGGTGAATTTGATCATGAATTGCATCAGTACATCAAGTTTTTAGTGCTTATAAACGGAGGGGATAAAGGCTTAATTTATCCTCAAAGAGGATTAAGACAATGTTGTCCCCTCTCCCCTTATATTTTCATTATGTGTGCAAGTTTTCTCGAGATTACTGGTGCAAGTGGAAAATTAGAAGCTTATTCATTTCCTGAGATTCAACAGAGATCTCTCGGTTACACACTTTTTTTCGCTGATGATAGCTTGGTGTTTACAAGGGCATCTACCACTGATTGTAAAAATTTAAAGAAGATTTTTGACAAATATACAGCAACTTATGGACAAGTGTTTAATTTTGAAAAATCCTCTATGTCCTTTAGTAACGGCACTAGTACAAGTCAAAGGGAGGAAATCAAGAGTATTATGACTTGAATGTCATTTTTAAGCATGAAAAGTATCTGGGACTTCCATCTATGATTGGGAGGAAAAAGATTAGCTTCTTCAACGACATAAAGTTAAGAGTGCTGAATAAGCTGTCAAGTTGGCAAAATAAATGTTTCTCGAGTGAGGAAAAAGAAATCCTCATTAAAGCTATGGCACAAGTTGTGCCGGCTTATGAGATTAGCGTTTTTAGAATTCCTCAAGGGCTTTGTGACGATATACAAAAGGCCGTAGCAAGGTTTTGATGGGGATCATTTGAAACTCATAAAAGTATTCATTGGGCAAGGTGGGAAAGGTTATGCCAGGTTAAGATCAGGGGTGGATTAGGATTTAGAGATCTTTCAAGTTTCAATCAGGCTCTCGTTGCCAAGTAGAGGTAAAGAATTTTACATAAACCCGATTCTTTGATGGCAAAGGTTTTAAAAGCCAAATACTTTAAACATACTGACTTTATGGAGGCAAAATTGGGTCAAATCCCTCCTTTGTATAGAGAAGTATATTATGGGGGAGACAAGTGCTTCACCAAGGCCTAATGTACAGAATTGGTAATGGAAGCCGTGTTTTAGTGTCCAGCAGTAATTGGATCCTGAGATCTGAACTTTCAAGCTATGTCCCTCAACAAAATTTAACAGAATTGGCTATCGTTGCTGATTTATTGATGAAAAAAATTAGTGAAAGGAAGAGAAGATTGAGCAGTGTTTTACCAAAGAGGTTGCACAGAAGATTTTAAAAATCCATCTCCCAAGAACTCCTCAGGAAGACATATTGATTTGGCAGTTCAATAAGCATGGTTGTTACTCAGTAAAAAGTGGATATCAGGTGGCAGTAAAGATGAAGTTCCCAAATAAACTAGAGTGCTCTGACAGCTCAAAAACTCGGTGGAAGGTAATTTGGTCAAATGAGATTTTGGAAAAAAATTTAAAATATTTATATTAAGGGCTGCTCAAAATTTACTACCAACAACTAGCAATATATAGAAGAAAAATGTGGTGAGGGATCCAGCCTGCCAAAGATGTCATTGTAAAAGTGAGAGTGTTCTTCATGTGTTAATAGAGTGTAAGGCTGCTCGCAAAGTCTGAAAATTGACAGATTTTTACGAGGATGTGAAGTTGATGGCTCAGCGAGATATATGAAGTATGCTCCAAAGTTCAACATCGAGAAAGAAGAAGAAAGAGTTGGAACATATTATTGTCGTATGTTGGGCTATTTGGTATGCAACGAACTGCTTTATATATGAAGGAAAGAAGAAAGAGCCAAAACTGACAGCAACAAGAGCATCAGCTATTTTGGATTCATACAGGAGAATAAAAATCCAAAACAGTCCAGCTCGATCAATCTATCATCGAAACAGCCAGCAAATTTGGAAACCTCCTCCAGATGGGAAGTACAAAGTTAATGTAGATACTACAATTCAAATGTCAGGTCTGAAGGTAGGGTTAAGGGTTGTAATTAGGAACTCAAATGGAAAAACCATTGCTGCAACTGTTAAGAGAGTCTGCTATAAGGGGACAATAGTATGCATAGAGGCTGAAGTAATTCTTTTTGGCATTCGAGTAGCTCAACAACCAGAATATTTGCCCATGATCATTTAATCGGACTCAACAGAAGTGGTGGAGTTAGTTTTGAACATGAAAGGTAGCATGACAGAAATTTCTTGGACAGTTGAATAAATTAAACAAAGGATAATGAATCACAATACTTCTTCAATCCAGTTTGCTCCAAGGAAGTGTAATGTCACTGCCCATTCTATAGCTAAAGTGGCTTTTGATTTTAAGAACCCTATTATTTGGCTGGAAGAGTTTCCAGTTCAGATCATGATGTTATTTTCAAAGTTCATTAATTAGAAAGCTTTACTTCCAGTTCAGATCATGATGTTATTTTCAAAGTTCATTAATTAGAAAGCTTTACTTTCTCATAAAAAAAGAATAAAACTTGAAGGCGTACTTCGTTATTCATCCTCAAAGTAGGAAGCAGGTACTAGAAGCTATCGGAGCTGCATTTCGGAACTTTAAGTACACTTTAATGAGGAACTATGTTTTACCATTTGTTAATAATCATAAAAGGCTTTTCAAGCCACCAGCACGGTACAGCACGATTGATAAGAAAAGTTGGGTTAAGTTTGTGAAGGAAATACTATCTAAAAAATTTGAAGTGAGTGTGTCTAATTCAAGTATTGATAATATATCAATGCTCATGACATTTTTCCTTATGTGTTTATCCATTGTTTGTTTGGTTTTTTTAAGCAGAAAGTTAGTGGTGTGAATAAACTTAGGTGAGCACAAAACAAGTTTAATCATCGCCTAAGTAGAAAATAATATGTTGGGTTAATGCAAGAAGTGGTATGTACTGTGAGTTAGTTGCTTACATTTTACTCTTGTTTAGTTAATGCAAATAACGATTGTTACTAACATTTTATTTTTTTATTCACATTTTGACAGTGCTCAGAAACAGGCCTTACTAAAGAAGTGGACATGAGTGTTCTTTGGAAGACAGATCGACAAATGAAAAATAGAGGATACCACCCCGATGTTGAACTAGTTATTATAAAAATCATAACATATTTTCTAGTTGTGATTACTTATACTTTGATAACATTAGCTTACTTAATTCGTTTGTTTGGTAGGATGAACTATAGATGGAAGCTAAGAAAGGGAAGATATGGTCCTCTAAAAAAAATGATATTCTCACACAATCTTTAGGAAAATCTCCAAGATGTGGTCATATGCAAGGAGTAGGCAAGTTTGTAACCCCCTCTATGTATTTCAAACTTTCCAGAGGCCTGCTGATAAAGAAAAGGAAAGAGAAAACTGTCTATGGAAGGAATCAATTAACCGGCAGTTTGAAGAAATGATAAATGAACTGAGAAAAACACCTCACCATTTAGATATAGCAAGTTCCAGCTACCTTTGCGCACCTATTTAAAATAATAATGCTGTCAGAGAGGATGTCGTCGACTCTGTTAAAGTTGAAGCAGCTGTTGAAACACCAAAGGTCAGTTTGTTTACTATTTTAACTTACTATTTCTGGATTTAGTTTGTTGCAATTTTACTTTTTCTACTTAACTATATATACTTCTTGTTGCTGGATAAAGGTTGCTGTAGTTTAACTGTTCTTACCTGTTGTTTATGGATTTAGTTTGCTGTAAGTTTACTATTTATACATTTGTTATTTCTGGATTTTCTTTCATACTTTAATTACTTTGTAAGATAAAATTAGAGTCTTTTAAAACTATTTATGCCAATCACATTGAACAATTATGTTCGTAGCAGCCTGATCATTTGAAAAAAAAAAAAAGAAGCAAATGACACCTAAAACCACAGTAAGTAGGAACCTGCCAATACTAAATTGTAACAAAGAGACAGACATAGCAGACAAAAATAAGGACACACCTGTCGAAAAACTCTCTGTCATTACAAGAAAGAGTTCAAGATTGAACCCAACTGAAATCGCAATAGAGATGCCTAATGATTTGTTACAAGGAAAAAAATGGCAACCCTAAATGTCAAGACACAAAAAAACATTTGAACTTTAAATCAGCAGAACAGCATAATGATATAATAGAGATAGAACATTCTTAAGCTGTAAAACAGACCAAGGACAACGGCAAAAAAGTTACAGTGAAGCCTTTGTCAACAATGAGGAACAGAAGACGTGTAGGAAGGGTACAGCGGAACAAGATTCAGTTGCTGCAGTTGTTTGGCACAATGTGTGAAGCTAAGATGTCAGACCAAGAATGGATTTCATATCTAATGGATGATGATGTTTTCTAAATGAAAGGGATTAGAGCTCATATTAGATGGCGCGACTGCAGTGCAGTTCTGTCAATGGATGCTATAGGAGTAAATTTAATCGAAGTCTATATTGTGTAAGTGATTCACAATCATTCTAGTTTTATATGTACTTTTTATAGGAGTTCCAATTAATGGACTTTAACATTGTTTGTCTATTGTTTATCAGAATGTTGTATGCTTCCATTCTCCCTCGGAAAAAAGGAGTTAAACCATTTGGATTCGTTCGTCCGGGTCTGGTTTCACTAGGTGATGAACGTAATCTTATTGCATCATTTGACCTTAGGGCACGTGGAGTTTGTGATCGATTGAAAAAAGCGAAGAAGGGACAATTCATCTTTATGCCTTATAATCCCTAGTATGCTCCTTTAATGCTTTTCAACTCATATTAATTTCATTTCTTGCCTTAATTTACTGAAATTGCTACCTTAATGTTCTTTCTTTTATATAGTTATCATTGGGTGCTGGTCATCTTTGATGTGTTGAAAAATGAAGTTTATTATCTCGATTCTTATGAGGGAGATCCTGATGATGATTTAAAAGAGCTTATTAAAGTGTATGTTAAATTTCTTTGATTACCATTGTTAATATAAAATTACTTTTACATAGTTTACAGTACTTTGTTACAATTTATTTTTGTATACAACTTTATGACAATCTTTATAGCACAAGAGGGTAAGGAGAAATGGAATTATAATAAGATGTTCAGATCTGTAAAGGTATGAACTATTACCTTAACTATAATTATATATTGCCATGTTTAATTGTTATTATAACGAACTATACAATTACTTATTGTGAATAGGCCCCACAACAACCAGCAAGTTCAGTCGTGTGTGGATTTTACGTCATGAGATTCATGAAAGACTTGATTAATGACTTCTCTTTACTAATGAACAATGTGAGTTCCTTGATCATAATTTGCTTCATAAAAAAGAACATGTCATGTGTTAAAGTTTCACTACATAATTTTTATTTTTCATAAACAGTTCAATGGAAAGACAACATATTCTGATGCTGACTTAGATGAAGTCTGTATTGAGTGGGCAAACCATTTTTCTAGAGTACTTGCTGTTGAGTGAAGTAACCCTTACCTATTATGTTGTTATTGTGAGTTCATTGATGAACTAAATTAATTTACTAGCTATTATTCTATTGCTTAATATTCTAATCTATATATGGTCATGGACTTTGAATTTGATGAAGGTATATTTTACTTGGCCAGTTATCTAGCTTATTATACTTCTATGTTGGAATATAATGAAGATCGTGGGTACTGCTGGAGTTAGCTAGTTTTTTTCTTTGTTTGGAAAATAGGTCTTAGATATTGATGCAATTTTACACATTTCGATTGTTCTTAGGTTGGATTTTCACATTTGGGAACTGCTGGCATTATCTGATCAGTATTGTTGGCTTCCTCTTGTGTTGCTGGAAATGAACTATGTTGTTGGCTTTCTTCATGTTGGTAGAAATGACTCTGTTGTTGGCTTCCTTATGCTACTGGAATTAAACTGATCATGGTTCATTGGTGTTGTCCATGTTGTTGGAATTTAATTTTTAGGGTTATTATCATTTTACTACTTCAGAAATTACCAATTATCAAATGACTACAAGAAGTATCGTCTCCTATCATTTTACTACTATATCTTTATAAAAATATCATTTTACTACTTTTCCATTGCAATTATTAGTTGACCGTTAGTTGACCGCTAGTTTACTAACACAATATCAAATTTACCCTTCATAATTAAAAAAATAATAAGATAAATTTGTAATTCATATATCATAATTCTAGCAAAAAAAATTATGTTGGTATTTTATATCCATTTTAATAAATGTATTACAAATTTATTTTGTAAATAAGCTTCAATATTTTTTTTAATCATGAAGGGTGAAATTGGTATTTTGTTCGTCAACTAACTGGTCAACTAACGGTCAACTAACAATTGTAATAGAAAAGTAGCAAAATGATATTTTTATAAAGATATAGTAGTAAAATGATAGGAGACAATACTTCTTGTAGTCATTTGATATTTGACAATTCTTGAAGTAGTAAAATAATAATAACTCTAATTTTTATGTTGTTACAATACTCTTCTATTTATGTTGGACTTGTCACTCATATTTGATTAAATTATGTTTGCTGACAATTATGAATAATTACTCAATGTTATCCATTTCATTTTCTTTGTTAGTGAATTTTTAATTGCAATATTAATTTTAATAATCTAATTAAATAGCTAATTTATGAAATATTAATTTCTAATAAATCAATTGCATGATTTTTATTAAAATGATAATAATTTCATGGTGCAAACAAAATACCCATTTTTTATTAATTATAATTTTATTTTTTGATTTAATTAAAAAATCATTTAATTATAATTTTCATTTCGCGCCAAATTTAATTTTCCAACCAAAAATTCAAAATATGGGGATCAAAATTTTTTTTAAAAAAAGGTCAAATTCAAAAGTATTATATTCCCCTCTAAAGTTGTAACAGTTATGTGACTGGTAATTTCTATCACAGATTATGACTGATATTGTTCTATTATCAATTCTGGACGCTGGCTACAATGACGGTACGAATAACCGTCATCCACCCCCTACTATGACAGTTTTTACTTGTCATAGTAGGCACTTTTTCTTGTAGTATATCCATTAAATTTTTCCTCCATCAATCAAGACACAATATGTTCTTGCTTTTTGAGAGAAAGAAAGAGAGAGAGGAAAAAAATCATGCTTTCTCTACTTTCCACTCAAAAAAAAAAATCTAATAGTTTTCTCTATTCTCTATGACTATTGGTCATTACTTAAATCCTCAAACAATTAATATAAAGATAAAGTTAATTTATAATTTCATCTTAAATTCCAAATTTTATCTTTCTATTATTCTCTTAGTTAGTTGTGTTATTTATTTATTCGTATTTCTTTTTAATATATTCTTTTATTCATCCACTATTTCTTTTGTGTTCTTGTTTTATCTATTTTGAAATAAAACTATATTGAAAAACATTAGAAAATAAAAAGAATGAAAAAATTAGTTTAATTTAGAAAAGGAGTAGTAAAAAAGATGTAATTTGAGTTTAAAAAAAAGTGAAAATGTTATACTTGAATTAAAATTTCATGGATTAGCAATAGTATAATAAATTTTATTTAATAATTTTACATTTTAGAATGTTTAAAGAATTGATTTCCAATAAATAACATATAACTAATATATCTATATATATATATATATATATATATATATATATAAACTAATTGTCTAAGCCCTCAAATATGGTTGAGTCGGCCCTGCATATACGCCACTTCGAAATTAGGATATAAGACATGTAGCTTTCTTATTTTCATGATACATAATTCCATGGCTTTTTTGTTGCCGTGGCTAATGGATTCTCCATCAAGGAGTCATTTTAATTACTCTGCAATTCTGCACATGAAAAAATCAAAGGAAATCAAGCAGTATCTTCACCAACCGTTACAAGCCATAATCATTCTCAAATGGTTGGTAATGTGTTATTTAATTATTAATAAACAAGATCAATATTCAGGATGTAATTACCGCACTGGTAGCTTTCCTGATTACAATTAATTTACGCACAAACTTGTAAGTAGTACGTATCGTCCCTTGTATTGTCCGCAAGATGAATCAAGGACCGTTCGCAGTTTCATTCACAAAGAATTCAAGAATTCTTATATGTATAATCTTCACTTTTATAAATGAGCAATATTACTATACACTTCCCAATTAATAAGTAATTTTAAAATTTTGAAAAATTTACTAGTAAATTAATGAAAATTTTGAGATATTAATTGAAAACTGTAGCTTTCTTGTTTTGAAATAAGTCCGTTATTCGACATGTTATATAAAGCCATATATAGTTAATCCATATTGTTCAGAACTCGACGGTGAACAAATTTTTCCAAAAACACAGTTTTTGGAACTATAATAGAAGACATGACTGACAACAGAAGCTAGCTAATCAACCAAAAGCCAAAAAATTCTTATAAGCACGCCCGTTCACCGTCGACCCTTCAATCTCCACAAATTTTGTTATTTATTTGGGAAGCTATCCATTTGGTTAATGGTAAATTACTTTTCTTTTTTAATGAATGGTAAGAGGTTCAAGTTTTGTGTGCATCAATGGAGAGGTCAATTTTCTTTTAAATATTTGAAAGTATCCTCTTCAGCCTGAAGAAAAAAATTATCATCTAGGAAATTGTACTAGAACATAAGAGTCACACCGTTGAAAAATTAATAATTGATGAATAAACTCCTGTAAGAAAGCATTTAATATTGATGCTGTATAGAGCAATGCTACAAATATGTATTTGGTTTGGCATTTATAGCTTGTATCTCAAATAATATGGTATATATATGATTTGAAATTTATTGACATATAATATGAAATTATAATAATCATGACGAAAAACAAACATCTAAGATATGACAGATTTCGATTAGTGACTTGTCAATTGAAATAAGTATAGAAATATAAATATAAAAGAAGCATGTGAATTGGAGATTATGTATTTGAAGAAAGCTTATTTATATTTTTGCAATAAATAATTTTATTAAAATAAGGGTTTTTATTCATAATATTTTTAATTAGAGTGCATGTATACCCACTCTTTTCTTATATTACATAATAAAATTAAATCTCTTCCAATACAAGTAAGAGTACGAGGCTTGAATCTCAAATCACTTGTACCACATCCAAAGAGATTTTACCACCTATTCGACTAGTCACCACTAAGATATATAGTAAGTGTAGATGTTAAATTCATCAATATAAATGGACAAAACTAATGAAGATGTTACTAACAAGTCAAGCAATGAAAATTCGATGGAAAAAAAAAAACCTATAATGAGGTCATTGTTTGGGGGAGAAGTAGAAGACCAAATAAAAATACCACATGTCGATATAGAGTTTTGTAACTGGAGTCATCACAAAAATGTTAGCTTACACCGAGTATCCCAGTAGTTTTGTGGGGTGCCCAGAGTACACCGAGTGATTAGCATATAATATACATATTTTACTCTTAATTATATAATTGTTAGTTGTTTTTATTTTTTTTAATTAATTGAATTATTTTATTGATTAAAAAATTAATTGGAGATTATGGATGAAAAGTGCATAAGCAATAATAATTGGACAGTGTTGAAGATCAAATCAATTTGTAGAAGCAATTGATGAATATTGGGAATATTCAGGTGAAAGCGAGCTTAAAAAGGGAACAAATTAGAGTTTATGGAAATAATTACCGCTTGTGAAGAATAAAAGAAAAGAGGAAAAAGGAGAATAATTGGCTTTAAGTCTGCAACTCACGTGAATAGTTGGAAAAGCATTGACCAGTGATTCAAGTGGGCTTCACGTGCACGGGCTTAAAGTCGGTTGTGGTTGGCTTGTTTAAATCCTTTTGATTTGAGGATTTTGTGGCCGCGTTAGAATATGAAAAGAACCGAAAGGAGGCAGCCGCCAGAGGAAAAAAAAGGAGAGCAACGTTAGGCATTCGGAAGAGAAGAAAATTGCGGTAGCATCAGATCAATTTGTCCATGGCTGGTTTTATTTTATTTGTTGCTCCTAATTTAAGTATATTTAACTAATTTTCTTATTTCAGGATAAGAGTGAAATTTAATAAAATAATTATCTTTTAATTAATTCTCTATATAAATACTTTAATGTCTATAATTTTTGTTTCACATGATTAGTTGGATGTTACTAAATTTTTTTTATCGATTCTATCATGCATTATTGATTGTTAAAATTGATATTTGACTAAATCTATACTTGGATCTATGAAGTCTATATATAATTATCTTTGATTTGTGTCTTTTATTAAATTGTTTACATAGAGTGCTTAGAAAAACTTTGAATCTTTGTTATTCAATATGTTAACATGGAATGCTTAAATATCATACTATTAAGCAGAAAAAGAACCTACACAAGATTAATTTTATTTGAGCTTAATTTTAATATCCATGAGATGACATATATTGATTTCGAGTTGTCACTCTCAAATTGGGGATTAATTAATATTTAAATAATTATTAGTTGAATATTAGTGGATTCTGAAACCTTGGTAATTTTTGTCTTATTGAATTCTCCTTTGTTTTAATTGTTTTCTTAGTTTCATTAGTTTAATTTTCTTAGAAACTCAATTTGCTCAACTAAGTTAGGATTAATATTAATTTTAGATTTAAATTAGACTTTTCAATTTATAAAAATCCATGTGGGCTCGACCTCATTACCATTATTCTATTTGTAGATTTGTGCACTTGCGAGTATATTAAAATTTTTCATAACACCTAGTAAGGGTAAAAAAGTCAGAAAAATATTTAAAAAATATCAGGAGATGAAAGAGATATTATCTCAAAAAAAGATTGGCTGATTTCCTACTAAAAAATAAAAAAATCAACAAGGGAATATTGTGCTGAAAAAGTGGAAACAACAACCTATCACGCTTGCAAACAAGTCAAAAGGTTGTTATTAGGACAGCTGAGACCACTTACCCTCTTCAGCCACGCCTGCAAGTTCTCAACAGCTTTAGCAAAAGTACGTGGGACCATCCCTCTACACCTAACACGTATACGTGCCTCATACTTGCTCTCCAAGTATAGTTTGAAACACCCAAGCAGTCACACGTGAGAAAGATAAGAATATCTTTGATGTGACATTAACGAATGCCAATAGAATAATGGCAGGTGGCACGACAGTCAGGATACACCTTATAAAATACCCATATTTTATTTTTATCAGAAGAGCCAACCCATACACCACAAGGGCTAAGGTTTCTTCTACATCCAGCCTTCATTATTGAGGGTTTCTCTAACTTGACATAACCCAACTCTAACTTGAGTGTTGGAGTGTAGTCATCGGCCACCCTCAGCTCCACCTTTGATCTCTGTTTCCATTATTTTGTAGGTCTAAGGCGACTCGACAAGCTCTCCGAGCCTGGATTAAAACCTCTCACTTTATCCATCATCCTCTCACTCTACATTCACTCCTTAAAGTAAAAAAACCATACACTCGGAATAAGTGAGGCACCCTACATTCCAACAAAAATAAATTCATTTTTCTTAATTTTATTTTGTGGCTTTCACTCACGCACCCAAAGTCTACTAAAAACGGTCAGTTAATGAGCTATTGCATTCACTTCCATAGATGCTGAAAATAACATTTAACGTTATTTCTAGAACGTTAAATTTTATGGAAATCTTAATGGATTGACGGTGCCACCTAAAGAAGAGAAGAATAGCTTTCGGGAAAAGGCATAAGAATGGGAAGTGGTCGGTGGCTCTCGTTTGTGAGCGCCGTATACAAACCTTTCCAATAAATCTTTTCTTGATATTGTTATTCTATCCTTCTATATGTGAGGTCAAAATCATCAAGTGTCAAAAGGTCAAAATCATCAAGTGTCAAAAGGTTTCAAAATTTAAAGGTCAGAAATATTTTACTAGAAATTAAATAAAAGAGGTCAGAGATGCCCCATACACAAAGATAATGTCCTTAAAGAATATTTATGGACATCATGGAATGAACCCTGTGAGCTTGGCTTATGTAGGCCTTTAACCCATGAATTTAATTTGTATCAACTGGAGCCAACCAGATCGATCGAATCCAAACTCCCAAAATGCAGGTGCACGACAAGTGCCATGGCCAACAACATGGACAAGCAAGGCTTTTTATCAGCTTACAGCTTTAATTGATTACATTATCTTTTGAGGGATGAAGATATTTCTGGAGGTCAGAGTCAGAGCAAGTTGCACCAGCAATTGTGCCTGGAAAGCAAGTCCTACTTCTGCCACGCGGATACCTTCCAGGGCTTTCCAAATTGGCAGTGGAAATTCTATCGCCACAAAAGTTGAAATAAATTGCATGGGATCACTGCAAGTTAATAGAATATATTCCCTCATCTCAACTCCGGCGGAAAATAAATATTAAAACAAAAACAAAACTCGATGACGAGGCAAAAGATGCGGTGATCTGAGTCTAACATGCAATCCTAGAATGGCTATAAATAGAACACTTGCAAACTCATAAGTGGCATTCCATTGGCGCATGAATTAATAAATATTAGTTGTTGTTATAGAGGAAGAGAGGTCTTACATGAGGCCAAGAGTCTAGTTTAGCAGCCAAGGATGACTTGCGCCTGATCTTAATTTCCAAGTGGTTTCCAAATGTTGGTTATATTACTTATTTGATTAAAACCCCTTTGGGGTCTTATTAGGCGGTCATCTTTCGGCTAACTTGACAGTCTCTTGCATGTCTTTCACGGTAGGCCTTTCTCTTCTTCACGAAGCTTAAATATTTGGTGCTTACTCACTTAGCAGAATGTTTTGATGCAGATAACTATAAGGAGAGGGGTCTTACATGAATATAATATCATTGTTTGTTAGCCAAGGATGACTTGCCTGCCCCTTGATTGCAAGACGAGGGTTTCCAGTGGCCGGAAGCCTCTCTTGCTTGGTTGCCAGGCAATCTCCTTGGCTAAGTTACAGGCTCTTATCTTTCATGCTAGGCCTTCTCTTCTTGGTTCTTGCACTTCTGTTGTTATTTTTCATTAAATATGAAGAAACTCCAGAGTTCAGTATATATATATATATATATGCAAATTAACGAAGAAGAAAAGCGATGTAATGAATAAAAGCATGACAAAACTGTGGTACTACAGTTGTATGGTACCACAGTTAGATCCAACGATTGAATTTAATTATGGTACAATTGAATTCGGTTACGAATCACAAGACCACAATTTGGATCATAATTAGATAGGTTTATCTTGAATGAATTAAATGAAAATTATTATTGTACCACTTCTATTTTATTTTATGTTTATTCAATTATCATAAAATTATAAAATATTTTTTGTACTATTTTTCTTTCTAAATTTGTATCAATTAGTTATTTTTACACTAACACAGTTAAATAATATAAACGAAATGACAATTTTATCCCTAAATAAATTAAAAAATTATTTTATTTTATAAAAATTTTAAAAAATAAAAAATTATAATTAGTCATTTTTATACTAACACCGTTAAATAATGTAAATAAAATGACAATTTTACCCTTAAATAAATTAAAAAATTATTTTATTTCATAAAAATTTTAAAAAATAAAAAATTATAATTATAAAAATACACCTAATTTTAATCAAATATAAATTTCAAATAGAGGTGCTCAGCTGATTTTTATTATATTTAGATTTTACAAAATTTTAATAATTATTTTTATTAAAAATTATAATTTGAAAATTTTAATAAAAATAATTGAATTTATTTATTAAAAAATAAATCTCAAAATTTTAATAATTTAAGGGATTTTTATTATATTCAAAAATTTTGTAATTATTTTTATAATTATATTTTTATTAAAATATTTTTATTAAAAATAAAAATTTATTTTATGATTTTTTATTAAATTTAAGTTATTTTATAATTATAATTTTTTATCTTTCAATATTTTTATAAAATAAAATAATCTTTTAATTTATTTACGGATAAAATTGTCATTTCGTTTAAATTATTTAACAGTATTAGTGTAAAAATGACTAATTAATATAAATTTAAAAAAATAGTACAGATAATATATTAAAATTTTGTGGTGATTAAATAAATATAAAATAAAACAGATATAGTGTAATGATAATTTTTTTTAATAAAATTTTAACATAATTATTTTATTTTATTTATGGATGGAAAAACAAACCTTCACCTGAACCGAAGGATATTTTCGTGTCACCGTCTCAATTATTCAGTAAAGTAATTAAGAACTTATTATAAAATATCCAGCTTACATCTTCATGTTGTACAAATCATTAAAAGACGGAAAGCAATTATATCTCAGTGGGATAGCCTCTCGTAGTCTCGTTAATTATCAAGTTGTTCTGAAATTTTAATGATGTGTAATTAATCATTTTTTTCACAATTTAATTTATTCACCAAAAATAATATTTACGTATTTGTTAAGATAAAAGTTAAGACGGTCATCACGAGATCTGATCTGCGCAAGCAAAAGGTTATTCTCTTGATCCCTGATGTAATCTAACGACACAGTTGCTAGTAAAAAATCTTTAAAGCTCACCAATCGATAATGCTTTGAGTCGTGTCGCTTCATGCAAACAAAAGGAATAGTGATGCTTTATATGAGACAGATATGCATAAAACAACATGGGCCGAGTGGGACATTGTGTTTAGGACTCTAGGTCCATAAATAATATTTAGTGTAGGCTTTTGACGCCCCTCAAAAAATTTTCTCTTAAAATTCATTTTCAATTAAAATTACTTAAATAATTTAAGATAAATTAATTTACAAGTTATTATTTAACATATTTTTTACATCCACCTTATTTTATAATTTACATTTATATTTTAAGTTTTAATTGAGAAATAGCTTTTAAAAAATTATAAAATTATATAGTTATGAAGATAAAACTTATATAATAAGAAAAAATTAAGACAAAAAGTGAATATTTTAAGATTTTCATGTGATTTAAAAAATAAATACTTTTTTTGGATAAAATCTTATGGAAAGATGGGTTAATTCTAAGAAATGGATTTGTATTTTATTAAATGAACGGAGGAATTGAATTCAAAAGGGGTGCTAAAAGAATTTTAGAGGAATGTTAAAAGCTCTACTCTTAAGATTTACTTAATTGTCTGTTAAAGAAAGTAATTAAATACTCTTACAAAAAAAATTAAATAATTCATTTTTTGTTATTTTATAATAGTTTCTTAATTTCATAAAACTATTTTCAAAAACCTCGTACATATTCAGCATTTTAAAAAAATTATTATTCTTAATTTATTTCTTAAAAAGTAAAATTTTAATAAAGTAACAGAATTACTTTTTTATTGCTCAAGCACACCATCAATTTTTCAACCCTTCAATAAGATATCTAATATTGTTGGTGTGTATAATAACATTTAGAACGACATATATTTCTTTCAGTCATGCATTACACCCCTCTTCTTCTCTCTCAAAATTAAACATATGATATTGAATTTAAACTCTAAATTATTTTTGTACCTCACCTAAGATTTAGGTCTCGTTTGAAGATTATGTGTGATAGTTTGATTCTCAAGGTGTTTGATAGTCAAGGTGTTTGATAAAATCTTGGCAACTGAGTTTTTGGTAGTCGAACCAATATTTTCAATTTAATGCAAAGAGTGAAATGATCATATTACTCTTATTGCTTTACTAAAACTATAATTATATCTTTATAAATTGTAATCTTTTTATTTTTTTTATATTTAATAAACATAAATATAATTGTAATATTTACAAAAACAGTAAATCAAAGGTCAGGGACTCACCAAAAAATTAAAAGATACCCGTAGACAACACATCTGACATCGTTGAACTCTATTTCTTGCAATCTATCCCATGGTGGGTGGCATCATCAAGTGCAAAGGAGCAATAGAGAAGCCACAATCGACGACCAAACTTATAGTTGCTTCATAATGTGGCCTTTTGACGGCGGCGATTTATGGTACCCTACCAATTGAATATAGCTTTTGGTTTGGTGCCCTCCTCGAATCAATAGGTGATGCATTGTAACTCACTGCCATTTGATAGCAACAGTATGATTTAACAATGAGTTTACCTGGCAATTGCAGCTTCTTTGCTGCTCTTTTGATGCCGATGATGCTACCATTGGATAGATCGTGAGAAATAGAATCTAATGGTACTAAATGTGCTGTCAAATTATACTTTTTTATTTTTTCGGTAAATGTATCCGATAGCAACAAACAATTATTTAGTTTTGGTATTTTTTTAAAATAACTGTAATCAATGAATTAAATTTTAAATTTTAAATATATTCAATACTCATATATATATATATATATATATATATATATATATATATATATATATTAAAATTATATGTAAAAATATTACCAATTTTTACTCCACAACTATTAGATTTACTAAATATTTAATTACTTTTTTTTCTCTTTTTACTGCTACTGATTTTATTTTATAGTAACTACAGCTTAAAGATTACAATTTCTCAATATCAAATAAGGTGTTAAATAACTATACGATGAAGATTCAAGTTTTATCATGATTATGGGAGTAAAAATTAAAAGGATAATAATAAAAATAACAACTATTTTATGATTTACTGCATCAACTCAATGTCACGTTATGGTAGCATTATTCATCGTGGCCAAATCTTATAATCAATGCAATCCTTTTCTCATGTTTAGGCATATCAATTTTCAAAAAAAAATTATTTCACAAAAATTGAAGGTATTTTATGCCAAAGAAAAAAAAAATCATGTAGTTATCCTTTCATATCCAATGTCTCATGTTAAATATAAACACTTTGGATATATTTAAATAAATTATATATTATTAAAATATACACATAAATTCTTATAACAATAAAAATATGTTTTACGACCATGGTTAATTAATTTTTAAGTAGTTTTATTTTATCGAACATCCTGGTTGAAATCTGTAAAGATGTAAAAAAAATGAATTTGAATTTTCCTTACCTTATTATATTAATAAAAAAAACAAAAATATATTTATCCAAATTTCTTCCACGATTTTTTTTCTTTTTCTTTTCTTTTGGAAATTAAGTAAATAAAAGGAATTACAAAAGATGAAAACCACGTCGTTTCACATCATGATCCGAGATATTTCGACAGTACACGATAATTAATTTACGAACCCTAACTCTCATTTTGACTTCATCCTCTCCTCTGAATTATTGTTGCAAAGCTCTATCGTATCCTCCATCGCCCGTGTCGTCCGAATCTCCCCCCGCATCAATGGCGAGTCCGATCAGCAAGTCTCTGATCTCAGTTTTGATCGCTCTCTTCTTGATCTCGTCATCATTTGCCAGCTCAGACGTTCCCTTCATCGTTGCCCACAAGAAGGCTTCTCTTAAACGCCTCAAATCCGGCGCCGAGCGCGTCTCCGTCTCCATCGATATCTACAATCAAGGCACTTCGTAAGTCCATTTTTCGTAGAATAATAATCACTTCTGTTATCTTCATTCAGATCTAGTCTTGATGTTTTGTTTGATTGATCTCGTGCATGTTTTCAATTATTAAATCTATAATCATAACTAAAACGACATCATATGAGGAAATTGATTGAGAATCTTTTTAACAGGACTGCCTATGATGTGAGCCTGACAGATGATAGCTGGCCACAAGATAAGTTTGATGTAATCGGCGGTAACGTTTCACAGTCATGGGAAAGACTTGATGCGTGAGTTATAATTATTTGCAGTAATGCCATTTTTCATAATTTTTTTCTCTTAAAAGAAAATTTGAATTCGACGAGTAATTGCTGAATTATGTATGTTGAAATTGCAGCGGTGGTATTCTTTCACATTCTTTCGAATTGGATGCTAAAGTTAAAGGAATGTTTCATGGTTCCCCAGCTCTCATTACTTTCCGTATCCCTACTAAGGCTGCCCTTCAGGTGTGATTGATGGCCATTTCAGTGTTCAGTGTTCAAATCTTGCGGAAACACAAATCGTAGGCAGTTGTAATTTATTGTGCTGTTTCTTTTATATAGGAGGCATACTCAACCCCCATTTTGCCACTAGATGTCCTTGCAGAGAAACCCAGTGAAAATAAATTGGATTTGGTATGTTATTTTTCTTTGCATTCAAAAATGTAGCTGATGTATTGAGTAAACTTGTGGTTTAACATCAATGCTTTGTTGTTGTTTCATGGGATGATCTTCATTGGTTGTGGGAAAACGTCTGCAGGCTAAGGTATGAATGATATTTTTCTTTACAATATTTGAATTATGAAGTTTTCTCTTTTGACTTTTGTTTGGATTCTGTATGGTTTTGAAGTGACTTGAATCTATAGGTTATTGGAGCATGGCTTAATGATTGAAATAATAATGATTAGCTGACAATTTTATGAATTTTATTGCTTAAATAATCTTGGAATCTTTTACCTTGGATGACAGTGCAGTTAGATGAAGTGATTTTTGTATGGTTACATTTGGTAACTAATTGAAGGATTGTTTTTTTTATCATACTTCATATGTGTATTGTGAATTTTATTGCTTAAATAATCTTGGAATCTTTTACCTTGGATGACAGTGCAATTAGATGAAGTGATTTTTGTATGGTTACATTTGGTAACTAATTGAAGGATTGTTTTTTTATCATACTTCATATGTGTATTGTGAAAGTAGAAGAGCAAGTGTTGCATTTTTTCTGAAAAAGCAATTCAGTGTTTCTATTTCGGTCCTGCCTGCTAAGGATTTTGTGAAGTGGTTTTAGATAAACTACAGAATGGAACCAAACTACAAAAGCCGTGTTTTATATTGTTTCAGAAGACTGGCCTTTCTTACAATTTATAAAGCTCAATTCATGCTGAAGAAAAAAGTTTTAAAATTTGAAAACAGTTAAAACACTTTCCTCATTTCTGAAAAGTGGGACAAAGAAAATACACAAAATCCGGTTCCATAAGATACTTGTTCCAAAACTATGATTTTTTTAATTTTCAGACAATTGCCTTTGAAATGCTTCTCAGATCTCAAAAGTACAAAATTCTTTTCTTTTTTTTTTTTGGTTTAATTTCCATTTGATAAATCAGATTCATATTACAATGCTAAAAATCTTTACTGATTGGCCCATGAAATTTACAGTTTATGATCTGAAAATGTATTTGGCAACTTAATGTGCAAGGTATTAATTGTTTTCTATTTGCAATGGATTAATGGTTTTTTGGATCTCGTGTTAACCAAGCCTATTATTTGTTTAAGTATTTAGCCGAATATATTGTATTTTGCCCAAGTAGGTTGAAAAGCAGAGGCATTGTTTATAGTGACTCTGAATAATTGTATTTCAATTATCTTAAAAACTTGTTTTAATATAGCACATGCATCAGTTTTGTATAATGATTGTATACATTTCTCTTGATCACTGCCTAAAAGAATATGTATGTATACATTTCTCTTGATCTTGTTGTCATTTCCTATTTTGCAGAGGTTGTTGGCTAAGTACGGCTCTCAAATCTCAGTTATCTCCATTATTGTCCTGTTTGTGTATTTGATCACTTCCCCATCAAAGTCGGCTGCAAAAGGAAGCAAAAAGAAGCGCTAAGCAGTAGTTTGAGCTAATCCAGAATGGAGTGATGCAATCAAAGCCACACTTGATACAGTTTTCTGTAATTTGATTCAATCTTAGCAGAATTTTTGTTTTTGGGAGGAAATTAATTATATCTTGACTTTTTAAGTTGAACTTTAGGTTTATATACTGTTAAATCCTCGTTCCAGTTAGCATTGTTTACTGAATTTTTTGCTTTTAAGATTCTAAACATAGGTCATTGGGTCACATTAGATCAGATTTGATTTTGAAGAGTGGTCAAATCAAAACGTTTTATAGTGAACTATGTTCGGAAGATTGTTCGGTGCATATTGTTCGATCATTTAATGAGCTTGAGTCCTGCTAAATGGACGAATAAGATTACTTCTTCCAATTTTAAACCATTAGTCCAGGTAGAATTTTAGGTTGTTGTCATCGAACTTATCTTGTTTGTTTTAGTATCCCTGTTAAAAAGGGAAAAGACAGAAGAAGAAGAATCATCGTCTACATTGAAAAGGAAAAGGAATCTTTAGAGGCGACTGCGAGGACACGCTCACTCTCTCCACCTCAATCCAGACTCTCTATACACCACCGAAACTTTTTATTCCTCCTTTTACATGTTATTTTTGTTTTTTTTTTTTGGTTATTTTGCAATGTGATGGCATGGTTTCCTGTAAATCTAAGGCTTCTGCTCTTTACATTCGGAAGATTTTAAGCCATAGAAGATGGATCTTTGTAGAAAGTTTGTTATTGTGTCTGCTGGAATAGTTGAATATATTGGTGGATTGGAAAGGAGCCAAGGAGTTATACCTGGTGTGGCTCGTATTTGTTGCTTGCATATCAAACGTTAATGGCAATATCTCAGAAAGGTATCTTCGGTGCATTGTCATCATTCTTGGTCTTCAACAAGATAAATTACTACAACCACCTGTTTATTAATAGATTACAGTAGAATTTTATTAAATTAATAGTTAATAAATTGATAACCTTAATTAAATAATAATTTTTGATGATCCCAGCTTAAGGCGAACACAATAAATTAATAATTCAATAAATTTATTGGCTAATAAATTTTCAAAAAAAAAATCTTAAATTTTCTATAAGACTCAATCAATACATAAATTAATAATTAACTAATTTGAAATTAAATACTTATAAATAAATTTTCTTTGTTGTATTGGCATAATGTTTTATATATTTTATAAGTTGTTTTTGCTTTCTTTACACCTTTCAAATGAAAAGCCATTGTTGTATTCTAATTTGAAAAGTGGAGAGAAATAAGAGAGATTGATTTAATAAATTGCCTTTGATAAGTCTACTCTAATGAATTATTATATAATCATAATCCATCCAAATGATAATCAAGTGACTGATTTAATCAATTAATCAAGTTCAACTAAGAATCGTATTTTACAACTTGATAAAATTACTACATTCTCTAATTATATTACCTCTATTTATACTTTATGAAAATTCATATTACGAATGCGATATTATCATTGTAAATTAGAGGTGGCAATAATATCCGCGTAAACAGGATCTAGAAAGGACCTAGCCAATGTGATCCAAGTAAAACTTGGCCTACATGTACTAATAAAATAGTTATGGATATTTCTAAGCACGAGCCTGAGCATGGTACCAAAAACCCAGAACTAGGATCCATGCCCCCCTTTTTTTAATAAGTAAATTTAAAAAAGGAAAATATAAATGCAAACAAACGTTGCCCAAAATGAATCCTAAATTGTAACCCCTTAATTTAAGCATATTGCCAAAGAAGAACAAACTTTAAATAAAATAGTAAATTTTATGAAACATTCGATTCTTTTTAACAAGCATAAGGCCACAAGTCGTACTGCCACTGCCGCACCTCCAACACTCCAAGCCACCAACCACCAGCCCACCACACATCGGCCACCACTGCATTGTGCCTCCACGAACCTCCCTCCACACGTCAACGTCATCTCTTCATAACTCCAATTCTCTAACACTCCATGTCAGCAGCCACCACCCACTGCTGCAGTTGACTCCATCGCCATTATAGCCATATTCTCCCTCGTCACCTTCTCAGCCGCCATCGCTCCGCCAAGCTGAATTCAAATTTTTTATAGAGATTGAATGAATTTAAGTTAGACATTGAATGACTTTAGGTAGTATAAAGTAAATTGAAATAATTTTTATTTATGTAAAATTTGTACTGTTACAGTTTTCTTTTAATTCAGTTCATATCCGGGCTTCCGGATTAAAAACCTGTGTCCCAGAGGTGCCGGCCTTGACCTGGCATGTATGTGATAAATTCAAGCATGAACTTGGTTCCAAGCAGCTGTTTTACGAATCCGTGTTAGTTTGCAGTAAGTCAAAACCCTATCTTGTTAGGAAATTGAGCTTCCTCCAAGATCACTCAAAGCAATTTGTCAAGAAAAAAATTAACAGAAAAATTAAATGGAGAATACACCAATCACACAACACAAGATTTACGTGGAAAACTTTAAATCCGGAGAAAAACCAAGGCAGTTGTTCAAAAAACAACCAGAGAAAAATATTCATTATGTGGAAAATTATTATAACCACACTCTCAGAAATAATTTTCTCTCACACAATCCCCAAATATATAATTTCGATAAATATCCCTTAACAGAGCAAACCCGTAATACCCATATTAAGGAGCCAAATGCTCCTTCAATATAACTACATGCTTAAGAATATTTATCTCTCTCAATTTATCATCAAAACTTGAATCGCTTCTTTGGGATTTGGATACCAAGCTCTCAAATGAGAGCTTCCTTTTTATAAGTAAAATTTTGCCTAAAATCAAGCCCACCAATCTTGATCAAATTTGATGGCTAAGCCATCAAATTTGATCAACAAAATTGGTCAACAAATTTGGTGGTTAAGCCACCAAATTTGAAGCCTTTTTTTTTAATCCATTTTCAACATACATGAACCCGGGATATTCGCTAAATTAATAAATTTTTTATGATTCCAAAGTTATTAATTTATTGAGGTTGTACTTTATTTATAAGTGATGTTATCTTGCTAAAACGAAATATGTGTTGTATTTATGTTATGTTTAACAAAATTGTGCTTATTTAATTATTTTTAGAGATAGAAAAGAATATGTTACTCTTTTAGTATGAGAAATGAGGCTCTATCAACAATGCACCCGATACATGTACAGCTTATACATAAAGTAATTTTTGTCATTTTTGAAAACAACCATTGGGTGAAATAAGAGTAAATCTATCAGTGCGAAAGATGACACATGTTCAGCTTGATAAACCGGTTAAGCAGGTAAAGAAAAGGTAACCATTTGCGTAACAAGTCTTAAGTAAAATCTAACAACATATAGAATAGCCTATTAGGAATCGACTCAATATTTATTTAAATTAGATGGGATATCATTAAATGAAACAGGATTGTTTTACTTTGTTTGCCTTCATAACGAATTAAAACCGAAGCCACTATTTCGTTGATCTATTACCAATAATAGTGTGACGTGGGAAGATATTGAATTATTGACATTTAATTAGATTGGATAATCGTTCAGATTGAGAATTGAATCTCATTACTTTTTGTTTCCCCATAATTGGAACCCTAGGGCTCTATCCATTCATTTACTCGACTCAACTAATTAAATTGATTTTGTGTAATAGCTCCAATGGTTCATAATTCAAGAATTCTTGTTTTCAGTAGTTCATACCATCCATACATAGTGTTTTGAGACGTGATCATTTGGGTGAGTTTAATTTCTGAAAACGATTTCGATTTCTATTTAGAAAATTAAATTTTAAAAAGAACTTTATTTGATGTCAAAATTGGATATGTATTATAAAAATAGAATTCATGAATCAAATGATTTGTGAGAAATAAAAAAGTTACCATTATTAGCAATTTGTATTTCGAATTAGACATAAAAGATGTTGTAGCAATATTGGTGTCAATAACAACGAGAAAATATTTTATATTGATAAATGTGATTAAATTTAGAAAAAGTAATTAGAATTTAGTTAATATAACCCACGCAATGGGTAGAAATAAGAATTTATTTTTAAGAATCGACTTGTAAGGAGAAGGATTTTAGGTGCTTATAAGTCCACTGATGTTGACAGGGTAGAAAGAACTCAAATGCTTATAGGTCCACCGATGTACGCGCTGGTTCATATCCCGGCTAGGTGACACACTAAAGAACGAAGCCAGGACCAGCCATAACAAGGGTCGTCCTCAAAGAAAAAACCTGTGCTGATACCAATTGGTATGCATATATTATGTAGAAATCATCCTTGAAATCTAGCTTATAAGGGAAGAGAGTCCAAGTATTTATAAGCCCACATATCAGTTAAAGTTGTTTTAGTTAATCATGAAATTGTTTGCAAATAAACATGCTCTCAAGTTTTCTCTATCCAAAAACACCATTCATTCATCAATAACATAATAAAAAGAATTTCATGTACTAGATTTTTCTTCAGTGATGTAGATTAGGAATCCTTATCATATTTAAATTCGTTTCCTTGTTATCTAAAAGTTTTTTTTTTGGTTACTAGTTTAGGAATTTGTTTTCCTTTTTCTTTATAGTTTAGAATAATTACTATTAGTATAAATAACTCTTTCTTATAACTTTTGAAAGCAGATTTGAGTTCAATAATATTTTCAGTTATCAAAGCTCTATGTGAATTTTTTTAAATTTAGTTAGTTCTCAGCATTCTATGGAATCAATGATCTTAACCCCGTAAATTCACGATATTCTTTTTAATCAATGTAAATTTAAACCATTCTCATATTCTAGTATTATCTAAGAATCAACGAAATAATAGAAGCTTACACTTCTGCTGCATCATCCAAGCAAAATCCCCCTTCTAATCTTCCTATTACAATAAAATGTTGGCCACATTCTCATAATTAAATTCAACGATCAATGGACATAACCCATTTATTTTCAAATTTGTAATTGTGTTAGCCATCATGGCCTAACATTTAGAAACTCTATAATCTCCTACCTTTAGTTTATTGGTTTTACTACCAATTGCATAATTAAAATCCCCGTGGAATGATTTTTATTATATGGCTTCAATAAATGAATGTCATGAATCCGAATTCACAAGTTGTCGCTGCTTGAGTTATTGTGCCACAGACTTAGAGTGCATTTGGAATCGAGGTGTTGTACCTTTTAAGTTACAGCTTCTGTGGAAAAAAAGTTGTAACTATGAAATAAAAATTAGTAATATATAGTAAATGTAAATTTTAAATAATAATTTTAATAAAATTATTAAAAATATAATAAATTTTTCATTATACAAGTGAAAAATCATATTAACGTAGCTTCCAAGGTACAACAGCTAGTGTTTACAAAACACTTTAATACTGTAGCTTAGAAAGTTACAGCTGCTCAACCTCAATCCTAAATGCACCCTTAAACAATTAGAGCTACTTCTGATTAGTCGCGGACGGCCGATGAACTTTCCAGTAATTGAAAAGTTTTGCAGAACCCCATAACCAATTTGCTGCTATTGGTTTTCAAGGTAACTTGACTACACATCATTATTCCATGATACAACCACGGCCATTGGATTAAAGTAATAAAAATCTAACGACTAGACCGAATATGGGGAAAACGCAGGGCACTGTAGCTAGACTCGAGAAATGAATATATAAGAACCATTTTCATTATTTGAAAAAAGAAAAATTGCATATTACTAAATGTGGAGGTACACCTCTCAAACATTCAACTTTTTAGAGACTGATATTAAATTTAGGAGAAACCTTAATGCCACAACCCTGACGTTTGACTCAAAAAGTATGCTAGAGTTGATTGACCATTTGATGTTGGTCAAATGCTAGTAACCTGTGAAATAATGACCTATGGTTGTCTTTGGCAGCTGACATAGCATAACATAAAACTTCTATTTTGTAATAACTTTAGGAAGCCTTTACCTCAACTTAATACTAACTTATGTTTGGCTCCAAATTCAACGCATGCTGCATTACATTAACTTACAAATTAATGTAATGAAATCCGCGTAAACTAAACTCGAGGGAGGGGTGGGGTTTACACCGCATCGCAATACAGACCCAAAACAAGAAATTAAAAAATTTGTAACCTTTCACACCAAAATTCCTTCACGACAAACTTCACCTAGACCAGCACCAGCCCTCGATCGCATCATCGTCGCTTGACGCCATCACTGTGTTGCCTGACACTATAGCCACTGCTCCACCATCCCCAGCTTGCTCTTCATTACTTCAATCATCAACAGGAGGTTAGAACAAGGTTTTGATTTCTGAATCTTAAATTATTTTTTAAATCTTCTTAGGTTTGATTTGAGTTGTTGATTATGGTGTCCATTTGAAGTTGATTAATCATTAATGAATTTAAGTGGATTTCAATTTGATTTATGAGTTGTTGATTTCACAAACTTAAATTGATTTATGCTCCTTCATCACCATGGTTACTTTTTGCTGTTGCTATTTAATAAAGTAATTGAACGTAAGCATTACTAAAACCATTTCATTTCTTCAACTTTATGACTTTTCTATTAGTCAGGGGGGCTGTTTTAGTAGCAAAATTTGATAGAATTAGATAACATTGATATGATCTGATTGAAAGTTTGACAAAAAGGGTAATAGTCTTTGACACGACTTAAAAGTATTATTATTTTCACGTATAAAAATATTTAGTTATAATATAACTCTGTGAGTCTGAGGTCAAACCACAAAAAATTTAAAATCTAGTAGTTAATTTATTAAACAATGAAAATTAAATGCGGGAAAAGAAATCAAATGAATCAATCTAAAAATATGCTAAGCTTATAGGATCCACTCTAGGATTTCAAATTATAATTACAACACTCTCTAATATTTGTATTTTGCATTTATTCTCCTAGTTAATTATTATGTCATTTAATTCTTAACCATCCATTAGTGTAATAAGTATGGACCAAGTATCTAATGTGCCACAACTATATTGAAGTGTCGATATTATGTCAAAATATCATATAAATATGAAGATATCTAAATCTAAATTAACGTGACATAAAAGAAACTGGTAAGGAAGAAAAGGACAACAAATAAAATAAACTTTAAAACTTACTTAAGAGAGTAATTAATTCAATCATTTGAATTCTTGAGTTTCACATTTCACCTCAGTTTAGAAAATTTAGCCACTCATATTGAAAAGCAAAACACTCATTTTATTTAACAAACTTTTGAAATACATTACAAAAAAATTGATTACACAAGAAAACATGAAAACAGAAGAAGAAAGAAAGAAAGAATTCCTTAGCTTTCCATCCGTGCTCTCCAACTCTCTCCTTCAACTCCCTTGCCTTGTATAGGCGAGAATAATGCATCCTCTTTTTTATTTTATTATTATTTATTTTATTTTATTTTTTATAATATACATACATAGAGAAGTGTGATGGTGAAGTAACAAAATGGCAAATGGCCACCTCACGAGCATGTTTGCTCATTTTTTCTTTTTTTTTTTAAATTTTTTAATTTTTTATTTATTACATTTCCTCAATAATGCATTCTAAATAGTTCCAGCAATTATTCTTTATTTCCCGCTTGCAGTTCCAAACTTCCAACTCCTCTTTGTTCTTGAAATATATTCTTAAAATATATCTACAATATAAAATTAAAATAAAATTAACACATTACAAATTATTTAACATAAAAATATATTTGGAGAGTGTTAAGATAATTTTAGAATAATAAACACATTAATCAACACCATAAGTGAAAAATTGATAATTTTATCCTTATTAAATATGTAATTTTTAGTGTCAATCAATCTTATCAAATGAATTTTCACAACCGAATGAAATTTATGATATTTAATGAGAAACCAGACTAGCAAGCTCTTATTTTACTAGTTAATGTAGCAGACCTAGGTAATAATATCAACAACTCATAATAAGAATATACCAATTAAAGACCTTCAATTTGTAACTATTGCTGCATTCATTGTCCCTGTGATCCGAAACTATTAGGATGCCACACCTGATGGAAAAAGCACAAATAATTACATGATGTAATTAATAAATAATCCTCAACCAAAGGAAATCTACGAAAAATCAGGAAATAGTAGGGCGGGTAATTTTAGTGCATGTAGAATCACCTGTTTCTTCTTGTTTGAAAGCTTTTTCATTTTCGGGAGTTAGCGTCACCACGAGTTCTCGAAATATGACAGATGAAAGCTTTTATTTCAAAAGTTGCCGAATAACAACCCAAATCCCTTCCAACTCATGTGAGCGAGACTTCTCACTTACCATTACAAGAGATTTTACTAGTTAAGCTAATTAGCATCCATAATTTGACATAAATTAACAGTTAATGAGAATTTAATTGTGCAGCAATCATTGAGAATTTGATTGTTCATACGTCCACAAAATTATTTTAAACGTGTAACTACACCCTCTTTAATTTGATTATTCATAACTTTTATAATTAACATTAAAGTTCTTTTTGCTGCTGCTATTTGATCGAGTCAATGAATTCAAGCATTTCTAAAATTATTTCTTTTTCTTTCTTTCTTTCTTAGAGCCTCGCTTTTAGCCTTTCTATGGATGGTTTTTCTGTAACTAAATTGATGGATACTCGTTCACTTAAGTTCAAACATTAATGTGCTACCATCTCAGTTGGTTAACTGGATATAATTAATATCTGAAAATAATTATACGTGAATGAGTTGTGACATTGAATTTGGACCCAAATATATCTTATACCATTTTCTTCATTCTGTTTTATAATGCTTAGTTTAATATCATAGACATTGAAGGTAATGAAACTAGAGCATGGAACGTAGTTATTTCTTTAGTTGGAGTCTTGGAGACGTTGTTTTAATTGTTCGTTCAATGAGCTAAAAATTTAATCCCTTAAACTATGACTAATTTTTAGCTATTTTATATATGGGAAATAATCGTTTCTGACATATTGAAGCATTTATAAAGTTGGGAAACCAATTGCTCCAAATGAAGGAAGTTCCTATTTTTCCTATATAAGAATAAACCAACCAATTAATCAACCAAGAACCAGCGGAATGTTTGTGTTGCTTTACTTTTGAAAGGGGCCTTTAACCTAAAGCTGTCTCCATGTGGATTTTGCTTGGTATCTCCTTTTACTTGTATTTATAGGTAAGTATAACCGTCCACTTTTATCATCTTGTTTTGCATGCTCTGCTTGACTTGTGGGGTTCTTAGTGGTGGTTGATGATTGAAATGAGAATTGCAAATGCAAGACCTGATCTTTTCGATATCGTAATCAAATGTTTGTGAAATTCGTCATTTCTTAACCTTTTATTTTATGTGATTACTTGTTAATTTTTAGGTTATATAGTGATTTTTGAGGTACTTTTTACAACTAATTTGATGTGCTTTAAGATGATGGTTATGGTAGTTTGGAAATGGAATGATCTTGCACTAAAGTTAATATGTTTTATGTTTCCAAGAGAAGGACAAGACTTTGGTAGACATGGATGAATTTTGAAGTTCTCAAGATATGGAAAAAGAGGATCCCTTGTCTACTGTAAATATGTTTATAAAGAAAGGATTTTTCACTCCTTTCTATGAAAATATGTGCCGTGTAAGTAAACTGAGTCCGAGTGTAGCAAATTTAATTTTCTGTTGAGGATAGCTATTTGGTTGGTTGAATTCTAACAAAGTAGAGTGAGTAGAGAGTTTCCTTTTGGTTTTCGATCCAGCACACGTTTAAATATTTATTTATGTTGAGATATTTGTTGAATTAAAGGTTATTTATTTTATTTCCTTGGAGATTTATTTTAGATGAAATACATATTTGAGAAATGTGGGAAAAAATAGATGGTATATTCGTCCACAATTATAAAATTTAATAATTTTATTATAATGTAATATATTGATACATTTTACATATTATACTAAAAAAAAAGCTAATTAAGTGGTTTTTATATCAAGTATTTTTCTAAGTTTTCATAATATTAAATATGTTTTTTTTATAAGATATTATTTTAATTATTAAAAAATAATACAGTATAGCATAAAAAATTGTATTGTTTGAAACGTACAATTTAATATTATATGAAATGATAGTCAACAAGTCGTTGTAGTATAGTGGTGAGTATTCCCGCCTGTCACGCGGGTGACCCCGGTTCGATCCCCGGCAACGGCGTAGATTTTTAATTCACGAATTTTTCTGTGTATGTGTTCTTGGAAGTACTCAAAATGCCTTCCGTTGGCCATTACATGGCTCTTGCATCATAACAATAAACTCATTTATAATATTGGGAGTATAGATGCAGTTACAAATGCTGAAACGAGACATCAACAAATTCCTGGCATCGCATAATATTATTATTACCCAGAGATGCAATGTAATTTGCGAAGCCTTTTTGGCTAGTTTTATGATCACTACACAAAGGAAATTTGAAATTTTGGCCTTTGCTTGCTTAGCATTTTAACCATTCATAACGAATGATTCAGTTATCTGAAAAATGGGATGCTCACTTGCTCGGTGTACGTAAGGCAAGTGTTCGGATTGCAGCTGCAGGGTTCTTGACGAAAACATTAAGCAGATAATCGACAAAGAGAAATGCCATTGCCCTTGTTAGATGACATAACCAAATTAAACTAGAAAAATTTTCGTTGCACTGGCTTTATTAGATAAATGCAAACGAGATATTTATAAAACTACAAGGATAAGAGTTGGTTACACTACAACAAATCCATGCTTTACATAATCAAGGCTGAAAAAGAGAAACCGAAGCAGGAACTAATCTCTGGTGGCATGCACAAACAGAGCAACTAACAAAAAAGACTGCTCTCAGATCAAGCACCATTTGGTTGAACCGCTATGCCAGTAGCTACAAAATTTGAGATACTTTCGGAAAGATGCCGAGTTGCTTTGTCATAATTAACAAACCCCATGAACCAAAACTCGTGCCCATCGATCGTAACAATCTGGATGTATTTCTCGGAAGAATTGTCCCTCATGATCACTGGATTGATGGCACCAATCATGGCCAAAGGTAACATAACCTGTGTCAAGTATTCAGCAAACCATTTCTTAAATTACACATCTCTAATTAAGGAAACTCAAATCCTAATAACCTAATTAATTTACCTTGTAGTAGCTCCAAGTCTTCTGACCAGAGGGTGCAGTGAAAGACAGGGGGCGATCGCTGCAAAAAGCCACATGAACATTGGAGAGATACAGAGTTCCAGCCACTGGTCCTGTTGATGTTGAAAGGTAACAAGCAAATGTCTTCTTCAAAGTCTCATTCTGGTAGGTTGCAAAAGTTTGCTTGTATATAGTCTCAAACCCTCCTCCTGTTATTGCTTTGGCAGTCAGATTCATCTTCCCCCATGCTGCCTCTGACACAGATGAGTTCGTTTTAACTGCAAAGTCATAGCATCAACCATGTTAATTTCAACAAAATATTCACTGCATCTAATTAATTATGCTTTTGAAACAATATTCAACATACAGCATATGCGATCAGACCACTAGCTGTGCGAACCACTTACGGTTGTGCCAAATGTTATTGGCCAAGGTCTCAGCCTTGTTGCTCCAAGAGTTGAAGACATTGAGAATGGATTCCATGGGGCTGCCGCTTGGCCTTTCAACGGGACTGTACTGGAGGTACGGGTGGTGATGATTGTTGTATTGAGCTTGATTATCACCAGCAGCTCCAGCTCCCCACAAGGCTGCTTTCTTGTTGTCCGGATGACACGTGGGAGCAGCAGGCGTCCCCATTACATGAGTTCCCCATTTCTCAGCACTTGCAGTGCTTGCTGGTCCAGATGACGATGATGGACCTGCAGCTTGATGAGATTGCATTTCTTGATTCGTACTGCTTAGTGGTGTTTGGTGATGAGAGGGGTTTGATTCCTGGGTGGTGGTGCCGTTCATTTTGGTTTTAAATTTAAAGCCAAGTAATTTGCAAGAAAGAAAGAGCTTCTTTGAGGGATTCTATGCCTGATTGATTAGAATATTGTGAGGTGTGCGGTGGTTTTGATTCCTGAAGAGGAGACGTAAATTAGATGAGCAAGTCGATTATCAATATTTATATAAGTAGAGATCTTTCATGTGAAAGCGAAAACTTTGACTCGGGAATCGGATACGCGGTTTCCGAATAAGTGATTTCGTGGTTGCTTAGCCGTGTCCTGTCGTGAGGATAATTGTATCTTATTCCAAAAAAAAAAGGGGATAATTATATCATATGATGTTATTGCTACTTAAAGCGCTATCCTCGTATCAAAATAAGACTTGCTAATGGGCTCTTCTCCTATGGGCACAATCCATGCACCCAGGCCCAGAATGTTCGGATTCAAGTTACCTGCTGAGCCTCTTCGTTAATAGGATAAACTAGATATTCCCATATTATGTGGGAATAGAAATTCAAGCGGTGTCATATATTTATATTAGAATTATCAAAAATAATTTTGATAGATTTTTTATTATAAATATGGATAGGAGTAAAAAAATATCTCTTTACTGATAGGGTAAAATAGATATCTCCTCGATATTGGTCGGTTGTACCATATTAAAATTATTAAAATAGTGCCTCTAAATTTCTAAAGATAACTATCAATAAAATTCTAATTATAATATCGAAAAAGTACATGTCAGAATAAGTTTTAAAATATCTTGCATGGAAGGATATTGGGGTAATTTATCCTTCAAAAGTTTTTCTTTTTAATTTCATATATTATTTTTTTCAAATAATAATTTTTTGAGTGCAGTTAATTTTATAAATTAATATTTGATGTTAGGGTCAATTTTATAAATTATTATTTTATTTTATCTTATCTTATTTTACAAAACGGATATATGGCCTGGCCGGAAGAAATCATTTACTTAACAGACCGAATTTAATAAATTTACAAAACAAGCCCCTAAATGGTGCTACGATCAAAATGTCTTCCTTCATTTTCTTCTTCACCCAAATTGTAATATCCCAAAACACAATGTTATTTGTTCATTTGTTTTCTTCTTTTTCTCCTCTCCTGCAGCAACACAATGATTTACCCGTTCTTCACCCCTTTTTGCTCTTCGCAATCGTCTCTAAATCACAAAACCAATCATCCGCTATGGTGCAAGAATGATGATGTAAATAGACTCGTTTTTATTGGTGGCCATAACTCTCCTTTAGTCAACTAAGAACAAACTCAGGAGTAAGTCTCTCTCCGGAGGTTTTCTCTGAAAACTGACAGGATGAGAGGTTTTAAGTGAGTTGCCATGACTCTCCTTTAGTCACTCTTTCATGAGTGTTTGAATCTCAAAAACTTTTATTTCTATAGTCATTAGTTCTCATTTCTTTAGCTTTTGTATCAGTCGAAGGCTGTAAAGCTTCTGAAAATCCTATTGTGGGTTGGCAACTAACCAACCATCCACTTTTATTGTTGCTTTCTGGCCTTTTTTAGTCAAATGGATACGGATGAGTTAATAAAGCGGTGTAGGTCTATTCGTCTAGGCGAAGAAAAAGAGGGTAAAGTAGCTTTCAAAGGTAGCATGAAGACTAAAGGGGAAAAAATCTTGACTGGCTGCCTGGTGGGGAAAGTTCTGCTTTCAAGAGAGGTCAAGTTAGAAAGATTGAAGGCAGCTCTGCAGCAAGTGTGGAGAACGGGGCGGGGAGTTAAAATTGAAAGCCTTGGGGATAACGTGTTTATGTTCAAGTTTGGATTAAGTGAAGACAAAAGGAGGATTTTAATGGGTGGCCCATGGCATTTTGATCGAGCACTTATAGTGCTTAATGGGAGACATAAAGAAGCAAGACTTTAGTCGAGCATCCTTTTGGGTACAATTACATGAAGTTCCTCTTATTTGCATGGAAAAAGAAACTGCAGCAGACTTGGGAACGGCAATTGGAAAAGTAGAGGAAGTTGAAACTGACTCATCGGGGGAATGTATAGGAAAACTTTTACGAATGAGAATTTCAGTGGACATAACAAAGCCGTTAAAGAAGATAATGGTTTTGGAACACATGGAAAAAGAGGTGGATGAAGGTGCAGACTGTAGTAAAGCAGAAGATATTCTAATGTTGGTGTATTATGAAAGGCTTCCAAATTTCTGTTTCTGTTGTGGGTGTATAGGTCATCAGTACGGGGAGTGCGTCCACTATAAATCCCAATCTAAAGATGAGCTAGCTTATGGTCCATGGTTAAAAGCAACTACAATGGCTGAACGTCTAAAGCAAAGCCGGGGGAAGGATAGATGGAGTACGGAGTCCAGTCAGCCTAACACAAAAGTGGCAGGTGGGGAAAATACAGAGTTAATCCCAATTCCAGCTAGTGGAAACAACATGTCCAAAAAGAGCAAGGAAGGGAGGAAGAATTGAACCAAGTCCAGATGAATCTAGATACAAACAAAGCCTCACACAGAAAACAAAAAGATACAGGGTTGACTAAAGATTATTTAATGCAGGAAGCCACAAAACTGATAGAGCTAGAGGATAGCTACCTAGAAAAGCAGAAGCAAGCTGACAACACGGCAGCTCAGAAAGAAAGAACAGAGGCGGGAAATAGTGAGCGGGAAATGAATGAAAAAAGTTGGAAGCGAGAAAACATAAAACAAAAGCAGGAGGCTGCTAGTCAATGTGTGCAAGTGGAGTCAGCAATGGATGGGGTCAATGGGCCAAATAACAAATGTAGGCACACGAAAAGAAAGTGGAAAGCTCAAACACGTCGCATTGAAGGAAAAAAGGAAATAAAAGAAAGGCCAGCAAAAGTGAAAAAGCCAGCTAGTTTTTTTCATTAGGAAAGCCCGAAACCCAAAAGAATCAAAGAAAACAGCCAAACAGAAATTGCTCCATTTTAACGAGCTCACTCTCACATTACAGCAGTAACAAAGTTGAGGCTCAAGGATGAAGATTGTGAAGCTATGGAGGAAGTACCACTTGTTGTCAATGAACCATCGGCGGTGGCTGGAAACCAGCCCCGCCGACAGCCATAAGAGTTGTAAGCTGAAACGTTCGGGGATTATCGAAGGACCAAACGTTCCGAGAAGCTCAGGAAATTATCCATGAGCAAAAACCCCAAATTTTGTTTCTTTGTGAGACAAAAATGACACAAAAGCAAATGAGGAAAAAGAGCGATGCATTGCATTTTCCAAACTGTTTTGCAATAAGCAGAGAAGGAATGGGAGGTGGGTTGGCTATGTTATGGAGTTCAGAAGTTTCATTGGAGATAAAATCCTACAGCATGCACCATATTGATGCTGTGGTGCAGAGTGAAAATGGGAGCTATTGGAGATACACTGGTGTATACGGGCACCGAGAGTTAACTCAAAAACAGCACACATGGGAACTGTTGAAAAGGTTAGCAAGATTATCTTCTTTGACGTGGCTTTGTTTCGGAGATTTTAATGAAGTTTTGAATTTAAATGAGAAGATAGGAGGAAATGAAAAGTAGGTGAGCATGGTTTATGAGTTTAGGAAATCTTTAAGAGAATATGAGTTGGGAGATTTGGGATTCACTGGGTATCCATTCACCTGGTCAAATAGGAGGTTTGGATACCAGTTGATCGAAGAGGGGCTGGATAGATTCCTCTGTAATAAAAGCTAGGGCAATTATTTCCAAGAGAGAACAGCTTTGAACTTAGTTACTTGGAGTTCTTATCACCACCCGATTTTGATGGAAGTTGTGGAAAAAGGAAAGGGGATGAGGTATATGCGAGTTGTGGAAAAATGAAGTTGTGAAAAGCGATGAAGGGATTCTATCTGCTGGAACAAAGGGAACCCTGTGGACTTATTTCAGTAGAAATCGAAGGAGTCCCTAGCTGAGCTAAAGCTGTGGAGTATTGAGAAATTCAAAGGCCAAAAAAGGAAATTAAAGCAATTAAAGGAAAAGGTCAAGGAAATCGGGCAAGGTTACAGTCACTATGGAGATGGGGATGAGATTAGGAAAACAGAAAAGCAGATTGACAACATACTGTTCGATGAGGAAATTTATTGGAAGCAGAGATCAAGAGCTGATTGGTTGAGAGAGGGGGACAAGAACACAAAATATTTCCATGCCAAAGCCTCAGCGAGGAAGGGAAAAAATAGAATATCGGGGATTGAAGATGAGGATGGAATTTGGACTGAGAAAGCAGAGGAAGTAGAGAGATTGTTTTGCGAATATTTCAAAAACATTTTTACCACAAATAATCCATCCCAAGCTCAGCTGTATGCAGCTTTGACAGACCTCCCAGAACGTGTAACAACAGAGATGAACGACCTCTTGGACCAAGATTTCACCGAAGAAGAAGTCTTAAGTGCTCTGGCTCAAATGTGCCCCACCAAAGCACCAGGGCCAGATGGCCTCCCAGCAGCCTTTTTCCAGAAACATTGGAGCTCAGTCAGGGAAGGAGTGCTCACTACCTCTCTGCACATTCTCAACGGAGGAGGTAGTATAGCTCCCTTAAACCATACTTATATTGATTTGATCCCTAAGGTACAAAACCCTAGAAAATTGACTGAATTTAGACCGATAAGCCTCTGTAATGTTATCTATAGAATTGTGGCAAAAACAATGGCTAATAGGCTAAAATACCTTTTGAACGACATAATTTCCCCAACCCAAAGTGTATTCATCCCAAATAGATTTATCACGGATAATTTAATTATAGCCTATGAGTGTCTTACAAAAATTAGGCAAAGTAGGGGGAAAAGAAAGGGGCTGGTAGCTCTTAAATTAGACATTAGTAAAGCTTACGATAAAATCGAGTAGAGTTTCCTAAAATATGCAATGCTGAAACTAGGTTTCTCTTCGAAATGGGTAAATCTAGTTATGAAATGTATTTCCACGGCTAGCTTTTCAGTGTTGATAAATGGTGTAGCGACAGGGCTTATTTATCCTCAAAGAGGTTTAAGACAGGGATGTCCTTTATCACCATATCTGTTCATCATTTGTGCTGAGATTTTTTCAAACCTACTCATGGAAGCAGAAAAAAAAGAGCTGGTTCATGGTCTGCAGTTCAGCAGAACATTGTCTATCTCCCATCTCTTGTTCGCAGATGATGGCCTAATATTTTTCAGAGCTTCTAGTGCAGATTGCAGAAATTTAAAGGAAGTGTTTGATGTCTATGTAGCAGTCTTCGGACAAATTTTTTAACTACGAAAAGTCCTCAATGTTCTTTAGCAGCAACATCAACCAAGGGCAGGTGGAGGAGATTAAAAGCATTTTCAACCTGAACATTGTGTCAAAGCATGAGAAATACCTTGGGCTGCCATCTATGGTGGGGAGGAGGAAAATCAGCCTTTTTAATGATGTTAAGTTAAGAGTTCTCAGCAAACTAACTAGTTGGCAGAGCAAATTTTTTTCTTGTGGAGGGAAGGAAGTGCTTATTAAAGCTATAGCTCAAGCTGTGCCCGGATATACTATAAGCGTTTTCAGAATTCCTCTAAGCATTTGTGAAGATATTCAAAAAGCTATCAGCCGGTTTTGGTGGGGTAGCTCAGAGGAGCATAAAAGCATTCATTGGGAAAAATGGGAGCGTCTGTGTCATGAGAAAATGCGAGGGGGCATGGGCTTTAAAGATCTTTCCAGCTTTAACCAGGCCTTGATTGCAAAGCAGGGGTGGAGAGTTTTGCAAAATCCGGAAGCTTTGGTGACTCAGGTTTTAAAGGCCCGATATTTCAAGTGTTCAAGCTTTATGGAAGCAAAATTGGGCTCAAACCCTTCCTTTGTGTGGCGAACCATGTTATGGAGTCGACAACTTCTTTATAAAGGGTTAAGATGGAGGATTGGTAATGAAGAGCAGGTGTACATTTATAAAAGCAACTGGATTCCGTAACCTGAAACATTAAAACCTTTTTCCCCCCAGACTTTGCACTCAAATTCTGTTGTAGCTGACTTAATTAGTAACCAGCAATGGAAGGAGGATGTTATTGTTCAAAGTTTTTTGTAAGAGGATGCAGAAAGAATCATACGAATCCCTCTTCCAAGGGTTCCGCAGCCGGATCAGCTAATATGGCATTTCGACAAGAATGGAAACTATTCAGTCAAGAGTGGATATCAAATAGCTTTAAAGTTGAAGTTTCCAGAGGCTGCCAGCAGCTCAAACAAGTCGAAGACACATTGGGGAGTTATTTGGTCAAGGGAGATCCCAAAAAAAATTAAGGTGTTTATGTGGAAAGCAGCAAAAAACCTGCTGCCAACAGCTTACAATCTCTGGAGAAAAAATGTTATAAATGAGTCTCTTTGCCATAGGTGTCAGAGTGAGGAGGAAGACATTTTTCATGCTTTACTGAGGTGCAGATATGCGCAAAAAGTCTGGAAACTAACTGAATTCTACCAAGATATCAAGCTTCTGGCCCAGCAAGATATGCTCAGTGCACTCTAAGAGTTAGCAACAAGCAAAAGGGGAAAAAATATAAAGCTGATAATTGCAGTGTGCTGGTCCATTTGGTTTTCTAGGAATCTTCTCATCTTTGAAGGCAAGAAGGAAGATCCTCAATTATCAACCGCGAGAGCTATAGCAGTTGTGGAATCCTACCAAAGAATTAAGGCTCCAGCCGATCAAACAGTCCAAGGGCATCAAATTAACGACCAGCAAGTATGGCTCCCCCCCTCCCCCCCACATGGGTGGTACAAAGTGAATGTTGATGCTGCAATTAGAGCTTCAAACTAGATACCAGGGCTGGGAGTGGTGATCAGGGACTCTAGGAGCAAAGTGGTGGCAGTAGCAGTTCAGAGAGTGCCATATAAGGGGTCGGTGGCTTGCATGAAAGCAGAAGCAGTAACTTTAGGTATCCAAGTAGCCCAAAATGCCAAGCTCTTGCCAATGATCATTGAGTCCGATTCAAAAGAGGTTGTTAATCTTTCACAAAACAAGAAGGGGACTAATTCAGAAATTTACTTGACAATAACCAGTATTCGAGCTAGCCTAAGGAGCCTAAATAGTTCCAACATTCATTTTGTTCCAAGACGTTGTAATTCTGCTGCTCACGCGTTAGTGCAGAAAGCTTTTGATTTAGATTCCCCTTCTGTTTGGCTGGGAACTTTTCCAGCTGCAGTGAACATGTTACTTTCTAATTTCTTTTAATTGAAAGCCATACTTTCGTATAAAAAAAAAAAGACTCGTTTTGACTCAAATGCACAGTTTCCAAGCCCGTGATGGAAGTATTTTTTAGGGCAAAATTAGGATGAAACGAAGCAAAAGAAGTGACCTTTAAGAAGACCCAGATTAAATATAGCGTTAAATTAAAAAGTTGAGAAGTTATACAGAACACATGATTATTACACACAATAATAAATGAACTAGAATATAATGCATAAAAAATAAAGATGCAACCAAAAAGTTTCTTGTCCCATGATAAAGAGAAAGAGAAATTATTGAATACAAAATCCAGCCACCTAGTTTGAAAAATGAAATCTTTAATCTTATTATAATTATTATTGAGGAGGGAAAATCAAAATCAAACAAAAACAATAATACAAAAAGCAACCGACCAACTGGATTGGAGAGCGAAGCAATTGTACCGCCGAATACAAGACACTTCTATCATATTTTCTGATAAATAATTAAAAATAAAAAAAAAGAATCAATGAATATAGGTGGCACGTTTTAAAAATTTAACTTCGCAATAGCTTGTTGCATTTTTTTTTAAGTGCAGATTGTTGAGTGATAATAAAATAAATTGATAGAAATTACAAACTTGTCATAATCGAGAATAAACCAAAAGATTTGTTCTCCCTAAACTTCCTCTCTCTGATCAGTTCGTTTGCAGCCAAGCTAAAAACCATAGATTAAAAAGACTTTTAATTGCAATAGACGTTTTGATATAGGACGATTGCCTGGGATGAGAAGGATATTTTCAGAGGATATAAATTAGGCTACAAGTGTTTGTTTTAGGTAAAAAGCATATCATTTTCAAGTTTGCAATAAGATAAACGAAACCCAGAATTGTTGTGCTATTTTGTCCCGTGGTCAAGTAGGAAATTCTACTTCATTTTCGGTCATTTTTTGGTTTTAAAGTATTTTTCAATTTTTTCTTTTTTTATGATTTTATTCTTTTTCTAGATATTGATTTGAACACCGTTTGTTTTATTTTTCTTATTTTAGTTATGAGAATCTTATTATAAAATAATATTTCATATTTACCTATTTTGATAAATTCACAATACTTACAATTATTAGACCCTTTATGGCCTTTCAAGTAGAGTAAAAAGAAATGATTAAAAAGACTTTTTGGAAAAATTACCTGAATTTTGTGAAGTCCCGGCTAATTTCTACAAATTTCTTTTAAAATATGGCTTTTTATGTAATGCTCTAGTAACAACTTAAAAAAAAAAAAAAAGGCCAGCAAATATTCTGAGGTCCACCTATGTCCAAAACTTGAAATAGTGGTACCACCTCACCTTTTTATCTTTTGTTACAGCACCGCTCTAAGTTTTCACAAAACCCCTCGCGCCCTTTTTAATTTAGAATTGCCTTTTAAGTACAAAATATTTCAACAAACTCCTAATAATCTTTTGCCGGCCTATGAAAATAGCTGATTCTTTTAGGTGACACAAGTCTCGTGTTGATTGTAGGTATTGGCAGACCCAATTAGAGTATAGGAGGGGCTTTAGTCCTTATGGATTATTAATTTTTTTTAAATATATCATAAGTTTTTTAAAAAAAAGTTAAATAAGAAAAAAAATTAGATATATTTTTCATATAATAAAAAACTTGTAGTTCAATGACAAAAATATTATTTGATAGTTTTAAAGTTTTGGTTCAAATTTCAATTGCCACATATTTTATTTTTTAAAATATTTATAAAAACTATTTAGAAAAATAATACTTTCACGTATTTGAAATAAATAATTTATTACTATTATTATTTAGAATTAAAAAAAAGTAATGAAATTTGAGTTTATGAAACTTAAAATGTATTCAAGTGAACATAAAAAAAACCCCAAATTAAACCCCCCCTCAATTTAAGTTTCCGCCACTGATTGCAGGTATGTGGCATATGATTACACGAATAATAATATAGCCACAAACTCTTGTACAAACTTATTTTGTACAAACTAATGTGGCATGATAAGATTGGTTGAATTAAATATCACTTGACCCACATGATTTATTTTTATTATTTTATATTTTCATTCAACCAATGAATTAATGTCATGTAAGTTTGTACAAGATAAGTTTGTATAAGAGTTTGTGGTTGTATCATCACTCATGATTACACACAAGACTTGTGCTGTTTTTAGGTCATCAATAATTTTATATTTTATACATAAGTCATGTAATTTTAAACTTTTTTTTTTACGTAAAGCTCATTTGGGGTTGTTATCCAAGAAGTTTAGAAGAAAAAAATATTTTATATTACAAACAACTTTGAAACATAAAAGAATAGTTTTTCAAAATTCTATTTTGAGAACAAATTTTATCCTTAATAAAGTTTCACATATATCATATGTATCACATAAACCTAAAACTATCATTATTCAATTTAGAAAGAAAATAAAAAAAATTATAAGGTAATCATTATTATAATGAGTCTTTATTTTACATTTGTAGGTTTAAATTTTTTCAATATAATTCTTATGTTAACTTATTTATTTACCTTATATTTACAAATTTTATGTTCATTTACATATTTTATATTTTATTTTACACTTAATGATAATTTATAATTTTTATGTTACATCTGTAAGTTTTTATTTTATTTACCAATAAAATTTTAATTTACTACTGTTATGTTAATTTATTTCATTTACCTTCCATTTACAAGTCTTAGATTTCATTTACTAAATTAATATTTTATTCTACATTTACTGTTGATTTACAAATTTTATATTATATTTGTAAGTTTGTATTCTATTTATTAATAATACATTAATTTGCTACTCCTATGTTAATTTATTTATTTTACCCTTCATTTACAAGAATTATGTTTCCTTAATTTAACTTATAACTTATTTTACACTTAATGTTAATTTATAAGTTTTATTTTACATTTATAAGTTTTTGCTTTATTTATTAGCAATATTTACCATTTCTATATTTATTTACTTGTTTTACCTACCCTTTATTAGTCTTAATTTTTTATTTATTTTATTTATATTTTGTTTTAAGTGGATTTTGGATTAAAGAAAAAGGGACAAAATCCCACCAAAATAATGAATTTATTTTTTGGGATTTAGGGTACCTCACTTAACTGTGGTATGTGGGCTATTTTAGGGCGTTAAAGAAGATGAAAAAAAGTGGTAGAAGGGCTGATAATGGTAGGGGTGTAAAAAAAATCCGTCCGGACCGGACCCGACCCGAACTCGGCCAATCCAGTCCCGGCAAAACCCCGACCGCATATACTGAAAATGCGGTCCGGGTTTGAAATTATCAAACCCGGTCATTTCCGGTCCCGGGTCCGGGTTCAACACCAAAAACCCGGAACCCAGACCCGGGACCGGGTTCTAAATTAAAAAAATTAGAAAATATAAAAACAAAAATGCTAAAACCCAAAACCCAAATCCCTAATTCCCTTTCACTATCGATTATCGAAAGAGGCTTAGCCGCTTAGAAGCATAACCGCATAAGCAGCAGTAACATCGGCATTGTCTCTTCTCGTCACCGTCAGCATTCGGCATCAGCTACCACCCACCGTCACCGTCGCCCATCAGCATCATATCTTTTCGACGTTCTCGTTTGTTGACTCGGCTTAGCACGAGGCTTTGCTCGATTGCTCCACAACAGTGAGTTGTTCGTGCAGCCCCTTCGGCACTGTCAACGCCACTGTCTCTAACTCTCTGTCGCGGCATCGTTACTTTCTCAACCACCATCACAGCCACCACTACCTGCCCCTAGACTCAGGTATTGATTTTTTACTTCATATAATCTTTACATACTATCATTCATTAATGTTTCTAGTTCTAGTTCAAGTACATGATCAAAAAAAAAATTGCCTTTCATATAATTTTTTTGACTTATGTTAAAAAAAATGATAGAATTTCATATTGTACTTTTACTTACTATTATTAATGCCTCATATATTTTTTTTAACAAATTACCGTAACTGAAAATATAAGTTAAAATGAGAGCCACATGTTTGTTAGATGTGCTCAACCTTGTAGTTCTCCGACCAATCTTTGATACAAAAATACAATGAACTCCTAAATATGTTTCATATAATTTCAGATTTTACTGTATTACTTATGTTAAAAAAATAATAGAATTTCAGTGATTACTTGGTGTTATACTGTTTATTTATGCTTTGTATTTTTTTGGATGTTGATTTGGTTAGTTATTGTATGCTCGAGCTGATTTTTTATAATAATAAACATAAGTAATACAGTAATATGAACTAATTTTTTATGATCTGATTTTATTGTATTACTATATGAGCTGATTTTAGTATTACATATGTATATTTCTGTATTACTTATGTTTATTATTATACAGCAGAGCAATGTTTAATACTAAAATCTGAAATATGCTGTCAAACATACTAAATTTCAGATTTTAGTATGAGTTGATTTTTATGATATTAAACATGTAATACAGAAGAGCAATGCAACGTCGGACAACATGGACATTAATTCATCGAATACTCCAGTTTTATCTCGTAATGTCAAAGATAAAACTCATAATGAGGTTGAGGAAATTTCAGTGTCAACCGTGAATGATAAAAAGAGCAAGGGAGAAACCAGAAAAAAGAAAGTCTCTGAAGCTTAGGAGCACTTTACAAAAGTAATGGTTAATGGAGAACAAAAGGCAAAGTGCATGCATTGCAGTGCAATTTTAAAAGCAAAATACCAATCTAGTACTACGGTTTTGAATAGACATGTGGCATTTTATTTTAAGAAGAATCAACCGAAAATAGAATAAGCACTTCAGGGAATTCTCAAAGTGATTAAACGAGAGGATGGAACTTGTGGCATTAGTTATGGCAGTTTTGATCAAAATGTTTTACGGAGTTTGATAGCAAGAATGGTTATAATGCATGAGCTTCCACTTAGATTTGTGGAATATATAGGCTTCCGAGAAATGATGGCATATGCTAACCCTGTGGTTAAGCCAATGAGCAGAAACACTTTGAAGAGCGAGATCTTGAAGTTATATCAAATCGAGAAGGTTAAGACTTTACATCTACTGGGGAAAAATCATGGTAGAGTGGCCATTACTACGAATTTATGGACAGCTAGTAATCAGAAAAAGGGATATATGGTTGTGACGACCCATTTCATTGACAACTCTTGGAAATTGCATAGTCGAATCTTAAGGTAAGTTGTCTATAATTTTTTATTTGCTTAATTTTTCTTTTAAGTTTTTTTATTACTTATATTAGATTTTTTCAAGTTTACATTGTGATATATTTTAAATTTGTTGTATTTAATACTGACTTTTGAATATTTGATAGGTTTATCTATGTTCTAAGCCCCCATACTACTGATGCCCTTTCTAATAAGTTAGTACAATGCCTATTGGATTGGAACGTGGATAGAAAGCTATCCTCAGTGACATTGGATAATTGTACCACTAATGACGCAATGGTGGAGAAACTGCTATTAAGGTTTGATACCGATACCTTAATTTCTAGTGGTAAATTTTTTCATATGAGATGTACTGCTCATATATTGAACTTGGTTGTGCAGGATGGGTTGAAAGTTATAGAAAGTGGGGTTGGAAAGATTAGAGAGAGTGTGAGTTATTGGAGACAAACACCAAAAAGATATGAAACTTTTGAGCTAGCTGCTAGGCAATTAAAAATTAATTGTAAAAAAATTTTGAAATTGGATTGCCCTACTCGTTGGAACTCTATTTATGCCATGCTTGAAGTAGCATTGATATATAGAAGTGTTTTTTCTCGGTTGCAACAACGTGAGCCTCAGTATAAGGGCTTGCCAAATGATGACGAGTGGGATTTGGCAGTTAAGATAGTGGAGCATTTGAAATCATTTTACATGTTAACGGAGATGTTTTCGGGTACAAAATACCCAACTGCTAATTTATTTTTTCCGTTGATATATAAAATGAAATTGTCAATTAATAGGTGGCGCACTGCTAATAACCTTGCTATTAGGATTATGGCTAATAAAATGATTCATAAATTTGATAAATATTGTAATGACATTCATCCGATGCTAGTTGTGACTGTTGTGCTTGACCCAAGATATAAGATGATGTTAATTAATTTTTATTTCCCAAAGATATATGGTGATACATCAGATGAGCATATTGAGCGTGCACAAACTTTGTTATGATTTAGTGAAAGAATATGAATTGAAGGCAGTGCATGTGAGTGGTGGGCAGAATGGTGGATTGGAAATTTCTCGTTCTGAATCTTGTTCAAATTCGAATAAGTATTGGGATGTAGATGAGTTTGAAACATTTCGAAGCCAAAATAAACGTGCTAATGTAACTAAGTCGGAGTTGGATAGGTATTTAGATGAGGAATTGTTGGATTCTATTCCGGACTTTGATATTTTAGCCTTTTGGAAGATGCACACAAGCCAATATCTTATTTTGGCTGAGTTAGCTAGGGATATCTTAGTCATTCATGTATCCACCGTTGCCTCTGAGTCAGCTTTTAGTGCCGGGGGCAGATTTTTGAGTCCGCATCATAGTAAACTTCTTCCTAACACTTTGGAAGCCTTAATGTGTGCTCAGAATTGGATTTGGGCTTCTATTTCTCAAGGTATAAAGTTATTTAAATTATATTTTAGTAGTATTTATTTGCTTAAAATGTTTTGAATCTTAATGTGTTATTTTTGTTGTAAGGTGGAGTTCTGGAAGATGAGATTTTTACTGGGGAGGAGGTAATTTCTGATGATGATGATGAGCCACAAGCATCGAGTATCATGACATGAACTTGTTATTTACTTATTTTACATGGGAGTATTTTGACTCTTTTTTGAACTATTTTTTGAGTTGTTGAACATTTTAGGATCTTCATGTGTTGTATTGATAATTGGTGTCATAATTATGAACTTATGATATGTTGAATGTTATTTAGATTTATTGTGTTATTATTGTGTTATTGAATTTAATTTTTTTTTATATAGAGTGAATGAGTTTAGATTAGAAATTAGATGAATTTGGGTAGTAGAAAGTAGATTGAAATAGTTTTTATTTATTATTTGTGCAAAATTTGTTTTGGTAGTATGTTATAAGTTTGTATTTGAATATTTTTTTTTTGTTAAACTTGAGATTTATCTTATAGTAGGATACATAAGAAATGTGAATGCATGTTGCTTGTTGATATGTCAAGGCATGAAGGCACCGTAGGTCATTTTCCTTTTGTTTTATTTGGTTCAAAACTTTCCCAGAAACCAAACCAGCATATACATCAAAGATTCAAAATCAAATTATGCCAGACAAAAAATCAAGATTCTCTATACTGCAGGCTTAAAAGCCTGGGTCACAAAATCCGGACCTGAGGCATGCCGGGCTCAAACCCGACCCGCACGTGCAAAATCGGGTTTTTCTCGGGTCCCGGTATTAGTTTTTGTCATATGGTCCGGTCCCGGGCAACACCAAACCCGGACCGGACCTGGGGTTTTGCCAAGTCTAGATAATGGTGAGAGATCAGATGTGGCGTGAAAGGGTTTGAAAGAACACCTTTTGACCTACAAAACAATAAAAGAATGTTAAAGGTGGAGCCGACAGTGGCCGGCGACCACACTCTGATGGTCGAGTCAGCTACTTGAACTTTTTATGGAATTAAAAGGTTGCAAGCCCTCTAAAATAATGGCTTGAAGTTAAAAAAGACCCCAACCCCCTTTTTGACTTGGGAATCAAATACGCGGTTTCCGAATAAGTGATTTGGTGGTTGCTTAGCCGTGTCTTTTCGTAACGATAATTATATCTTATTCAGAAAAAAAAGATAATTATATCATATAATGCTATTGCTACTCAAAACGTTATCGTCAAATCAAAATATTACCGATGGCCTCTTCCCATGGGCACAATCCATGCACTGAAGCCAATATGTACGGATTCAAGTTACAGCTGCTGAGCCTCTTCATTGATAGGATATAATACATATCCTTCAAAGGATATAAATCCGAGCTGTGTCATATATTTATATTAGAATTATCAAGAATATTTTTGATAGATTTCTAATTATAAATTTGAATAGGAGTAAAAAAAGTCTCTTTATTGATAGGGTAAAATAGATATCTTCTCGATATTATCGACTGTACCATATTAAAATTATTAACAATAGTGCCGATAGATTTATGAGAATAAATATCAATAAAATTCTAATTGTAATATCGAAAAAAGTACATGTCAAAATAAGATTTTAAAATATCTTGCATGGAAAGATATTGGGGTAATTTATCCTTCAAAAGTTTTTCTTTTTAATTTCATATATTATTTTTTTCAAATAATAATTTTTTGAGTGCGGTTAATTTTATAAATTAATATTTGATGTTAGGGTCAATTTTATAAATTGTTATTTTATTTTATCTTATCTTATTTTACAAAACGGATATATGGCCTGGCCGGAAGAAAACGTTTACTTAACAAACCGAATTTAATAAATTTACAAAAGAAGCCCCTAAATGGTGCTACGATCAAAATGTCTTTCTTCATTTTCTTCTTCACCCAAATTGTAATATCCCAAAACACAATGTTATTTGTTCATTTATTTTCATCTTTTTCTCCTCTCCTGCAGCAACACAATGTTTTACCCGTTCTTCACCCCTCTTTGCTCTTCGCAATCGTCTCTAAATCACAAAACCAATCATCCGCTATGGTGCAAGAATGATGATGTAAATAGACTCGTTTTGACTCAAATGCACAGTTTCCAATCCCGTGATAGAAGTATTTGTTAGGGCAAAATTAGGATGAAACGAAGTAAAAGAAGTGACCTTTAAGAAGACCCAGATTAAATTATAGCATTAAATTAAAAAGTTGAGAAATTATACAACACACATGATTTTAAATGAAAAAGTAGAGAAATTATACAACACACATGATTATCACTTATCAGACACAAAAATAAATGAACTAAAACATAATGCAGAAAAACAAAGACGCAACTAAAAAAAGTTTCTTGTCACACTATAAAGAGGAAGAAAAATTGTTCAATACAAAATACAGCCACTTAGTTTGAAAAATGAAATCTTTAATCTTATTATCATTATTGAGGAAGGAAAATCAAAATCAAACAAAAGCAATTATACAAAAAGCAACTGACCAGCCGGATTAGAGAGCGATGCAATGGTACCGCCGAATACAGGACACTTCCACCGGATTTATACACTGCAATCAATTCTCTTTTTCTTTTGACCTAAATCCGTCATATCAATCACAAGAAAATAATGTAGGTGAAGTAACGGATAAATAATTAAAAAAAGAGAGAGAGAGAAACAAAAAGAATCAATAAATATAGGCGGCACGTTTTAAAAATTTAACTTTGCAATTGCTTGTTGCAATTATTTTGTTTTTTTTGAGAAGTGCAGATTGTTGAGTGATAATAAAATAAATTGATAAGAAACTAAAAAGACTTTTAATTAGGCTGTCTGGGATGAGAATGATATTTTCGGAGGATATAGATTAAGCTACAGATATTTATTTTGGGCTTATAATATATTATTTTTAAGCTTGCAACGAGATAAATAAAATCTAGAATCGTTGTGTTATTATGTTCTGTGGTCAAATAGAAAATTCACTTTTGTTCTAGTCTTTTTTTGTTTTAAAATATTTTTTTTATTTTTTCTGTTTATTTAAGGATTTTAATTTTTTTAGATATTTTTTCTTATTTTATTTATGAGAATTTTATTATAAAATAATATTTTATATTTATTTATTTTAATAAATTCATGATATTTAAAATTATTATACTTTTATGGTCTTTCAAATAGGTAAAAAGACATGATTAAAAGGACTTCTTGAAAAAATTACACAAAACTTACTGAAGTCCCGGTTATTTTCTGCAAATTTCTTTAAAACTATGTCTTTTATATAAAGCTCTAGTAACAGCTAAAATAACCCTTTCTAGTACAGACATTGAATTTCATTTATGGCATGTGATTTATTTTTAAAAAAAAAAAGACCAGCAAATATTATGAGGTCCAACTATAGGCCAAAATTATGTTATAACTATAATATCATATTACAATTATAATTAATTATTAAATTTATTTACAGTCATTATTATAAATTAAATTTAATAATTAAAAATAACTGTAATACTATAATTACAATATAATCAAACCCGAACTATGAGTCTTATGTCCAAAACTTGAAATGGCGGTGACACCTGACCTTTTTATCTTTTGTACAGCAGCGCTCTAAGTTTTCACAACACCCCTTTTTGTTTCGAACTGTTTTTTTAAGTACAGAATATTTCAACCAACCCCTAATAATCTTTTTGCGGGCCTATGAAAACAGCTGGTTGCTTTGGGTGACGCAAGTCTTGTGTTGATTGCAGGTACGTGTCATATGATTACAGAAGGCTTATGCTGCGTTTAGCTAATCAAATATTAAATTGTTTTATCTGGTGAACAACTCTTTATTTGGTGCTTCTCCCTTGGAAGAGATACGTCACTCTTATTCTTTAATATAGAAATACATCAATTCAATTAATTGTGTACTTGTAATAGATATCTATTGGGATTGTTTATATAATTCTATGTTTGTACTAAATGTGACAATGTACTGATTTTTACTTATGGTGAATGAAATGTTAGTTTATTTTTAAAAAAAATTAAACTTTCATTAAACAAAAAATAGTTTATTTAATTTATTTAATTTAACAAATAAAAAAGTCACTCATTAATTGAGAATTAAAAAATTGTATTAAAAACAATTAGAATAAGTTTTATTTTGAATTTGTTCAACTATAAATTCTATACTCATTCTAAACATTCATAAATATCATAGTATTGTTTACTAATTAAGTAAAATTACTTTTCTTAATGTGGATCAAGTTAAAATAAAATAAAATAAAATCTTATGTATATACTTTTCTTAACGACTTTGAAAACATCAAAGAATAATTTTTCAAAATCTTATTTTGAGAATAAATTTTATCTTTAATAAAGTTTTATATATATATCATATGTAGGGCAAAGCTTCGGTACCCCTTGACACCGTACCCCTCTTTTGTCTTTTTTTTTATTGAATCCCTTGTATTCTATCTTATTTACAATTTAGTAATAAGTATAACAGTAATTTTTTTTCTCATTTTTCTTCAACTCTCCTCCATAATCAGCCTGATTTTCTCCACACTTTGTTCATCTTTATTGTCCACACTTTGCAAGATTATCCAATCCATAAAAGATTAATTTTGATAAAAAAGCATAAGAAAATAATTTTATTATTCAAAAAATAAATTGAATTGGGGTTATTTTTGGTATTATGAGGTGTACATAGTCAAATTTTAATTTTTAAATTTATGCGATAGGTTTCTTGAGTAATTGGGTATAGAAAGTAATTTGGTGGGTTCAAATAACCTCATACTGTAATTAAATCATTTATATTATAAAAATACCCATTCATTAAATTACTATTAAGAACAAAGGATAAACATCTATAATTTACAACCATTTATTCTCTACCTATGTTGTCCTTTATTTAACATATAAATATATAAATTCGAAGAAAAGGTTCCAAGAAAATGTTTAGTTCAAGAATTTTAGAGAACACAAATGGTAATTTTATAAATAATAAAATTTAAAAAGCCATGAATCTTTTATTCAAGAATTTTGAATCACACTACTACATAGACCAAAGAATCAATAGTAGGATTATTATCGATGAAAAAAATCTATTTCTAAAATATGATGGTTTTAATTAAAAGTATTTTATTAGGTCAGAGTTTATGAAAAGAAGAAAAAAATAGAAGATAAAGTTCATGTGTGCTAAATTACTAAATAAGAATAAAGAAAGAATAGAAATAAAATTCAGTTATCGTACGCATGAAGATATTAATATTAAAATAAAAAAATTAAATATGCCTTAGAAATTACACAACGTGTTCATTAATAATATTATTGAAAACATTTAATTTAGGTATATACATGTTTATTTTGGTCATATATTATTATTATTGACAAATTAATATATTTTTATTATGTATTATATTTTGATTGATGAATTCAAATAATTTATTGTATATTAGATAGATATTATGTTATAAAAATATTTATTAATACATGTTAATTTTTTTCATGCATTTTGAAATTTTTACATGAGAATATATTATTATTGATACATTGATACTCATTCTAGTAGTCAAACTAAGTCAATGGATTTAAGTGTAAAAAAAAAATTGAAACAATTCGGATATATATGTCAACATTTAGAAACCTTTGCCTTTTCTTATTTTTCAGTAAATACCAAGGATGATAATGTTAATAACCATCCAAACACATCCGGACCGTTATGCAACTCTTCGGTTAAATTTAATGATTAAATCACTAAATGACAAGATAGGGGTACCAAACACTAGTTGCAAAGTAGCAGGACCCATCATATGTATCACATAAACCTAAAGCTATCATTATTCAATTTAGAAACAAAATAAAAAAATTATAAGGTATTTATTATTATAATGAGTCTTTATTTTACATTTGTAGGTTTAAAATTTTTCAATATAATTCTTATATTAATTAATTTATTTATTTTCTATTTTCAAATTTTATGTTCATTTACATATTTTATATTTGATTTTACACTTAATGATGATTTATAATTTTTATGTTACATATGCAAGTTTTTATTTTTATTTACCAATAATATTTTAATTTACTACTGCTATGTTAATTTACTTGCTTTACCTTCCATTTATAATTCTTATATTTAATTTATTTAATTAATATTTTATTCCATACTTACTGTTGATTTACAAATTTTATATTATATTTGTAAGTTCGTATTTTGTTTATTAATAATATATTAGTTTACTACTCCTATATTAATTTATTTGTTTTACCCTTCATTTCCAAGAATTATGTTTCCTGAATATAATTTATATTTTATTTTACACTTAATGTTAATTTACAAGTTTTATTTTACATTTATAAGTTTTTTCTTTGTTTATTAGTAATATTTACCATTTCTATGTTTATTTACTTGTTTTACCTACAATTTATTTGACTTATTTTTTTTATTTACTTTATTTATATTTTATTTTAAGTGGATTTTGGATGAAAGAAAAGGGGCAAAATCCCACCAAAAAAATGAATTTTTTTTTTTTGGGATTCAAGGCACCTCACTTAACCGTTGTATGTGGCTATTTTAGGGCTTTGAAGAAGATGAAAAAAAAGTGGCATAAGGGCTGATATTGGTGAGAGATCATATGTGGAGGGAGAGGGTTTGAAAAAACACCTTTGAACCTACAAAACAATTAAAAGAGGCTCTAAAGGTGAAGCCGACAGTGGCTGGCAACCACACTCTGATGCTTAAATTAGCTAATTGAACTTTTTATGGAGTTGAGAGGTTGCAAGCCCTCTAAAATAGTGGCTTGAAGTTGAAGAAGACTTCGGCTCCCTTTTTTGTGTGTTTTTTTATGAGTATGAAAAAAGATATAACATTGTTACTTTTATATAATATACCCTAGGTACCTATTGGGTTTGCTTATTGCTGTAAGTGTCAATGTGTAACTGTACACAACAAGTAATATAATGATAAGTATTCAGATCGTCTCTACAGAGATTAATGTTATAGGATTTGCCACAACAACCTAACAATGCAATTTCAGTCTAATTAAAATAAATTGATTAATGAAACTAATGAACTAACTAAATTAAAAATGTAAATAACAAAATGCAATGAGAAAAATCTTAAGTCAAAATCCAAGATATAATTAATAGGAAATGAGTAGTTAAGTGCTTAAACTTACTTAATGATATTGACTGTTCTTTCAATTACGATATTGTTGCTACAAAATCTACTACAGCACTGGGCAGAATACATCATGCATCCTCAGCTGTCGCATGTTGGATATCTTATAGTTAAATGCAACTTAACAATAAACATGCACAAAATCTCTTTTTTTCTTTCATGTGTGCTCTTTTTATATCTTGGAATTAGGGCAACCAAAAGCGTGTGGCAGTGTGTCTCCCATTTTTTGAAACCTCGGATCACAATCTTTTGTGTTTGTCGCTGCTTTGTCAGTTAACATGCACAAAATCTAATCTGCAGTTGCTAGATAATTGCTACAGCAACGACTTCAACATCTTCTCTATTTCAGACTTGTTTTAATTCCTTTGCAGCCAAGTTCTTTGTATCTCTACAAATCTACTGCTGCAGCATTCTATCAATGAAATTTAAGCTTTTTGGTTCTCTACAATCATGCACATAATCTGAGTACAAAGTGATTTAAAACACAATCAATTTATTAAAATTAAATTTAAACAATTGCTCATGGCAAATGTAACTAAAAAAGTAATAAAAACACATCATTTACTCTGTAAGTAATACTGGTTTAAATCTAAAAATATCATGATAACTCTCATTTCATAGAGTTATCAGTACCCTACCACGTGGCACATCTCTAGTGGTGATTCTACTATCCTTCCTGAGATATTTTTATCATTTTCACATCTATCATGCTTTTTGGGCCTTTAAGGGCATGCTTGGGAAGCACGAAGACGATTATTTGGTAGAGTTTGTTATTTTGTGCACATGGCGCACATTGCAGATGGTCTAGGACAACTCTGCAAAGGTTGTCTAGACAGCTTTTGGGTACGATAGCTAAGGACCACTGTCCTTAGAGTGTTGCTTTTGGCTTTTTGCAGGTGTGACAACTAGTTGTCTCCCATTTTTCAAAAAGATATTCCTCATTTAATTTTGCTAAATCAAAGATTCTCTTTTGATGATGAAAATATCACACGTGGCGGGTATTTTTGGATATTTTCTTTAACTACCTTGCCTCTGATGTGGCGTACTCCACGTACCCGCTTAATTATCAAGTGTAGCTGATATAGGTCAGGTACCCTACAAGAATAACTTATAGTCATATAACCTTCACATCAACACGTGGTGCTTCATTTTCAACATTTTATTTAGGGTTATTATCATTTTACTACTTCAGAAATTGTCAAATATCAAATGACTACAAGAAGTATTGTCTCCTATCATTTTATTACTATATCTTTATAAAAATATCATTTTACTATTTTTAAAATTCATTTGTTAGTTGACCATTAGTTAATGATTAGTTAATGAGGTTAGTTGACTAATAAAATACCAATTTCACCCTTCATGATTAAAAAAAAATATTTAAAGGTTATTTATAAAATAATTTTGTAATATATTTATTAAAATGGATATAAAATACCGACATAATTTTTTTTGCTAGAATTATGATATATGAATTATAAATTTATCTTATTATTTTTTTAATCATGAAGGGTAAAATTGGTATGGTGTTAGTCAATAACTAATTGGCCAACCAAATTAACTAACAATTGTAACGGAAAGTAGTAAAATGATATTTTTAAAAAAATATAGTAGTAAAATGATAGGAGACAATAATTCTTACAGTCATTTGATATTTGACAATTTCTGAAATAGTAAAATGATAATAACCCTTTTATTTATTCCCTAAACATGTTTTATTTGACATTTATTGGTAGTTTACAAGTTTTATGTTTTATGATAAGTTTTTATTTTATTTGCCCCTGATAGATTAATTTACCACTCGCATATTAATTTATTTCTTTTACTTTCTATTTACAAATTTTATACTTCATTTACGTAATTTATATTTTATTTTATAACTAATGTTGATTTATAAATTTTATATTAAATTTACATATATTATATTATATTTACATAATTTATGTACAAATATAATATTAATATTATAATTTTAATCACTGTACACTATAAGATCCAACTATATTACAACAGTAGTGCCATCTCACCGTTTTATCTTTGGTTGTAGTACCACTATAAATTTTTATATAATCCCTCGCCCCCTTTTGCATTTCAAAATGCTTTTTAAGTACGAAAATTTCAACTAGCTCCTTAATAAAACTCTGCAGACCTACTAAAACGGCCGACTATTTTGGGTGACGCGAGTCATTGTGTTGATTGCAGACACGTGGCACATGATTGCACAAGGAATTGCGGTGACACTACTATTCCGTATTAAGCTATGTATATCACCAAGTCAAGAACATTCATTATTGGTTTTTAGGTGATACATCAAAATCATCATGAAAAGCTCGACTGATCTTTCTCTCCGAGGCCGCGTGATACGGCCCCATATCAATATTTATACTGACGGTGGCTTTTCATTCTCATCTTCTATGAGCTTTTGTCCCCTTCTTAATTTCTTTCTTTTTTTGTATCTCTCAATGGCGTTGGAGACCACGCAACGCACAAAACAATCGACCAGCTTAGCCCTGGTGCCAACACCAGGCATGGGTCACGTTATTCCATTAGTTGAGCTAGCTAAGCGACTCGTTCTTGAACACAAATTTCACGTCACTTTCGTTATCCCCAACGACGGCTCCTCCATGCAGCCACAAACACAAGTGCTTGAATCTCTGCCACCCACTTCCATCTCCACCATCTTTCTTCCTCCTGTGAGTTTCGACGACTTGCCTGATCCCGAGGACGTTAGCATTGAAGTTCGGATCACGCTCACCCTCACTCGTTCTCTTTCTTCTCTGCGAGAGACACTCAACAACTTAACAACTGATCAGTCAACTCGGCTGACTGCTCTAGTTGTTGATCTTTTTGGCTTGGAGGCCTTAACTGTGGCTCGAGAATTCGGTGTTCCGCTATACGTTTTCTTTTCAACAACAGCCATGGACTTGTCTCTGGTATTTCATTTGCCTGAGCTTGATCACAAGTTTACTTGTGACTTTAAAGACTTGCCAGAACCGGTCCAATTGCCCGGCTGTGTCCCGATTTGCGGTCCTGATTTGGAAGACTGTCTCCAAGAGAGAAACAACGAGACTTATCAATCTGTTATCCACTTGGCCAAACAGTACCCTTTAGCAGCTGGGATTCTGGTTAATAGTTTCATGGATTTGGAACCGGGGGCTTTCAAGGCTTTAATGGAAAGTAGTGAATCAAGCTTCAGGCTGCCTCCGGTTTACCCGGTTGGACCGCTCATTCTGACCGGATCCACCAATGAATCCGACAAAACCGACTGTTTGAAGTGGTTGGATGACCAGCCAAATGGGTCAGTTCTGTTTGTTTGTTTTGGCAGTGGGGGAACTTTGTCACAAAAGCAGTTAAATGAGTTGGCTTTAGGACTTGAAATGAGTGGGCAAAGATTCCTCTGGGTTGTAAAATGCCCAGATGAGAAAGCTACGAATGCCACTTACTTTAGTGTCCACAGCATGAAAGAAGATAATCCTTTTGATTATTTACCGAAAGGGTTCTTAGATAGAACCAAAGATGTGGGTCTAGTGGTGCCCTCTTGGGCCCCTCAGATTCAAGTCCTGAGCCATGGCTCCACCGGAGGGTTCTTGAGCCATTGTGGCTGGAACTCAGTTCTAGAAAGCATTGTGCATGGTGTCCCTATAATTGCGTGGCCACTGTATGCAGAGCAAAAGATGAATGCTGTGCTTCTCACAGATGATTTGAAGGTTGCATGGAGGGTCAAAGTCAACGAAAATGGACTAGTGGGGAGAGACGTTATAGCAACATATGCGAGGGGATTGATTCAAGGAGAAGATGGCAAGTTGTTGAGTAACAAGATGAGAGTACTAAAGGATGCTGCTGCAAATGCTTTGAGCCCAGATGGATTCTCTACCAAATCACTAGCCAACGTGGCTCAAAAGTGGAAGAACCTAGAAAACGATACAAATTAATTATTTGGTCTTGTTTAATAGGTCACTCACATCTATTTGGAAGATATATTATAAAGCTCTATTTAGAATTGAGATGTTGTTATGGGTAATGTGAAAAAAAATTATATTTATAAAATAAAAATTAATAATATGTAATAAATATAAATTTTAAATAATAATTTAGATAAAATTATTAAATATATAATAATTTTTTCATCATATAAGTAAAAAAAATATATTAGTATAGTTTATAAGTTATAATAACTATTATTTACTAAATATTTTAGTGATGTGTCTTTTAAGTTATAGTTGTCCAGTTTGAATCTCAAATGCACCCTAATTATAATATTTGTTCTTAATCATTTGGAGGTTATATTGCAAACATAATATAGTTTCGTGGGTTATGTTAATACGATGATACATTGTAGATTTTTTGTTAGGTAGAGTTACTTGATTCCATAAATTTATTCTCTATATCCTTTTTTTAATTAATAATTTTATTATTTAAATATTTTTTAAAAAATACTTAATTAATCTTTTCTTTTTTTTCTTCTTAATTTTATAAATTCTCATCTATTTGTTATTAATCATTTGGAGGCTATATCATACATGGTAGATTTTTTGTTAGGTAAAGTTATTTGAATCTATAAATTTACTCTCTATATCTTATTTTTATTAAGAATTTAATTATTTAAATAATTTTTGAAAAAAATCACTTAATTAATCTTTTCTTCTTTTTTTTCTTCTCAATTTCACAAATTCTCGTCTGTTTATTCAGATATATTCTTTTAGTTGTAATAAATGTTATCATTAATTAAGAAGAACAAAACCTATCATTTTAAAATAAATATCAACAAATTTTTATCTCTATAAAAGTTAATAAATATCGAAAAATTAATTTTTTCCAAACATAAAAGTTAATGAATATCAAGAATAGTTCTTGTGTATAAAAAGTATGAAATAAAGGTTACGATATAAGAAAAGCTAAAAAAAATGAATTAAAAAATGAGTAAGATTGAATGTTTACATTGTAAGATCTGAGAGTGAAGAGAAAATATGTGATTGTAAGATAAGGGAAAGAAGAGATTAATAAAGAGTAATTTTGAGATCTTAAAATTGTAAATTTTTAATGATAAATTAATTTTTTTAAAAAGATGGAGAGAAAAATTTGGTGTGTTCAAGATAATCCCACCCTTTTTGTTATGGCTTAAGTCCAAAATTGGAAGCTTCACCAGCCTTTGCAACATTGGGCTGTAGTTTATAGGCTGTAGAATCAATCATCTCTTTCCGATTAAGCGACTAAAACGCCCCGTATTAATGGCATGATTGTTCCAAGAAAAATAGTAATTTAAAAAACAACCACTTTGTATGATATGGCAAAAGCTGAGTGGTTACAGGCTGGCAAAACCAAGATGACTGAAAAAAAATAAAAATAAAAATAAAAAATCTTTAAATCGACTTGTTTCCCAACTTCTTCAAGTATCTTCAGCGTCAGCGATCACGGAGACTAGAAAGAAAAATGAGTTACCACCACAAACATAATCCCGAACCCTACCCTCCTCCAGGTTGAAAAATGAATTAAATTAAAACTAATTTTTATTTATCAATTTTTTTTGGCTCTATCAAGTTTCAAATTTTTGATTTTTTTGCTAATTTCTTTGGATATTTTTCTTCTTATAGGCTACTCATCTGCTTATCCACCACCACCACCGCCACCAGGGTACCCCTCAGCGCCGACGCCACCGCAACCGCTGTACGAGAGGTATCCTTCTCCACCGGCGCCACATGGGTATCCTTACCCACAGCCGCCACCGCCACCTGGAGGGCCGCGTCCTTATGAAGGGTACCAAGGTTATTTTGCGGAAGGGTATCCTCATGCTCCACCGCCGCCTCCGCCGCAGCACTGTCATTACGAGCACCATCATTACCAGAACCAGTCCGATGGCTGTTTTTCGATTTTACAGGGCTGGTACGTCAAATATCTTCTCTCTGATTTGTCATCGTTTCTTCATTTGGGATTCAAAATATCGGATTTTTTGATTGCTGTGTACTTTTAATTTAGACTATTATTAATTGCATTCATTATAGTATAGATAATTGATTAGTCTCAGCAGACTTTTTTGATGGCTATGTTGAATTTAAGAGGTCTGTGATGCTTTAATCAGGAGAAAATTATGACAATATCAATGAGCGATGGTAGTTTTGGAGTGTAATTATCATTTGGACAAGGAGTTGTGGTCTAGTTTAGTGAATGATCATCAATGGAGATTACGCTTAAAATGTGTTGTGTTCCTTTGCTCTTTTAGGTTTTTAGGACTTACGACTGTAGTGTATCTTCGTCTCATGTCCTTCAGCTATCATCTAAGAAGTCCTGCTGTTGGTCCTGTCTTGCTTCTCTTTCTCCGTTGAGTTTTCATTCTCTAGGTCATTACCTCTTTGTTTCATAATCTGTTCCAAAAGCTGCCTGGAGCAGGCTAGCTAAGGAGGGCATGTGTGAATGGACTTGTACTTACTCATTTCAAGTAAAGACAAGGATGAGTATGCGAAGCAGGGCTAAACCTGCAATATTATCATTTTAATAATTTTTTTATAGATTATCCTTCCCTCGTGCCTGCAATATTACCAGCTGAAGCTTATGCTTACACTTCAGCGTGGTAGTAAGAAGTTCATTGGCCTAGTCTTTCATCCTGCCTTTACCTCTTAAGTGGCCCTGTTGAAGCTTCCTCAGAGTTGATGCATCTAGCAGAGAGAGTTTCTTTCAGTATGAGCAAATTAATTCTGTCCAAGGTTGTAAACAGTTCAGGTGTGCCAGCTGTTGGGTGTTTAGGGTTTGCTGAATCCTCCCAGTTATCATACAAAGGTGTCACTGAAGAACGCAGCGTTTGCATGGTTATTAGAAATGTAGTAATATTTCCTTTCATATAGACGTAGGTGAATGGTCCAAAAATGCATTTATTGGCTGCATCAGATATCTCTTGGAGTGTAGTATAATCCAATATTTGGAATAAATTAGAAGCCTATTAGATGTTACTTGTGTGTTGAATTGATCGGTTAATTTCTTTTACATTGTAGTTTGGCTGCACTTTGTTGCTGTTGTATGATGGAGGAATGCTGCTTCTGTCTTCGAGGCATTTAGTTGCTTCCCATGGCGGAGAAATGGAGCTTGTAAACCAGCTTCTATAAAGTTTCAAATCCTATTCTGGTTTAGAGGTTTTATGTTTATACTGGTAGTTCTATTCCCCGTTCAAATGTAATCTTCATTTTCTTGAATTTGTAAGCAGAAGATATCATAGTAGTGTGTCTGTATGTTTGCTGTACAAATAAATACATTCGTCTTTATGAAAGCTTTCGCCTTAAATAAATTTCTATATTAAAACTTTGTATTTGAACATTGTATACCCTTTACTGAAGAAGCCTTTTATTCATAGCGTTGTACGCTTAGAAGGGCTTCGCGAGTCGTTGACTGATGATAACTCATCGATTGTTCAGTTTGCTACACGTTGATAGTGATCTGGTCTGAGAATATTAAATTAGATTTTTTAAAAAAAAAAAAAAAACCAAAGAGTAGGTTAGGTTCTTGGATGCATAAGAAACCAAGCAACAGAACATAATTCCTAAGACAGCTCGAAGAACCTGAAGATCCATTACCAATCTATTATAATCACAAACGAGTACAAATAGCAAATTCCTCCGTAAATAAAAAAGCAATAGCATAAAACTAAATAACCAACAGCCTAAGTCCATAAAATCAACTGGCCTACGCAAAGTACATCTACTCATAACAAGAAAAGAACTACCCGAGCCAAGCAGACGATGATGCACACCCCGGATAAACTTACAGAGTCCACACAAATTCTGGCGCATCTTTCCTAGGCCCGACCAGGGTGCGGTACAAATACATCTTCCCTACTTTTTGTCTATCATCCAGGCTAAACTCCATCTGATCATCTTCATGTATGATTTCCACATTGAGCCTAGGCATCTTCTTCGCAAGTGTCTGGCAGCCTCCCAGGGTAACATCGCAGGACGACATCCAAAGGGATCGCATTGTCTCATACTTTCCCACGTCCATCAAAAGTGCTGTGTTACCGAAGGGGCTGTCCCTGATTTCCAGCTTGCGAAGCTTCTTACACCCGTTCAATACATAGAGCATTCCCTTGTCGCTATTCCCAGCAAATGCAATAGAAAGCATTTCCAGCTGCTCAGCATACATTCCAATGTAAAGGAAAACCTGGTCAGTTAAAAGGCCAGAGAGTGACAATCGCCTTAGACGCTTGCATGATTGTACAATTGCCCCAAAACCTTCATCCAAAGGCTGCATGGTGACAGGGTCAGGTTTTTCACGGTCAAGGATGCACAATCTGAAGCGAGTGAAATTTGAATTATTCTTGGCTACAGTTATTAGGGCGGCATTAGTCATCTGCTGGCAGAAGTAAAGCAATGAATGCAGCTTAGGGCAACCAGCTGATATGGCGACCAGGCCTTCCTCTGTTACAGCAGCATTGTCGACCCCAGATGGGAAAACCCTCAATTCTTGCAAGTCTTTACAGGTGAAAGCTACAACTCCTAGTCCTCTGTCTCCAATAGAATCCAGTATCTGCACAGGTTATGGAAGATATGGTCGTTCATCTCACTTTGAAAATAATCTTATACGCAAGAGTGAACAGGTTTTAAGAACATACCCATAATCGCTCGAGTTTCCTGCAGAACCGAATTAGCTTTATTAGCTCATTACCATGAATGCCCGGGGCATAGCTTAGATTCAAGGAAGTTAGGTTCTGGCAAACAGGGTGAATAGCCGACAGGCAGCAAGGAACAACCTCCAAAAATCCTGACAAACTTCTTATTGACTTACACTTCAGAAGGGTAGCCTTCAATTTGACGTAGGCCTCAGAAGATGGATCATATACAAATGAGCCAATGCCTAAGTCTACTAGTTGAGGAGCTCGCATCAACAATTTTTGGAGGGTGTCGAGAGGCACTGCCCGATTTAACCTCAAACTTTTGAGATTAGGAGACCTTGCTACAAGTCTCTCAAGGGCTGTCAAATTAATTTCTCCTTTTAGGCATGAGAAATTCAGGGAGACAAGACAGGTGCAGCTATCAGGAAAGCAGCTAATCCACTGTCCTCTATAATCATCTACTTCAATTTCTTGCAAGTCAAGCTCCCTAAGATACCTAAGAACAGCAAAAACAAAAAAAAGTTAGGAACATAGTCCATGCCAATTGCTACGTATTCACCTCCAGACAACATACCAAGGAAAATTACATCACAATAGACCATCTAAACAGAGAGTATAGAAAATTGATTGACAGAACGAAAGTTCTCCACTTAGCCATTGATATCATTTTTTTTTTATTATAAAACACACTGCAACAATTAAATTATGTAGCCAAACATGCTCAGTAATAAAAACTATTTTGGCAACATTTGTGTATCTCCTTACCAATTTCAGGATTGATATACATTAGCAGTACAACATCAACAATGGAAGAACCATCAGCTTAAGCATTCATTAGATAACTTATCTCAAGTCTATCACAAGCTAACTTTCAAATAGGCTAAAGTGAAACAAGCCTATCAGTTAACTCTCCAAAACTCACCACCAATTAACTAACAGAACTCAACAATAAATTCAAAAACAATAATAACAACAATTATAAACAAAGATTCTTACCTACAATTGGCAGCAACAGCAGCCAATCCATCAGTGGTAAACCCCTCACAGCTAACAAGAACCAACGACTTAAAATTCACAAACGACCTCGACAGCAACTCAAGACAGTCATCAGACACCACCATCCTCTTCAATCTCAACTCCTCTAACCCGACCCGACTCTTAGCCAAAGCTTCGACCCACGGGTGCACTGACCCGCCCCAGTCATTTGGAAGCAAGTTGAAGTCCGCAAAATGCGGCTTCCCCTTCAAAGTCAACGACTTCAGCCCCGGAAACCTCCCGATCACCCTTTCTGGGCTGATCGCGTAGCAGTTCCCGATGAACACACTTTGCCTGCTCAGTCGTTCGATTTTGTACCATGATTTGCACACCAACGACACGGCGTTCCTGTCTTTTTGCGATGTCACGAAATCGAACACGTGCTCCATTACCTCATCTGGAAAATAATTCATCATCTTTTGCTTAACATTCAGTCTTACTCCTCAGCTTTCCCAGGAAAAAAAATTCACCAGAAAAAAACCCAACTTTCCCGAGAAAAATATCGTTTCAAGAGAGAACAATTTAAACCCAGATCTAATTTTGGGGAATCTCTTAAAATTATTTGGAAAATCTAATAATGAGACCAGATCTGAAAATCTAAAAACTACTACGTACGGAGAGAATGATGTGAGTGCAAGGACAACTGAGATTGTGTCGCCTCTCTTTACTACTTTAGATTATTAAGATCTAAAGGCAACAGAGAGAAAGAGAAACAACTCGGATTTTCGCGTGGAAAAAAAAAGTGGTTTTTTTTAGAGAGAAAGTGAAGGAAAAATTTTTTATCTTCTTATTTTCTCATTCAATGATCATCTGCAAAATGATTACAGCGATGAAAAAACGTTGAAAAACAGATTAAATTCATAGATCTCGAAAAAAAATCCAAATTTTCCGTAAATAGAAACTAACAAAAACTACATCGAAAATCTAATGAAATGATACAACTATACAGAGACAAAGAAAATAAATAAGAAAAACACAAGCTTAAAAAAGAACACAATGCAAGAGCTTGTGTTTGTAACTCAGTGAAGCTCTCGCTCTAACTCGAGGGAAAAAAAAGAAACTCTTTTCTGAGTTTAGGTAATTAACCAGGGTTAGTTTTCAACCGTGGTTAAGAGTATTAACCGGGTTACAGATCTGATGGTCAGCGTTGCTTTGATGAACAGATTGAGAGAATCTTGACCGTTCAGGAGGGGGGCATCATGCATGTGTCCTTATCTCTCGTTTCGAAGTCTCTCTCATTCTCTCTCACTCTAGAGCCACCTCTCTCTCTGATAAAGGTCTTACCAAAGAGATCGGTAATGGACTCTCTGAAAAACGACACTCGTTTTATTGAAAATTACGATGATGCCACGGGGTAGATAAGATTCTTTTGTTCGTACTTGCGCGTGTGGATTCAACTCGCGGCGCCCTGACGAAGACACCTCATGTGGGGGCTGTTTGACGCGAAAGATGTAAAAGCATAAAAATCGTCAAGAGCGAGTGTAATATTTAAATACTCGCGGGTGTGGGTTTCGTGTTTCTTCTACAGATAATCTATTGTTTTGTCAGGAAATTTACTTTTACTGTACTGTACATCTTTCTTTTTCTTTTTTAAAAAAATTATTTTCCTTTTTTCTCTCTTTATGACATTGGATATATCTGAATCATGGGCTTTTTAATGATTAGGAAATTCAGTAAAAGAGAAGAAGAAAATGATTTTTGACAAAATCTTAGACCAGCTTTAAAGGTGTCCTCATAATATTAAATGCGAGGAGCATCTCTGTCTTTTTTTTTTTTTTTTGGTATTTTTCTGCTATTAATGGTGATGAACCACTGTGCAAGTATTGGTGTAGCTTGAGATATGGTATTTTTGTGTCATTGTGATCCATCATACTCATGGCGAGTGGTGACCACAAGCGAGATTCAAATTTTCTTTTATGGAATTTTTTCTATTTCAAGATATTAAAAATAATTCCAAATCCCCTAATCTCTGTTTAAGAGGAAAAGAAATTCCTAGCTACCCCATTGACAAATTAGTGATGATCTTGAAAAGGTAAATTCGGTTTTCTATGTTCACACTTTGGTAGCGGCAAATGTGCTCAAAGGGTAATTCTAGATTTTGTAGGTAGAAATGTACAATTTGTGATAGTACTCATGAGAAAATTGCAATCATAATGGTTTATTGTCATTTTGTTGATACTTAGAAACATTTAAAATAGTGAATCCAACTACATCATCCGAGATGGACATTAGTGGCATTCTTAGCATGTTTTGTTTGGTTTCATTTGATTTTTTTTTTAAATCCCTTTTGAAATTCTTATAAGGTACCCATTTCTTCTCTCTCTCTCAATATATTTTACATAAAAAATTTGTTATTCATGAACACTTATGTGAGCTAGAGTTGAACTCAAATTTTTAATATGAGAAAGTTATAATTATTTAGTTTTAATCTTGTTCGATTTAGTATTTAGAAAATATTACTTAAAAAATAGTTAGCAAAATAAGAATTGTTTTATAACTAAATGAAAAAGGGATTGCAAAGTGTTTTTTTTTTTATTCACTCAATTTTGGATCATAATAGCAAGGTCTTAGTATCTAAAGCTAAGGTCTAAGATAAGAGATCAATTCTCACCGGATCAATTAAATTAAATATACAAATAAATAAATAAAAAGTAAAATTTACTATACGTAGTACGAGAATTCCATTATAAAAATCACTAGCTAAAGTGTCTAAGCATAATTGAAAAAGAAGACTTTGTTCGAGTTTCATTGGTTTGGTTGTGTAATTCTCAATCATTTATCACTTTGACTATTTGCCATACGCTCTCAATTATCCACCTTTTTTTTTTTTTTTTTACAAATCCCTATTTAAAAAGAAATCCAATTTCCCATTAAGAATTGATGCACTAGCTTATGGGTCAAACTTAAATTGCAACGTTGAAATCATTATCGGTGTGGAAATGGAGATGAGAATTAGGCTTCACTAAGCTCAAAAGTCTAGTCCAAATCTTTTGTTATAAGATTTTGCAAATTCATGATTTTTGTTTTTGTCCTTTTCGGCTGCCGTGAAATGTCAACTTGGTGGTTCCTTTGTTTTCTTCTCATAATGTAGCTTTGAGCTCATCAGCTCCGCCTCTCATTTCAATAATTGAGACTGAATTTCACCTAAAATTTTGGGTGTGTAACAACTTCAAATGAGCACATGCATTCCAACAAACGCCCAAAGATGAGCTCAAACATTCCCAATCGTGCTATAATAAAATCAATCTAGGTAAGTTCCATTGAGAAATATAACAAATACTAGTAATTAAAAAAATCAGCTATTATTAGTGTTTTATTGATAAAATTTTTCTAAATTCATCTCATCCATTTAATACCTAGTTGTAGTAAGATTTTTTTTATCTTAAATAAGTAAAAGAATAGATAAAGTTTAAATTGATATTTTACAACTTTAACTCCCAAAAAATTTAAATCGAATGACTAATCAAATAAAATTATTTAAAAATCACGCTGGATGCGGCTAGACACGTGCAGTAATTGTTAGGACATGGAGTGGAAAATTATCTAAGCTCTGTTGGAATCGAAAACACAGCGTCTCATGATTCGTAACAGACAGTAAGTTTCTGAGCTTCTTAAACCCATGGCATCACACACACTGACCTTAAACAGAGACACGGGCATGGCCGTGTCGCACTCACTCGCTGCTGAGCATCAGTTTGCTCTTCCATCTTTCTCTGTTACGTGACCAAAAGTCCAAAACCCATTTTGCTAAACGACATGAACTGTAAGTATAAGTAGGCATCAGGCTGTAGGGTGTCTGGTCCGAACGGCCAGTGCATTGGACGCTTTCATTTGCGATCGTTTGAATTTGAGATAAATTTGAGGCGTGTATAAATATATTTATATTATATTATATATTGATGTGTCCTTAATTGTAACCTAAGCTTGCTGTCATGGATTCGATCTTGTTTGGCCGTTATATACAGCCAAGTGTTAATTCTTGCTTTTAGCACACTCCTTGAAGAACAAAAAATTATTTTTATTTTGTATTTTTTTGAAAGAAGCTAATTGTTATTTTTGCTTTTCCGTTTCGTTTGGATTGAGCATTGAAAAAAAAAATTAAACTGTAATTTAATCTAAATCTTTTGATTACTGGCTGTCAAACCTTACTTTCAAACAATTGTTTGAGTTATGTGATTTTATTTACTAGTATGATATCAAAAGTTACAGTATGATAATAAGAACTTAAAATTTGGGATAAGTTGAAAAATTAAAAAAAATATATAGATTTTAATATAACACATGATAAACTACATTGTATTAAAGTTTTTATTTTTATTATCTTCTAATTTATCCATAAATTTAATATGATCAGAAATTTCTTATTAAAGACTTATTCATTATCATAAATAACGGACATTTAAATATGGGGAAAGTTATTTGGGCCTAAAGTAGTTATTCACCAAAAATAAAATAAGTATGATTGGTCAATTTTCTGGCAGCAATTTGATGGAGTTGAGCTATATATTCCGGCGGGGAAGATGATTGGTGATGCTGCAACATTACAGGTTAGGAATCAGTCAACCCAGGATTGCAACATCTCCATGATAACGAGCTGAATGAATAATGATTAGCCTTATGAATTGAATTTCGATTGCGTTTATCATCATATGTACTAAATTTGTTCTTAGAGATGTTGACACTACTGTGAAGATAACTCATGCTTTCCTTCCTTTTTTTTGTTTTTCTTTTGCTTTTTTTTCCATAAGGGAGAGATTCTTCACACGCCGGAATAAAAAACACCATAATATTCTTTTTTTTAAAAAAAAATTCTTTTCCTGTTACTTATTGCAAAATTTTGTGACAAATAAATTAGAGCAACAATTATAAAGTATGAATATATTCCCTTTTTTTGGCCTAATAAAATCCTTATTTGACTTTTTGAAAACACAAAATGTTAATGTAACCCGAAAGAATTTCTCTCTGACAGACACTCTTCATTTTCTTTCCTTATTATTATTTTTTTCTTCTTTTGTTTGAAGTCTTCAATCTCTAATATGTGAATAAGATTTGGTCTTCTTTTATCTAAGTAAGTGGTATTTTCTTGAGTCTTTTATTATTGTTTTTAATTATAACGCTTGCGTTTATAGATGCAAAGCTTACAAATTTTATAAATAAAGAATTATAAATAATATATCGATCTTTTCAGAATGTTCATTATCGTATTAATTGACATGACCTACTCAAGCGATGAAAAATAATATAAAAGAGTATATATATAGGAGTGTTTTTGATAATACTTGAAGTTATTATATATAAATTTTTCTCCTTGCCCATCAATAAGATCACATTAATTTATTCATCTATCTACCTTAATGAATTGTTTACAAATTGATCTAAATATTTGTTATGATATATTATTATAAAATATCTAATGTCAAATGAAATCAAATATTTTGTTTGTTTAAAATTTTTTCCTCATGGATTGTTTTATTATAAAAAAAAAAATGTTGATAGTTGCAATGAGTGACAGGCTGGAGGGTGAGAGATTTTGTGTTGAAAAAGCTGTGAATAGGCAAATCCACAGCCACAAGCAACCAAGCAAGCAAAGGAAAGCAACAGAGGCTATATAAATTATAATTTGTAAAGCAACCAATCTAGCTAGACCATAGACCAAACCAAAAAAACTGATATAGACGCTCCCTATGCAGAGCCAGCCCCCAGTCAAATGCGATGCCATGCGGAAGATTTTTAGTGGATCTTCCGGCTCTGATATTTCCAAATTTCACCTACTCTAGTTGAATTTTATCGCCTTTCTTCTTTTTTTTTCTTTCGCACCCCAATTTTCTTTAAAGTGGGCCATCATCAACCAGAGGATCATCGATCAGTCGCCATGTGATGGTGGGACATGAAATTTTTTCTTTACTTACCGATGATTCTTTCCTCTTTTTTTTTTTTTTTTGGTTTAATCATTTAGTGGGCCTAACGTTGGCCACACACCTCATTAGAGCTGTAAGCCCGTACGCTACGAGCCATTTTGCTCATTAATCTTAATTTCTTTACATTAAAATTGACCCCATGTCTAGCGTATGTACGCATGTGACAGTGAAACCCTGAGTCACACAAACGTTAAAAGAACAAGCCATTCTTGTCTATCTTTTTCCCTTCATTTTTGTCCATCTAAAGCTTCCTTTGTTCACCAAAATTGAATGTTCGCAGAATTATAGGTAACAAAAAGAAAAATGTTATGAGCACCATCTTTTGTCCTAATACAAACTTCTAAAAACTTGCTGCGACAATAAATGGACAACTTAATCGGGTAACATTAGAGACATTAATGTAACATTGCGAGCTACGAATTTCAGGTGTGACATTAGATTTAGATACTATGATACCTCATCAAAACATTTTTACATGTTATATATAATAAATTGAATGCAAGATTTTAGATTTGTATAAGATGCCATACTAATTACTCTATAATTGCTAACTACTGTTGCTAGTGAAGTTAACCCAGATCCTAACAGTGGCGTAACAAGTGAAGTAAATTCTTTAATTATGGAAACGATCTATTTATTGTTGATCACAAACATTTACATACTCGTACGACGGTTATATAAATGGTTATTTGGCAAGGCCAACGCTCGGCTTATAGCCAGGTTTAATAAGTAATTGGCAGCCTTAAATAACTATGTCGCTTTAGAAATTAATTATATAATTTAACGTGAAGACGAAGGTGATGCTTACGAAGAATGGGAATACATGTGCAGTGTATATGCTTTTGGATTAAATTAAGTAAGAAATAAAATAAAATATAAACCAAGTGAAAGTGAGGCAAATTTTGTCTGGCATCGGGCTACCGTCTTCACAAATCAACAAGAAATACGTAACAAGAGATGACGTTAATTAAAGAGCATGGGCAATAACCCAATCAGAGGACTAGAATCTGCATTCAAAAGGAGGAGTGGTTAGGCCAAAAGGGTTGCCTAATCAAATATAATTATAGCCCCACTTGCATATAATTACAAGCGGAGGAAAGAAAATAATTGAGACGCAATAAAAATTATTATTCTTTTCAAAGTGGTCATGACTCATGATCGTTTCCATCTTTATATGGCTCTCCCCCCCATCATTTGCAACGATTGCTGCCATGTGAAGTACATGAAGATTTTGAAGCTAAATCAACGTTATCCAACTAACTTATCTGCTTTTTCTATTATTTCAAAGCAAGAAAATACATAAATAATGTAATCCATTGAAAATTATAAATTCGATGACTTAATGATGATAAATGTTGAAGTGGAAATTTTGATTTCGCATAGATTTTTTTTTTTTTTACTTTCTTTTTATTTTTTCAAAGATTTTAGAAGTAAAAGATTTTAGATAGAGATGAGAAACTTCACCCACTGAATATTAATTTACATCCTTCGACATTATTCAAACTCACGTGATTAACGATGCAAAATACTCGAAACCAGCTGAGTTGTGTCTAATGTATAATTTTTTTCTTGTGTTTAATTACTACTTCAGTGAAAAATCAAACTCTTTCGTATGAACATAATTCAAACTATGAACCACTCCTAAGAATATAATATTCTTAGAGGTCTTGACAGCTGAACCACCAAGTACCTAGTTAGACATTTGAATTCGGCACGTACATGACATCAAAACGCTTGAATAGATGAGGTTACCTGAATCCAATAAAATTTGATCCACACTCGCATCTTTGGAGCCAATTGAAAACTGAAGCAAGCATGCGAAATGATAACGCATGGAAAATGCAGTGTGGTCCTCCGTTAAGGCTCGTTCGCATATACGACCACGGGCTCATTTGGTTGAAAGGGAGATGAAACATTAGACGTCTCTTTTTGAGGTGGTCCAATTTTTCACATTCATTTGCAATTACTAATACTACAAATCAACAAAGACAATGAAAGAACGTGTAAAAGGACCACATAATTTTGGTCGGCCGATGCATTGTTAGCCTCTCTCGTTTTCCATAGGGTAACGTAAAGAGCAGACCTACCCATAAGCAATTCTCATATCTAATTGTGCTCCTGTCAGCTGGTCCAGGATGGGAGTATCCATCAATCTGCATGCATTTAGAGAAATGTTCAGGTTTGGTTCGCATTGACTCTCCCGCTCTTGCGTAACGGATTAGTATTTGGTATAGCATGGCTTATTCAACTGACAGTAGAGTGGTGGATTCACATCCATACACGCTTTCAAATTACTATTTTAATTTTTTAATGATCGAAAAAGTCTTTTGCCTATCGTTAAATTCTTGTCATATGTACATTTTTAACTAGTCCTGTAAAATAGGCACATGCATGATAGGAATTTAATTAGTGTACACAGAAGCCTACGCTCTTACGTTACACATTAGTATAGATATAGGGTTAGCACGTTTGACTGGCTGTAGAGAGGTGGATTAATACTTTCAGTACATGTGTTCAAATTACTATTTTTAAATTTTAACGATCGAAAAGGTCTTGAGTACTTTCAATGTTACAGTTGAATTCTTGACAATCGTACTTTTAAACTAATCACGTAAAACAAGCACATGCACGGCAAGAATTTAACGAACGAACGAACGAACGTGTACACAAAAGCTTGTAAAAAGTTTTTATTTTGTTTTTCATTTTCATGAGATGTGAAGGTATTTGTGTGGGATGTTCTACTTTTATGTCTGATGCAATGCAATTAGCCAGTTAGAGGGACCATGGCTACTCATGGGCCAATTGATAATGCCACATTCGGTATTATTGGAGCCCAAAAAAGAGAGGTTGAGTGGGCCATGAAAAGGAGCTCCATCGATACAAGAGGGCCGTGTTACAATATGAACCGCAATCTTACCGTGGCCACAGGGTCCATGCTAAACTTTAAGATGGACCCTGCTCTAACTGTTTGTGTATCACTACTTTACATGTTACATGCCGCAGCCCCCGGGCAAGATAATAATGATCAATGGACAGTTGCCTGGAAGGCTAAATCATAAAATCTTCCATTAATTTGAATTTATGTCGATTTTAAAATATAATTTTAACGTGCGAATATTATTATTATCTATACTGTATTATTGTATTTCATTTTTATTAGTCATCAATCATAAACAACGTAACCAATGTATTGAGCAGACGCTGTGAGAAAACCAAGAAAAAGCAGGCATTATAAATTCTTCCGCATATGGTTTGTGGAAGCTTCATTCAGTAAAGATGCCCATATATTCATTTGCATTTTCTAAGAATGTTCAAATAAATCAATGCTGCATTTACTAAACTGGAATCGGAATGAGTAGGAATGTTCAAATAAATTGTTTACTTGAGCTGTAGGAATCGAAATCGGAATGAGCTGAATTGCCATTAATGTGTTTACTTTATCTTGAAACCGGAATCAGAATGAGTTAGATTGTAACAAATTACTGAAAAGTACTTAATGGTATTGTCATAATTATTATTAACTAATATATTAATTAATTGTAAAAATTTTTAATTAATTAATTATAATAACTATATTAACAATTATTATAAAAATATATTAACTAATAATATTAATATTAATTACTTAATTAAAATAATATATTAATTATTGTGATTATTTATTCAAAAATTATAATTATTAATAATTATTGTTAATAACATATTAATATATTAATTAGTAGTAATAATTATATTATTTATTTAATTAATTACAATAATAATATATTAATTATTGTGATTATTTATTCAAAAATTATAATTATTGTTAATAATATATTAATTTATTAATTATTAGTAATAAATATATTATTTAATTAATAATAATATTTGAATTAATTATATTAATAATTATTATAATAGTATATTAATTGGTTTATTAATATTATTAGTATTAATTATTGTGATTATTTATTCAGAAACTATAATTATTAATATATTATTGTTAATAATAAATTAATATATATTAATTAATAGTAATAATTATATTAATTCATTAATAATAATATTTAAATTAATTATATTAATAATTATTATAATAGTATATTAATTAATTAATAATAATAACAATAATAATAAATTAATTATTGTGATTATTTATTAAAAAAAATAATTAATAATTATTATTTTTAATATTAATATCTTAATATATTAATTAATAGTAATAGTTATATTAATTAATAATAATAATAATATATGAATTAATTATAATAATAATATATGAATTAATTATAATAATAATATCATTAATTACTATAATAGCATATTAATTAGTTAACTATAATAATAATATATTAATTATTGTGATTATTTATTCAAGAACTATAATTTTTAATAATTATAGTTAATAATATATTTATATATTAATTAATTATAAAAGAGGACAAAATAGATATTTTTAATTTTGATGAGAGCAAAATGGTCAATCCTGGGAATGGGAGACTCATTCCCACCTCCCCCATCGGAATCAATCTCTCATTTCCCATTCCCAAATAGTGGTGGGCCTCACCATTCCGATTCTGATTCCTACTTCATATTTACAAAGTAAACACCGTCAATCATTCCGATTCCTTAATCGGGGAAGTAAACACACCCCAAGTTTATTCAATCTTGATGAGTTATTCTGAACTGTGAATCCCCTGAACAAATAGCAGAATGTAAGGCAAACAACAATTACAGTTGCATCTAAACATGATAAATGTCCTGTCGTAGCCCAGCTAACATCGGTTCTCATTCAAAATCATTCACAACAAGCTGATAAAACCAATTGAAGGAAATGGAAAACCATTCAAGAGTTGAAACTAGATCATAATAAGAATTTCAACAATCTGTAGCATTCATCTCATCACCATGCAAAAAGTAAACTTTCATCATCCAAGTAACTATTTACATAAACAGGAAAATTGAAAATTTAAGTGCTTTGTCCGTAATGCACAATTTTACTGGAGACACTGAAGTCAGAATTCAGACTGCATCATCCACATGAGGTACGTTCAACTTTACATCACGATTCACGATTTGCGTGGCAAACAAAGCATGGAAATATGGCTTCAAAAATCGGACACAAAGATAGGGATACCTATTGCTGCTGCCCAAAATATAATATCCTAACACGCTGGGTAAACCATGCAATTTGAAACTATTATCGATATGATAGAGCAATATGCAGGGCACTGCCATCTCGAGTACCAGCAGGCTCTACATAAATAAATGGAACAAGAAAAGTGAACTCCAAATTACACCATTTGCAAGTTGATATTACACTAAAACTTGTGCCAGGCAATTCCAACATCATACTAAAATAAAATGAATTTCTACATTAGCCATGAAAACCTAACAAATCATACAAATAAGTCAAAATTCACAATCACTGTTTCCAGGTTTCATAAAACCACTAAAAAATTATCTGACACTCACTGAAAAGCTAACCCTCCAAAAATAATCATCCCATCATGAAACAAGATCAAAAGAATAAGACAATAAGTTTCTTTTTGCGTGCAAAATAAGAACAATGTTTGATGTCCTAACCAGTGTAACAAAAACTTTCAGAAGCTTAATAATGAATACATCACCGCTTCCCAAGCTTGCAAAAATAATGTTTACGTGTAGAATTCCATAAATAGATTATGGGGATTGTGTTGAGCTAGTTTCTTTGTGGCTTCCACAACAGTTAGTTGGAAATTCTAGAGAAAGACAACGTTGTGCTCAAGTCAAGATCCATTAGTGACGGTGATCATAAGAATGAAAAAGCAAAACTAAAAGGTACAGTTCTTCTGAGGAAGGATATGTATACCAAAGTCACAGTTACTTCAAAGTATTGAATTAGTTTCCCAAAGTTTGAAAAGCTTGGCAGAATCCAAAGCAATGTAGGTGGTGAATCACGGCCAACAAACTTACAGCGAAAAGCAAACTGAGAAAACATCCACAATCTATATTTTAAAACCAGCGTAACAATTTATATCTCAACAAACTCTCACGAACAACTATCAAATGTCTGTCACAACTTTAATGTGATCTAATCCCCACTGTCAACACCAAGTGAAACCACAACCATATAAACATAAACAACGAACCGTCAAGTTCTCACACATCATTTGGGATTCTCACACTGTCTCTTTAGCTCAGATAAATTGGATAAAACTTTGTTTTTAGAAATCATGCTAAGGCACAAGTTAAGGATTTTGCCATAGATAAAGAAAATTCACACAAGTTGAGTGAAATGATGCACAAACAATTAATTTCAATGATTACAAGGATAAGCTTTCTACATGCTACTTTTTCAAGATGCACATTTTCCATTCTCACAGAGGATAGCATTCATAGGTCTTCATCGGATTTCCAATACTAAGAATTCAAAAGAACCAAAATCAGCATAAGAAATGCATTTCCTATAATAAGCAGAACAAAATTTTTAATAACATACAAGAAGAACAAAAAAAAAAACATGAAAAAAGAACATATTTAGGTTGAGTTACAATATTGTCACATTGTTCACCGAAACACAAAACTAAAATAATCTCATCAAAATACTTATACTACAATTTAACCACAGATTAAGCTCCCAATTGTCGATTCTACTAAATTATACTCAGTTGAACTAACCTTACCTAACTCAAGCATCTTCATCGTCACTATCACTATCATCGTCAGCAAGATCATTGGCAACAAATTCCCCGGGCTGAGTTACCCTCCTTCTAGTCCTGGACGGAAGAATATTGTCCAAATCAACCTCCGCCAATGGATCATCAGACAAATCACTCTCACCGTCGGATTGATTCCATCCATCACTCGAATCTTCGTCGTCGTCGTCGTCGTCGTCGTCGTCATCGTCGTCGCTGCTATCATCATCTCCATCATCCTCCTCTATTAAAATTCCCTTGCCCTTTCTGTCTACAACAACTTCCCCATTATCCTCTTCGTCGTCGTTTTGACCATCATCTCCGTTTTCGTCTAATTGAGCATCTGAATTGACGAGCTTTTCATCCGGCCCTTGAGATTTGTCCTCTGGAAGTTGAGAATTGTTGTTTGAAGATTGAAGCTTTGGGGCTTTGTTCGGGTGCTCTTCGCAGCTTACATCGGGCTTGCGCTTCGAAGGCAATGTGGGTTCTTCTGGGTTCTTTGTTTCCACCATTGAATCCACTCTTTGAAGCTTTGATAATGAGCAATTTTAGGGTTTTGGAGAAATCACAAGTCAGGGTTTTGTACTGAAAGATATCCACGTTTGGGTTCTTTTTGTTTTAGGCTTTTAACCCTTTTATATATTTTGATATTTACACTTTCATAAAAATATTAGTGATATTTACAAATTGGTTCGATTTTGTTTCTGCTATTTCACGAATATTTGTTTATTCATTTTTCTAAGTAATATATGGACTGATGGGTGTATCTAATCGTCAACCTCTGTAGTAAGTAAGAAGGTCCCCGCCACTCCACTAAAAAATAATTTGATAAAATATTTAGTTGTTATTTTACTCGTAATCTTTGTTTAATGTTAAAAATAGTTTAATAAATTGAGAAATCTAATTAGAATGTTTTGTTTTTAATATAATTATATCGGGCAGTTGCCTTAGTTTAGTACCCTCAATGGTTGGCTGTGTGATTTCGAGTCTTGGTGGGTAGGGGTTTAACACAGTTATGCCCTTGCAACTTTGTGTCAATTTTATATTTTCGTTGTTATTATAACTTAAAAAGTTAAAATTGCCATTTCACATTTCAAGGATTTAAGTAAGGGATATTATTATTTTACCACCAAAGTTATTCTGACATATTATATTAATATCATGATTTATTGAAAAGTGTATTTTACTATCAAATATTTTCGCTATAATCTATTTTCCACACTTCCGTTAAAAAAATTAATGTTTAAATGAAAATAAGTTAAAAATCGATTTTACCCCAGAAGAGTAAAAGAAAATTTTACCATTTGAAAAAAAGAAACAATGAACAAAAATAATATTTAGAAAATAACTAAAATTTGTAATTAATAAAAAATAATGAACAATATGCAGAATTACGACAAAGGACAAAGAAAATAATTAATAAAAAATTCTGCTTCAAAATTAATATTATAATTTATAAAATTCAAGTACTAATCACAATTAAAAATAATAACAATTTAATTAAGAAAACAATTAATGAGAAAGAGGGGCTGATTTTAGGGTTATCAATTTCCTAATTCCCTAATTATTTTCCTTGAAATTTTTTACTTTGTTTTATTGTTTATTTTAAATTTGCAACACAATGTTTTGGCTTCAATAAGAAATGTTTTTTATGCCCTCATAATATCAGTAAAACATCAATAAATTTTTAACTTTTTAACAAAATGATGGTAATTTGATAACAACGTAAATATTTGGTGGTAAAATGTAATTTTTAATAAATTATGATACTGACATAATATGTCATAATAACTTTAGTAGTAAAATGATAATATTTTTTTAAGTAAATTTCATGACCACTATTTGCCTCTCTACCGTTATAATTTCTTTGATTATAGTATGTATTAGATTTCTAAATGCATATAAGAAAAAAAATTGATGACTAAAACCAAGAGGCAACAAAATTTGTGTAAACCTTTTACAAATTAATTTCGTTGGAGCTGAAATGAACTTATATATTAAAATCAATGACTTCTCGGTTCTCTTTTTATTGTTATCTTGTTAAGCTTTGAATATAGTTCAACCACACAAAAATGATAAATTTCACCAGTTAAATAGAGAGCTTGCAACAACCACTATGTTCTACAAGGATAAAAAGCCTTGTTCTCATTTTGTACGTGGACTATAGGCAATTTTCAGAAGAATGTTCATGCTTTGCTATTTCTGAAAGAAACAAGAGAAAATAGAAAGAAAATAAGAAATCAACCACTAGAAAAACAAAATTGAGATTGAGGTATTATAACTTTTAAATTAAAACTGTTGCGAAAAAAATTATAATTATGAGATAAAAATTAAGAGTAAAACAACAATGTTGATTTATAATGAAAATTGATGTTATAATTACATTTTTATTATAAAATTAAATTAAGAAACAATGATAATATTATTTCTCAAAACAATCAAAGTAAACAGCTTTTTAAAATTTTAAATTGTGAAGAATAAATATATGCATGCAATAAGTCGATCAAATAAATATAATTATTAAAAAATAATATATATTTTATAATTTTTTTTTTCAAAATTTAGTTTTCAAATCTAGACTTATCAAATGAAGTCAATGTTCGACTCGGCCTCACCTGAAATTAAATGTTACTCAACTTGCATCACCGAGGTCTGGTCTAGATCTAGATGGTAGGTATTTTCAACATCCTTGTCTCCTCCCCTTTCCTTTCCTCTCTTCTTCCCTCTCCTTTCTTGCAATAAGTCCTCTTCTGCATAATGCATATTGACCAACACATATATTCCACGTGTTCACTCTCTCAAACAATAGAAGGGCCCTTCATAATCATCAGCTAGTTGAAACATGAGAGGAAGGCTTAGGGTAGGCAAAACAGATTCAGATTGAATTCAGATCAATCCGATCAGATTTCAGATTGTTTGGATTGGCATAAAAAGCCATCCAAATGTAATCGAAAACTTCAATTTGATCCGATAAGTTCAGATTAGATTCGAGTAAGATGATTATTTTGAATTAATTCAGATTCTGTTTCGATTAATAGCGTCAAATAAAATTCAGATTCTATGTATATGTAAAGGAAAAAAGAAAACCAGTAAAATAAAAAAAAAATGCAAACACCCAGTACCAACTCTTAAGATAAAGGGGAGAAAACAGAAGAAAAACTGAAATACTTGCCCAATGAGGCTAAGAAAGACTTAACAGAGAAAAGTAAAGACTTTAAAGAGGAAAGTGAAAGCAGGGGAGGCCTATTTTATTTGAGTATTTGAGGTCTTACATATGTAAAAAGAAAGAAATTGTGGGCTTTGTTTGTTGATTTTATCAATAAGTGCGAATTTGCAATGATATTAAAAAATTAGTTAGCTAAGTCACATTTTAGGGAAGAAAGAAGAAAGGACGAGTATGAGAGAGCCAATAGCATTTGAGAAGACAACCACGATAAAGTGACAATAGCATTTTCTTGATCTGAAGAGGCAATAGTTGCATCTTCAATTGGTTGTTGTCACTTGGGACATCATTGACGTATAGAGAGGGAGGCATCATCGGCATGCGGCTGGCCAACAGGTGCGGAAGTCGATGGCTGGGTTGGCTAAGTTTGTGCCTTCATGGGTGGCTAAGGTTCAATTCGTTTGTAATTTGGGAACTTGGGGTAGATTATTGTTGTCTTTCAATTTTTTTTACTTAGGCTACGGCTATCTTGGGGTTGATCTAAGGTAGAGCACGAATCACAACCACACACACAAAGTGATAAATAATAAAAAAATCTATTATAACTTTGATTGTGTGATTATAAAGGGATGTTCTACCTTAGAGCGATTCCAACTGACACAACTCAAAAGTATATTACTCCTAAGTATAAGAGTGTCTAATTATAATATAATCCGATGAGTCCGGAGTCGAACCACAAGAAATTTAAAATCTAGTTATAAATTTGTTAAACAAAGAAAATTAATTGCAAGAAAAAAAATCACTAGAAATCAATTTAAAAATATACTAAGGTTACGAGATCTACTCTCAGTATTCAAATTATAATTTTAATACGCTCTCATTTTTTTATTTTGCCTCACTTTTACCAGTTAATTATTATATCATTTAATTCTTAACTAGCTATGTGTGTGGATAAATATGGAATCAAGTATCTAATGTGCCACAACTACATTAATGTGTTGACATTATGTCAAAATACCATATAAATCCAAGGAAATCCATAAATTAACATGACATAAAAATAACCAAAAAAGAATAAAATAAACTTAAAACTCAATTGAGAAAGTAATTAATTTTATGATTTGAAATCTTGAGCTTTACCTTTCACCCTAGCTTAGTAAAATTAGTCACTCATATTAAAAGAAAACAAAACATTCTTTTTATTTGACAAACTTTTGAAATATATTACAAAGAAATTGATTACACAACAAAAGAAGAAAAAGACACAATTCCTCAACTTTACTCTCTCGTCTCACGTTTCGGCTCAGCTCAACTCTCTTTGCTCTCCTCACTCCCTGCATCTCCTTGCCTTTTATAAGCAAGGAATGCGCAACTGGGGCTGGACCCCAAACATCTGAATGTACTAGAAAAAAACACAAATGCATAATTCTTTATTTATTTTATTTTATAATATATATATCTTTGTTGAAAAGTGTGATAGCGAGGTAACCAAGATAGCCAGTTGACCATCACGAGCATTGTTGCTCTCTTCTTTTTCTTTTTTTTTTTTAATTTTTAATATTTATTTATTATATCTCCTTAATGATGCATTCCAAATTACTCCGGTAGTCCTTCATTGTTCCCGCTTTCAATTCTAATTTCATCTTTATTCCTGAAAAATATTTATAAGATAAAAATTAACATATTGCGAATTAATTTAACATAAAAATATATTTAGGGAGCATTAAGATAATTTAGAAATAATGAGTGCATTAATCGACATAATAAGTGAAAAACTAATAATTTTATCTTTATTAAATGTACACTTTTTAGTGTCAATCACCAACATATCTAGACCCTTTTACTTATCTATATTTAAGTTTTTTTAATGCAATTTGATCTGATTGATTGATTTGGATCCGATTCGATCCGAATCAAATCCAACCGGATTGCAAGTTTCTTTCTAATCGAATTTTAAGTCGATTCGAATCGAATTCGAATGTTCACCACTTGTAAGGCTAGAAGAGGTAAAATTAAGGGTGGGCATCGGCTCAATTTCGGAGTAAATCAAAATTTTTAGTTTAGTTCGATTTGGAAATTTTAAAAAAATAGTTTAAAATTTTTCATTTCAGTTTGGTTTCAATATTAATATATTTGATTTTTTTAATTATAAAACACTAAACTAAAATTTAAAAAAAAACCAATCAAACTAAATTTTTTAAGATCTGGTCCAACTCGGCTCACCCCTAAACGTCACGTGACATTTCTTTAATTTAAAAATTATTTTTTCATTTTTTGTTTGATTTTTTAATTTTCAATTTTAAACCAAAAACTAACTGAAATATTCACTTTTATAAGAAAAATACCGAATCAAATATCAAAAAATTGAACCGAACTGATATTCGGTTCGGTTCGGTTTGACCATCCCTAGGTAAATAAGATGCGGTGAAGATGCTCAGAATCTGCAGAAGCACGCCCTCGTCGAGCGGTCGAGGTAGTCGTCCCGCTTAAAATAAATTAAATTGTCTAAGCTGAGCCACAGGCTGCACCTCCACGTCCCACCCACACTACTTCTCACTCCTACTGACCTTTAAATTTAATCTCCAGCGTTACTTTTCTTTCTCTTAAATTCAGAGGTTAAACCAATTAGATCGTATCAAATTAAAAGGTCAAAACCCCTTACAAAAACAAATCGCACGGATCAGAGAGAGAGAGAGACTCCACTCTTTCTAACCCATTCTCACAAACGGCCGTACACAAAACCGCACACCGCACACCCTACACCTTCCATCAGCCTAATTCTCATAGTGCTATTGTTGATGCATCAATCTGGATAGGATTTTGACAGAGTTAAAGCTGCCTATTGTTTCTTTATTTCTCTTTCTTCACCTATTTCTTTTTTTTTTCTCTCTCTTCAAAAATTCGTCATTACCAAAGGTAACTTTAAAACCCTCTTCAAAAAAAAAAAAAAAAACTTTAAAACCGATTTGCACAAACACACACAGTCATTTAATTCTACCTTCTTTTGTTAATTTCAACAAAATTTAATGCTCACTGTTTTATTTTATTTTGCATGTGGCTTTAACCCAATATTTGAATCAAACATTCGCAAGGGATTTTAAGAGCACCCTGTATTTTCTTCTTTCCCGTTTTTGGGGGCCCAGTGTTTATGATTGACGCTGATTTGTTTTTTTTTGTTTATTGATTTACACGGCCACAAAAAGCCACATATACTGGACAAATAGATTTATGTTTTTTTTTTTTAAATAAACTTTAAAATTCGGTTTAAAAAAAATCAAAGTTGATTTGCGATTCCTAACCGTAACGGTTTTAAGTATTAATCACGGTGTCGTAACGTTTCCAATTTTTTAAAACAATAGGTTGACCGTGGACTTCCCGCCAGATCGAGCGCCGTCCGTCCATCTGAGTCTTCAATTTAAATGGGGAATCCCACACACCACTGGATTACCTAAATCAGAATATTCTTTCCAGTCCAGCCAACCAATCAACCCGCCCGTTCAATTGGATCTCCGCATCCGGATCTCCCAAAAGTCCAATTCCAACCTTCTCCGCCGACACAGATCTGCCTTCCTTTTTTGAAGACTGAATAAAAATGATTGCAATTCCGTACTTCACTGCTTTAACGACGTACTTTAGCTATGGATTGTTGTTTGTTTTTGGCCAATTCAGAGATTTCTTTCGCAAAATTCTTGACTGGTGGAGCACAGACAACCTCCAGGTGAATTTTTTCTTTTTCCCGCTTGCGTGCTTCTTTCTAATTGGCTGTTAACTTTTGGTTCTGGTGAAGCAGGGATATGCGCCTATCTGCTTAGGACTGGAAGATTTCTATATTCGGCGCCTGTATAACCGAGTTCAGGTATTTTCTGGGTTGATTTGATTGAATTTTGAAATTAATCACGTGCTTTAATTGAATTTGATTAGTGATTTGACTTTTAAATCAGGTGATTAGAATTAGACTCGATACTGATCAAGCATTCAACGAACTGAGTTTTTTTTTTTTTAATTGAATCATGGAGATTTATTTTATCATGTGATTGGGATTTCTAATTTGTAATTCTATTGACTGGTTTGGTACTGAGTAAGCTACAACTGAGGTGGAAAAAAATTATAATTATAAAATAAAAATTAATAGTACGTAATAAATATAATTTTTAAATAATATTTTTGATAAAATAAGTAAAGATATGATATATTTTTTATTATATAAGTGTATAATTAAAGTAACTTAGCTTTTAATTAATAGGAGCTACTATTTACTATACCTTTAATGATGTAGTTAACATCTATCCCAGACGAGACATATGTTGACTAGAGGACAGGGTGGGTTTGACAAATGTAATGGAAAAAGAATAGTTATGTTCTTTGCAAGTCATTTTCAGTTATGTGGTTCTTTATCATTCTATTGTATCTAACAGGATTGCTTTGGGAGACCTTTATCAAGTGCCCCTGATGCATGGTTTGATGTCGTTGAACGTTACTCCAATGACAATAATAAGACACTCAAGTAAGAATTTTCTCTTGTGCTTGATGATCATGATTTAGAGAGGTATTTAGTTTCTTTTGTCATTTTTGTTCATGAAGAATACCTATATGAATGAGTGATCTGATGCAGACGAACCAACAATGTAAGTAGATGCCTGAATTTGGGATCATACAACTACCTTGGTTTTGCCGCAGCAGATGAATACTGTACACCCCGAGTAATTGACTCATTGAAAAAATATTCTCATAGTACCTGTAGTAGTCGGGTGGATGGTGGTGAGTTTATTACCTTGTAGGATGCTTTTGTGTTGACACTTGTTATAGAAAGTTTTGCTAATGCAGTTTTGCCATCAGGCACATTGGCGCTGCACAGTGAATTGGAGGAGTGTGTTGCGAGGTTTGTTGGAAAGCCAGCTGCTATAGTTTTTGGCATGGGATATGTAACCAACTCATCTATCCTTCCAGTCTTGATGGGGAAGGTCCGTTGTATAAGATATGAGAGCACTTTCAAACATAATTTCTTGCTTTGCTATTTAATTTTGAATGCTTGTCAATTTTATTTACAGGGAAGTTTGATTATTAGTGATTCATTGAACCATAATTCTATTGTGAATGGTGCACGAGGATCTGGAGCAACTATTCGTGTTTTCCAACACAATAGTAAGTCTTTCTGTTTTGTTGCTGAATTATATGATTCCGACTTCATGATGAGGTGTGACGGTTGTCAAGTATGGTTCTTGTTTCTTGGGTAGGATATGGTAGCATATGATACTGATTTTTGAAAAAACCAAAATGCATCACTATTGTGCATTAGTAATCAGTATGGCGCATTATTTTTTCGAATGCAAGTAGTACTCCAAAGATTTCAGTTGGAGAAGTTTCTGATCATGGTTCCTTTTACCATTTTGTTTACAGCCCCTTCTCACTTAGAGGAAGTCTTGAGGGAACAAATCGCGGAGGGACAACCGAGAACTCGTAGACCTTGGAAGAAGATCATGGTTGTTGTGGAGGGGATTTACAGCATGGAAGGGGAGCTTTGCAAACTTCCTGAGATAATAGCAATCTGCAAAAGATATAAGGTTGTGTGATATGATGTCTATCATTTCAATATGTGCCTTGAACTGTCATATCACTAAAGTCATCAAATTCTTTTTGTGAATGGGAAATTATTTACTTTCTGCAATGTTTAAAAAGATGATTCTTGATATGCTAATATAATATGTATTTTCAAACTTTATTTAGCATCCAAGATATTCTTTTATAGGACTATTTGTCTTCTGCATATTTTGATGTGAACTCTATGCCTAATTCCTTTTCCCCAATTTACAAAAGTGAAAAAGGTTACACCGCTCATTGTATGTTGAAGTTATTGCAAGCCTATGAGTACTCAATCATTTTCCCATATCTCTTTCCATGCACTTCATAAATATTCCTACCTTTTATGCACATGATCATATGTTTGCTTGTAATCTCAAGTCTCGTGCTTGCGTTCCTTTTGCATTTAAAGTTGTTCAAGAGTTGTTCTTTTACTCTCATTTAAAGTCTGTTTGTCATAATCTTTTTATAGGCTCTCTCTTTTTTTCAATAGCTATGCGTTATTTTGTACTATTTTTATGGCTTCAATATCGTGGGACAGGCATATACATACTTAGATGAGGCCCACAGCATAGGAGCTGTGGGGAAAACAGGAAGAGGGGTTTGTGAGCTCTTAGGAGTTGATACCTCTGATGTCGATATCATGATGGGAACTTTTAGTAAATCATTTGGATCATACGGTGGCTACATTGCAGGATCTAAGGTACATTTTTCAGCAATCTAAGCTATAATGTAGTGTTTAGCATATGAATCATAATAATCTTATGGGTTATTCGTCCATATTCTGTTGCTGTCTTCTATCTTCTACCATTGAAAGTATATATGCTAACCATTTGTAAACATTTCCCCACTGGAATGGATTCTCCTTCCAAGTGTTTGTATTGGCCATTGTGCAGGGGAGAAAAACGTTGGGGAGGGTTTTGGGGAGATAAATATATTATAAGCTCTCAATTGCATTCTTATAGGATCATTTTATTTTGTCGTTTTTAATTTGAAGGAACTGATCCGATACTTGAAGTACAATTGTCCTGCCCATCTATATGCAACTTCAATTTCACCACCTGCAGCAGAACAAATCATATCTGCCATACAAGTTGTTATAGGGGAGGATGGTTCCTGTAGGGGTACAAACTGATACTTTTGTCATTATTCTTTCTTTTTAGCTAATAGTGTGTGAGCTTCATTAAGACCCATGGGTCTTGCTATATTGATCTGAACCTTAAATGCTTTTGTATTCATATAGGTGCCCAGAAACTTGCACGTATTCGCGAGAATAGCAACTTTTTTAGGTCAAAACTGCAGAAAATGGGGTTCGAAGTTCTCGGAGATAATGATTCTCCAGTGATGCCAATTATGGTTTACAACCCTGCCAAAGTCTCTTCCTTTTCACGAGAGTGTCTCAAGCAGAATGTGTGTGCGCCTGGCTTAACCCCCATCTCATGATTAAAGTTTTTGTGACAAATTTTAATTAGGTGTCTGTAACTAGAAACTGATATTTGTTATAGGTGGCTATTGTGACTGTTGGTTTTCCAGCTACTCCACTACTATTGGCAAGGGCTCGTATATGCATATCCGCTTCACATACGAAGGAAGATCTGATTAAAGCCTTGGAGGTAAGTTCTGCTCCATAGAAGACCATTCCATGAGTGTGTGTGAGAGAGAGCGATTGCAAGAATACACATTCACATTAGTTCTCTTCACATGGATTACCCTAGCAGAGTATTAGACACAGACACATGGATTCGTGGTTGTATACTATGATTATGACATGTGTTTAGGACTTTTTAGCATGCGAGAAGCAAATTTTGACATTTTAGTTCTTGTCAATTTTAAGTAGGCGCAGAGTGCATCTTAGTTTAGTTGATTTAATATAAACAATTCTTTCTTAGTGTGTCTACATTGTAAATCCTGATTTGGATTGCTTTCTCATCTCAGGTAATCAGTAGGATTGGTGATCTTGTGGGTATTAAGTACTTCCCAGCTGAACCAAAGAAACAACAGCAAGTGGGGATGTTGAAGTTAGAGTAATACAGAAATAATTTTTTCCACATTATATCAGTTTCAAGCAGCAGCATCACAAGGCAAGATCTATAAAGCCTTGACCAAGAAAGACTCAGTGATTATTTTGGTTAGGTAATGGTTGGATTCTTATAGTCTTTAAGTTCTGATATCATCATCCCTATCATGTAAATTGCTTTGTAAGGATCAGCCTCTCCACCCATACATAGACAAAATCAAGTGACGCTCTTGTCCTTGATGGGGGCCAGTGTCTTTTCTTTTCCTTTTAAACATTTTGTTAAATTATTTATGCCGTCTCTCTTTCAAAGATTCCATTGGCGTAGCTGCAAGTGGTGCCTTTGTCCCTTACATATACACTGGAAATTGATGCTGCTAGGGCCCAGTCGGTCTTTCTGTCACCCTCCCTCCCTATTACCATCCATGTCCTTATCATCGTCATCCTCCTAATTTATTTGACCTTCTGAATTAATTCAGTTTTCATCCGGGTCCTGGGTTGTCTTCTCAAAATTGAGAATACTGTTCAAAGGTTGAAGCTTTTGAGTGCTTACATCAGGTTTACGCTTCTTTTTCAATAGGGGTTCTTTGTTTCCACCATTGAATCTCTTCTTTGAGGTTTTGATTATGTGAAATTTTCAAGTTTTGGAGAGATGAATCAGTTACTAGTCAGGGTTTTGAACTGAAAAGAATGAGCTATGTTCTATTTTGGAATATCATGTAGGACAGGTGATGGTAAAATAGATTAGAAATTGTAGCTTTTTAGTGAATTTAGTATTTGTTTCTTTGTTGTATTCGTTTTGAGCTGTTTTTGTTATCATGGCTTGAATGCGATTTGAGTTCATAGATTAGAAATTGTAGCTTTTTAGTGAATTTAGTATTTTTTCTTTGTTGTATTGGTTTTGAGGTGTTTTTGTTATCATGGTTTGAATATGATTTGAGTTCATTTGTCGTACTTGAACAAAATTAGGATCAAGTAGCCTATTAATTTAAATGATACTATTAGTCCTACATTTTTCAATCCTTTCATCAATAATTTTTTAATTATCTCCTTTGGGATTTGAAATTTTCGTTAATTTGACATTTTCGTTAGCTAATTAAAAGTAGAAATGTTTAAGTTAATATTTTTTTGGTTTTGCTCATAGTTTTTGTTTAATATCAAACCCGGCAAACCTACCAACGCTGCTGCTAAGTGGTATCGCAGCACTGGGAATTTACGGGAAAGATTTTGGAAAGTTTAGATCCTAACTTTCTAAACACTACGTTTGACTGTGTTAGGTTTTTAACACTAATTCGATTTAATTATTTATTAATCATGTTACCCACTTAATATAAATTTAATATTTTTTTAATAAAATTTCACTTGTTTCCCATATGATTAAATATTTTCTAAAATTTCTGGAGTACTAACTTTCAAACTCCAATTAGTCCTAATAAATAAATAAAACTCAATCATTTTTTAAATAGTAAAATTAAATGTAGTATAATTGGGGTAAAAAAAAAAGTCACTATGAAATGATTTATCAAATTTTTAACTATATATGATGTGGGTTTCAGTGTGAACAAATTTCTACGCTTATTAATAAATGGGTGATGCATATTTCATCTAAATAATAATTATATCATTTCACCTACATACAAATTCACAATTATAACCTCTTATGTAATTATGTTGCGTGCCTTGAGTTTTTACTTAAAAAAAAAAATTGATCATGAAAATACCATATTGGATGGAATATAAAATAGTTTTGGGATGAATCATAATATTATGTAAAATATAATTATTATTTACCAAGACTTGAAGCCAACAAATTCTCTTTTTAATTCAACAAAAGAAAAAGTTATTAGCAAATTTAATTAAATTAACATAATTACATAGGCCAAAGTTATGTTGCAACAATGATTGTCTTATCTGTTCTTTAACTAACCATTAAATTAAATTAAATTCGATTACCATGTTCTGATCCAATTTGGATCCGATAGTTAAAAAAGATGATTGTATGTAATCTGGCCAGTTCTAACATAAATAGGACCCAATTACATAATCAACATACCCATTAAAATCTCAAAAATCAAATTAAGACTTTTTTTTATCAAGATAGCTCAAGAAGGTTTCCTTTTTATTATATTTTATATTTTTCAAACAAAATAAAGTTTTCCAATTTTTAAAAGACATAAAAGTTGACCATGATTTTTCTGCCAGGTCCAGCCAGACCATTGGAGTCTAAAACCGCGGAGGCCCGCACCGCTGGATTGATTACTAGAATTAGAATCTTTCTCCCGCCTCCACATCCTCTCTCAATCCCCGCCCGATTTCATTCGGGTCCATTTTCGGATCCTCCCTTTCAGCTTTGTCTCCTCATTTGGATCTCTCAATATCCTCTCTCTCCCCCTCCGCAGATCTGTTCTTCATATTTCCAATTCACAAATTATTATTATTATATTAATTAAGTAGAGATGATTTCAATTCCGTACTTAACCGCTTTAACGACTTATTTCAGCTATGGATTGTTGTTTGTTTTTGGCCAAATCCGAGATTTCTTTCGCAAAATTATTGACTGGTGGAGCGCCAATAATCTTCAGGTATTTTTTTATTTTTTATTTTTTATTTTCTGGTAGTTGTGGTCTGGTGATTGCTTGATTGCATGCATTTGTGTCTGTTGTTGATTGGCTGTTGACATTTGATTCTTGTGAGACAGGGATACGCCCCAATCTGCTTAGGACTTGAAGATTTTTATATTCGTCGCTTGTATCTCCGAATTCAGGTATCTGTTGGTGCTGTGATTTGATTGAAAATTGTGAAATTACTCACTTTATTTTAATAAGAAATGACTAGTGCTTTGTTTTAGTTTCAGAGTGATTAAAATCAGACTTGGTTGCTGCTGAAAAAGATGCAGAATTTCATAATAAATGTTGTGGTTTAGTATTATTTAGTAGTGATGAGGAAAAGATGGACAGTCACCTTATAAAATAGAAATAAGAATAACGTAAAACAAGGCTCAACAAGTTGTGTCTTATGACTATGAATCGAGGAGTTTAATGGAGTGGTTGGAATTTCAAATTAGTAATGGCTCTGAGTGATTATTGAGATGAGATGTTTATATAGTTAGTTTTAAGTGAAAAGTTTTAGTGAATAGTGTTGGTCGAAGGAGTTATGTTATTGTATTCTGATGGGTTTTGACTTACTCTAAGTTTGATGAATGATAGTTCTTAGAATCCTGCCAGATACTATTGAATAGGTGTATGATGTTATATGTATTCCTTCATCCCTCCCATAGGTTGTTTAAGCGAGCATCAACTATTTGTGATTCATTATCAATCTCATTTCTGTCCAGGACTGTTTTGGGCGACCTATATCAAGTGCCCCTGATGCGTGGTTTGATGTGGTTGAACGTTTTTCCAATGACAATAACAAGACACTGAAGTAAGCTTCCTTATTTGTGTTTGATGCTTATGATATAGAGGTGTTTAGTTTCTTTTTTCATTTTTCTTCTGCATAGTCACTCAAAATGGTGAATGTCTAGATGACTGAGTGATTATGATGCAGACGAACCAACAAAGTAAGTAGATGCCTAAATCTGGGATCATACAACTACCTTGGGTTTGCTGCATCTGATGAATACTGTACTCCCCGGGTAATTGAGTCACTGAAAAAATATTCTCCTAGTACTTGTAGTTCCCGGGTGGATGGTGGTGAGTGTATTACCTCTGTTGATGCTTTTCTGTTAACACTTGCCAATAGAAGATTTTACTAATGTTTTTTCCCCACCAGGCACATTAACAGTGCACAATGAGTTGGAGGAGTGTGTGGCTGGGTTTGTGGGAAAGCCAGCTGCTATAGTTTTTGGCATGGGCTATGTGACAAACTCTGCTATCCTTCCAGTCTTGATGAGGAAGGTTTGTTATTTATCAAATGGGAGTTTCTAAATATGATTTCTTGATTTAATGAGTTAAATTGTGACTGCTTTTTCAACATATGTACAGGGGAGCTTGATTATCAGTGATTCATTAAACCACAACTCCATAGTGAATGGTGCACGGGGATCTGGAGCAACTATTCGTGTTTTCCAACACAATAGTAAGTCTCTCTGCGCTATTATTGAATTATATTGTCCCGACTTGATTATGAGGTGTCAGGCTTGTCTTTTGGTTCTTGAATATGACATGGTATCATATCATACTAATTTCCGAAAGAACCAAAAAGCATCACTGTTGTGCATTAATAATAACCAACATGGTTTCTTGTTCCTTCCAAATGCAAGTGATACTTTAAGGAGTTCAGTTGGATTGTTTTCCGCTCATGTTTTACTGTTACTGTTTTGTTTACAGCTCCTTCTCATTTGGAGGAAGTTTTGAGAGAACAAATTGCAGAGGGACAACCCAGGACTCATAGACCCTGGAAGAAGATTATGGTCATCGTGGAGGGGATTTACAGCATGGAAGGGGAGCTTTGCAAATTACCTGAGATTATTGCTATCTGCAAAAAATATAAGGTTGTGTGAGATAATGGATTTCATTTCAATGTGCATTGAACAGTCATATTTTTCTTTTACCATACCTTCTTGTTATGGATATTTTCTAACTATTATTTGGCCTTCAAGATATTGTTTCATAGAATCATAAAGAATGTTTTCAGCATATTTTGATATGATTTCTGAGCATAATTCCTGTTTTACCTTACAAAAGCAAAAACGGTAAACCATTTGCGATATCTTGAAGTTAAAGCAAGGTGATAACTACCCAGTCCTCTCCCCATTTCTCGTTCTGCATGTTTCATTGTTATCTCCTTCTTTGACACACATGATCATATTTTGGTCATAAATTTACTTTTCTAGTGCCTGTCCTCAAAAGGTTAACAAGTGTTATTCTTTTTTTTTTTCTTTTTTTGGGTCACTGCACATTAACTTTCTCTATTTTTGTTATCTTTTTGTAAGTACCCTCTCTATTTGTGTTGCTTTGGCTCAATTCTTACAGTCTTATTACTGTGTGATAGGCATATATATACTTGGATGAGGCCCACAGTATCGGAGCAGTGGGCAAAACTGGAAGAGGGGTTTGTGAGCTCTTAGGAATTGATACTGCTGATGTGGATATCATGATGGGAACTTTTACTAAATCATTTGGATCCTGTGGTGGCTACATTGCAGGATCTAAGGTTTGCTTCTAGCATGTTAAGTTAACACGCATATTTTAGTGTTCAGTATTAATCATATTTTTAATCTCATTGTGTAATTCATCCAGATTCTGTTATTTTCTCCTAGTGTATAAAAGTGTACTCGTTGTTACTAAATTTTTCCCCATCAGAAAGAATTTGCCTTCAAGTGTTTGTATTATGGGGAGGAAAAACAATTGGGGAAGGGTGAGATAAATGAATCACTAATTGTCACTTGCATTCTTACGAGATCAAAACTTTTTTGCTTTGAAGGAACTCATCCAATATTTGAAGTACACTTGTCCTGCTCATCTTTACGCAACTTCAATTTCACCACCTGCGGCAGAACAAATAATATCTGCCATAAAGGTTATTCTCGGGGAGGATGGTTCCAGCAGAGGTACAAAGCGATCCTTTTTCCATTCTTCTTTATTTTATCTATTGTCTTGTGAGCTTCATGAAGAGTTGTAGTCTCTTGCTATATTGATTGCAATCTTAAATGCTTTTGTTACTATGTAGGTGCCCAGAAACTTGCACGTATTCGTGAAAATAGCAACTTTTGTAGGTCCGAACTGCAAAAAATGGGGTTTGAGGTTCTTGGAGATAATGATTCTCCAGTGATGCCAATTATGCTTTACAATCCTGCCAAAATCCCTGCTTTCTCACGAGAGTGCCTCAGGCAGAATGTGAGTGCACCTGCCACCTGGCTTTATCTCCTATAATATAATTATGGTTTTTTTTTTTAATTAGATGAAATGGTGTTTGTTTTAGGTGCCTGCCACCTGGCTTTATCTCCTATAATATAATTATGGTTTTTTTTTTAATTAGATGAAATGGTGTTTGTTTTAGGTGGCTGTTGTGACTGTTGCATTTCCTGCAACCCCACTGCTATTGGCAAGGGCTCGAATCTGCATATCAGCATCGCATACCAAGGAGGACCTGATTAAAGCCTTGGAGGTTATCAGTAGGGTTGGTGATCTTGTGGGTATTAAATACTTCCCAGCTGAACCTAGGAAACAAATGGAAGAGGAGGAGAGGATGAAATTAGAGTAACACATAAGCAATATTTTTATCTCAATGTAGCAGTTTGAAGCAGCAGCACAGCAAGGACAAGGTCAGTGAAGCTGAACTGAAAAAGACTACGATATGATTATGTTGCTGCCTAGGTAATGGTTGGTACTCCTTATATTTTAAGTTCCAGTATCATCATCCCTATCATTATGTACCTAGCTTCCAAAGAATCAGTGCTCCTCAGCTCATACATAGACAAATCAAGTGATCCATATGTCCTTGTTTTCTCAGGGAAGTAGTTTTTTTTTTTAATGTTAAATTATTTGTGCTGTCAATGTTTTTCAATGAGTTGTACAGATGTAGCTGTAAGTGGTTGATTCTATTAATCGTACTGTCAAAAAATCTTTGGTTTCTTTATCGTGTAGCTCGAAGAATATTGTCTTTGTTGATGGTGTATATGGATTCAGGGATATGAACTTTCCTAATCTATATGCTTCTCTTATATATATATATAAACACCGTGATAGATCATGAGCTTATGTTAATATTAGATAATATTGCTATTGTATTAGCAAAAAGTTCAGGAACTTTTTTATGTATGACCAAGTTCTGTTTGGATTCTGCATGCTTTCATTGCATTGGCTTATAAGCAAATGCCAAGAGCCATTAAATCTACAATTAACAACAACTAGCGGTGTAGCACCCAGCCATCGCGGCTGGCCTCATGCAAGGAAAGCTCTTTTGTTGGTCGTGCGTGCTATGTGATGTGTATATGTATTTCTCTCTGTTCTCATTCCTAATGTCAAAGTAGGGGTGTTAGTCGATCGGATTTTACAGATTAAACATCAATTTATATCCGATCTATAATTTTATAAATTATAAATTTTCAATTCAATTCAATCCAATGTGCGAATTGGTGAAATTCAATTTAAATTCAATCTGTATATCTATAGATTTTGTAGATTTAATCCAAGTCATTATTTTGTGGATTGGGTTGTGGACTAAAATTTTTTAATTTTGTCCAATTTACGAACTAATTAAATAAAAAAATTAATACAAAAATAATTTTACTACTGATTAAATTTAAAATTAAATAATATTTAAATAAATTAATTGTTTAAATAAAGTTAAAAAATATGTTTAAAGTTTTAAATATAACACAACGAAAAGAAAAATTTCATTTGTTCAGATCAATATATGAAAATTAATTGTTTGGGAAGTTATTTTTTTTTTTTTTGTGAATTTACATATTTTTACGAATTTACAGAAAGAAATTTATATAAAATCCACTTATTGCATATTCTCAAAATTTCCATCAAATCCAACTTTTAATCTACAAATTAAAATTTTACAGATCAAATTTTTATAAATCAGATGAATTGAGCGGGTTGTATTAAATTCTGGACACCCGGACGGCAAAGAGATTTTGCGAGGGGAAAAAAAATTTGCCAACCGGGGATCGGTTGATGAAGTTGAGACGATATATTTTTTACCCATTATTATTTATGTATAAACTATTGTTCTCTCTTGAGATTGTATGTGTTTTTCTAAAATTGTGTAAATAAGTTTGTTAAAAGACTTAAAATTTCTATTGCTCAATTCAATATATAAAACTGCATAATCAATTTAGCTATTATAAATTATACCACTTTGGCCATAGACTAGTAGTAATTCGCCTTGTAATAAAAGTTTTTATTAGCATTTATATTTTAAAAAATAAATATAATTTATGTTTCAAGATTTGTCAAGTGGTTTTCAATTAAATTTTTTTTAATGATCACCTTTGTTTAAATTAAAAAAAAAGATAAAACTAAAAAATTAATATAAACTTTAGTCCGACTCTTTTTTTTCCCCCAAAATTCTATTAAAATCAATAATATTTTGTTCTTTCCTAGTCCAAATTTTATAAAACATGAGGTAGTTCTTAAATAACTTTATATATAAATATATAGAGTAATACCATGCTAATAATTTGTACCTTAATTGATACGGTCTATTCATGATTAACACATATAAATCATCATCCGTGTAATTAATTGGGGAGAACGACGGTTTCTCCAGATAATTTTTTAATTTTACCATTTTTGCAACAGTTTTAAAAATTCTCCGTTACCTCCTAATGTACTGTAAAAGCTTTTATTTACGAAATAATCATCCACAAAATAACCATTTTTTTATTTAAAATTATAACATTAAAAGAGTAATGGGGTAATAATCAAATGAGTGATGATACAGCCACAAACTTATCTTGTACAAACTGATGTGACATTAATTTATTGATTGAATGAAAATATAAAATAATACAAATAAATCATGAAGGTCAAAAGGGATTCATTTGTGGGCCATTGCAGCAGTTAGATCTGCATGATTGGATCAATCGTTGGATCCAATTCATAATCATGTAGTTGTTATTAGGAACCTGGATCCGCGGTTGGATCCAATCATGCAGCTACGCAATCGCTCATGCACTGCTTTTTTTGTCCATCGATAAAGATATTGAATTCAACCAATTTTATTATATAGTATATTAATTTATATAAAATAATTTTATATAAAAATTTATGACTATATTATTATACTATTTAAATATATTTGTGCATATTCAAATATATTTGTGTAGGAAGTTTTCAACTTGAATGCGCAGGCATTTAAGGACACGAGATCCGGTGGCAATGTGGGTTTCGGATTTGGTGTGTTCATTTATTAACTCGCAGGCTCCTTTCAGTCCTTTGCATGGCAAGCACGTGGCTGCGGAAACTCAACCACTCAAGATTGGAATCCGAAAATTTCAGCAATATTTAAACGAGGAATAATGCGGAAAACATGCATAGACTGGAAACCAAGATGGCAAAACTCGGTCCGGGTTCGATGTGGTAATGTCCAGATTCAATCTGGATATATTTTTTGGATACTTGAGTTGGGTTAAAACGTCTGATACTGGGTCGGGTATTTTCATTTGAGCTTTAAAGCCCAAATTTTGTATTTATATGATATTATATATGTATTTTTTAATTTATTTAATAATTTTACAATTTTAAATTTATTTGAATGACGTTAGACATGAAAATAAGAACTGTAAATGTTTAAAATTTTAAATACATGTGATAGATGAGCTAAATAAATACAATTATTTAGAATAATATATATTTTATAATCTTTTTAATAAAACCTAGGTTCTGGGTTGGACACTGGGTTTATTAAGGGAAGCCTGAGATCCATCCAGCCTCATCCCCAAAAATACAGCCCGAGGTTGGTAGGTATTTATTTATATCCTACTAAAAAATTTCTAACTGTGAGATTCTAAAGTAAGGATGCGAAAATAATCCATCCCGATTTGATTCAAAAAATTCAGGTTTGAATTAGATGTGGATAAAGAATTCACTTGATCAAGTTGGATTTTGGCCAACCTGATTGGATCGAATTGTGATTGATTTGAGTTAAAGTTGATCCAATCTAAATCACAATGCACACACACAAACACAAATTTTTTATTTGATCTAATACGATCCAAACTATATTCGGATTGGATCAAATCGGATAACAAGTACAAATTGTGTTTGGATTTTTTTTTCCCAACCCGCTTAACCTGAAACTTGATTAGGCTGATCCGAACCTGAATTTGCCCACCTCTGACCCAAAGTACATTATAGATATTAAACTCGATTAATATATTCATATGATATATAAATTTATTTTAAAAATTTATTATATAATTAGTATTTATATTTAAAATATTAACTAGGCAACTAAAGAGGGGGGTAAATTGTGTTTCTAAAAATTTAAGCAACAAAAAACCTTAATGCAATTTAAACAAAGTAATCAAATTCGAAATAAACAAATTTATGTGTAATGAAAAATAAAGAGATAGAGTAAAAGAGAGCAAACACGCGATTTTTACGTGGTTCGGCCAACTGCGCCTACGTCCATGCCTCCAAGCTCACCGAGCTTGAGGATTTCACTAAGCAAGCCTCCAAGGGTTCAACAACTCTTACAATTGACTTCCATGGTATCAATATACCTGTACAATAATAGATTATCCTCAATCTCTTAACCCAAGTGTATCCTAACACTTACAATCACTCAAAAATAAATATTACAAATGAATTGTCTCTCACACAATGTATATGGTTACAAATGAAAGTTCAAAGTGTGAATGAATGAAACAATAACAAGTTTAAGGCTCAATGATGGTTGTATTTTTAGTAGCAAGCTCAATGATAACTCTTGGATCACCTCTTATTTGAATTTGATTGAGCTATTTTATAGGTAGAGCTGAAAACTAATCGTTGTTGACTTTCTGAGAAAAATCGAATCGCCGTTAACTGCTATTGATTTCTTGTTTTGACTAGTCCAAATGACCGTTTTTGTTAAGATTTCAAAAAGTCAGTTCATTGTTTGACGTTATCGGTTAGCCGTTTATTTCTAAAGACCTACAAAACAAATTTTGGCTATTCGTCCTCACTAAACGGTTAACGGTTATAATTTAATTCTTCTCTGGAAATTATCGGTTTGCCGTTTTCAATAAACGGTTCACCATTATTTTCCAGAATCAGCATTTCAACAACTTTTCATAGAACATGCTTTCTAAAAATTATTGGTTTATCGTTTTCAACAAACGGATTACCATTATTTTTCAGGATCATCATTTTAACAACTTTTATAGAACATGTTTTTCCGCTTTAAGTAAACAAATTTCCAAATTCTTAAAATATGTCTAAAAATATTATATGGTTTTTAAGAGTTTGTTATTTATGAAAGCTCTAATATTTTTAATAAAAAACATATAAAGTTTGTGATCATTAAAATCAACATTATAGACACATACATGTTAACAATATTTAATTATATTACACATATTATACATATATTAATTTAATATAGTAGCTCTAATGCACCTTAAATTTCCTTTTTTTTAATCATGCTACAACTTCCATTGGAATACCAACACAGTAGCAGGTGATCAGATTTGTAATCCAAAAACAAGTTAAAATTCCAAACCTACTCACTGAAAACTTAATATAAGTTTTTATTAAGGAAACTAAGCTTGGAATTTCTAGATATCCAATCTAAAATACAAGCCTATTGGGTGAAGTAATTTATCCTAATTATAAATAAAATAACTCCTCTTTACTAGCTGATGAATGACACAACTCATTAATCTTCCCTCTGACAAAACCACTGTCAGACCCTGATCCTTTCATCCGACATACCAAAATTGTTCTACCACCGTATTTTAACTACTAGGGTATGTCTCTAATACTGTTTGTTAGGGGACTTATCCTATGATTTCTTCTATCCAACTTATGAACTGAAATAACTCCTCTTTACTAGCCAATGTGAGACACAACTCATTAATCTCCCTCTGACAAAACCATCGTCGGACCCCCGATCCTTTTATCCGACATAACTAAATTATTTTACCACCGTATTCTAGCTGGTAAGGTCTTGCTTTAATACCGTTTGTTGGGAGACTTGTCCTAAGATTTCTTCTATCTGACTTATACATTGAAATAACTCCTCTTCACTAGCCAATATAGGACACAACTCAATAATCTCCCTCTGAAAAAACTATCGTTGGACCTCGATCCTTTCATTCGACATACCTAAATTATTTTACCACCGTATTCTAGCTTCTAAGATCTGGCTCTGATACCGTTTGTTGGGGGACTTGTCCTAGGATTTCTTCTATCTGACTTATAAACTGAAATAATTCCTTTTCACTAGCCAATCTTGGATATAACTCAACAATCTCCCTCTAACAAAATCACTGCGGGACCTCGATCTGTTTATCCAACATACCTAAGTTGTTCTACCACTACATTCTAGCTGCCAAGGTCTAACTCTGGTACTACTTATTAGGGGACTTGTCTTAGGATTTATAGGTATCCAACCTAATAGGCCAATATTTTAGATTAAATGCCTAAAAATCTTAGGGCAAGTCCCACAACAAATGATATCAGCTGTAAGGCTGTTTTGCAAAGCAATAATGTATGCATATAAAATTTCAAATCTTATAAGGATTGAGTTTGAAAAGTTTGATAGAAGAAATAATTTTGGCTTATGGTAACTTCAAGTCAAGGATGAATTGATTCAATCTAGGTTACAAAAGGCTTTAAAAGGCAAATCATCCTCTACTTATAGCAAGGACTTTAAGAAATCTATTATTATGGTGATGAAGATTGAGAAGAACTGGATGAAAAAGCTACAAGCGCTATATGATAATGTTGTGTAAATAATGATCTTGCGAATGTAGGAAAAATTTCTTTAGCAAAAGAACTTTGGGGAAGGCTATAAAATTTGTTACAGAGAAAAAATATCTTTAATGTTTTGTACCTTAAGGAAAAATACAAAAATTTCTAATCATCTTAGTGTTCTCAATGACATTGTGATAGAACTAGAAGCAATTTGACTTAAAATTGAAGACGAGGGCAACAAAATTTGGCTATTGTAGTCTCTTCTAACTTCTTACAAGTATTTGTTGCCTACTTTCATGCATGGGAAAGAGACTGTGGATTTTGACAAAGTTACTAGTACTCTATATTTAAAAGAAAGAAGGTTAAGTGGTAGAAGTAATAAAGCTTCCAATGATTCGGCATGGACAGTTGGTAATTAAAAGAAAAATAACTCAAAAAAGAAAGGAGTCTGCTGGATGTGTGGACAATCAGGACACTTTAAAAGAGATTCAGAAAGTAAATGGAATAAGTTCGGCAAGTGGTTTCAAGTCAGTATATAGATGAAGATACTAATATTATCAGTAGAAAGTCTCTCATCATTGTAGACACAATAGTCCCTTGTAATAGATGACAAAGACATCCTCATGGCAAGTTGCTAGTGCCGTAGAAGATGATGTGTTACTGCTAGTAGGTCTACAATATTTGCACACAAGACATGGTTTGACATTTATGTTAGGTGTATGGTAGAACTTTTATGTTGATGACTAAGGACTCAACATGTGTCGAATAAGTGTACTCTGAATAAGGTGTAGTATGATGATTCTTCATGTAAAGAGTTATGGTTACTGAATAGAGGATAATATTTTACCCATGGTGGAGGGATTCTCATAAGCTCTATGTGAGTGTTGTGTTGGTAGATTAAAGAAGGTGGAGACGATGTGGTTCTGTGGATATATGGTAGATCATATTTTTTTGCCTAATTAAAAATTCGTCACGTTGGAGATTGTTAGGAAATATGTGTCAATTTTTTTTTTAATGAGGATTTGTAAATCCTAAATCAAGATATTTCCTATGCTTTTCATATTTAGTAGTTTCATTATTCACGAGGATCCCTATTTAAAGAATAAGTAATTTTCTCTTTGTGACTTAACCTATTCAAGGAGGAATACAACTAATATAAGGAAAAAAATATTTCTCCTATAAGAAATAATCACTATATATAAGGAGGTTGTGTTCACTTGCTTGGATAACACAACAATTCGTTTCTCTACAAGTAAATAATCTCTGATATGAGAGAAAGGGCGAGTCTACTGAGAGATTGAGTGTTATTGAAGTTTTTAAGTGTCAGGAATATAATAGAGTGATTGTAATAAGTTTTTTTTTATGGATTTTTTTCTCGCGTCCTTAGTGATCGTGATTTTTCTCTAATATAAGAGTTTTCTACATAAATTCTTGTGTTGTTTGATTGATTTTATTTTCCATCTATTTTTTATTTATTATTTGTTTGATATTTTTCGTCAAGATCTTGGGTGGGATTAAAATTTTTTAATAGTTTTTTATTTTCAAAAATTTTTTATAAAATTAAATTCCTAAATTATGAATGATGTGCAGGCACTTATGGACTCCTCCATAAGCAAATTGAATGAAATTAAATGTGGATGCAGCAAAAAACTCAGCAAAGGAAATGACAAGATTGGGAGATGTTGTTAGTAACTTGAAGGGGAGGTCATCGTTCATGCCAAACTCAATCTTATATATTGCTTATAAGAGCATTACTAAAGACTCATTTAATTTGATTCTTTAAATTGTTTATTTATTTTCTTATGTGGTAAATAAAAGAATGAAAAAATTAAGTTTTTTCTTAAAAGACTATTCAAATAAAAACAAGTTTATATTATTTTAATCAAATTATTCTCTCATCAAATTTCTATTTTTTTAATGATGTAGTTATAATATTTCTCTCTCTTCAATAATGTCAATAAAAATAGTATTTAAATAGAGAGAAGTCATTCTTCAATATTGAATAGATAGAAGAATAATCTCATTTAAAGAATTTTATTTAAAGAATCTTTTGGAACCCTTATTGTTGATGTGGTTGTTTAAAGAGGCTGATATATATGAAGTTTGGAATTAGAAAAAAAAATTTTAAAAAATTGAAAGTATGTATAATATTAATTACCAACAAGTTAAATTTGTTATGAACAATCTAAGTTCACTGTTAGAATGGCTCTAGAGAAAATTCAAGCAAACTGTATAACTTCTGTTCTCTTGATTTATAACTTTTTTTTTTGGGATGGGTAACGAATAAATGTTATCTTAGTAAGAATATTTACTGATCAAAAAATTTAATTTATTAATTTATGGACAAATGTATATTTATTAGTTCAATAATAGTTTGATATTTTAATTACTTGTGTCATCTTGGTACGTGTACTATTCCTTTGATTAAAATTAATGTATGAATTTAGAAATTTAGCTTATATATGAAAAAAATATTAATGAGTGCTATAGAATATCTAGCCCAAAAATTAATGTTAGTACATTGTACATAGATATAAAATTGATGTGTGTAGTTTCTAAATTTAGTATCCTAAGTATTTCAGATACTTTAAGTATGTAGAACATAAATTGTAAAATTGCATCAATTATTAGTTTTATTTTTAGTCTCAAATCATTCGATACATATTATGAAAAAGAGTTAGAACTGAAAAAGTTGAAGTTTTAAAGAAAAAATATCTTTAATATTAAGAATTTTATATGTTATTTATCATTAACAATTTTTTGTATTTGACTAATTATTAATTTGGATTTCATTGGGTCCTAAAGGATTGAAAAAAAATAATAATCTTATGCTTTTAGTGGAATTATTAATCTAATATATTGGCCCAAGTCGAGTTCGGGAGATTTTATTATTTAATCAATATTATTAATTTATCAAAAATTTATTTATCGAGTTTTGACTATACTTGGAATAAAGAAAATTTAAAAATACTTGAAAATGTAACATTACTCAAATGTTTTTACATTTAGGTTATAGTTATTGATTGCAAAATATATTTTATAATTTTTTTAAGTTATTGTTTACTGAGGGGCCTTTTTTTTTGACGTAATGACTTAATTGACTTAATTTTAATCAGTTAAGTCATTAAATCTATTTATTTTTTCAACTTAATGAAAATTTTCAGTTATTTAGTCATTAAGTTATTAAACTAATTTTTTTTTAGCTTTTTACTTAATCTAAAAAGTCTGAATGATATCATTAAAAAATATTCTCCAAAATATCTCTATCTAATTAATTGATTTTCATCCTTACCTAAATAAAATTTAATAATTAGCATTATTACCTATCTCTATATAACTTGTGATAATATAGTGGTAAACTATTATTATTTTTTATCTTTTTATTTTTTTCAAAATAGCATTATTTATCTTTATATTTTTTATGAATATTTTTCATATAAAAACATCATAAACTATGATAAAATTGATTAAAATATATAATATAGAATATTAAAAGTTGTATTCAATTGAACATGATTTATATTATCATAATATATTATCTTATTTATATTCTTTGAGATATTTATTATTTGTTTAACATTTATAATTTTTAAGGGCATAAATGTAAAAATATTAATTTCAGATTTTTTAAGCTAAGAAACAAACAACTTAATATTTATTTTTAGCAATTCATAGAAAAACAAACGCCACCTAAGTGAAATTATTTTAAGTTTTAACTTAAATTAATCAATCTCGTACAAGTGAATGGTAAAAAAAAATGCATTTACCTTATTAAATAACTATATTTCTTCTTGAATATTTTATTATTGATATATTTTACATTTTTGCCACTTATATCCTTCTAATTTTTTTTTATGTCAGTTCATTACCCTTTAATGAGTTGATATGAAAACTTCAAAGGAAAATACGTACCGGAGAGAAAATAACCATGTTTTTCCTTTTTTGGATTAAAATTTGACGTTATGAGGGATAAAAATAATAGGGTACAAGTGGTAAAATCTATTAACATTAGAAAGGGAAGTGGCAAAATCTCTTTTACAAGCATTATAGGATGGCAATGGGGTGGGGTGGGGTGGGGTGGGGTGGGCTAGGGTGGGCTGGGGGTGGGGATGGAGAATCCCCACATGGGAGATGATTTTCTCATCCTCACTCCATTCCCCATTTGTTTATTTTATAATAGATATAAATACATGATTTTAATAATTTAAAAATTAAATAATTAAATAAAATCATTACCATATTATAAAGTATTTAAATTATTTTAAAAAATCTCTAAATATTTGAAATAATATCTTGAAATGATATCAAAATTGAAAAGTGTTTAAAGAAAATAGTATTTTAAGAGAAAAAAGAAAACATAATATAATATTTTAGGTTGAATAAAAGTTAAATTACAGGGTTTTCTTTTAGTTATATCTCATTTATGTCAAGTAAAAATTAAAAAAAATTTATTAACTAACATTATAACTAATGAAACAAAAATTATTAATTAAAAATTAAAAAAATATTTATATATAATAGAGATTGGGGTGGAGATGAGGTGGGGAGTCCAAAGTCAAACCCCATCCCATTATGAATTTAAGGATTATTTTTCCCTCATTCGCCACTTTATTCCCAAAACATTATTCAAAATTTACTCTATTTGGGGTGAAGCCCCATGGGGCTCAAATCTATGGAGAATTTTGCCATCCCTAATTAGCAGATTACATGAAATTGATGAATGAAAATTTATGTCAAAATATTAAGTTAAAATACTCCTTTACATATTTATTTGTTTGTTTATTGTTTTTGTGTATTTCTACGTTGACTGTAGTTTATGATTTAAATGAAGTAAAATTAAAAAGGAAAAACCTAATAAGATTTCATATTTGCTCCAACTATAAATAATCTCTTTAGTTTTAGAAAATAATCATATTAACTCATTTTTTTTATTAGATTCAGAAATGATCAAACAGATCCCACGAATTTATGTGTATATTAATATGAGAAAACTTTGGGATTCTAGGTTGGTTATCCCCCGTAAAAATTAAAAAGAAATTAATGAAAATCTTTTTCAAATTATGAAAGGTGTGGAGTGAATATCTAACTTTGATTGCATTGGGGAAATAGACGATGAAGACAATTTGGTTTGGCGTGTCACGTGCGCATTTGGGATTTTGGAAGGACTTGAGATGAAGTCATCAATCCACACACTCACACAAACTATCTCCAGTATGAGCACCACAGTCAACACGTGCCCACTTTCCTCTACGTAATGAAGTTTTTTATGAGTTGCGTGCCCTGAAACCAAGACACGTGCACCGCGGTTTCTCTTTCCCACCTATCAAAAATTTCAAAAGCCACTCTTCTCCGATGCATGTATAGAAAGTAAAACAAATCACTCAAGCTATGCAGCTGAAGTAGAGCGAGAAAGAGAGAAGGATTCGTCGTCGTTTTAAGTAAATACTTTTGAAAGATATATGAAGAGTCCGATACAATTTAGATACGCCCAAACGCCATTGATTTCTGTTGCATTGAATCAGAACTTTTGCAACACATGTTCTTTCTTCACCCTCCATTCGTCACCCTCTTTTTGGGCATCCCCCAACCCACCCACCTTCTCTTTACTCAACATTTAACCCTAACCGTAGCTCCCTTCCAAAATAACCCTAACCCTGGTTAAAACTTTTCTTCTCGCTCACACTCGCCATACCACATATGATAACAACAAAAGAAGAAAAAGCGACAGTGAATCCATGCATCACATTTGTCACCCATTACACTGACTGTGATCACCAAACCCTAACCCCTCAAAACCTATTACTCATCACAATTAACTTTTATTTTTTTTTTCTTTTAACACGTTATCGTTTATCACTAAATATATAATGGGAACAAAAGATCAAAGAGAAAGCATGAATGCAGGAAGCACAAATGTCACCACAACCGGGCACTGCATTCAGCAAAGTCTTGCCAAAAATAGAAAAAGAGAAAGAAACCTAATAACTTTCTCTCTAATCCAAAAATTAAACCCAACCCCGCCATTTCGTGATTGCCGAGCGTCCTTCACCGGTAGTTTAGATCAGAGACACAGCAGTCTCTCACTGAAATCTAAAGCAAATACTACTGCCTGCTGGTCTCTTCCCTTTTTTTTGTTTCTTTTGTTTGTTTAAACTTGACCAATATCATCAGTTTGACTTTCTTTTTTGGACAAAGAAACCCTAATGATGATGGACCAAGGCGTGGTTGTTCATGAGAAAAACGAGGCCCGTACTTTCGTGGCAGGTGTTGAGGGTGTCACTGCGAAGGGGGACAAGAGTACCCGTTTTGGATCGGGTCCTATTCGGGCCTCCGGGTCAACCCTTGACCTTGTTGCTGCTGTCACCAGCGCTCTTGGTGCTAATATCAACAGGAAGAAAAGGATGGCCAGACAGAGGCGTTCTTCTTCCTTCAATCTTCTCGCCTTTTCTTCTCCATCCTCTTCCTCCACCTCGCAGGTGTCTCCTACCCTTACCCTCCCCGCACGTGTGAGATTTTTTTTTTTTTTCCAACTCCTCTTTTTTTAATAAAGTTCTCCTTCCATAAAACTTCTCTAGCTAATTTCTTAAATTGGGAGTTTAGCTCCCGTTGCTTATGAAATTTAATTATTATTTTGTTAGCAGCTCCGTGCTTGTATAACATTTCTTTAATTAAATTTAAAGAAGGTTGGCTGATACTTTTGGTAAGTGACTCAGATTCGACCCGTCGTAACTATTTGTTGCCGATTTAAGTATTTTTTATCAGGAAAAAACAATTGAAATTAGAGATCAAGTAGATTTAATGTCGTAGTAAATATTTTTGTTAATACTAATTGTTCTTAATTACATTTGCTTTTTGGTAAAATAATTAAGTTTGAATTTAGACAGAATAATCATGTCCATCACCCAATTTTGCTGAATTAGGTGAACGGAGGATCATTATCAAAATAAAATAAATAAAATTTTTCAATGGTCAATTTCCTTTCCTCGAAGGTTCATTATTATAGCGCCGTTGTCTAATTTATTTCATCGATAGTTACAAAACAAGATGCACTACCGAGATCTCTACTCTAGTTTAGCTTTTGTAGTAATTTTTTTGCTTTTAGCCTTGATTAGTAAATAGCGCCTTGTATATGTATGAGTCATGACAAATTGTTTTGTCATTTGGAAAAGATCTACAAAATTTTCGGTAATTAAGAGCATTACCGTTGGAATTCTTTTTCTTCCCAACAACTGTCTAGAGATTAATTAGGGATTGAATTAATTGAAATTAAAAAAAAAAAGAAAAAGAAAAATCCTGATGCACATTTGACTTGGATTTATTTTATAGTATTGAGCATTTGAACTGATCTTTAATTAATTACATTGTAATTTTTCGGAATTCAATTGGGAACTGCTATATATTGTGACAATTTTGCCATGTTTGAAATACTCTGTTAATTAATTAATTTGTTACACATTTATATATTTTACCTTTAATCACTTTGTTTTGAGGTTATCATATGAATGTTAAGGTGCTTGCTAAGCCTGACAATGATGCCAGCCTTAATTACATAATAATTAGTGCAATGCTTTCGTTTAACGTTTCATTTGCTGACTGCTTTAGGAAATTGATCCGGGGAGGTTGAGATTCCTTTTCCAGAAGGAACTGAAGAACAGTGATGTTAGCTCCCTTAGGAGAATGATACTACCAAAGGTTTTTAGTCTCTCTGTACTTCTCTAGTTTCGGAGTTTTATTTTTCTTTCACTCACTTGATGCTCGGAGATTCCTCAAGTTGATCATTTTGCCGACAAACTTGATCTTTACAAACAAAAACCATGGTAATTTTATGCAACCCGTCAGGGGAATGCTTCATCATCTTTGTATATTGTACGTCATTTCAGAAAGCAGCAGAGGCACACCTCCCCGTGCTCGAGTCCAAGGAAGGGATTTTTATCAGCATGGAAGACTTGGATGGTCTGCATGTGTGGACCTTCAAGTACAGGTTTGTAATTAGGCAGAAAGATACTTTTGAAGAAATCAAAGCAAACAACATTGTAATTTGTATGCTTTATTATTTTGTCCTAAGAACAACCGTACCACTTATTGCATAGTCTCAATCCCGAACTTGAGTACTTTTCTTTGGCTTTTTTTTTTTTCCTTCCATAGATATAATAAAAATGGCTAATTGACTAATATTGCTTATCTCTTGAGCAGGTTTTGGCCTAATAACAACAGCCGAATGTATGTACTTGAAAATACTGGTAGGTATTTGTCTCCATCATTTATACGTTAATCGTTTTTCTTCAATTTCTTTGATGCTGCTGCATACTTGTCGTGGAATTCTCTCAGGGGACTTTGTTAACGCACATGGGTTACAACTTGGAGACTTCATCATTGTGTACCAAGATGATCAAAATCAGAATTACGTACGCGAATTTAGTAGCATTTTTTATCGTTGAGATAGTGAAATTAATTACAAGCCTCTCCTGATTTTGATCACTCACATCAATTCTTTCCTTGATGAATTTTTCAGGTCATTCAGGCTAAAAAGGCTTCAGATCAAGATGTATATACTAATTTAACAAGTGATTCTGTCAATGACATCCTCCTTAACGACTACGAAGTCAATATGTCTGGTTCCTTCTTCGTGAATCATCCAATGGCAGGCGAAGATACGGGCATGTCATTTATTTATGACACCACAACTTTCTCAAATGACTCACCACTGGATTTTTTGGGTGGTTCACTGACCAGCTATTCAAGGATTGGACGGGAAAGCTTTGGATCTGTAGAGAACATATCTCTTGATGACTTCTATTAAACATAAAATGTTGATGTCTGTATGTTTAACAACATCCTAGAAACCTACACAACAGTGGGAGCAATTGTACTGATTTGGCCCTGAAGCACTCTACCTTTTTTGTTGTATGTCAAAAGTATAAATGTAATAAGGGGTAGCAAGTGGGAGACTTGCAACATATATATAGATCCCTTTGTTGTTTTTCTTGAACATGTAAGTTGCTAATCTCGTTATTGTTTTTGTAGCTATCAATATAGCACAGCCATTGGTATATATGCAATGCAGGCTTAACTAATTAATGCCTTGCTTGAATTATTACTAATTGTTACTGCGGGGACTTTATTTATTTATTTTTGTCCTCCTTTTCACTCAACAAGATATATATAGATCCATTATAACGTTCGAAGATTAGAGTTTGAGTAATTGAGTCCTAGCCTTGGAAAAATTACGAAAGTGTAACATGTACACTATGGACGACGCAATGTAATGGAATTGGACAAGGATTATGAGTTTTAAAATTAATATAAATTTTTAAACAAAAAAATCCAACAAGCCCGTCTAGCTCAGTCGGTAGAGCGCAAGGCTCTTAACCTTGTGGTCGTGGGTTCGAGCCCCACGGTGGGCGATTTTCGTGTTTTCCTATCAAATTTATTTTTGTTTCTTTTTTGATTCTTTTTAATAGAATAATTATTAAAAAAAAATGGGACTTGTTATTGTTTTATTTTCATAATATTACTTACAGATAATTGTATTGTAAAAATAAAAATTTGTTGGTCATCTAATTTAGAGAAATATTTTATCATATTAGTGACGTGATCATTATACTTTACAGATAATTAAATAGAGATAATTATCTTTTTCACTCACAAATATCTCTCAATTATTTTTTTATAGTTATGCTTAATGGACTTGGTCTAAGAGTTGATTGCGAAATTTATTTTTTTTAATTTTTTACTTTTGCCTATTATATACAAGGAATATCTTACTCAATTATATGATTGGATTTATAAACAAAAAATTAAACTAATATTTATAAATTAATTTGTAATCTGTGATTCTTGTGATCTTCTGATTAGATTCAACCGTTAGATTCAGTCAATAATTGTTCTTTCTCAGGATCTAACGGTTGGATAGAACTGTGGTACCACAATTTTATCCAATATTATGTTTTTTCAAATGATATTATAGATAAATATAACATTAAAAAAGAAATAACCCAAAATATTTTACATCGAAGTAAGAACTTTATTGCTTACATGGCGAGAATTCGTTGGTGGGTTATGTATGACTGGAGCGTGCCAAATAAGATCCAAACTAAGAAAGAAAAAAAAACTTTAATGAATTACAGCTTCAAAATTGATAAAAAAATTCTGAAGATCAATCAGCATAGGCACATAGCTAGCTATTAGCAAAACAACAAGCTCCATTATTAACGAACACTCAGAGCGAAAGTGAGAGTGAAAGTGATCGTGAAATGGCATCAAGGTACTGGGTGGTGTCTCTTCCAGTACAAAATTCAGCCACTTCTGTTTGGAATCGATTACAGGAACAAATTTCTAAACATTCATTTGACACTCCTCTTTACAGGGTCCGTTTAGATCTATCTCATCTTTAGTTAATTTTTTATTATTTTTGTTTCATTATTTTTTTTAATTTTTATTATGAATTTCGATTTTATTTTTTGCAGTTTAATATCCCTAACCTCCGTGTTGGAACCCTAGATTCACTCCTTGCACTTAGCGATGATCTCGTGAAGGTATTTGAATTTTTTTTAGCCGGATTTATAATTTTTCCCTCTATTTTAATTGAATTTTGTGTAAGTTTATCGATTAATGAGTTTTAGATGTGATTCTAATGTCAATTCGAGGATTCTATTAAGTTTGGGTGAAAATTCTACGCCATTATTTGTCTACGTATTCGAATCCTACGAATAAATAGATCTGTAGATTTTGCTAATAGTCACTGAATGGCAAAGTTCCATCTGTAGTTGACATTTTGATATTTTGAAAATCCCTTTAATTTGTGGAATGTGGAAATCTTTTGAGTTTGAGTTTTCTACTTAAAAAGCAACCTCTGAATGCTTACTGATAATTAGATCTATTGGTTCTGATATAACCACTTTAAGGTAAATTGTGTTATTTGGCACTTTGTTGAGATTTTATTAATTCCTTTTTATTTTTTGAGTAGTGAAATAATCCATTGGATCTTCCTTTTGCATTTTGAAAGCGAACCTTTTTAAGTTTATGATGTATTTGATTTAGAATCTGAGCATTTTGTCATTTAATGCAACCTGCAGTCAAATAGCTTTGTTGAATCAGTATCTCACAAGATCAGGCGACAGATTGAGGAACTGGAGAGGGTATCAGGCATAGAGAGTAGTTCTTTGAGTGTTGATGGAGTACCAGTTGATACTTATCTCACTAGGTAAATCCTTGCCAGTAAAATTAGCGTGAATTGCAGGTCTGGTTTTGATATGTGATACTTGATGTTTATACTCTGAATTTGGTATACTTCAAATATTTATGAGTGGGTTTCCTCGATATGTCTTTAAGTGTTGATTTTTGTTTTAGAATTGGGCTTTTATTTAATGAGTGATTAATGTTTGTTATCAATTTGGTTTTGGTTTGTGTTGAAAGGTTTGTTTGGGATGAAGCAAAGTACCCAACTATGTCACCTTTAAGGGAAATTGTGGATGGCATTCATACTCTTGTGGCAAAGATCGAAGACGATCTTAAGGTATTGTTTCTCCACATGGATATATGTGTATGCTAGTTATTCAATTTTAAGGCAGGCAATTAAACATGTTGATAATTGCCCATTTGTTCTACGTGTATGTTGAAGCACAGAGTGTTTTAGTTTTGGATAGGGGTTGTTCTTTAAAAAGGATCCATTTTCCTTTTTGGTAGCCGAATCTAGTTCTCTGCATGTGCTATCTTTTAAGTTGATGTGTCGTCTACGTTTGAGATCTGCATCATAGTGTTATGCTGCTCTTCCTTAACTGGACTACTTTTGCTGCTACCTTATCATAGGTGTTGATACAGGAGTGTGATGTGAATTAAATTTAAAATGCAAAAGGAGAATGGAATGAATAATAGGCAGATTTTCTGTTCTCTGAACCATTAATTGATTAATGCAAAGGTCATCATTGGCCTAGCCATCTTGAAACCAAAAATCTTTGGCCTGGTGGAAACGTAACTTATTAGTATTTATCAAATAATAAAACCAGGGAATATCGTAATGGCCTTGCAATATGTCCAAGACTGGCATTAGCTGATAGATGAAAGAGCAGTTTTTTGAATTGGGTATGGAGGAATCTGCTACATTGGCGACTATATATAGCAATGGGTGTTTTTACTTTCAATTACTCAATGATTTGCTTGGATATGTTGTCACTTTTAATGCGGTAAATAGTGGCTGGATTGAAAGATCTACCTTAGATTTGATGAGTGAGGGGTTTTACCCTATAGGTTATTACTTGTCTGTTTGGTTTTAGAACTCGTGACCTCTCACCCGCTTGTGGCTTGAGGTGATAAAATAGACGAGTGGAAGGATATAGTGTGCCAGACACCTCATGACATGCAAAAAAGAATAGGAATTTGATTTGAAATTGTTACAATTGTTGTAATAATAGTGTCTTCCCATTGAGTTATTCATTCCATCATGAATGGGAATACCTCTCAGCCTTTGGTCTCAACTTGAGCATTTTCTTTAGGTTTCCTTTGTTTTGTGCTGCAGCCAGAAGCTAGAGGGTTAATCTGCATAAGTTCTCTAGGAATTCTGACTCTTACAATTTTAAATTTCTTGTTATTTACTCTGGAGTTTTGTAGACAAATATATTGAATTGAATTTTTGGGTTTTGTGAAACTGTCTTTGTATTATGCAAGGTTCGTGTTGCTGAGTATAATAATGTCCGCAGTCAGCTGAATGCTATTAATCGAAAGCAAAGTGGAAGGTACAACCATTTTTTGTCCTACTTGTGAAGAATATTATATTTTCCCGACTTAGGTTGCGTTTGCTTTTTTATTTGAAATTTGAATAGGTTTAGCTGAAGTCCGAATAGGTCTGAATGAAAAAATCTGAATGACATGTTTGTTTTTTCTTTTTCAACATCTGAAGAGGAAAACTTAAAAGCTAATAGTTTGACATAAATATCCTCTTAAGTGGTGCTTATATTTGTTCTTCACAATTTATAATTTTCATAGGTTGATTAGTTTAGTAACATTAAAAAAAATACTATCATTGTTGATGTTAATTTAATTTTTTAATAAAAGATGTAATGATAACATCAAATTTTATTATAAAGTCAAAATTGTTATTTTATTTTTGATTCATCACAATGGACATAATTTGATTCTGTTCAATATTTCAGTTTAGTTAATGTTATCATGTGAATAAAAATTTAAAGCAATTAAAAAAAATAACTTCAAGAATAATACAAAAATATTAGGTTTATACATAATATTGGAAATATATGAATTGTTAAGGGTATTTTTGAGATTTGAAATTGAAATTTTCCTTTTAGACTTCATATTTCGGATAAAAGTGGACTTTTTCTTTTTTTTTTTTATTCAGATAAAATTGACTGACAATAAGTGATAAGTTAAAAAAACAGACAATCTAAAATAAACAAATGTCTGAAAAAAAAAGTTAAATTCAAATTTTAGACTAAAAAACAAACAGCACCTTAAATAATTACTTCTCTTCCTCTCTCAGCTTAGCTGTTCGTGATCTTTCCAATCTAGTAAAACCAGAGGATATCATTACCTCAGAACATCTTGTAACCCTGCTTGCCGTTGTCCCCAAGTACTCCCAGAAGGATTGGTTGGCCAGCTATGAGACGTTGACTAGCTATGTGGTAAGAACTATTTTGTGGCTGTATATTCGAACTCCAACTAATTAGCCCTAGAATGTCGTATAAATTTTTGGGGATATAGAATGCTATTTTGAATAGGTCCATCATGGTATTGAAGTCATGTGGAATAACTGAATGTAAATTATTTTGTTTATTATGGTTTCTTCTCATTAATTGAGTGGGTTTTTTTCTTCTTCAGGTCCCCAGGTCCTCCAAGCTATTGTATGAGGATAATGAATATGCCCTTTACACTGTCACACTATTTGGACGTGTTGCAGACAATTTCAGAATAGCTGCACGTGAGAAGGGCTTCCAAGTGGGTGCAAAATTTGTGATGCAAGTGGATTTATGATGTAGAATGTTGCAATGATTTCTCTCTTGCATCTTTTAAAACTTATTTTATGGCATCCTCTGTTCCAGTGTGTTCTGAATACAAATTGCATCAATCTTGCTGTATTGTGTCAAGCTTTTGTTTGTTATTTGACTTGCTGGGTGATCCCCAATTTGAGGTTCATATTTTTTGATTTTCATGTTATTCAGATTCGTGATTTTGAATATAGTTCTGAAGCACAAGAAAGTCGTAAGCAGGAGTTGGAAAAATTAGTTCACGACCAAGAAAGCTTGAGAAGCTCTCTTTTGCAATGGTGCTATACCAGTTACGGCGAGGTATGTTCTACTTTCCTCCATGAAATTTACAGCACAAATTTATCATGAGAATTGTCTTGCAATGCAATGAGTAGTGTATTCGAGGGACCTAATAAAATTGTTGCAAAATCAGGCAACTAGTCTCATGTATTCTTTTGTAAGGCAGAAAAAGAATAATGGTTTGACTTACCGTATACAGTATTTTCATTATAATCACCATCATCATGTATTGTGTCGTTGGTTTATCGTGTTCGTATGGTGGATTTTACACTGAATGGGGTTTCTGCCTCTAGGTTTTTAGTTCCTGGATGCATTTTTGTGCTGTACGTGTCTTTGCAGAGAGCATTTTGAGATATGGTTTGCCGCCGTCTTTCTTGGTAACTCACTCTTCCATCCGTTAGTTCCTTTTGTTACCACTCTTTGAATTGTGAGCAAGCAGCGCTTTTGGTAATTTCAGGCATGTGTTTTAGCTCCCTCCGTGAAGGGTGAAAAGAAAGTGCGTTCAATTCTTGAAGAACTGTGCGGCAATGCGAACAGGTACTGGACTTTGCTGAATTTCAATAATCACGTATTTACCTTCTCTACTACTTCATCCCATGTCCATCTAGTTTTGATTCAAATAAATTCAGATTTTAAATATTCAGGTTTGATTTATAACTGAAAATTTAGAATCGTATTGGAACCATTTCATTAAATTCTCCAGAGTATTCACCAATGATGATGTGATAAAATATGCTGGGCTGCATTTGACACTTGGAAACTAACTATACTATGGGAATTCAAGGTTGTACTCTTCACGAAAATTAGAGACTGGCATTCCGGTACTCAATTTCAGGTCTAAAGCTCTAATTCAATGGTTGCAAAGACAGCATCAATGAATATTCTCCTACAATGTTTGCCTAAATTTTCAGAATGGAATATCAGCAAGTTAGGTTGCGTTTGACACTTTGGAAACTAACCATACAATTGGAATTCAAGTTTGACTCTTCATGAAAATTAGATACTGGCATTCCAGTACTCAAAATTTCAGGTCTAAAGCTCTAATTCCATGCTTGCAAAATGCAGCATCAATGAACATTCTCCTACAATGTTTGCCTAAATTTCCAGAACGGAATACCAGTCATGTTAATAGTTGGGACTTTTTGTTTAGCATTCAAAAAGAATCTTTTTAGCACTGGAAGCAGAAAAATAAAAGGTAGCATCTGTTTAAATATTGAAAATTACTTTCTTGGGACGTAAGGAGAACAAAACACAAAAGCCAAAAGAAAAAGGTTAATAGAAAAATAGTAAAATTTGTGAAAAATAACTTGAGAAGTCAATGCACAGCTGCCTTGAAAATTCCCTGTGAGCATGCTCGTTTATTTGGTTTTCTCCTTTTTCATCTTAGTTTAAACTTGTAGACTTCTCTCGTGTTGATGCAGAAAATTGTCTGCAAATAGTATCTTCTTTTTGTTCATTCGTACATCGATTGTTTTGTTATCTAATATTACCTGATTTTGCTTGTTTGATAACTGATGCAGCACATTCTGGAAATCCGAAGATGATGGCGGAATGATGGCTGGTTTGGGAGGGGATGCTGATTCTCATCCTTACGTGTCGTTCACAATCAATCTTGTTTGATTGATGCTGAGCCCCCCAGTTCCATGTCCGGTAGAATTCAGTCTCAAGTATTCCTCTGGACTAAAATAAATAATGGGCTGGAGTTGAAGATATGTATATTAGGATCAATAACTCAATTCTTTTGTTGTTTACTTATGATCTCAGCTTGGATAGTTCTGTTCAGTCTCATGGAGGAAGCTTATGGAGAAGATCTTGCCATCTGAAATTTGTATTTTAAGTTATAATTTATGAGGTTTTTATTTTCTGTATCTATTATGTTTCAATTTTCATGCTCTTGAGCATTAAATTTATTGTCCTACAATGGTCAACAAGTATTGATGCAGTTTTTGGTGTTTGATATTAAGGTATATTTACTTGTTGGGAATGGGAATGGAAATCAAGTGGGACTAAATGATGTGTTTATTTGTTTAAATGGAAGGTGGAATGAGAATCAAAGTGGTGAATTCTACCTAAAATTGAGAATGATTATTAAAGTTCTCATTATCACAGGAGGAGGAAGTGGAAATGGGAATCCTAATCCCTAAAGCGATTATATTACTTCCATTTAATTTTTGAATTCTCATTTTATCCTCTATTATTATTATTTGGACCCGCTAAGTTATGATTCGGCCGCTTTTGGTTTTGAATGGTTACTGTAAAATACCATTGAGCCCCTTGCACTTTATATCATTTATAATTTATTTATAAATATAATAAAAAATTTTGTATTGTAAAATTTTGTTGAGCCCATTTCACTCTACTTTATTTTGTTAAAATCGTTAGAGTATTAAATTCATCTCCTATAATTTTTAAATTTCAAAAATATCTTATATTTAATTAAAAAATATAATAATTATTAAATGATTTATACTATTATAATTATAAATATAATTATAATTTTTAAATGGATTAATATAATAATAATAATAATAATAATAATAAGTACTATAATTAGTTAATCTATTAACAATAATTAATAATAAATTTTTGGTTAAATTGTTAATAATTATTATTAATAATTAATTTTTGAATAAAAATTAATTAAGAATTTTATAGTAATTTATTATAATTTAACTCATTCTAATTTTGATTCTAAGATAAAGTAAATATATAAATGGTAATACAGTTAATTCTAATTACGATTCCTGTACTCCAAGTAAATAAGTTATTCTGATTCTAATTCCTCATTTCGATTCTAGCTATTCCAATACGAATTCATTATGTTTCCAGTTAATTTCGATTGTTTAGTGAATGCACAATAAAATTATAAATGATTATCTATTCAATTAAACCACTCTATATTATTTACAATTTATTCATAAGTTATGAAACTTTCTGCTAACCTATACTATAAAAATTCAATTTATCTCCTCACTCTTTTTCATTTACTATTTTTTTGTCAAAAGATTTTTTTTTACAATTTTGTTAATTATTAGTTTTAATAATTATTCAAAAATTAATTAATAATAATTATTGTTAATTATTATTATTAACAATTTAGCTAAAAAATTATTATTAATTATTGTTAATAGATTAATTAATTATAATACTTTTTATTATTGTTATTAATAATAATAATCCATTTAAAAATTATAATTATATTTAGAATTATAATAAAATAATAATTATAATTATAATCCATTGAATAATAATTATATTTTTTAATTAAATGGAGGGTATTTTGAGAATTTAAAAATTATAGGGGATGAATTTGATACTTTAAGAGTTTTAATAAAATAAAATAGAGTACAAGGGGCTCAATGAAATTTTACAATATAAAAAGTTTCGTGCATTAATAAATTGTAAATGAAATAAAGTGTAAGGGGTTAAATAATATTTTATAGTAACAATTCGGAAAAGATAAAAACAGCTGTAAATTACATGAACTGTAACTTAGGCGAATCCTTATTATTATTATTATTATTATTATTAGTAGTAGTAGTAGTAGTAGAAAGTATTAATTATAATAATTAATAATTATAATAGTAATTATTTTTATCAAAGTTATTATTACTATTATTAATATAATCATTATAAATAATAATAATAATAATAATAATAATAATAATTATTATTATTATTATTATTATTATTATTATTATTATTATAAATAAGTACAATAATCAACTAAGGTCAGTTTAGTAACTTACAACAATCTATTCCGATTTTAAGATAAAATAAATACATTAATGACAAAACAATTTATTTCGATTCTAATTTGTACAGTTAAAATAAATAATTTATTCTGATTCTTATTCTCTATTTCGATTCCAACCTATTCTAATTTCATTTCGTTCCGACTTTAGTTCATTCCGATTACTGATTAATAAATACACTGTTAATGTATTGACCAATTTACAATGTAACAACTGCGCAGAACTAGTTTTCAATTTGAAATGTTAGACGGTTATATATATATATATATAGAGAGAGAGAGAGAGAGAGAGACCTGGTTCGATGGAATCACGGGTAGCTTGAAAATTTTAGAAATGGGACAAGCGGAATCAAAATTGATTGAACTATTTACGGTGCCATAGGTTGTTTTTTTTTTCCATTTTTTTGATAACTTACATTTTCTAATCGCGTAATTAATGTTCATAACTTTTAATACTGATACAGATTTAGCGTTAATGCAAGCCTTAATCATGCGAACAATTACTTTTTGTGAATTTTTCTATACAAGTTAAAAAGGGACGGTCCAATTATTACGTACCTAGGCGTAGGGAAAATAACAGAGCCAAAAATCTTCATCAATATACAGTAATGCCATAACAGATAAAAATGGAAATTCAAATATTCCCATAGTATCATAAAGATGCGTGGTCGGGATATTTTAAAGAAAATTAAACAATAGAAACGAATATCAAAAGAGGCAAATCCCCAATGTAGTGATTCTTTTTAAAATAAGAGCGCACGAACAATTTTACAAAGTAATTTTTAGTTAATTTTATTACTTTTTTACTTCACAGAGTTTTTATCACAAATCTCATATTCTCATAAACTGAAAGTTTAGGCGTTAAATAAATACTCAGCAACAGCAAATTCATAATTAGTCTGCACATTTCCTGCACTATGACCTAAATCCCCAATCCTGAGTTATTTCGTTTCATGGGAAACTCCTCAGAAAATGCGCAACATTGTTATTTGCTAAGGTCGAGCCTCAGAGTGAGAAGTCACCTCCCGCAGTCATCGACCAAATTTTTAGAGGCATCAAACAGTTTATCACGTGGAAGCAAATTTCGATGACAATTTTCTCTCAAGAAAATTTTTTCCAAAAAATGACAGAAAAGTCAAGTTTCAATGGTACTCACAACAAAAAACAGCAGCAATGATAATCTAATAAACATACAATCCAGAGACATTCTCCTTCAAAAAACAGCTGCATCACAAGAAAAATTAAGTACTCTCCCCTTGCACATTATTTTGTCACCTATTCACGGAGAGGATTGCTGAGCTGGATATTAGAGTGAAATTTCATATATAATCTAACTACAAAAGTTTTCTGATATTTGGATGAAAACAAAACCATCCTCAGCAAAAGCAAATCTTAAGCTCAAAAAAATAGTTCTGAATTATAAAGAATACTCTGACTTGAGACACTCAAGCGCCTTCAATTTTGTCACCTATGTTTATTAATCCCTATCAAGAAGTTCTCCTGGAATCCACAAAACCCAAAATAAAACAATTCTATTTGGCTGACCTACACCTTTGCCAGCTCAGCAGCAGCAGGGGCAGGGGCAACAGGAGCAACACCACCAGTGGTTGGCCTGAATATTCATATCAAACCATATAAGCAGTTTATCTCAATAGCACAGGGATACAAAATTAATACAAAGTGAAAATTAATGATTTAAAGAAAGAACTTACAGTCCCACAAAAACTTTGAATGCATCATAGATTCCCCATTGAGCTCCAGTGAGTGTTCCAATCATGACAATACGGAGAGGAAGCCCACGGGTAAACAGACCCCACAAACCTAGCTTCTTCACAGCCTACAAAACCAGAAAATGGGTTTTAAGCAAAGAATATCCTTAGTGCAACAGTTTAGCTTTATAATATCAAGTCAAGGTATAACACTCACATCACCAACAGTTGCCCCTTTGGCATTGTTAAGGAAAGAGACAAGATTGTCAGCAGGATGCGACACAATAGCACAGAAAACACCAGCCACATAACCACCAGCAAAACTAATTCCAAGCTGCAGAGGTTTGCTGCACTGGTCCTTTGGTGTGGGAACGGCATGCTTGTAGATCATCTCAACAATGGTTTCAAAAGAAGCAAACTTCATCATGGTATCTGCAAGGAAAGGCATCTTTCTCTGTTAAAAACACTTGGCCCCCAGTAGCACCTACGGTGCAGAGTTTAGAAAAGCCCATATATTAAGAAAATAGTTAAATTCATGCTGATCAAGGTGAATAGTAGCATCAAAGTGAATCCTAAACTGAATGATGCAAAAAAGAATGGAAGAACAGTAGAAGGCTTTTCAACTATGGGAAGCAAATAAGGAAGCAAGAATATCAAACATCAGGTGAAATCCAAGACAGCAAAAGAAATAACTGAAAAGGTAAGAGTTCCTGAAATTAGAAAGAATGAACATGAACCAATGACCTCAAGTTGTGAAAAACAGTTAAATGCAGAAAGAAAAACAAGTAGCATAATATGTTTGTCAAAGCAAAGTGATTGTGGTAGTCCTTGTTCTCTGAAAACTCAACAAATAAATATCTAAGCCACTGATTCAAGCAATACTTACTATGCGTAAAACGTTATATTATGTCTCAAAAGCATGAAAGTTAAATCAAGATAAACGCAGTCACTCCATAAAAAATAGTGTAAAAAACAGCAAGAACATGCGACGGAGAAGCAATCAAATTCCATACATCTAGGCAGAAGGAAAAGCCATCAAAGAATTAACTATATGACAAGAACAATAATTTAGCAAAGTAAAACCACCAACTTACATGGAATCTGACGCCCCCAAAGAGGAACAATACCCTTGTACACACTGCAACAATCCAAGAGAGCAGGTTAGAGACAACATCTTCCTACACACAATAACTTGTATTGCCAGCAAGACAAATAAAAAGCATTAAATAACATACCCAAGAGCGCCCTCAGATTTAACAAACTTGGGAAGTCCATCAGCCAGACCTCTGGCAAAACCAGGCTGAGTCTGAACACGGACCTTCACGGCCTCAAAGGGGCAAAGAGCAACATCAGCAATGAACTCAGCAGAAGCAGAGCCAGCAAGGTAGATTAAAGTCTTGTACTTAGCAGTATACTCTGGACCAGCAAGGTCAGAGTAGTACTTCTTGAAGAACTCGTAGAATCCAAACTTGCAAGCACCTTGGGCACTGTAACCAAGCAAGGTAGGTACCCATCCCTTGAAGAAGCCCCTGACTCCCTGTTCCTTGAGCAAAACTCCAAAACCAGATGATATGCTTTTGTACTTGGCAGGATCAATCTGAAGTAAACAACAATCTCAATGTTAGTTTGTATCCTCCTGCACAATAAAATTAATAGGACACATAATTGTCCAGAGACATAATATGCAATAACCAGAAAACCAAGAAATGAACACTGTTACATCAAACAGGAGCATAATTATATAAGCTATGGCTTTAGATCTTTGTTCATTTCTTGGCTATACTAAGAAGCAAAGTATCAGTTATGCAGAGGATTTTACAAAGCAGAAAAGAAACACTTCTACTATTAACATGATAAAACATTTGAAAAAAAAACAAAAACAAAATAATCATGATTGCAAAAGAAATTTAAAAAAATAAATCGCAGATCCAACCTAAGGAGAAGTTTAGCAGACAAATCTATATAAGACGTAAATATAGCAATTTACACAGATCTAATCTCAGGCCAACTCTTAACACTAAAACGATCAAAATACGGTCAAAACGACTTCAAAAAAGACAGATCTGTAATTGAAAGGACCTGCATATTGCACTTGACAAGGTCAAGAGGAGTGACGGCCGTGTGAGTGAGACCGCAGCTGAGGATCCCGCCGACGGTACAAGCGGCGTAGAATGCAGGGGAGTACATCTCTATCTTCCCTGGCTCGCTCGGTGCCGCAACAACGAAGTTCCTCCTCGCCGTGGATGGAGTAGCCGGCGACGTGGCGGCTGCTGCTGCTCCATTGAAAGCCGCCGTGGACGGGAAGGATGATGTTTGGGAGGAGTAGAGGTAGCTTGGTATCAGAGAGTTTTTCCTATAAGATTCTGTGAGGGCCATTTCGGAATTTTTGAAATTTGATCTTGAAAGTAAAAACGTTTGATTGAATTATAGAGAAAAAGAGCGAGAGAGAGAGAGAATTCTTCTAATTTTCCCTTTCCCTTCTCCTCCTCCTGTCTCTCGCTGCCAATTTGTTAGAACCCGGGCAACGCAATTCCGCTCTTATTGGACTGAAAGAAAAACCCTCGCGTCGTTTATAGGGATCCGCCACTTATTCATTTGCCCCTGAGTCATCAGTTTAATCACGATTTCGCCACCGCCAATCCTTTAACTCAGGCCGGTTCTGCCCGTATGCAATTACGGAATTACCCTCCTAGTTGGTGTGCAAGACTTGATGTTGATTTATTTGATTTGGTCAAGTCCGTCAACGTGCTTTAATTGTTAGCCCTTCTTGCTTTTTCTTTCGAAATCGAATCAAACTACAAGTTCTCATTGGAAAATAATAATAATAATAGTAATAAAAGTCAAACCACAAGTTTATTCAAATAGAGACAAAATCACGCAATGTTTGATTTGATTGACTGTGTTTTCTAATGTTACAATTAGAAGTTTTAAACTCATATATTATGTTTGTATACTAAATTTCAATATTAGGATTTGATTGTAAATATAATTCGGAACATACTTGTTTGAACATAATTCGAAAATTCGCACCAATAAAAATGGATTCAATCCCCGTTTGTTATCTGTGTGTCACATTTGATTTGAACATTAGGTTTGTGTATATTAAACCTTCAGTCAAAAAATTTTCATATATAAATGAAATTGTGAATCATGGGCTTCAGGTAAAGGAGACAAAAATATGTAACATGAAGGGCAATTTTAGCGAAGAATCATTTTGAACAACCGATAGCCATGTGAGCACATTTCTGATGCCATGAATCTGGGTTGGAGGATTTAACCGCTTGCTTAGTAAGAGGGGGCGGCCCAGCTAAGCTAAGCACATTCGTCATGGTTGATTGGCATATTCCTCCACATATTTTGGGAATATCAACAGGGTTAATGGGTTATGCTGTTTCGCCTTTTTCAACTTGCACTACTTGCTAAATTACTCTTTTGATTATTTTTTAGGGTAAATTTTAGGTTGCTCCATCATAAATTTAATATTTTTTAATTACCTCTCTTATTTTAAAAAACTTTAAATTATTTTATTTTTATTCAAAATATAAGAAAAAGTGGGTGGGAAATTTTTTTTTTTTCTGTTTTCCTAAAAGTTCTAATGAATAAGGTTAATTAAGATTTTCAAGAGTAAGTGATTTGAAGATAATATGATATTTACCCTTATTACAATGATTTTGATTTTCGAAGTAACTAAATATAATTCCCATAGTTGTTACTGAAGCTACTAGGGGTGTTCAGAATCCAATCTGATCCGCTCAATCCGTCTGATTCGTGAAAAACCGATCCGTATAAATCCAATCTGTGGATCCGTGGATTGGATATGGATTTACTTCTGTAAATCCGCAAAAATCCGTGAATCCGCAAAAAAAAAAAATATATATATATATATATTTAGTTAAAAAATTATTATAAATGTGATATTATATAGTTACATAAGTACTATAATATATCTTATCCATTACCCAATAATAATATAAAATAAAAAAATAATTAAGTAATCAAATATAACTTGTAAAAATTATAAAACAAAATAAAAACAAAGTCACACGCACTAGTAAAAGCAAAGTAATATAACACCAAGTTACCAATAATTTACAAAGTCACCCAAAAGTAAAGTAACATAACGATAAGTCACCAACAATTTACAAACAAAAAAAAACTCTAAGTTTCCCGGCTGTCACACGCACTACAACTGGGGTTGGCAATGGGACGGGATGGGATGAGATTTATCAATCCCAATCCGGCCCTGCATATGCAAGTGGGATGAAAAAACGTCCCACTCCCGTCCCTTTATTTTTTTTGGGACAAAAATATGTCCCAATCTCGTCCCAAAAGAGAGGGGATCCCGCATCCAATTGGAAAAATTTCTTTTCTTAGTCGGCAATGAGATAAGATGGGACGGAATTTGCCAATCCCACTCCCGTTTCGTATATGCAAATGAGATAAAAAATGTCTCACTTCAACCCCTAAATTTTTTTATGGGACAAAAATATGTCTCAATCTCATCCCATCGAGAAAAATTGTCATCCCTACTAGCAACACCCAATACTAGTTCGATACACTCTCGACACCGATTTGAAGGACGTCGGCTGCGCGATTCCAGCGAGAGCAAGCCTTCTTCTTCCTCGAGTCCATTGAGCCATTTCACAATCACCAGTTCAAGCCAAACAATTGCACTATCAAAACCTTCAAGATCGCCACCCGTACTTCTCTTGGTTCCCATCGTTGACGGCTCCGTAATCACCACTTTTCGACAAGTACAATAGCCTTGGTGAAGGATCAGACTGTGTTTGGTTTCAAAAACTTCGTTATTTCAATTAATTGTGTCTTTATTTGAACAATTAATTTCGGTGTTATATTAATGTATTATTGTAACTTTAGTTAAACAATTAATCTTAGTATGTTATATTTAGAAACTTTAAATGTATTATTGTAGCTTTATTTGAATAATTAATCTCAATGTGCTATATTTTGAAACTTTGAATGTATTATTTTAGTTTTATTTAAACAATTAATTTGTTTAAACTTTATTCAATTTTAAATTTAATTAGTAGTAAAATTATTTTTATATTAGATTTTTTTTTATTTCATTAGTTCATGGATTGGGGAGAACTAAAAATTTTTAATTCAGAAACTGATGTGTAAAATAGTGAATTGGATATCGATTAAGTTAAATCCGCATCCGATCCGCAGACGTATGGATTGGATATGGATTGAGTCAAATCCGTATCCGATCCACATATATATGGATTGGATATGGATTGGATTTGGATTGAGTTTAATCAATCCGTGAATTGGATTGGATTAAAAAATTATAATCCATAAAATTATGGATCGGATATGGATTAATGTCAAATCCGTAAAATCCGATCCACGAACACCCCTAGAAGCTACACAATCGGTTGCATGAGAATTTCCGTCAATTGCTCGTTAATCTCAATAAATTTATTATCTTCGTTTCTTTTTCCTTTTTTGTGAAATCAATTGTTATCTGCAATCCTTCAATCTTTCATGACTTTTCCGGTCTATGCAGATCCAGTCTATCAGTATAAGTTGGTACAACTGTACGACATTACTATGTGTGAATCCAATTTAATTTATTAGAAATACAACTCGTTCTAACCAATTACTCCGAATTTCTTTCTTTCTTTTTTTTTTCTAATCCATGTAATAAATTATTTGGAATTTATGAATATTTATCATTCAATTCATGATTGTTCATGTCACCATCTTTATTAGAATCATCTAAACCAAATAAAGATGATAATTTCAGATTATATTAATCTGTTTAATTAAAGCATATTATATGTTACCCAAAAAAAAAAGCATATTATATAATATTTTTATATGGGGCTCAGGTCAACACAACCACACCCTTGATCTAAATATAACTCAAAAGAGAAGGCTGGTCAATGATAACGGCTCGGATAGGATACCATTGGACTTTGACTTGAAAACATAAAAATGAAAATATTTGCGCATCCTGCATCTGGATTTATAAAATTGCAAGTACTACGTTCTTCTAGATAAAATTTGCAATAAATAATAATACCTCATTAGAAAGTCAAGGCAAATGAGCAGCAGCAAATCAAGCACTGCATAACCGAAAAATCAAAACAATAAATACAGAATCCATTTGAATTTGAGAAGGTACATCCTTTTATAAGAAACGGGAATCGTGAACATCTCTTCCCCAATCAAGGCATTCGATATTCTTAACGTGTTGCTTTGGTCTAGGCCTTGATTACATTATGAAGGCCAAGAGATTCTTCTCATTTTCAGTTCGTGAAGAGACTACCGGCTCAATGGACAACATCTCGTCTCCTACTTGCTCATGGAGTCCAGATAAACTTGACAGCCCTCTACAGTCTCTATGGCTTCGGACAACTCTCTCAGGTCAGTTTTCTTTCTCTTTCTGTTGTACGCATGCATATCCTGATACACATGAGAAGAGAGAGTTGATAAAACAGATACAGGGACAATGTATATGCCAGCATTGAGGTCTTAGGTTCAGTGGAGAGAGTTCTTTAATGAAGTAAGCTGGACTTTTGAATCTTGATTATGCTTTTGCATGTATTTTTCATATATTATACAGAGTCGGACAAGAAGATGAAGGCCATGGTGACCCTTTTGGAAGAAGGGGAAGTCATGTCAGCTGAAAGAGGTGATATCCGTAACAGGAGGAAACCAGAGCTCATAAAAATGCTAGAAGATTTCAACAGATCTTACCATGCTCTAGCAGAACAATGTGACAAGCTGAGGTCCCAATCACATCATTTGCTTCATTCAGGATCTTCTTCTACATCCTCTTCCTCCAGAAAAACGGGGCACCCAAGCAACAACCAAAAAAGAACTGTAGGAGGCTTTGATGAACCTAAATTCGAGGCATCTGATACTCATTCTGAATCTGCTGTTGAAGATCCTGATGTTGAATGTAATAGTGCTAATTCTCACTTTGAATACCTGAACAGACTAGCAGATGAATTGATGTCAAGTGAACCATGCAAGATGACTATGAAAAAAGAAACTGAAACCACAGATGACAAAAAGGAAATAGAAATCACAGAATTTCCCAACAAAGAAGAGATGAAGATGAATGGCTCTGAATCAGGCCAGGCTACAATTGGAGAGTTTGAAACAGGTGGTCCTGGGAGGAAGAATACATGGCATGAGCTAAAATTTCAACTTACAAAACTAATGGAGGAGAGTCTGCGGCAGCAAGCCGAGTTGTTAAAGAGGAATGATGAAAAGAGAAAAATCATCGATAAACTCAGGGCACACATAGAGTGCTTAAGAAGTCAGAACAGAGCCCTCCAGAGTGATCTCAGATTCTCAAAAGTTGAGGTGAAAAGCAATCAGACTTCACGATTAAGTGGACTGAGCTTCAATAAGTTCTTCAAAGCTGGTTGTTCATGATTGTTCAAATTTTGGTGAACAAAGCACAGTGCCAATTCATTATCCACTTTACAGAATTCCAATGGACATGGGCATATGCAATTTTCGAAGGATCTGTTCTAAACAAATTCTTCGAAGGTTGGTCAACATGATAATCTATATCAACTATCAATCGAGACAATATCTTTCCTTACTCCTTTATAATAACATACTTTGCAGTCAATGATAATCATATATTGCAATAAAGCAGGCGCTCATGCAAATATCACTTTGTGCTTACAGTTCCCAGTTTACTGTGTACACTTGACAGATTGCTTGCTTCTCTTATTGCGCCTGATGTCTACACTTTATCATACAGTAAGAACTGCATCATAAGTACCATTTAGCCTCAGCTTAAACTCAAAAAGGTATACAATAGCTGAACCCTTTTGTACATATTCGCTCTTCGCAGTGAATTTAGTATAGATTTCTTGAAAAACAATACCTTCTTTCAGAGCTGTGATTTACTACAATTTTACACTTAACCTTTACATAAAGTTCACTTCAATCATAGAAATGTCACCAATAATCTCCACATGAGCACAGACCATCCTTGAAATAATGAAATCTCTTAGAATCTCTAACCACAATTTCACGATCAACAACCTTCGAGATCAATCTGATTACTGTATGACAGTCACCACAAACCCTCAGATTCTTAATGATCCGAATTGTACTTCCAGGAACCGAGTTAATAATTGCGAAAGCAACAGCCAGCTTTTCACTATGTATTCGCAACGTCATTTCCTTCTCTTCCTGATCGACATCATGAATTACTGATGTCATATCGGTTACATAGCCAACTTCTTGCAACTTCGCATTTAGTTCCTCCAAATACTCATAGATCTTCTCATGTTGAGGATGCTCTTTATCTCCAACCAAGAATGCATGAACCTTGCCTCTCAGTTCAACTAAACTGAATCCAGGTGTTTTAGCTAGTCTACGATTCTTCATAAGTGATCTCGTCCTCTCAACATCTTCCCACCTTCCAGCATTAGCATATATGTTAGAGAGTAAAACATGGTACCCGCAATTGTTTGGCTCTAATTCAAACAATTTCTTTGCAGCAATCTCCCCAAGGTCTACATTCTTATGAATCCTACAAGCTCCCAGAAGCGAACCCCAGACTACAAAATCAGGTTTCACCTTCATCCCTTCGATTAAGTCATAAGCCTCCTTGAGTTTACCAGCTCGCCCAAGAAGATCAACCATGCAGCCATAATGCTCAACCCCAGGTTCTATATTAAACTCATAACTCATAGTATTAAACCAGTGCCAACCTTCTTGTACAAGACCAGCATGGCTGCAAGCAGATAGAACCGACACAAAAGTAATATAATTTGGTCTTACACCAGCTCTTATCATCTTATAAAATAGATCCAGAGCTTCTCTGGCACGACAATGCATTCCATAACCAGCAATCATAGCAGTCCATGACCTGACATTCTTTTCCTTCATCTGATTAAATGCCTTCCTTGCTAGATCCACTTGCCCACATTTGCAATACATGTCAATAATAGAAGTGCCCACAATCACACTCTCCTCCAGATCCATCTTTATAACCTACATAAGCCAAATAAATAAATTAAGCATTATCCACATATGAATAATCACCCTTAACGGGAAAAGGAAGCTCAAGTACCTGATCATGTATACACTTGCCCAAACGCAAGACTCCTAAATGTGCAATGGCTAACAAAACAGCAGACAATGTAACAGCATTGCATTTAACATCAGTACTCTTTACCATTTGATTGAAAACATCCAGAGCCTCAGCAGCCAATCCATTTTGTGCATAAATAGCAATAATTGAATTCCAAGTAACTGCGTCCTTCTCAATCATTCCATCAAACACTTTCCTAGACACATCCACGTGGCCACCCCTTGCATATGCATCTATCAAAGTATTGCCAACACCCACTTCACTGTCAAATCCTCTCTTTATAACAAACCCATGAGCACCTTCAGTCACTCCATTAACTGTAACATGAGAACAAGCTGATAAAACAGAACCAATAGCAACTGAATCAACCAAAAGATTGTCACTGTTTTCACTTGCGCCTCCACATTCACGCTCCTCAAGTAAGAACTCCTTAAAAAGCAATAACGCTTCACGGGCATTGTCGTTTTGGACATACCCAGTAAGCATCGACGTCCAAGAAACAATATTTCTAATTCTCTGTGGAATTTCATCGAATAGTTTTCTAGCATCACTTAACTCTCCGCATTTCGAGTACATATCAATAAGAGCTGACGAGACGAAGACGTCTCGGTGAAAGCCGAAGATGAAAGCTTGTTGGTGGGCTTGTTTGCCCGAGTGAAGGTCGTGCAAAGCAGAGCAAGATTTGATAGCACACGGGAAAGTTGAGCGAGTTGGAGTAAGAGAGAGCTTGCGCATTGAAGAAAATGCGCGAAGGGCTTCCACTGAGTCGCCGCCTCGAGCCAAATCGGCAATGACCGAGTTCCAAGAAAAGACATTGTTCTTGTCTACGTACTTGTTGAACAACGTTGTTAGATTTGTGTTTGTTGAGTGCTTGTCGACGTTAGAGACTACGCTTAAAAGTGAACTAGACTTCGAAATCTTCATTTGTTCTTCTTTTGGGATTTATGTTGGGTAATAACATATACAAAAATATATTTCTGTAATATTTATTAAACTTTTTTTTAATGATAGAAATATTACAATATAAACTATTACTAAATTATTAATATGGGAAAAATTTCCCTTGGCTTTAAAATGTTGCACCCTTGAAGATTTAAGCAAACAGGATCGCTTTACGTAATATTAAGTAAATATTGATCGTAATAAATACAAATATACACGTGTCAAAAGATATTTCGAAGTTAAGGATAAGCTATGCTCAGGAGTCTGAAGGCATCAAGGCATAATAATAATATTCAAGGGATGGAAGGCATGAAGCTACCGCAGCCCTCTTGAAAAGTAATATAATATGGTTTAAAAACGGCATGGGCTATTCGGTACAACTGAATGCGTAATCAACAGAGAGCTAAAATCATAACAAACATAGTACAAATTCTCACAGCAATGATTACAAGGCCACCATCAAACTTGGCAGCACAGGAGGAACTCTTTCCGATAAACTCGCCTGAGCTAGGAGCTGGTGCAAATGCCTCTGAATTTTGGGAAGTCGGAGAAGGGAAGAATGATGACATATCTGGAGCATTCACGTACGGCAAAATAGCAGGAGAAGCCGAGATTACGGGCTCACTGGCTGAACATAGGAAATGCAGATTAAGAAAGAAGATGACAGTAAGGAGAATAGCAGATAACCTGGAGACGGTAGAAGCCATTGGTGATTTTATCAGGTGGAGCCAGAGGGATAAATATAGTGAATTTTTGAAAGAAAAGGTATGGGGTATGTCTGTCTGTTGCGTATCACGGGATTGACAGTGGCAGTTTTAATTTGCGCTGATGTGCGCATGTTTATTACCTCTTGTTTTGCTTGATTTGTCTCGTGTTGTCAAAAGATGAAAAGATGCTTTTCTACGTGACTGCTGTACCCTATAATACAAGTGGCAATGCATCTACATAATGCTGCACAGGATGTCTCTTTTTCACATGCTGAAGGCTTTGTTTTTAACCAAAGACGCCTCTCCTTTTTGTTTTCTTACTCTCTTTGCGTGTGAACCATGCTACCTGTAAAAAGTTCAGCCACATAAGAAGCATGTGTAGTTTCATTCAAGTAGTGCTCCTGTCTCATTCTCACTTCATCACCTTCCACTAATCCATTCTCTGTGTGCAAGAGATTCAGCATAATAAAAGAGGCAAAATTACATGGTACTCGAAAATGAACTTGTCTCTCTCTGGTCCTTACTCCTCTAGCCTAGTTTCATGAATTTAATTACATAAACTAATTGAAGAATAACAAGAGTACTTTGCACTCTGCAGCTCATGCTCTAAGTTTGATCAAAATATAACAGGCATGCCTTAAAACAGCTCCATTTGAATTGTACAGATCATAAAGAAATACAAGCTTGTCAGCTTTCCTGAATTGAAAAACATGATTTTCAAATACAGGAAATACATAATGTTTCACTCGAATATAAAAACTGTGGTGAATGCTACAAATCAAAACAATCATGCATACAAAGATCCCACTGCCAAATGAAGTTTCTTTCTCTCTTTGGAGTCGGTAAATCTGTAAATAAATATATCAAAAACTACAACAAGTTGCAGAGGTATCACTGATTCATCTGATAAAAATGCACTGCAGCATGAGTATAATCTGCCAGACAAAATTACAACGTCCTCTAGTGAATAACAAGCAGTTCATTCTTCAACAAGGGTACTGCACAGAAGTGAGGACTCTATAATTAGAGAAGCCTCAGATGTGCAGTATCATTTAACCTTTTTATCTGCCAACCTGTTCTCCATGAATGCTGTAATACTGTCACTGAAGAATCTTCTATGCAGATCTTATGTGCCATTACTGGACTGCAGCCTAGAAGGCCCGTTAACAGACACTTAATAGGCACTGAATGAGTAAAAACACCAACACATGAGGTCATAATATTCATAGAAGAAGATGAACTTCTGACACTTAAATCGTGGAGGTCACTCTGAGGGTTTGAATCCCGAGGAGACATCTCATCTTCAACCTCGTGATCACCAGTAGTTGTCACAAACTGTAACCGACTTTTACCAGACTTCTTCCTTGTGAGACCTTGTCGATGCCTGTGCAGTAAGTCCCAGTGGGGTGCAGGGAGAGAAGACCCATCCCGGTCATGAACCGAGTTAGTTAGAGAATGAGAGTTGTGTAAGAACCCTTGGCTCTCATTCTGGTGATGGGCTGAAAAATCTGCTCTCAATTTATCGGCAAGTCCCAAGACCGTATCATTCAAGAATTGAACCATCCGAAATTCTACTTGCCTGAGTGATTCTCCTGAGGGTGGAGCAAAATCAGGCTGGTATCTTTCAATCAAGCTCAAAAGTTCAGGCGTGTATATTTCTGATCTGAGGCATCCCTCCCAATGACCCAGACTCATCTCCAGAAGTGCATCCAATGATTGTATCTGCTCCTCTGCAAAATTCATTTCCTGCATGATTTCATCATATAAAGATTTGTAAATCAACCATTCAACTATCATTCCATATCAATTTATTTTCACAATCGATGCTGCTTTCAATTCAAATAATTGTTACATTCAAACCAAGACCAACTAATCACAGACTTAGAACATACTACATCTTAATGCGCCCGTTCATTACCAATACTTTCAGTTTGTCTAAGATTACTTCCGTTGAATGTCTGCATGGTTCTTCGAGCGAAAGAGGTTTCCTATAAAGCATATATCAAGTGATTCTCCAAAAACAAATACTTATCAAGTGCTTGTCCACAATGCAGTTCACGTGTTCGCCCATACTGTAAACATAAAAGCAAATTTCCTAGTTATTTGAAAGTGCTTTCAATGTCTGGCTTTTCAAAGACGCGGACCAGCCCCGGAGCTCCTTGACAGAGGAGCATTTCCGTGACTCGTGACTCGTTGGCCTAATGAGCCCTTTCCCAAAAACAATTTCATCATATATAGGCTTAATCAACTCAAAGAACAAATTAAATGAAACCCAGAAACACGGATCAATTCTCTAAAATGCATCATAAGCATAACCAGAACAGAAGCTAATTCAGTCAAAAAGTACCTGACAAACGGATAGCGCCATGGATCTAGCCCGATCCAACGGCGAAGAATAAACGGCATTAAACCTAACCCCTTGAGAATGCAACAAAACAGCCAATGCCCTAGCTTGCCTCTTCCCATTAGCCGTCAGTTTCGCCACGTGGCATCTCCCACCGACCAAATCCGGTCTCAAATTCAACTCACACTCCCCGTGACTGACCAAAAACACCTCCGTCACATTCCGATCCTCGTCCGCCAACGAACCCCGCGACAGAATTGAGGCGGGTGGAGTCGGAGGAGGCGCCAAGACATTGTACGGGTCCCACACCTTGATCGACGGCCCCAGTCGCGGAGTTCCCAGGGAGGAGAGCTGGGGGGACAAGGGAGATGCGGACGCGTGGCAGGGTAACATTTCGGGTTCCTGTTCTAGAACTTTCTTCACTAATTGATTGTCTAGTAATTCGGTATTGTTATGATTGTCATTGTCGTCTTCTTCCTCTTCGTCTTCTTCTTCTTCGCTATCTTCGTCAACTACTTGGACGGACTGATTGGATCCCATTTTTTTTTCTTGTGAATTTTGTGCGAACTGGAGAGATCTTACATGGGGATGTGGTTTGAATTTGGGATGCAATGATTGGTTGTTCCTGAAAGCACAACAAGGAGAGTGTGTTCTGTGAGAGTAAGAGAGAAAGGGAGGTCAGTTTTTATGACAATGACTGAGATCTGTGAAGGGTTGTCTCTTTCCCTGAGTTTTTCTCCCGTTGAGTTGGGGCAAGAATTATCAGAATTTGCTACAAATCGAATTGATAATGGGGAATGTCCTGTGTTACGGAGAGAGGTGCGAACATATGGTACAACTGGATTTACAAAAGTATAACCACTGTAAATCATAATTCTATAAATTAATAATCTTTTTCGTATGATAAATTTTCATGGTCTCGCCTCACGCAAATAAACTAAATTAATAATTTTGATAAAATCATAAGATAATTTTTTTAAAAAAATTTTATATAACTTTATGATCCTATTTAAATCATAAATTAATAAATTAATAAAATTATAAATTTAATTGATTATAATATTTTAATTACATAAAATATGAATCTATTGTTATTTATTTACATAAAATATGACTTTATTATTATTATTTTTTTAAATTTAAATTTAATTGATCTCATTTCTTATTTTTCTTATTGTATCTAGAATCTTTAAGGTCGATTTTTCGAATTGTAATAAGAAATTATGAAGTGTTGTTGATGCTTTGAGTACTTCTTTACGCGTAACAAGCTCCAAAACTATTGAATAACCTCAACTTGTTCTTCAACCGGATTTTCATTGATGTTAGCAACAATTTCTTCTAAACTTAAAAGCTCTGAACTTGCATTATTTTCGTTAGAGTAATCCAAGAGGTAATTTACATCAATTCTATCGCAGTAACCCCATTCTTTAATTAGTCTCAAGTTCATGAACGGCTTCCTTACTAAGGATTCATCTAAGTTCTGAGAGGTCATTTCTTCCACAGAACGAATTTGCAATGTTGAAAACAATTTGCTATTGTCTTTGCCTGAACATTTGTTGTCAAGTTGTGACTACAAAATTGATTGCATCCAAAGCATTTGTTTTTACTGGATTGGTTTGCCCCAATTCATAACCTTCCAAATTTCTACGGCAAAATTGGCTGAGATAAAGCATCTTGAAAGCTCTTATTATCCCTGTATCACATGGTTGGATTTTTGATGTCATGTTCGGTGGCAAATAAAATGGCTCAATATTTTGTAGTCCTTCAATGTTTTTTGTATGGGCTAATACATTTTTCCCTTGCATTTTTCTGTCAAGTCATCGAACATCTTCTTCAAAATGCATCCCAATCATCCATGATCTTTTGTTGGCTCGGTATTGACAACTCAAACTCTCCATGTTTCCATTCTTGAAGCAACGTGGTTTTGCATACTTTCCAATGATCCATAGAGGAATTTTTTTCCTGAGCTATCCTTAGTACAACAGACAACAACTGTAATCCGTTCTCTGTGTTGCTTTTTTCCTTCAAGTTGCTTTGTTGCAAGAGAGTGATCTACTTGTAACCCACAAAACAATCCTGTTTCATCCATATTAAAAACATATTTCATGGCAAACTGATCTATTTTCCCACTTTATGAACTCCCATTGCTTCTCCAGGTCTTGTGTATCAACTGATCCACTTTCTGCAAAACAACGAAATAATTAACTTAATACTATGTCTTAACTTGAACTTCTCAAGCCAACCCATGGAAAAGTTGAATTCTGCTATCTCTTGAGGGTTTAATATTTTCATAGCCTCTCTTGCCTTTTCCAAGATTAGCTCTCCTGTTATATTCACACGATCTTGATATTGAAGAAACCACTCACAAACAACCTTCTCCATGTGTGGAAATTTTGATAGTTGTGCCGCTTAGCATGACCACCTTTTGTTAGATCAACCAAAAGACATTCTAATGATCGTTTGAGTGTATTTGATATTGTACCTTCACTAATTTCCAAGTGAAATTTTTCAAAAACCCATTGCAGCAATTCTTTTTGCTAGCACGTGCGGGTGCACTTTACTGTACTTGCTTAATGCTTTATGCATCTCATCTGTCATGGTCGATTTTTGAACACCTTTCAAATGAAAAGTCATTCTAAATGTTCAAATAATTTAATATGAAATAAAAGAAGACTTAATGATTGTTTATATAAAGACTATTTCTAATCAAATTCATTAAACATAATTAAGTTAATTAACATGAATACTATTTAATTAAATACATAGATAAGTACCATATATTTATTCTTTTGGTTAAATGAATAGTTAATTACATTGAATATAATATGAATTAAATTACTTTTAATCTAATTCATTGAATATATTTAATTAAGCTAATGTAACATGAATATTATTTAATTAAATAGAAACGTACAATATATTTATTATTTTAGTTAATTGAAGGTATAATTTAATTCATATTCAACATTAGTGAAATACATTTAATGTTCAATTATTTAATGTCTGTTTTAATTAATAAAATTTATATTGTTCCCCCCCTAATAATTTATAGAGCTTCTCCTATAGTTATGAAGTAACATTTATAACTTAGTTATTCGATAATATTGTATTCTATTCTAAAAATAAAGCAATATTTTATTTTAGTTAGTATTTTGTTTTCTTTCTTTCAAGATTAAAAAAGCAGAAAGAAGTTTTATGCGTTTTCTGAAGAACAACAAATTGAAAATATTACCAAACACACCTTAAAATTTCAAATTTTTTTAAAAATATGTGACAACTCGAAACAAACAGAGGCGACCTTTTAGTTCACATTATATGAAGCACAATAACAACTAAAAATTTTGAAGTCCAAAATAACAATTAGCGCGCGCACACAGTTACATAACCATTTCGGTGACAATACATAATTACATTACCTCCTGAATCACAATCCATTGTGACAGAATCACCCTCTTGAATATATCCAGTCAAAATTATTTCGGCCAGATTATCCTCCAGAAGCCTCCCGATAGCCCTTCTCAGTGGCCTTGCTCCATAGCTTGGATTGTATCCCTCTTCGATAAGTTTCTTTTTGAATGTATGAGTCACCGTAAGTTCGATATTTTTAGCCTCTAGTCTTCCATAAATTTCTTTCAGCATTATATCAACGATTTCCATGAGCTGCATCTTATTTAGCTGCCTGAAAACAATCACCTCATCAATCCTATTCAAAAACTCCAGCCTGAAACGTCTTCTCAGCTCCTCCGCTACGTCCCTCTCCACTTGATCACTTCCCAATATGCTTTCCCGTGCTATGACAGAATCCCCAATGTTTGATGTCATTATAATGATAGTGTTTTTGAAATCCACAGTCTGCCCTTTACCGTCGGTTACTCTTCCATCATCCAGCAGCTGAAGCATGACATTCAAAACATCGCGATGAGCCTTCTCAATCTCATCGAAGAGAATCACACTATGAGGCCTGTGTCGTACAGCTTCGGTCAGCTGGCCACCATTTTCAAAGCCAACATAGCCAGGCGGGGAGCCGAAGAATTTCGAGACTGTGTGCTTCTCCATATATTCGCTCATGTCTATCCTTACCATTGCTTCCTTGGAGCCGAAGTACTCGAAAGCCAAAGCATTGGCAAGTTCTGTTTTGCCAACCCCAGTTGGGCCGGTGAATAGAAAGCTTGATATAGGGCGATTAGGGTCCCTAATTCCCACTCGAGCTCTACGAATGGCGCGGCTAATTGCCTCGACAGCTTCAGTCTGCCCTACAATGTGCTTCCTCAGTGACTCTTCCAATCGCAGAAGCCGTTGAGAATCTTCTGCAGAAACTTTCTCGACCGGAATCCCTGTCCATATTGCAATTACCTCTCTAATGTCATCCTCCGTAATTAGCCCCGTGGCTCCTCTTGGTTTGTGTAGCATCACCCTTGCCCCAGCTTCATCGATCAAATCAATTGACTTGTCTGGATTAAATCTATCACTTATGTATTGATTAGATAAAGAGGAAGCCGCAGTTAAACACTCCTCGGAGTATTTGACACTGTGAAATGCTTCATACTTAGAGATCAAACCTTGCAGTATATCTACTGTCTCATCTACTGATGGTTCAGCCACTAACACCTGCTGGAAACGCCTTTTCAATGCTGAATCCTTCTCTACATATTTTCGGTACTCATCCAGAGTTGTAGCACCAATGCACTGCGTTGAACACAGAAATTGGTCATTGTAAATTAAGCAAATATAAAAAAATGTGGTTTAAATTTGAAAATCAAATTTATGTGCAGCATATATAATATATGCAGTCAAGTTAACAAAAGCAACCCTTAGGTCCCCTCTGGCAAGAGCAGGTTTCATAATGTTAGCTGCATCAAGTGCTTGGCCGCCGCCACCAGCTCCAATAAGAGTGTGAAGCTCATCGATAAACAGTATAATACCTCCTTTACTAAGCATCACTTCATCAACAATCATCGTCAATCTTTGCTCAAAGTCCCCACGATTAGAGGCACCGGCAATCAGTCGCCCCATCTCCAAGGCAAATATCTGAACAATTCAATGATCAATGCATTACTACACATTCAAAATTTCAAATTTTATTATGACATTATTGCCAAAGTACAATGAAAATATTTAAGCTGACGAATAAGTTGCAAGCTAACCTTCTTTCCCTGGAGTTTAAATGGAGAAGAGGAATTTACAATCCTCTGAGCCAATCCCTCCACAATTACAGTTTTGCCAACGCCGGGGTCACCAATTAGACATGGGTTATTTTTTCTTCTTTTACATAATATTTGCATTACACGCTCAAGCTGCTGCTCCCTTCCTACCATGGGGTCCAATTTACCCTAGCAGAAGAAAAAAAAGAAAAAGAGAGAAATTCTGTTTAAGTTCATTTATTTTGAACATATTAAAATTGATCAATTCTAATTTTGCATGTAACTTGACACATTTAAGCACAAAAGTGAACTGGGAAAATGCCATGTTATTACCTTTTGTGCCATTTTGGTCAAGTCAGTTGCATATTTGCATAGGGTTTCCAGTTTTACAGATTGTTTCTCAAGTTTCTCCATTTTCACTCAGACTGAGATCTTGTTTTTCCTTTTATGGATAGCACAATTCATCAAATTGCTCTCCCATATATAAACCAAAATGGTACAAAATCCAATGCATCTAGCAGTAGCTGCTACACTAGTTACCAAGAATATTGATTTAATTCTGTTTATTACTTTCTTTATTCAATTCATGCATGTTTATAATTTCATGAATGTTGGTAGTGAGGTTTCTTGAATTCTTCTTCTCCAAGAGCTGTCCCCTAGGCTTCCTAAAACTGTTTAAAGCTCCATATTTCACACCTCAAGGCAAATCATTATTGGTCATTTCCCCAAGTAATTAAAACTCTAAGTTAATTAATTAAATGTCGTTTAAATAATCTAGCAGATTGATAATTGGCCAAGATATAGATATATATATATATATATATGGGCAACACTTGTATGACTCGAAAAGTTGGCTTTGCATGCTCTTATGGATATTTGATACAAGCGAGCTCTTATGTAATGAGAATGAACAGCCTTATTCTTTTTAATTTTTGTGTTAACAACTGACGATTGCAAATCATAAAAAGCATATAGGCCACATCACAGTGGCACAATAATTTGAGCGGGAACTGTAACGGCCTTTGGCAAGTGGGGCCGGAAACCGGATCCTTTCCTAACATTGCTAGTGATTAGCACTATTATTTTTCTGCACATTAGACCGATCTACATTTCCAAAGGAAACAAGAAACATTAAAAAGAAAAGAAATCAAAATGTAACAACCGAGCTAATTACACAAAGTTGAGGGATACAGTATTTCAAATTTGATCAATAATTTTTAAAATAAAAGCCAGTAAACCAATCCAAACACGGCAATAATAGGTTCGTTTAAAGTCACTCCCTTTAAAGGAAGCAGGGGCAAAAATTTCGAGCCCCGACATGGGCTTATTTTATCCTTTATCTAAAGGATTTGAACAAGACAAATGCATCGCCTAAAAAAACGCTAAGTGCAAATTTCCGAGCAGATATGTGAATTGTACTGTAGAATTCATATGCATGTAATTCGAGATTATAATATGAGTGGAGTTATTGAATTCTACTAAATTTTTCTGTAAACTGATTCATTTATTGGTTCCATTCATTGCAATTACAAGTCTAAAATGATTTTGCTAAATTTCTAAATATGTCTCTATTGAAGTTTCAAAGCCTTCACACCTGAATTACAAGGAATCTTGAAGAATTATAACAACTGGAATCGAGAACAATCCAACAACCAGAAACCCGGAACAATCACCAAGAACCAATGAACAGCACTAAGGACCCAGATTAGAAAGAAAAATGTGCTTCACGTTATTAATCACAATGAATAAAATACAACAAAAGATCTAGAGGATATTACAAACAAATGAACGAAACAAATTTCAGCTCATTTCACAAAGAATTGAAGAAGAAAAATGAATTATATCAGAGAATAAGGAACATAATAACTTTTTGCCACCTCAGCACGAATATATCACCAGAACCCTGAACTGAAGTCATACTGCATTTAACTCCCCAAATTTCTTCAAAAGTTTCATTTGAGTCTAAAAACTCAACCAGCTCACAGCCTCACAGCCTCTAATCATTGTCAATTTCTTTGCAAAAATAACAATTCAAAATTAAAACTAGCTAAATTCCTAAATATGTGGCTGATCCCAACAATTTTTTTTTGAACGTAAATTTGATTACACATATAGTTTTCTTAGAAGATACAATCTCATAATCATCTTTATTATTTTTTTTTTTTTTTTGGTGCTGGGTGTGTGTGTATTTTGGAACCGTTGAGATTTTTTTTTTTCTTTTTTGGGTTTGTAAATGTTGGTTTATTGTTGAATTAGAGGAAGATTGATCTATATGTAGTAATTCACAATATAGACGACCGTTGAAAGATGAGCGTATAAATGAATATTGACTTGTCTATATTAGTAATTTAAGTTTGGGGTATTCAATAACAAAAATATTTATTAATAAGTGGGTGTAAAGAGTATTACAATGGGTCCAAATATTCTCGCCTTTATAATATATGCAGCTTGTTATAATTTGCAAAAAAAGCAAAGAGCATAGGCGCAAACTTAGCCCAAAGCATAAGTGGGCCTAATTTTCTTGAGCCAGCGTCTAGGCCGACACAACACAAGTTATGTACTTCAAAAAGAAAATTAATATTGTTCGGAGCTGACAAAGCTGTCACACTAGAGTAGATGAAACTAATCTTTTATTACAGTTGTTCTTGGCCGGTGTAGTAGAGCTATCGAGTATAAAGCATTTCGTGAGGCACATTGTGGTCATCGGTTGCGCTCGTAAAAATTAATTGTTGACCAGCGGGGATTGGTGCTATTGTTGGAGAGATTACGCTGTCTGCTGTGGGACTCCCTGGTTAATACGCAAACGCAGCAACATGACGTTTTTGGGCGCACACGCTTCCTAATTAATATGTTTGTAAATGAATCCGTATCTCTCAAAGTAGATACAATATGTTTGCTCCTGTCCTGAGTCTTGGCTATCAACGAATTGTCACCGATCCATGTCGACCCAAACGGACATCGCGGGCAGCCATCTCCAAGGCCCGAACCTCCATCACACTAGATGGAATCAAGCCACTGTTTCACTACTAAACAACCACGTGTCGAGTTTCAATGGACTACTTAAGTACAAAACCATTGATTGATTGGATACTTGATATGTCCAGGTAAAAGCTCTGCCCAAAAGCACATGCATCCACGTGGAACTTTAATTCCAAAGAAAAAGTAAAAAAAAAAAAAATTCATCCGCATGCAATCTTGTTTCTTCTCTTCTCAAAGTGAGGCAGTTGGCAGCAACATATATCCATCTCAGAAACACCATCATCACAAACCCGTTAGCTAAATTATGCATTAATTTAATTTGATCTGGTCATCAATAATGCTAAAGCGCTTTACCGATAAGCACTCTTTTTTAATAAGCAACATAAGCACAGACAGCATTAACAGACAGTTAACAAACAATCCACCTTGTAACATTATCGAGTTGTCTCACGGTTGTCTCCACAATCTCGATAAAATGACAACCTTGTTATTAATTGCTTTCGCCACCTAATGACTATTATTATCTGTATTATTTATGATTACATAAACCCACGATTAATTTAATTTTGGGTCAATTTTCTTTTTCCATTTACGCTTTTTTGTAATTTGGTTCGGCAAGCCCCTGGTGACACCAACAGTCTGAGACGAGAAGCACTTTTGGGACCATCCAGGCCTCCACTACCCCAATAAAAAAAAAAACTGAAAAAGAAAAACACTTTGTCTCTTAAGTCTTTCTAATCGCTCACATGTTGCTTTACACTAATCTAACATACACATATTTGATGATGAGGGATGACATGCATATTGCTTTTATTTTTTTATATGAGACAAAAAGATATATTAATTTGTAAGCAAATCAATTATAGTTTCGTGCACGAGAGTGTGCTCAGATTTTTTGTATTAGTTTTAGAATTGATTCATTTTGTATGGAGGAAAGTCATCCTCCTTCAGCCACTTTCACACATTCACCACAAAAAAGATATCCTAGTAATGCTTTCTCTCTTATTTTAGAATAAGAGATAATACTGGTGATCTTCTTTTTTATTGGGGATTATTTCAACTTAAAATTTTAATTTATATTTAAACATTAAAATCCAACTATTTATTTAACTTAATCTCTGGCTAGGACAATGCTTATGTTGTCATTAATATTCTATTAAAAATATCTCAAGAATAAAAAATTAAATGAAAGATGTTTGATCGAGTGGTTTTAAATAATTTTATTTAACTCACCGTTTGAGTTTTAATTGTGAAAAAAATAAGGTTAAAAAATTAATTTAGACTTTTTTCATTCTCTCTTATTCCCTCATATTATGGGGCTTTTTTTTCCCTCCGATTCTCATGTAACTGAGTTTTATGGCGTAAATGAAATCGTTAGCAGATTCAAAATAATTGGAAAGTAAACTGAATGATAGGTTTTCGAGATCCGTTGAAATTAAGAGATTGATTAAATTAATCACCGCCGAACTACCTAAATTGACTTCTAATTGTATACTATACGATTTTAATTGTAACGTAAACTATAAGTAATTAGCTTATGCACAATTTCAAAATAATAATAATTTATCCGCACCGCGATTTTAACAATGAAAGACGCCAAAATGCCGCAGCACCGTTTGGAAATTTATTGTTCTTCAATTAATGAAATATCGAAAATTACCAGCATAAGTAAATCTAGTGGAAACTTGAATCATGCAGTGCAAATGCTATTTCATCGTGGGCTCCCATAACTTTTGATCCCGACCGTTCGTTGGCCCATATAATTATTAACCGCATGATTAATTGTCCCCATCTCCTCATCATGATCAAACCAAGTTTTTTTAAAAAATATATATGATATGATAATAAAGAAGAAAATAAAAAGGAGAGAGTTATTAGAGTCTAGCCGTCTAGGTTAGTCTTTTCGAAAAGGTTACTTTTTCCTTTAATTTTGATCTTTGTGATAACAATTAAACTTAAATAACTATTATCTTATACATAAACAATACGGTTGACATTTATGGTCGGTCCAGCAGATCATCTTGCGTGAGAATCTATTTATATTCTCGATTATGCATGATCTCTCTCGACAGTAGCATAATTAATATTTATTGATTTTTTAAACAAAATTCCTTTTCTGTTGTAGATACTACAGCTGGCTTAGACTTAATTCATTGTTTTAGCTAAATTTTTTTTTATAATTAATGGAATGATCTCATGGTTACCATCTATTGATTACTTATTTTTAACACTGCTGTGTTAACATTATTAAGGGACCTTTCATTTTAATTTTTTTATTAATGCTGTCATAACCATAATGTAATTTCCCATTTGCCCTTTTTTTTGTGTGCATTAGATTGTACCCCAAATTAAACTTATCTACTTCGGCTTGAACTTTTGACATTTTGTTCCATCTAAGAGAGCCCAAATCAAATGGACTATCGTTTGGGATTATGTAACTATTTCATACCAAAATTTGCACAACGCTTGCCTTAATTTGAAAAGAAAAAAGGACTTAAAAAGATTATATAAAAAAATTGGTCAAAAATGGAATGTACAAGTAACAGTACTTTATAGAACCTTTTCTTTTTGTTAGTTAGCAATCGCACTCAACACATTCCTTGTAATCATGAAATTCATTACTCGTCTCTATCCACACACACACCCACAACTGTAGTGCATGCAAGTAAAAAGAATTAAAAGCAAGCACCAAACCATTTGTAATAATATTACCATCCTTTCTTTCAAAAAATAAAAATAAAAAAACAAATTATGGTAACATTTGTTTTGAATGGATCATTATATAGGGACAGGTCATGACTGTTAATGAGTCGTCTCTCTTTCTTTCTTTATTTTTTTTTTCCTCTCTTTATCTCTCAGAGATTGTGCGTTTGTGCTTGTAGTTTTGTTGCATGGAAATGTGTGTATAATGTTTATACAACTTCAGAAGCAACAGCTCCAGCTTCTCCAATAAATTCTCTGCCTTTTCTCTAGCTCTCTTTCTTTCATATTTTACATACCCTGAAACTGAAAGAGATCCAAAGATTTGAAAAAAAAAAGAAAAGAATTAAAGGGTACCCTAGCAAGCTAGCTAGCTTCTTCTTCTTCCTTATAGCAGATCATCATCATCATCATCATCATAGCTGTTCAATATGCTCAGATCGTTAGCCAGGTCACTAACCATAGCTTTCACAACCTAACTCAGCTTCTTGCTTCTTTGGTTCTTCTTTGCTTTCTCTTATTTGTTTATATTTCTGCAGGGAGTTCAAGTTCATTGCTGATGATTTGTTCACTAGGCGTGCAAGACTCTACTCCACAGTTGGTGCCAAAAGGTAAGTTCAAACATAACTGCAATTAATTTTGAACAAACCTTAATTTTCCATGTTATTAAAAAATGAGTTTTGCCCAAGAAATTGAAAATGCTATTACCATTTGGATTTTTCTTTCTATACGTGATGATGGGTTGTTTGATTTAATTTTAATTTATTTCATTTGCATTATTTCTGTCATTTTCGTTTTTAGTTGTTACCCTTCATCTTTTCATGCTTCATAATTCGTATAATGATCAATAGCCGTCCTTTGTGTTTGAATAAAAACTTTACTTCAATTTAAAACTTTTAAAGTAGTCATCATTAATTATTTGTTCAATAATAAAAATTTTGTTACAAATCCAAAAAATGTGACATGCCATCTTGTAGATGATATGATGTGTACTGTACTCAAGCCAAATTTTCCATCCCCTCTGGTGTAACAATTTTCTCCTTACGTTTCTTTTATTAGTTGGGGCCATTTCTTCTCTATTTCCTTGTATATAAATTTTTCATGTTAGTTTTTTTTTTCTTTTCTCTTACGCTAAAATTTTTCTCAATTCCATTTTCATTTGCAATATGACAGTTTTACACATCAAAGCCAATTTCAAGAAGGTAAATTTAACTGTGGTCTATTTCTATTTTTCTTTTCATTTGGTTAGCCACAAACTGTGAATTGAAAGAAAAGTAAGTAAATAAATAGTAAAATCCACATATGACGACTAGTAAGCACTTTCAATTGTATTTCTTAGCGCGGACAAGTTCCATTGTTTATGCATGTTGCCGATCCACAGATCTAGCGAGCTAGGATTCTGTTAGAAAAATACAATATAGAAAACAACACTAGCATTGCCAGATAAATCCACATGCAAGCTCAAGGCCCGCCAAAATTTTCAGGGTCTATTTTTTGGTAACTGCTAACTTTGGAACATCTCCAAAGTAGAACAACTAATTATATCGCTATTTTTTTTTTATTTCATATTTTTAATCTGCATGTGTTATTGTTACTCGACCTTTAGTTGAGTGGTTCGAGTCTCTCCTAAGAGGATTCATTCGACCTCTTCCAAATAAAATTTCAATAAAAATAAAGTTCTTTACTAATAGTTTATGGGTGAAACATATATCTATTCAATATTTATGAGGACCTACAATTATAAATGTTGAAACAACAGCTAGTTAGATCCTATAGTTATAATGCTTGTTCTACGTTGAAGATACTCCAACTCAGCTGGGCTGTCTATTTTTTATCCATACAGTTAAACTGACAAATTGTATACATAAATGTGTACTGAAAACTAAAAAATTGCTACAATCTGTTCCGTTTACTTTGACATTTTTTCTTTGTAACCTTATTTATATCATTTAATAGTCCAAGAGTATTGACTTTGAAGCATTAATTAAAAAAAAAGAAAGAAAGAAAAACATTTTCAAAGGACCGTTGTTGTAAGGAGCATAAATTGTTTTCCGAGTCACAATCGTCTTCAGTGACAATGATGATTGCGGAGAAAGTTTGGTCCATATTCCATCATCGACCGCCCACAATAATTATTTTGATTGGACGTCGAATTGGCTTCGCATTCTTATCATTATCAACATCCTCTTTTCAATTTTTTTTTCATGTACTTTGCCAAAAATTTGTCAAAAGAACGACCGATTCGTGGATTTGTCGTCGCATTTTTTTTCAACGACACCATGAATATATCTATCAATTATTTGTATGATTTAATAATTTATCTGCTTTCTAAAACAGGCTAGAAGGTAAAGTAGCTCTCATAACGGGTAGTGCAAATGGGCTTGGCAAGGCAACGGCCGAAGAATTTGTTCAACACGGAGCCCAAGTAATTATTGCCGATGTCGATACTGAGATGGGCCCAAAAGTAGCCAAGGAATTGGGCCCTGCAGCCCATTATCTCAAATGCGACGTCGCTGCCGAGCTGCAAGTAGCCGAAGCCGTGGATACCGTTGTGTCCCGCCACGGAAAACTTGATATAATGTACAACAGCGCTGGAATAACCGGCCCGACTATCCCGTCGAGCATTGTGGACCTTAACCTAGACGACTTCGATAGAGTTATGCAGGTCAACATCCGGGGTCTGGTCGCCGGGATAAAGCATGCGGCTCGAGTGATGGTGCCGACAGGCTCGGGCTCTATTCTCTGTACATCCAGTATTAGTGGGCTAATGGGTGGGCTCGGCCCACATCCATACACAATATCGAAGTTTACAATTCCTGGGATTGTCAAGTCAATGGCCAGTGAGTTATGCAGGAATGGGATCAGGATCAATTGCATTTCACCGGCCCCAATACCAACACCAATGTCTGTGACCCAGATCTCAAAATTTTACCCCGGGGCCTCTGAAGAACAAATAGTTGAAATCATTAACGGGCTTGGGGAGCTGAAGGGAGTCAGGTGTGAGCAGATTGATGTGGCAAGGGCTGCTTTGTATTTGGCATCAGATGATGCCAAGTATGTAACGGGGCATAATCTTGTGGTGGATGGAGGATTCACTTGCTTTAAACATCTGGGGTTCCCTTCTCCTGATCAGTTTGTGTAATATTATTGCTTTTCGGTTTAATAGTTTTTAATAATTTGATCACAACTTTAAGCTAATCTAGTTGTTTGAAATTTGTGTAATATGCATGGCAATTAGGGAAAATGGAAGTACTGATGTGGGATTTGTAGAGGAAGCTTCTGCCTCATTTTCTACGATAACTAAATGTTGGCAAGTGGTTTTCGGATTATCATGATTATTGTATAAATTAAGCTCTCTGAAATTTTTTTTATTAGCCCAAGAACTTCTATTCAACAACATTATATTTAGGGCAATTAATTTAATCAGGAATTCTTGGGATAGTTTATAGTAAAACCTTACTTGATACAAGGTCAAGAAACCATTCAGCCTATAGTTTATTCAGTGTTTCTCCACTTTTAACTCATGCATCCAATAATCTTGGGCGCATGAGTTCGAGTCCTAGCAACTTTCCTTTACTAGGAGTTTATTTGACTTTCTCTTTAAAGAGTAGAATAAATTTCCCTCCTATATTAAAATAAGGGTTATTGTTCGGACAGTGTCATTTTAGAATTACAAAAGAGAGTCCTAATTAATGTCAAATTGTAAAAATAACAAATTCTAATTATAATATATCAATATATATAAAAAAAAAAAAATTTGTCGCAGCTGCCTCCCTCAAAAGAAAAAAAAAAGAAGAAGCTTGTTTTGGATTACGGTTGATAGAGCCCACAAGGCACCGACCTAACCATCCGCAAACTAAAAATGCTGGCTACTTAACTCGAGATATTGATTAAAAAGAGGTCACGGCTTTGGAAATTATTGCTGCACTCAGTACAGATTTAAGTCTTTAATTCAATATAATCCAAAAATATAAGTACTTGGGCTCGCTCTTTTTCGGTAGCTCAATCGTAATGATAATATATTTGACCTTATGCCCAACACAAAATTCTTGTTAAAAAGCAACGATATTAAAGGGTAGGAGTTAGGGTAGCCCCATATTTATCCATCCTCGGTGGCTTGAGGAGGGCAAAGTGACACGCAATATATATATATTTTTTAACATGGTTTGCCATTGGCATAGGGTAAATAGGGTTGTCAATATCTTAATTCCATCACGAGAAAATGTCCTACATTTTAATGATCTTACATCGCTAGTTACTACAAATCAACTAATATTCCAAATTTCCAACAATGAGGCTGGACCATCGAAGCTTTGGCTTTAGGCTAATATACAATTAAAATTACCGATTTTTAGCAATATAACTTTGCAAAATGTGGGCGTTTGCGCTTGATAAGTTCCCGTTTCTCAGATTATGGTGGCTAACTAGTATGCATATATATGTGAGATGAATCTAAATTTAGCCTTTAGGTGTTAGAACATGCTACTGTTAATGTTAGGACGAGTTAATTTACTGAAATATCTATTGTCGAAGTTTAAAAAATAACTGACACTTGTTATTAGTTAGGGAAATAATCTTCAATAGCCTGAAAACGAATCTTGGCTTGAAATCTATGTTTTAGCTTTTGGGCACGAAGCAAGTCATGAGTTTCTATATAATATTGATACAAAATTTGGCTCACGTTACTTTATCACGTGAAAAGGATATACCAAAAAAAAAAATTGCATGCTCCTAACGAGGGTGTTAGGGACATCATCTCATATCGACCGATTAAAATAAATTTTGGGTGAAGTTTTTAAGGTTTGGATTACCCTCAATTCTTGAACTCAATACATGAATTAATCTATCAATTTCTATAGACATTTTTTTGATTAAAAAAAACAAGAGTAAATATCTCGAACTTCAAGTTCTCATTAATTATCATAAACTTTATATTAACATGTACAACTTGAGGGTGGTTGGCCACATAAATTCTAATCTCGGCAGAGGTTAAAAAATGAATTTGGACTTTGACCCTTACTTAAAAGAAAAAGAAAAAAAGGTGTAACTCGAGGGTTTGTAAGAAAAATGCAGAAGTTTAACCGAAAAAAGTAATGATATTGTTTTGCAACTGACAATGGTTGCTCTGTAATATTGCTTTCGTTATCATCAACAACAATGTTGCTCATGGCTATGGGTTCGCATGCGATATTACAAGAAATTTAGATAGCAAAGCTTTTAACAGAGCTATGTATTAATATCAGACCTTGGATGGAACAAGGTCCCCACGGTTTGGTATGTTCCCTTTTTTTTCAAGTTTGTCACGTGCTCATCGTCCCCTTACCTATTATTTGCTTAATTACAATTTTTCATATTTATTTTTTCAATAATATCTAACTTGGATCCTCCATGTCCTGGGCTAACTGTAAACCTAAATCTTTCTCCCATCAATTTCTGTGAAATTAAGCTTGAGAATTGAAACCCCTTTTGGAAGGAAAAAAAAAAAAAATTAAAGATGAATTTGTATTCACCACACAGCACACTGGTCAGCCGCTGCACATGCATGTCTGGCAAACAGCCAAAGATGATTATGATAAATTTGATGATACATATACAAAAACGAATAAAGGTACAAGTTACAACCATGCATGATTTTCTGGCCTCTCATGCTTTATCATGACCCTACACTGTTTAGTTTTGAGTGGTCAGTCTTATCAACTAGTTGCATGTTTGCCACGTGTGTGTTAATTAATCAGAGTTTGTCTTGTATTGTCAATTAATAATAATCATGGCCGTGTAATTTTTACACACACAAGAATATCGCGTGAAGAGATTATTATAAGTTGATGGAACGCAGGCTCGGCAGCCACGGTTTGGCTCTGGTAATTAAACATGTTTGGAGTTCCCAGAAGCCTCATTATGTGCTAAAAGCTCGAAAGAGTTAAAGTTAGATTCGGATTATTTAATTCCCAAGATAGAGAGAGAAAGGGGCGCGTGTAAACCAAAGAAGTAGAGGAGGCGGCAATGAGCTTGTTTGAATTGAACTAGAGGGAATTGAAGTTGATTTTAAGTTTTGATTGGGTAGTAGGTGCGGTGAAAGGAAAAGGAGTCACGAGAAACTTGGGATTTCCTCTGGAAAATTTATTCCAAATTAGGTCTTTGCAATTGCATGGCGCAAATGGCAACTGGGTTTCCATGTAATTTGAAAGTGGAAGCTACAACAACAGCTTTACTTTGAACAGCGACCGATAGCCACAATCCTGCGCGAAGGGGAATTGCTTGGATAATGCCTGCATGTGTTTTGACAATTGGTAGTGTCCTTTTAGAGAAGAAAGACTTGCGTAGAACGTACGGTCTTAATAGATCATGCTATGTGTTAAAAGATCACAAATTTATCTTTGTTACTATTGAGAAAGATTTAGGTGGCGTTAATGCTGCCACATTACATTAGCATACTATTCTCCAATCGTATATCATTAAGTATACACTTAGTTTAAAATTATCATAAACACATCGTGTGCATATTATGTGATTGCATGCTATATGAAAATTGGATTGTGGCCAACTAAAGTGGTGGCATCGATATTATTTAGTTTAGTCTTTTTGGACACTTCCTCAATTGATTGATTTTAAATTAAATACATATGTGATAAAATTTTATTGGATTATTGTATAAGTGACATGGTATATCGCCCAATCTACTTATTATCTAAGACTTTCTCGTTATGAAAATTATTTTTAAGTACTCTTAACGCTTTGAATAAACAAAATTTGTTAACAATAACAAGGATTTTTTGTGGTCGTTACTAATGTGTGCTTTAAGGAAACCTTTATGGAAATTTTATTTCATATTAGCGAAGACATCATTGGCAAATATTTATAGAAAAAAAACGCAAAAAAAAATTACAAAATGTTTAGTAATGGTAATCTATATTTTTTGTAAATTTTTAAATTTCTTCATATATGAGTTTAAAGAAAAAATCATCTTTCTCTTCTTTTTTTCTTTCTTGTTTCTTCTTTTTTCTTCTAGCAGCCAAAACAACTCAATTTGACACAGCACAGTCAAATGGCTAATCTTATCTTCAAATGAATTGTGGCTACATGCAAGTTCGGAATTCTTCTTTCTACAATATGCTATGAGGAAGAAGAACTAGAATTGATTTTTATTAAAATGAGTGGTGGAATTTGAAAGCAATGCAAGTTGCATCTACTAACTACTTTTCACTCCTGGTCCCCTTGGGTTATTTCCTGTGCACCATTCTTTCTCAGTTCTCTCTCATGAATTATTGTTCAATTCAAAATGAATCAAATTGTTATCAGAATCTTTGAAGACGCTGGGCAAATTAAAATGATAGGGAAAGAGAAAAAAAGCACCATGTCTTGTGATCTCATTGAATAAAGGGTTTTCGATTTTTGAAATTATGCATATAAATTAAAAAAAATTTCTGCTCAGTTCTCTTTTATTTATTTATATTTTTAAAAGGTAGATGGGTGGATAAAAGCTCAAATATTTTTTTTAACCGTGCCCTACTTTTCCTAAGATTTTAAACTCGAGAGATCAATCATTTGAAGTTGCCTCAAAAACCACTCGGCTCGGGCTTTGGGGGTGCTTACACCTCTCTTGTAATTGCATTCTGATGGGAAAATGACTAAATCTTTATTGATAGAAATTAATCAGTTTTCCTTCTTGTTTTAAAATTCATCATAATCTTCTATGGTTAATAATATTATTCTGATAATTTCGAAAACATAAAAAAAGAAATGATTAATTTCATTAAGGGTGTGTTTGAGATTGAGGTTGAAGAATCAGAAATTTTAAAAGACTGATATTAAAATATTTGGTAAATACTAGTTGTCGTAACTTGGAAACTATATTAATATAATTTTTCACTTGTATGATGAAAAATCTATTATATTTTTAATAATTTTATCAAAATTATTATTTTAAATTTATATTTATTATATATTATTAACTTTTATTTCATAGTTATAATTTTTTTTCTACAGCAATTGTAGCTTAAAAGATACAACATTTCAATCCGAAACACACCACAAATAAGACTATAAGAGAGATTTTTTGGTCAATTTTTTTACCTTATGATTTTAGTCTTTTAGATCCATCTTGTTATCCATATAGCCACACAAAAATCTTGCAATTATTATTGTTCATCATTACTACGTAGAAATGTAAGAGTTTGGTTAAGTTTTTTTTTTGTGTATTAAACTATTTGATATCCGAAGATCACATTGGATCTGATTAATCCAGATTCAAGCCAGCGGATAGGACCACTAGGGCGACAAAGCTCTCCCAACAAATATTTAACACAGCTGTATTCTCAAGTTTCGAATCGAGAATCTTAGTTAAAATATAACAGCCACATGCTAGCTGATCTTCGCGCTTGTTGATTTTGGTTAAGTTTTTAATTCAATTAAGTAGAGTGACAAAGGACGGGAGTAAATTAATTGAATGTCAGGCAGATTTGAAATCTTAAAGAAGAAAATGAAAAAGTTTTTTTCATGAGTAAGGCATGGAAACTAGACATGGCATTTGGTAAGGGAAATGGAATTAAGATGGAAACGAAATCCAATAATTATAGAAAAAAAATTTTGATTTGTCCTTCTCTTCTCACTATCCAAGTAAATAAAATTTACTATAACTTATAAATTAAGGTAGTGATTAATTTTTTAGTTTGAATTTTGAATAGATTTATATGTCTGAATTTTAGTGATATATTTGTTTCTTTTTATTTGAATCTCTGGAAATAGTAACAAGTATTTTTTTTTCAACTTAACAAATTTGAAATCAAGTAATTTTACATTTATGATCTTATATAATTTTAATGTTAAATAAATATTAAATAACTCAAAGGACATAAATAATATAATATTTTATTATACTATATATTATGTTCAAATGAATACAACCGTTTAATATTCTAAACTAGAATATATTGATCAATTTTACGGTATTTTATAATTTTTTTTATGAAAAATATTCATAAAAATTTATTAAGATAAATGATGCTATTTTGAAGAAAATAAAAAGTTAAAAATAGAAATAACGTTAATACTAATTAGTAGGCTTAATTTAGATAAAGATGAAAATGAATTAATTCAAATAGAGATATTGCACTTTTTAGATTAAGTAAAAACTTAAAAAAATTAATTTAGTAACTTAATAATTTGATGACTGAAAATAATTAAATTAAAAAAAAATTAAATTAGATGACTTAACTAAATAAAATTAAATCAATTAGGTTACTAAGTTTAAAAAACAAATGCCCTAAGTCCAGTTGCTTATTTCTCAAGTTATGGATAAACTTTGAAGTCCTTTAAGTATCTTTTTCACAAAAGAAACTAGTTAATATAACATGTGATAAACTATTGCATATTGCATTCAAGATTTGGTAAGAAATTTAAACAGTTTAACATATATTAATTTTTCTTTTTAAATAAAAGGAAATTCTAATCATGTTTTTCTTGGGGGCAAAAAGAAAAAAAATTAAAAATTGAAAAAAAAAAGTTCTACCAAACCAACAAGGCAACAACAGCAACAAAGGCAGTAAGGCAGCAAGTAAAGTATGGCCAATAGATAAAAACAGAACAGACTCGATTCATTTCAGTACAAATTTTCATAACATAACGTTCAAACTTGGAATCAATTTCTCTCTTGTCTCCATTTCCTTTCCCAAACGATGACTCCCTGCTTCTGCTGCCTCTGCTACTAAACCCACCAAGCTTTTTACAATTTTACTCCTCTGTGGTTCTCTCTCTCAAACAAAAAGCATTAAAGAAAATAAAGAAAAAAAAGGAAAAAATGGTTCTGGAACCAAACTGCGCCGTTTGGATGGAAGGTGAAGAGGAGCAACCACTCTCAGTTTCTTGGGCCAGAGCCGGCGCAACTGCCACCACCAACGCCCGTGCCACCACGGAGCCTAAAGAAGATGAAATGCACATCAATGCTGGCTCTCTGTCGGGTTTCAAATCAGTTCTCGACACTGACTGGTTCTTGAACTCAACTCTAAACAACCCACCTCAAGATTTTACCAACACCACCGGCTTATTAGAAACCCACCAAGAACTCAGAGCTTTCAACGCTTTTCAAGAAACCAACCTCTTTTTTCAACCAATTGAATCACACCCTTTCACCTTAAACCCGACACATTCACTGCTGCCACCAAACAACAACGACAACAACAGCAACAGCCACCTCCCTTTTGTAAGTGGCTTTGATTTGGGCGGTGAAGCTGCTGGTTTTATTCAGCCTGGTTCGGGTTTCATGGGCCTAACGACAACTCAGATTTGTGCCACTAATGACTCTGATTTTCATGGGTTCGGTTCTTCTTATAGCAATTGCTTTGATAATTTAGAGGGTCTGTTTTTTAACAGTAACAGCAAGGCTAAAGTATGTTCGCAGTCACAGCCAACTCTGTTTGAAAAGCGAGCGGCTTTGAGGCAGAGTTCTGGTAAATTAGAAAACTTGGAGATTTTGGGAGGGAATTTTCTGTTGGAGAACATCAAGTGTCGGAAAAATGAGGAGGCTAGTGGTGATATTTCAAGTTTGAATTATGAGTCTGATGAGTATAATAATAACAACAATAATAATAATGCTAGCAATGACAATAATGTAAATGGCAAGGTGGATAAGAGTGTCAAGAATTGGAATGCTGGTAGTAGTGCGACTGTTGGGGATAATAAAGGGAAAAGGAAAGGTTTGCCGGCAAAGAATTTGATGGCTGAGAGGAGGAGAAGGAAGAAGCTCAATGATAGGCTTTACATGCTTAGGTCCGTTGTGCCCAAGATTAGCAAGGTATTTTATTTTATTTTACTTTTTGTTTTGTTTTGTCTTTCAATTCAATTGAATTATAATAATGTGCTGTTAGGACTATGGTATATGACTGTCTTTGTTGTGTTTGAAGATGGATAGGGCTTCAATACTGGGGGATGCCATTGATTACCTAAAGGAGCTTCTGCAGAGGATCAATGATCTTCACAATGAATTGGAGTCAACCCCAACTGGCTCTTTGATGCAGCCCTCTACAAGCATCCAACCTATGACCCCAACTCCACCCACCCTTCCTTGCCGCGTCAAGGAAGAAATAAGCCGGAGTCCGACCGGCGAAGCTGCAAGGGTAAATTCTGTTCATTATATACTTTTTAAGCTTTGAGCTTGGTTTGCCTAGAGGAATTTCATTATACTTTTCAGCAATTGCTTGATGCTTTTATGTGGTTTACAAATTTTTAACCGTTACTTACATGAGGGCCTTAACATTGGTGTTTAAGTTGAAAAGTTGAAACTTGGGCATGGGTGCTTTTGTTTTTACATGGTGTCTCACATGCGTATGTCTGTATGCTCAGAGTGGCAATTAAGTTAGTATTGCAAACAAGCATGCTATGTAGATTTGTGAGCCAGCTTTGATTTGCAGACTGGAACTTCTTTCAGAACTTCTTTCGTTATTGCGTATGTACACTGATTTTTGAAGCTCAATCATTCACCTTAATTGTGAAGATGCTTCTGTGAATGTACTTGGTAATTGGGTCTAATGTTTTATCCTTTTCATACATGTGACATGTGCCCAAGGACATAAGACTGACCAATGAGGCAGTGAGTGGTCACATGTTGGAAATCATTAAGTTTGATGATTGGACAATGTGATTTTGAAAATGTGATATATAGTATAGGAATGAAAATGATAAGAAAATTAAGGCTGAAAATTGATCTATGGACCCCATTTTGTTGTATCATCAATTCTGATTTTCACTGCATGGTCCTTATTTGTGTGAAACTGTGATACATTTGCCGTTTCGGTGAATCACTGTAATTCAGATGAAATGCTAAATTGCTGTAATTCTTCACATGGCATTGACAATTAAAAGTACTTTACATGGACACAGGTGGCTGCACATACACCACTGTCCAATGCCCATGCTTTACATATATGTCAGAATGGATTCAAAATAAGATTATTAATTTATTATTTTCTTCCTTCGACGAACAGCTTTTCCTTAATGTGAAATACATTATTACAAGTTTTTGTTCCTTCAAAATTTTGCAGGTGGAAGTTAGGATTAGAGAAGGAAGGGCTGTGAACATTCACATGTTCTGCGCTCGTAGACCAGGTCTCTTGCTCTCTACTATGAGGGCTCTGGACAGCCTTGGGTTGGACATTCAGCAGGCTGTCATCAGCTGTTTCAATGGGTTTGCACTGGATGTTTTCCGAGCAGAGGTGTGCTTCTTTGTCTATCTTAGTTTTCTCTTTTCATGACCCAAATTGTCAAGCATAAAGCAAAAACAATCGATTCCTGGTAAAGAAAAAAATTGAGAGTTTAATTTAGACTTGCATCTGACATTCATCATTGGTAGTTATGTTCCTCAAAAATGATGGACAATGTGAAACTTATGGAAAACTTCTTGTTGGTTTTTGTTATGAGACTAAGAAGAATTATAGATAGTCAACCAATAGGTTTGGAGTATTATATATAATTGATTGTTTATGTGGATTTTTGTGAGGAGTGGGATGGGGCTTGAAATATGACTTTTATAGTGGGGAAAGTCAATGAAAGAGATTGACAAAGACCCAGCTATCTCTCTGTTTTCTCATTTTTAAATATAAATTATTAACTAACATTTTTTGCATGGGTCGTATCCTAGATGTTTTGGTTAGCCTAGCAGATTTCGGCGTCTTACAAGTAAAATAATGTTTAAACTCTCAACTAATATGTTTGGTCCTCTTTTCTTCTCCTCAACCTCCTGCTACACAAACACTTTTTCTCGTCTTTTCAGTTCTAGTTTTATGCACAGGAAGCAGAGCTTTTTTCCTTCCTCAAATGTTGATTATAACCATTACTAAATGATCATATAATATACTGGTTAAAGAAACAGTTAAAAAATTAGAAAGATAATACCAAGTGAAAACAGTTGGAAGAAATTGTCTTAAAAACCAAAACATACAGTTTGAAGGGAGCACATTTTCTGCTGTTTTTGTAAGACTAGTCTCCACAAGCCCAATGGATATTGGCGGATGAAATAGTGTTTAAACTTTGTCAACTTTGCCCTTCCTTTTAGACATCAGTTATTAATGTCATTGTTTATCATTGATCATCGAACGACTAATATTAGATGGCAAAAGAATTAACTGGACACACATTAAATATTGCTATCATGCTCTCAATCACTACTAAAAGCAATTGCTCTCTTCATTTAATTAGGCATCTTGAACTCTTGCCCTCATATTAGCTATATAGACTGCAATCATTTCAAATATCTCAATAGAGCACAACATATTCTTGCTTCTATGGCCGCATCAGAAATTTTATTGTTAAAGCAGCCTGATTCATTCATGATTTCTAATTCTTAGCACATCAGGCATATGGTAATCAAGAGATTAATTCCTTTTCTCTTTAACAGCAATGCAGGGAAGGCCAGGATGTCTTGCCCAAGCAGATCAAATCGGTGCTCTTGGATACAGCTGGCTTCCATGATGTGATGTAAAATCGAATAGCTGTACATTCAACCACATTGTGAGTAAAGAAACTAACTGTAGTTCTTCTGTACCTCAAGTAGTATGTAAATGAAATTCGATTCTCATTTTCATTTTGTAGAGGTACGAGCAAGACCAGACTGATGCTTGTAGGTCATCAGTCGTCATATGTTTGGAGAATTGGTAGTTTGGGTAAGCATCTTTCACTATTGTGTTCTTAGTCATGTCTCAGAAAGCACAGAAACTCAAGTGTTGTTCTTTTGTAATATCAGCTCGTAGAATAAAATCTCCTTTTCGGTTACTTTAGGTGTATTTGCCATTACTGGCTTTATTGGTGGTAGGGTAATGGTATCATGGATCCATGGTTGCATCTATGAATTGGTATGACATTTCGAGTTGCCTTGTGACTATTGGAAGGCTACCTATGTTTAGCGCTTCTGAACTAATGCTCCTAAGTGTTTGGAGAACAATTTCAATCTTGATTTAGCAGCTAATTAAACAGATTTGATCAAATTGACGTCTGAAGCAAAACTTATACTACCCTTATCAAATTGGCGGGCACATCAATACGAAAACAGCACATCAATACGAAAACAGCAGTGCGGCAACGGCACAGAGGCGTGCATAAGCACTGTGCCAAAGATCAATTTTCACTCTGGGGATGATTTCTCAGTGCCGGAAAGACGAAGAAGACAGTGGACCAAGAAAATTGAAGGAGATAATAGAGAGCACAAATTAGTTTTTGGAGGAACTTTTGAGAGCTACACACACGACTCCCTTGTATGGACAAGCACTAGCCCTTTTGTGTTTTAATTTGAGTTAAATGACCAAATCATAATTAGTAAAAAGTTAATTTAAATTAGACAACCAAATCATAACTGGTAAAAGATAAAATAAATAAAAAGGCAAGGAGTAAATAAACACTTGATTAAGGGCTAGTTGGCGATTGGAGTAGGTGATAGAATAAGTTGCTTTTACTGTATAAATAAAATAAACTGTTAATTGAAAAGGGTGCTTGGCATTTGACAAAAACTTTTGCTGTTGCAGTTGCAGTTGCGAGCGAGTTAGAAAAGCAAAATACCATATATTTTATAAATTTTAAAACAAAGCTGTTATTTTATATAATGAGTGAAATATTATAAACTACTTTTTATTTATATTTTACATTTTATGGAAAGAATATGATATTATTATCTTTTTATTAAAATATTAAGGTTATAATAAGAATTTTAAAAAATTTAGTTTACTTAATAAGGTACTTATAAAAGGTAAATCTCTACATATTTTTAAAAGCCGTTGTTAAAATGAAAAAACTTATAAAATAAGTAGCTTTTTAAAATTTTAATAAACACACTTTAGTTGAAAACTGATAATATTTCAACCTTGATCCCAAACACATTCTAAAACGCATTCTAAGAGATTTTAGAATAGTTTGAAGCTAATTTCTCTATTTAAATCAATTTTTGCTCTCTTTTCTTATAAATGTGTAGTTTGAAATACTAACACGCATAAAAAAAAATTCATTTTATACTTTCATTTGTTAGGGGTGTCGACGAGAACCCTCTGATACTCAAATCAATTATAAGATTTTGTTAGTAAGCTTTTAAGAACTTTTAAGAGAGTTTCTTATACTTTAGATAACTCGTACTTAGATTTTAGAGCTTTTTTGAGGGAATGAATCATTGAGCTTTTAGAGAACTTGCTAGTAGGCCATTTAGCTCTTGGAAAAATGAAATTTATGTATGCTTTAAGGTTAACAAGATTGATATAGAGAGGAATGTTTATTTCAGCTTGAGAGTCTTTTGCGTGAGACCCTCACTCATTTTAGACGTCATGATCACTTTGTTAAGCTAATCTCTGCATTCATCTCATATTGTGGAAGTTCCAACAATAATCCCACAAGCCAGCAACCAAAAACAATAATTCTTTTACTCGTTGAGCAGATGAATTTCACCTGGAGTTTGCGTGCCACCCTTTTATTGGACGTTATGTGAGATAAATCTAGTTTGAAAATACACTTGGACTGAGCGGTTTGTGGGGACCATTGGGTTGAATATTTGATTTTATACTGGCTATGCGTAGAGAGGAAATGATGTTCTCACAAAAATGAGAACAAAATTAAGCACAAAACGATGAGTTTTGATAAGTTTAAATTATAAAAAGTTTTTCAGTATTGAGAATTATCCACTTACATCCCCAGTCTCTAAATATACACAACTCTCATATACCGGGTCTTGACCTCGACCTCGACCATGAACTGTTAGTGTTATCAGAGTACAGTTTAACTAGTTAATTCCACTTAGAAGATCCAATAGGTTATGAAGAGAATTGAATATTTAAATTGAGAAAATAGTATTCTTCATAGTAAGAAGGTAACTTTAGATAGATATAATATAGAATGTAATATAAAAGGAAACTTTAATTTAGAATGATTTACATACAGAAAATTTGCAGTTAAATAGTTTAGTAGATTTATTAATTAATTTAGGTAGAAATTTGAAATCAGAATTTGATAGAATAAACAAGAATTTTAAGTTAGTTTTAGATAGTTTAAGAGAAAATAGAGTTAGTCTTAACAATTTGTAAGAAAAATTAGATTTATAAGGATTAAAATTTAGTAGAATTAGATAAAATTTCAAGGGTAGAACAAGGAAGATTAAAATTAAAACAAGTGGAAAAAGCCAAGAATTTAGAAATTATACCCATTTCAGATTTAGAAGATTTGATTGGAAGATTTAGAAAAAAAAAATTAGAATTAACACTGATATAAAAACTAGGGATGGCAATGGGGAGGGGAGGGGAGGGGACCAATCTCCCCATACCCATCCCCGATATTTTGCGTATATCCCCGTCCCCTCCCCGTCCCCATTAGAATTACTTGAGAGAATCCCCATCCCCTCTCCGAATAATAACAGGGGATCCCCGAGGGTCCCCGATCCCCGAATAACTAATATATTTTTTTGTTTTCGATTTTGAGTTAATCATATTAAAATAAAAAATTTAAATAAAAGTAAAGTTCGAAATATATATTATATTAATATCCATTACAAAAGTCACATACATTAAATTAGTAAGTAAAGCAGCATGCAAGGGATACAAACTTCTTTTACAAACTATCATGAACAAATTAATAGGCTAATACAAAATTGTTACTAATAAAATCAAATTTCTATTCAAAATTAACTTTTTCAATGGTGGCGTGGGCACTTTATAAATGTGGACTATTCCATTTACAGTACAATAGTTAAGTCGGAGCAAATCAAGAAAAAATATTAAATTAGGTTAGATTAGATATTAAAATTGTGATTTGCTGTGGGTAATTATAACATCTAAAAATAAATAAAAAATAGATTTAAGTTTAAAATATTTAATGAATATTAAAATTAAAACAAAATTTTTGGGCTAATAGAATCTACCTGGTCTTTTAATGTCATAAATAAAAATTTAGGATTTTAATTAGTTAATTAGGCCTAAAAGTTTAATAATATAAAGATTTTGATTTTTTTATTTTTATCAATATTTATAATTCAAATTTTATTATTTATTTACTAGTAATTTTAAAAAATAAAAATAAAATTAAAAATTAAAATGGGGAAATGGGTAGGGGATGGGGATTCCACCTCATCCCTGTCCCCTCCCCAAATAAGAAATTGGGTAAAAAAATTTCTCCGTCCCTTCCCCGAATAATAAATTGGGTATGAAATTATCCTCATACCCTCCCCGAATGGGAAAAATCCCCGAGGGTACCCATCCCCGTGGGGATTTTTGCATCCCTAATAAAAACCCTGAAACCCAAGAAATTTAAAGAGCTATAGATATTACTAATAAAATAAAGCCAAGCAGATATTCAGTGGCAGTAAACTAGACGGTAGTTATTTGAAAATATTATTTAGAAGAAGAAAAAAAGATGAGGATGTTAAAATTGAAAACCTCATAGATTTATATGAACAAATAGAAAGGTTTAGGCTAAATAAATTAAATTTTGATCAATCTGAATATAATATACAAAAATGAAATTTTATTTAGTAAATCTTTGGTATATCAAAATTATAGTGAAAGATATGTATCTTGTACTCATGAAGATCAAATGATTAAATTATACTTAATAGATAAATATTCTTATAATTAGATTAGTAATAAAAGATAAACATTCTTATAATTAGATTAGTAATAAAAGATAAACATTCTTATAATTAGATTAGTAATAAAAATCTCAGACAAGCTCATTTAGGATTAGTTATACTTGGGATAAAAAGATTACATAGAGAAACCTAGGGGCAAAAGCCGTAGTTTGTCTTTATGATAACATGTTTACAAATATAGAACAAGAACTTTTAGGAAGCATAGGATTAGACAAAAATAATTGAAAAGAGGAATAGTATATTTTGCTCTGGATTGTTTAGTAAAAGCTAATACTTTTTACGAAGATTTAAGAATAGTAATAAAAACTAGAGGTTACCACATGAAAAGGAACGATGATAATTTATTAGTTTTCACAGAATTTATAGGAAGACTTAGTGAAAATAGTATGACGAAATATAAATTAGATAATAAATGTTTGAGGAACTAAAGGAGTTAAGGCTATCTGAGTAAAAAATTTCTCAGCAGAAACTAATGCAGGATTAGATTGGAAGCTAAAAAATTTTATAGAAAAACCAAATTTAGTACTAGAAGATAGTGTAACTATCATAATAGTGGCGGTTTAATAGATTTACGATTTGGAAACTATAATTATTAAGCTAGCAGAACCAGCAACCAAGATAGTGAAAGTAGTCTAGTGGTTGTAAAATAAGAGTTCACATGAAAAGAAATGGACAAAATTCTTGATTCTTGATATGATGAACTAATGATGGAAATGAGCCATCACAGGCAATAGAGGTTTTAGACAAAGAATATAATACACATCTATATATATAATATAAATTAGAATCTAATATGATATTTAAAACACGAGAATATGTCAAAATGGATGAAGTTGTAGAGGAAACTAGTTACAGTATTATCAATCTACCCAAACATGGTTGAATAAATTTTAGCTAGTCAGCATCAAAGGATATAACATATAATATAGAAGGAAGATATCCTATACCTAAAGGAAATTATAGTGGAAATAACGAAGATTATGAAACCTATGGTAACCTGTAGATAAGATTAGGACAATGTAAACAACAAGTCAATCTGCTAGCATATTAAATTTAGCAACTTGGGATCCATAACGATGGCTAGAAGTCATACATAAATGGGAAACAGATGCAGTTAGAGCTTGGCAAAATCAAACTCATAGTAATGATACGTAGAATTTATTAGAAACACTATTTGGAAAAACTGTAGGAAATTGATTAGAGATTTTGTTAAAAAGGTTTTTAGAAACCAAAGCATCAGGAAATAATCCCTACAATTTTACAATTTTTATTAGAGAAATATGAATAGGATTAGATCCAGCCAAAGGCAACACCTCTATACAAGATGTAGGCTTAGCAGATCTTGACCAATTACTTTGATTTTCAAGTTAGAAGTATCTGAGAGAATTTGGTAATCATTATGCATCAATTACTAACAAAACTGATAAGTCATTTGATGAAGAAATATGAAATAAATATATTAGAAAATTACTAAGAATTTTAGGAAGATAAATAGAAAACTATTGGAAGAGTAAAAAATTTAAGATAGGTTTAGGAATAGGGCCAAGAATAGTATTCACATATAGTATAGTTAGAGAAAAATATTTACAAGCTAATATTCCGAAGACTCTTAAAAAGCAATCTTTTGATTTATGTAAAAAGGTTATTTATACTCCAACAAGATAAAGACAAAAAATACAGAAATAATAAGTACAAAAAATATTTTAAGCCTCATGAATCTGGTAATAAAAGCAAGTTTCTTAGGAAACGTCAAATAAATAGGAAAGGAAAAAAAGGTAATAAGTATGTTAAAAAGCCTAGTAAGTGAAAATGTACTTTTTTTCATTTTCGGAGATCCCAAGTATCTTGCAAATGCATGTCTTAGCAAGAGAAATGATCGTTTTAAAGAACAAGTCAATTTGATACATAACTTAAAAGACGATATAGTGAGCATAAATAGTAATGACAGTGAAGCCTATATTATAAGTAGTGATTATGAAACTCTAAAATTAGAAGACTTAAATTTAGAATCTGATTATGAAAAATCCACCGATTCAGATGACGAAGATAATAGCTTTGTGGATATAGTTTTAGAATAATTAGATCTAGTAAATTAGATGAAAAATAGAATGTTAACATGAATTTATACATAAATAGGAATCTAATAATACTAGATGTCATATACGTAAACTTTTTTATAGTATAGAATTTAGATATAAGTGTAAGAATTATAAAATAGGAGTTTGTAAATTTTGTTTAGTTAAAACCTATAAAAATCAGTTGGAAGAAATAGAAACACAAGAGTCTAAACAAACCATAAAGACCCAGATTTTAGAAATATAATGATTAAAGTTAGAAATAGAAAGATTAAAATTTCAATTAGAAAAACAAAAGTTTGAATTTACACAGGAAGTTCTTAGATTAGAACAAAATCAAAATAAGCAGAAAGATAAACAAATTATTGAGGTAAACGATGAAGATCTAGATCAACACTTTAAGACATTAGATGATAGACCAAAACAATTTTCTAGTCAATTTTCATCACTCGTTCTTCAAACACCCTTACTCAGTATTATTAGTAAGATTAAACCTAGGAATGGTAGTACTATAGATACATTAACTATGATAGATACAAGAAGTAGCAAGTCTCATATAGATATTAATATTGTCCTAGCAGATTGTTTGCAAACATTGTCAAAACCAATATTTTGCTGAACAAATGAATGGAACTCGATTAAAATATGATATATGTGTTGGAGATCCCCAAATCAACTTTTAATCAATAGAAAATGAATTTAATGAATAATATCTCTTACCATAAATATGGGTTAGTCCAGTAGTAGTTTGGATTTTGATTTTAGAACTAGCAGTAGTTGTTTCGATTTTTTGCATGATTTAGACATAGAAACCACTAGTAATAGTTTTGATTTTCCATGTAACTAGACATAACAAATCTAATAATAGAAATAGATAGTTTCCTAGAAGATTTAGAAAAACCATATATAAATGAAAAATTAAAATAGAAAAAGGAAAAATTAAATTGCAAGAACATATAGGAAAGAAAATATTAGACTTTTCAAATAAAATAGAAAAACTACAAGACATTTTAGGTATATTAAATTACGCTAGGATGTATATAAAAGACCTTAGTAAGCTTGTAAGTCTTTTGTACCATAAGACTAAACGAGGATGTCCAAAGTTCTATAACTCATTTGATGTAGAATTAATCAGAAAAATAAAACAAATTTATAAAGAATTATCAGAATTAGCCTTACCATTAAAAAGAATATCTTGTGAAAATGCAAGTGAAAATGCATTTGGTAATCTTGTGAAAATGCAAAATGGAGTTCATTCAAGGTTTTCTCCATGATTATGACAAACACAACTATAAAACCCTAAACTTTGCGCACCAAACACCTGGATTTCTCATCTTATGGGAGATTCATTATGGTAATACACAAAAAGTTTGCCTTAGAACTGATCTATTCTGTCAAAAAATACCACTAGAATATACAGACTATAAGTGTCATCTCACTTATAGTGCAGCAAGAGTTAGCATTGATATAGGATTATACGAACCTATACAACTAAAATTCAGGATAAACTACTAATATGAACTCTATAATTATTATTATATTTTGGTTTTCTTAATCAAGTCATCATTTGAGACCCAGACTAGATAGATGCATTTGAATGAAAGTTAGCTTCAAACATGCTTAACTTAATAGTAGCAGGAAAACGGTTCATGGTGTCTTATATCCAATTAACAACACTAGAATGTAGATTCAAAGAAAATGCATTCTATGAATTTTAAGCCCTATATTCTATTTTTCTGAGGAGATCTAACATCATTAGAGAACTTAATAACTTCTAGGGTTCAAATATATCTTACATTTATACTACTAATTCTTTGACCAAGTAGATTAGATATTGGAGAAGCAGAATAATAGTAAAGAAATTTGAGATTAGAGAATCACCAATTGTCCTAAGTTGATTGTTAAAGAGCTTAATTAAAAAAATATATTATCGCTAGAATAAACCTAAAGTCCATTTTATTTCTAAGACCACATATTAATGATTAGCTTATAGATTTCTATCATGAGCAATATAAGTAAGATCTCAAAACTTACAAATCTCTCATGGAAGATTAATCAAGCGAAGAAGAAGATGATGGTAGATACTTTTACAACAATATAAGTAATGTTGAGGCCTACAATATTGACAACATGCTAGAATCACGACACAGCAGTGGCTCATTCTTCAATTAGTCACCCTTCTCTAATTATTTTTCTAAAGTACAACTTTAAAAAAGAAAAGTTGTGGTGACTATTTTATCAACACTCACTATTCTGTTGACACCCACTTTTTCTACATGAACATAAAAACAACATCTTTTTCTTAGTAGATGCCATACTTTTCACAATTTGGTCTGCACAAGTGGAAAACAGAAGATAGAAAACAACAGAAGATAAGGATAGAAGGCTTTGAAGAAATCTATAAATAAGGTGAGTTTTCTTTTGCTTATATTATCAGAAAATACTCATTAGAACATAAGATTAGAAAAATCATCTTGTAACAAAACTCAATTTGTAAAAGCTCTAGGGCTCTTGTTCAGTTTTTCACTATTTTTATAAGTCATTATAAGCAAGTCAGTTTATTTAGCGTAATGTGTTATAGCTAAGTTATTTAGTCCTTCTCTAACAGAGAAACCTAGTCTTTTGTAAGCCTCCATGTGTTTATGAATGATTTGTGTTACAAAACTTTATTATGAATCAAGTATCTTTTTATTTGCCTGATAATACTGTAAATAATAAAACCATACTCTATAGAAAAACTTAGGTTTCTAGAAAAATTCAAAATCTTCAAAAAAGGACCTTTGATTGCCCAATTTTACTCCTAAAGTACCATTTTACTTGAAGGATAAGTGTTTTAGGAAAAAAAAAAGGGAGGCTTTGTGCTCGATTTCCATGTGCCTAAAAAGAAGAAGCCCTTTTTTTTTGTTGAAAAAACTTGGGTTTTATTGAAAACTTTGATTTAACACTCTGAACTCTTGGAAAACAATTTTAAGAAATTTTCAAAAAGGATACGGTTTTGGTTAGCATTTATGAGAAGGAAATTTTACCCAACCAATCTTACAAAAGTCGGGAGTACCTAGTAGAGAAGAACAATTATTTATAACATTTTTTAATTAAAAACTTAGCTTGCATGCCATTAGATAATTATACTTGTTTTACTTTACAATATTGTTCTATTAAAACATTTAGTCATTACATTAAAAAGGTAGATAATTTAGGAAGACTAGTGATAATAGGGACTCATATAGATTAAGATATTAAACTAAGAATTATTGCTGATAGAAGATTAGAAATAGTATTTAATGAAGGATATAATATAGGAAATGATATAGAAAACAACTATCCTCAATGATTAATTTAGAAGAAGTTATAATCAATAATATAATAAATAGTAATATTAGATAAAACGATAGTAATATATTACTGAATTTTTTTACCTTCCAATTTCAAAGTATAGATTTGTTTAGTGGCCGTGGGGTATAATATCTTGGGCACTGTTAGTTGAAACCTTGTCTGTTATTAACTCTAAACATAAGGTTCATTATTCATCCATTATGGTTTTGACTAATCAATATCCTTACACTCGACTTGACTTATTTCGAATGCAGAATGTTTATTTAATTGTTTGATTTTCAAGTAAACAAACAGGAATTAATGAAACTTACCCAAAATCTAATTGCCGCGACTTCTTCCGATCAAATTAAATTCATAAACGAAATGACTGCTTTTGCCGGAACTGATTAACAACTTTGATTTTCAATATTTTGTGATATAAATAATATAGATGCATGCATGCTTGGAAACACGTGGTCTTAATGAACTAACTCGGTACGTTTATAACCAATTAAAGGTAAGGTCTAATTTAATGGTAACAAGTGGTTTTTCTAAGGTTATGATAGTTTCAACGACTGTATGAGTTATTAATTATTAAAAGAAAAATATGCCAGAAACGAAAAATATGCCAGAAACACAAAATATGATATTTTCTTTATTAATTGGTTAACAAATAAACTATTAGCGAACCTTAGTCTCTCCAAATTTAGTTTAACATAAGATCATATATATATATTTTGTTAATCGTTATGAACTAGTTCCAGCTAGTAAATCTCCATTTACGGCCGTGTACTAGCTTCTTGTTAATTCTTCGTACTTATCGCTTTCTGTATTGCGCTGTATATATGCGTATGTGCATGGGATTGATCCATCAACTCGTCAAACATTATTAACATTTTTCGACTCTTGAATCATTGAGATCAGGAGTGGTAAAATGTTAAACATGGCTTCCATTCTAATTAGTCTCATTTATATTATCAGTCTCTCACCAGCAATTGCCAGGATTAGCAATGTCGAAAGCGATATAGATGACTTACGAACCTACATTGTTCACGTGCAAAAGCCAAAACATGGTAATTTTTCCAACGAAATAGATCTAGAAAGCTGGTACCATTCGTTCTTGCCGGCTACCATCTCATCAAACTCCATAGATGATGATCATCAATCACGAATGGTGCATTGCTATAGGCATGTGATTTCAGGTTTTGCCGCGAGGCTCACAGCAGAGGAAGTGAAGGCCATGGAAACAAAGAATGGGTTCATATCAGCCCATGTCGAAAATACATTGCAACTGCATACAACCCACACTTCCAACTTCTTGGGTTTGCATCAGAATTCAGGATTTTGGAAGGATTCAAATTTCGGAAAAGGGGTAATTATTGGAGTTTTAGACTCGGGAATAACGCCTACTCATCCTTCATTTAGCGATAAAGACATGCCTCCACCACCAGCAAAGTGGAGAGGAAAATGTGAATTTGCAGGAGGGGCGGGTTGTAACAATAAGATAATTGGGGCAAGAAATTTTTATAACCTAACTTTGCCACCTATTGATGACGGAGGGCATGGAACCCATACGTCAAGCACGGCCGCTGGGACTTTCGTAAATGGTGCAAATAGACTTGGTCAGGCGAACGGCACCGCAGTAGGCATGGCGCCTTTAGCTCACTTGGCAATGTACAAAACTTGTGATGACTACGCTAATGATTGTCCTGAGAGTTCAGTTAGTGCAGCACTTGACGCTGCTATTGAAGACGGTGTTGATGTGCTTTCTCTTTCGATTGGTCTTGGTCCAGATCAACAAAAAGAATTCCATGCTAACGCAATTGCGATCGCAACTTTCAAAGCTGTTAGAAAAGGCATTTTCGTAAGTATTTCGGCAGGAAATTGGGGCCCAAAGCCTTTTTCTGTAGTTAATGACGCCCCGTGGATGCTTACTGTGGGAGCCAGCACTATTGACAGAAGTATAGTTACATCGGTACAGCTCGGAAACCAAGAAACATATGACGGTGAATCACTTTTGGAATGGACAGATATCCCTTCTGAGCAATTGCCGCTTGTTTATCCTGTCACGAAGAATACTTCGGCAACAACAAATTGCCCACCAGAAACTCTGAAAAGTATTGATGTCAAAGGCAAAGTAGTATTATGTCAATTAAATGTCAATCCTCAGGATGTCTTGGATGCTGGTGGCGCTGCCATGATTCTAATGAATAACAAACTTATTGGTGACAGTATTGTTGTTGGAAGCACTGTACTTCCACATGTGCGTGTGAGTTATACAGTGGGGGAGAGCATAAAAGCCTACATAAATTCAACATCGTCACCGACTGCTGCATTGGTGGTGAAAGGAACTGTGATTGGCAGAAAATCTGCTCCTGAGGTTGCCGCTTTCTCCTCAAGAGGACCCAGCACAGTTAGCCCTGGAGTCTTGAAGCCAGACATTGTTGGACCTGGAGTAAACATTATAGCTGCCTGGCCAACAGCTGTGGAGCCCATAACAAATACAGAGTACACATTTGAAATAATTTCAGGCACATCGATGTCCTGCCCGCATCTTAGTGGTATTGCAGCGTTGCTCAAAAGCGCTCATCCTGATTGGTCACCGGCCGCAATCAAATCTGCCATCATGACTACCGCTGATACGGTAAACCTTGAAGGCAAGCCAATTCTTGATCGCAATACTCTTCCAGCTGATCTGTTTGCAGTTGGTGCAGGCCACGTTAACCCCTCAAAAGCAAATGATCCTGGACTTATTTATGATATCCAGCCCGATGATTACATTCCTTATTTATGTGGTTTAAGTTACACGGACCAACAGGTACAAGGCATTGTGGGTGGTGATGTGCAATGCTCAAAAGTGTCGAGCATAGCTGAAGCAGAGCTAAATTATCCTTCATTTTCTATTAGATTGGGGTCTAGTCCTCAGACATATAATAGAACAGTAACAAACGTTGGACCCGCTAATTCATCGTACAATAGTCAGATTGTTGCCCCTGAAGGAGTGGAGATTACCATACAACCGAATAAGATATCTTTTACGGAGAAAAACCAAAAGGTGACCTATTCTGTGAAATTCACTAGAACAAAGAATACTGGTGCATCTTCAGGCCAAGCAAATTTGAGCTGGATTTTTGGTCAGTACACTGTGATGAGTCCTATTGCTATCAGCTTCATATGACGAATACAGAGAATAACAGCATATATAGCTGCTTTATTTTGAAATTGCATACGTAAAACACTTTGAATAATTAGGCAAGGTGGTTTCGTGAGATGTGATTGTCCAGCATTAACTTCGTTATTTCATAGTTTTTTTTTTCATTCATAATGGCAAGCAAAATTGTTTATCAAATAATCAAAGATATTGTAAGATTTCTTTTATAAATTATAAAATTTTTGACCAATTATTTTTCAAGAGATGTTTATTACTTCTGTATTTTTTTGTTCAAGAATTTGATCGTTAAGTGCGATAACCATTGTGCAAAATTACAGTAACCCGTTACTGGACAATTATTAAAGAAATAAAAAATAAAGATAAAAAATTTGTATCTATGATGGATAAAAATGATGTTTGTGTGAGTGATTATTTTGCAACATGTAAAATTGAACATGGGGCAACATGAATAGAGTCAAAAAGGAAGTTTTTGCTTAATGACACAAGTCATATAATATTGAAGAATGTATTCTTTTGTATTTCATATTTGTATTAAATTAAATTTTAATTACTTGATGTGTTCAATGAGATGATAATAGACCGAAAAAATTACAAGAAAAAAATGGAGACAAAATTGATTTGATAACACTTCCATTAGTCAAATATTGATGTAAATTTTTAAATTTATTTCCAAGTTTAAAGCCATTTGACATACCTCCATTTAAAGAAAATTAATTTTCTAAATTTTCTTGAGACTTAAATTCATTTAAAAGCACTTACATTTCATCAAATATTGAAGTAAAATTTTAGAATTTGCATCAAATTTGAAGTTACCTGAAAGAAATTATATTTAATGAATTTTTTTTTGAAATTTTAATAATTTACTTCAATTTAAACGCCATTTGAAAGCACTTGTATTTATGATTTAGCCATATATTCAAGCCAATTTCGAGAATTTCTATTAAATTTTATTAAGTTATAAAATTTCCCTTGATGGTAACAATAAAAAATAAATAAACATTTGGTCTGGGGGGTCAGTGTTAATTTTGACATAAAGTTCATCAATGTGTGGGTTGGAGATAGGTGAGGACAGATCAATAATAAGTTTACATTATTTTACATAACTACGAAATAAAAATAAGTACGAACAATTAATTAATTGAATCATTCTTATAATATTTTTTTGACTTAAGTCTTTTTATAATCTTCGAACATTTAAGGCTCCTTTAAAATAAATTTAATTTGACTATTTTATATAATATAAGATAAACAAATTGCCCCAAAAAAACATGAACTATTATTATAACTAATAGTTTGGGCATTTAGTTTTATATTTTTATAATCTAATATGTTTTAAATAAAATTTAATAATTTCTAGTAACCAATATGCCATAAATACATTCTTTTGTTTAGTTGTACAGATGCATCATTTAGGATATTGTGATATTTTTATCTTATGAGGGTAAAATAATCATATTAAATTTATGTTAAAATAATCTTAGTAGTCAAATATTAAAAAAAATGTAATCACCAATAATAATAATAAAGAAGAATGATTTAATTGATTAATTCTCCAATTCTTTATTTGATTTTTTCCAAAAGTAATTTGAACTTATTGTATTAATTTTTTGAAAGTAGGGTGAATTTACAAAAATTGTAGGATATAAGTATCACCACCTGTTCTTGAAATGATGCTGTCTTAATAGTTAATCTGCACCCCACTTGTCATATAATTCATATTGTTTCTATTAAAAGACTTGAAGATACTTACCCCCTACAATTTTTTTACGCTCATCCCGCTTTCAAGAAATAATTACAGTAAGTGCATATTATTTTAAAAAAAAATCAAATGAAGAGGAACTTTGAAGACTTAATCAAAATAAAATTAAACACATAGGCTTTCATATGCAAAAGCTCCTATTTTTTTGGGGTAGTTTGGTCGTTTTATCCTATAAGTGTAAATAGTCAAATAAAATTTGGATAGGGTTATTTGAATCTATTAATTTCCTCTCTAGACACTTTTTGCAATTAAAAATTTTATTATCTAAATTTTTTAAAAATAAATTACTTTACTAACCCTTTATTCTCTTTCTTACCTCAATTTCACAAATTCTCATTAATTCATTTAGATATATTCTTTTAACTACAAATAATCAGATTCATAAACTAAGAAGAACAAATCCCATATTTAAAATTGAACATCAATAATATTTTTATTAGCCATGATAGTAAACAAATATTAAGAAATTAATTTTTAGGGTCATTTTATTATGTCATGATTAAAGTTACAGCGTCAGTGCTGTACTTAAATATAAATTATGTAAACGAAACATGAAACTTGTAAATTTAACATAAAACTTATAAATTAATATTAACTGTAAAATAAAACATAAATTTTAGAAATTAAACATAAAACTTGTAAATGGAAGGTAAAATGAGTAAATTAATATAAAATTAATAAATTGAAGTATTATTAGTAAATAAAACAAAAACATGCAAATATAACCTAAAACTCATAAATCAACATTAAGTACAAAATAAAACATAATTTTTAGAAATTAAACATAAGATTTTTAAATGAAAGATAAAACAAGTAAATTAATATAAAACTAGTAAATTGATGTACTTACTAATAAACAAAACAAAAACGTGCAATATAATTGAAAACTAGTAAATCAACAGTAACTATAAAATAAAACATAAATTTTAGACATGAAATAAAAGACTTGTAAAGAAAAGGTGAAATAAGTAAATTACTATAAAAGTAATAAATTAATATATTACTAGTAAATAAAAAAAACTTAGAAATATAATATAAAACTAGTAAATCAACATTAGGCGCAAAATAAAACATAAATTTTGGAAATGAAACATAAGACTTATAAATAGAAGGTAAAACAAGTAAATTAATATAAAACTAGTAAATTAATGTATTAATAGTAAACAAAACAAAAACTTACAAATATAACATAAAACTAGTAGAACAACAATAACTGTAAAATAAAACATAAATTTTAGAAATAAAGCATAAAACTCGTAAAAGAGAGGTAAAATAAGTAAATTACTATAAAGTTGGTAACTTTATGTATTATTGATAAATAAAACGAAAACTTACAAATATAATATAAAACAAGTAAATCAACATTAAGTACAAAATAAAACATAAATTTTATGGATTACGCCTAAAACTTATAAATAAAAGGTAAAATAAATAAATTAATATAAGAGTTATTACAAAAAAAAGTTCACAATTGTAAAATAAAAACTCATTATAATATTTATTACCTTATATATATATTTTTATTTAAATTGAATAATGCTAGTTTTGCATTTATGTAATACATGTGATATTTTATTAAAAATGAAATTTATTCTCAAAATTGGATTTTGGAAAAAAAATATTCTTTTAATATCTTTCATAGTTGTTGTAAAATGAGGTTATTTTGCATCTTTCTATACTTCCTCAACAATAACCTCAATGGTCTCTAAGTATAGGAAAAAAGTTTGAAACTACATGAAATATGCATAAGACTCAAAATTAGATCTAATTTTATTGATATATCATGTTTGTCTAGTAATATAAGAATTTTTTTTTTAAATTTTGTTTTTGCTTGATCTATATCAAGATAAATAATTTTCTGAATTAACTTGTGTAATAAATAGATATTATTATGGAAAAAGGGCAAAAAAATATACAAATATCCTAGAATAAATATAGAATTAATGGTTAAACCAACAATAAAATATTTTTCACTAGATTTCTATAGAAACAATATTAATTTTTTAAATAATTCATAATCTTATATGAATTTATTAGTTTTAAAAATGCATGTCTGGCTCTCCTAGGAACCAACCTAATTCCACATTCATGTAGGTGAACCGCTATCAATGTGTCATACAATTTTGACACACCACTATACATGAAATATAGGCTTAATCTTAATCACTGCAATAGGCAACTATCACGCCATAGGGAGGACTCAAATAAATAAATTGGTAGTTCCACAAGGCAACAAATGAATTGTTATTACTCTTAAAAGCCTATTTCATGGGATCTCCAATCACATAGATAAGGTCACCGCCACTTTTATTTTTTGTTTTAGATAGAAGTCTCATTCCCCTTTATGTAATTATCATTGTTGTGCAAATTTTATTGAACTCGCAAGTGCACGAATCTATTGTAGAATAAATTAATGGTGACGAGTGTCGATCTCACAAAGAAGTGGATTTTAATTATGTGTAGAATTAATTTTCTAAGTGGGTGGTTGGATTTGTGGTGAAAGTGACTTAGATTATCCTAAAATTTAAATTAAAATGTCGGAATTAAATTAAAGTGGAAACTATTATAATGAAAGCACTTGGGTATCTGGATATGCAACATGCTCCATGGGCTAAATATTCCTTATTAATGCCAATTAAATCATAAAAGGGTTTTCACTTCTCATGAAATACACTCTAATCAATATGGTGCTAAAGGCTTATCGTGCCAAACAATAATAACCTTGTACTAGGGAGCCGGTTAAACCAGTGCGGTATCTAAACAAGATTATTATTATCTGTTGACGAAAATTCAAAACATCCACAAAAATTAAAGGGGAAGAGAAAACAAATTTACCAAATAAAGCCTATGGAACATGTTAAGACTTCACCTCCAACCCAAGCTTGAAAGAAAATTAGCTACTCATAATTAAAGTACGGGTACAATGAAAATTTATTAAAATACATAGAAAATACAAGATGAAAAAGGAATTATAGAAAATGAAACTCAAAAATAAATTCAATGGTCTCAAATTAGGGGAGGAAGCCCCCTTTTTATAGATACATTGAGTAAATCACGGCTATCGGATTAAAAATAGTTTGGACACTCAGGATTGCGCCATGTCATCAGTCAACAGTACGCAGTTTGACCACTCGGTTTGAATAGTGACACGGTTTGACCACACGGTTTGAATAGTGAGGCGGCTTGAATAGTGACGCGGTTTGGTTGAAAATAATTATGTGTATATGCATGTACCATACGCATGATTTTTGGTCTACTAACATGCTGCCCCGTCACCAATCAACATTATATAAGAATTTTAGTCCAATAGGATCGTGACAGCTGATCGGTCAGTACCACGTCATCGTTCCGTATATATGAATAATTTCATGAACAGTAACATGAATAATACCGTACATGTGAATAGTACTGTACATGTGAAAAGTACTGTACATGTGAAAAGTACTATTTTTCCTTTTATGCTCCTCCTAAGTTCAAAAGTGTCCGTTTTACTATCTAATCTCTTGTTCATTGTGAAATGATCATGATGCCCCTAAAATACATAAAATACTTAATTAAAATAAAACACGCATAATTAAATTACAAGGGACTTAAATATATAAAAGTAGAAATGTTAGTGAGACTTAAAATGTAAAATGATAATTATCTCCTTTATAAATATACATTTTCTAACACTCAACAACAACTAACCTTAGGTTTAGTAGTTTAGTCAGAGAATGCCAAATTTGACTTTGACATCACACTCGAGAATATTATATCTCCAATGAAGTTATATATTTTTCCCATCATAGATCTTATATTTTTACCCACAGCAATAGCAGAATTGGCGATCACAACATACTCACACAGAAATAGAAGGATAAATGTTAACGGGAAAAATCTATTAAAAGATTTCTTAATCACTCAACCTCAGTACATGCCTTTTCTAAGGCAATTAGCTCAGACTCCCTGGTAAAATGAGCTAAACATGTTTTTTTGGAAGATTTCCAAGACACAACTCCTTAACAAGGATAAATATATAACCACTAGTGGATTTAATTTCATCTTATCCTAAAATCAAGTTTGCATCGCTATACCTTTCTGGCACAGGTGGAGAGCTACTATAGTTAAATCTATAATCAATGGTGCCTCTCAAATATTTTACATGTCTGTTGTAGCAGTCAAATGATCCTTGTTGGGATTTTGAGTACAATTTACTCAATCTACCTATAGCACATGCAATGTCAGGCTTGTACTGTTCATCAAGTATATTAGGCTGCCAATGATTTGGGCATATCTCAATTTATCAACATTATGCTCTAAATTTTTCTTAATGTGGATACTTGCATCATACGATGTAAAGACCAGTTTCCTATCAAAATATCCAAGCCTTCTCAATATAATATTCTTGTCACAACATGAGATCATCACTAGTCCTAGTGATTTTGATGCCTAATATAACATTTGCTTCTCCTATATTCTTCATATCAAAGTTAGAAGCTAGCATCCTCTCAGTCTCATTTACATATCTATTTGATATTAATACTTTATCAAACTTGAACTTACACAATCTTCTGGTTGACTCATTTAGATTTTCTTATCCAAGTCTACTTTTTGATAAGCAATTTTGACATCCATCTAATGAACATGTAAGTTATGAATTGCAATTAGTGCAATCAAAACTCTAATGGATGCAATTCACGTCGTAGATGCATAGGTATCAAAATAATATATGCTTTTCTTTTATGAGGACTATTTAGTAACTAATCTTGCCTTATAATCATAAATTGATACATCAACTTTCAATTTTCTTTAAAAAATCATTTGCACCCAATAGGTTTTATATTTTAAGGTAAATTAACAAATTCTCACACATGATTACTCATGATGAAATCCAACTTATTGTTGATTGCCCCTCTTCACAGAGGTGCATCTCAGGAAGCTATAATTTCTTTGAGAGTATAAGGATCATTTCAGTAAAAAAAAAAATCTTCACCAAAACTTACTATTCTTATATTTTACTTCTCCTATATTTAGCATTTGAACTCTCAGAAGGATTATATTTATAGGGTGAGTAACTAAAGCTAACTTTTTCAAGAAACTAAATTTAAAAACTTTAGCATTCTTGGACTTAATAATGGTATTTGCCTCAAACAAATGTCCTTTATTTTGGAGTATTAAGAACATGTAAGTAGCAATGTTCTTGACATGCCCTATAAATAAACAGTCAACAGTTTAAGGTCTCAACCAAGCCCTTTTAGGATCAAGTCTAAGAACCTTTCAAGGCACCCACACATTTTAAGGTATAATAAGTTAGGCTTATAGCCTTTTTATAGCTTATAGGGTGTCTTTCCTATTTTCTTATAGGATATTCTATTTTGAATGTGGCAAGCTAACAAAATAGCTTCCCTTTACAATGCTCCAGAACTTATTACCATTGTATTTATATATTCTTTAATATTCTATTTTCCTTTTAGTTATAACAGTGGATTCAAGTGAATATGGAGGTGTCACTTCATAGATGATATAATGATTCTCACAATAAGCATTAAACATATTTGAATCATACTCACCTCTTCTATTACTTCCTTATTTAAGTTGATTTTCAACTTCCCTATTATACATTAAGAAATTTTCACATGCTTCATCTTTATTTCTTAATATATATAATTTTGTATATCTTGACAAATTATCAATAAAGGTAATGTCAAACCTTTTACTCCCTCTAAGCATGGTTTATTTTAAATCACGAAGGTCATTGTGAACTAAATTGAGAAATTTAATTTCTCTGCTCAAAACTAGTTTACATGATTTCTTGTGGATTTCGATTCTACAAACATGTCTTTTTTGTCGTTTGACAAGTTTAAACTTGACAATAAATCAAGTTCTCTCATTTTCTTGATATAAGAAAACTTCATATAACCATCTCTTCCATGCTATGGAGTCAACAATAAAAGTTAAGGCGACTTACTTTTCATCCTTAACAATATTAAGAGTTACATACTTAAAAAGTTAACTAGAACAATATCTTATTTCCCAACAGATATCTCATTATTCGACAATATAATTTTATTACTCTCAAAATGACACTCTTTTATCCATGTCTTACTCAATACAAAGACATAATTCAAATGGTATGGTATCCCATAAACATGGCATATATTACTCAATGAGAGGATTTTCTCAAAAGTAAGTTTAAGAAGAATTTCCTTTCTCATGGTTGTTGTGGACAAGAAATCATTAAAAAACACAAATTCTTCTCCTTCCCTCACTAAAGTATAATAAACCATGTTTACCTCGATGATAACGACAATTATAAAGTCATCTCATTTAGCCAAATTGGCTTATGGAGGATTTTGTTATCTCTATTTCTTTGAGCTTAATGGCTATGTTAGCTAATATAGTGCCCAAGTTTTCTAAATACAATACAGTATTGATATTTTCCTCCTTAATTATATCAATCAAATTATATCTTCAAGACTCAAATAATATCATTATCAGTACCTCAATCGAACAGTTTTTAATCTCTGAATTTTAATAAATTATTACTTCATCAGAAAAATCTCAAATTTTACTTATGGACATATAGGTTTCACAATAATAAAATTTTCATAGCTTGATTCTATCTAAAAAATTGAAACAATTTTTTTTTTTAGACCTCAAGAAATGTGTCAAATAATTTTTTGCTACGGCTTAACTGGATTAAAAAATTCTAAACAATTTATCCTTTCATCTTTTGCAGAACTATACTAGACACATATAGGAAACAATTCTCCAAATTATATAATTTTTGAAGAAGTCTAGGTATGGTTAAAATAGTTTCGTAACTCATGCATTGTGCTGAAATTAGAAGTTTTCAGTATAACAGACTTGTGTTTAAAAAATCATTATAAATTGAATTTTTTTCGATTTTTTTGAAATAATTTTCAAAAAATTCTTTTAAATGTCTAGTATAACATATAAAAATTTCACATTAAACTCAATTTGAGTTATTTATTACGAATCTCGCAATAACTCTTTGTTAGCAAAAATCTCTCTAAGATCTTTAGTAATAAAAGATAACAAGCAATAAGTTTGTGTACCTTATTTGAAGCAATAATCAAAAGTCATGAATTGGTCTGAAAATTGTTGGAAATATAAGTCAATATAACTTTTTAGAAAGTCCAAATCATAAATAGTCATTGTTGGTATTGCTCTATCATTGTTCTCCTGATGTTTTTGACCTATGCAAGAGCTTTTTTATTTTTGATCAATAAAATTATAATCTAATCATTCTAAGAACCATAAGATGTTTATATGTGGATAAAGAGGATTTTGGTGTCATCCATGGAAAACTTTAATTCCTTTATACTCGCTAGCTACATTAGCAATAGTTATTGTTGGTTGATTCCTAGAAAATTTCAAAATTGCATAATCTTCTTATAAAGCTTCTTGCTATAAGAAACAAGGGAAAGAACAAAATTCCACATAATGAAGCTGAAATATCCATATGGGTGTGGCAGAATAATGGAGACCAATGATTCTAAACTAAGAGATCCTCAGATCATAAGAATTGCCTTGAATATTTATGGCAGCAAAATATGCAAAATTGTAGATGAGTATAGCCAATAGAAATGGGCACATATTCATTAGGTATGTTTCAATCAACGATCTATCTAATTTTAATAACTCCGACAAGCAATGGAATTAGAAATATAAAGTGTGTGGTATGGTGTTGATAATGATGATAAATTCTACACACCGCAGAATCATCAAAATAAGATATAATTACTTATTTTGCATAATAATATTTTAACTTTATTATTAGCGTCATCAACATCATTATAATCATTCTCTGAATTTGGCATCTCAACTTCAAAACCAATACTTCTTTATTTGTTTTTCTTCATATGACTAGTCTCAAAATTCTATAGTTTGCTAATCACTTGGTTTTTAGTCATTGTGCTAATATCACAATATAATTATTGGTATAATTATAAAATTTCAAGTTTACTTTCATTAAAAATAAAATGTGCTTATTGAGATTTTTTCATCGTGCTGTGCTTAGCCCATCTCTAATCATGTTGTGCTTTTAAGGCCCGCGTACTTAAATTTTTAAGTTCGGCTAAGCCCATGTACGTGTTGTGCCGTGTCGCGTGCCCTACAGAAACGTGTTCATGTCGTGCCATGCCATGCTCGTGCAGTGCCACGTGCCGTATAGCCCATTGGCCATATATAGTAAAGACCCAGACCCTCAGCCGTAGCTTAAATATCTTCTAATGGTACGGAGGAGCAGAGAATGAAGACAAAGAATTATAGGTGAGAAAGTAGACTTAAGAACTTAGGTGGCACTTGATATGTCGGTAGTTGTTATTAGTATGTTAATATATTTAAGAACTTAGGGAGCACGTGATATGTTAGCAGTTGTTAGTAGCATGTTAGTATACGTGATATGTTAGTAGTTGTCAGTAGTATGTTAGTATACTTAAGGACTTAGGTGGCACGTGATATGTCATTAGTTGTTAGTAGTATGTTAATATACTTAAGAACTTAGGCGGCACGTGATATGTCATTAGTTGTTAGTAGTATGTTAGTATACTTAAGAACTTAGGCGGCACGTGATATGTCAGTAGTTGTTAGTAGTATGTTAATATACTTAAGAACTTAAGGGGCACGTGATATGTCATTAGTTGTTAGTAGTATGTTAGTATGGTTAAGAACTTAGATGGCATGTGATATGTCAGTAGGTTTTAGCAGTATGTTAGTATACTTAAGAGCTTAAGTGGCACGTGATATGTCAATAGTTGTTATTAGTATGTTAGCAGTATCTTTAGTGGGCACATGATATGTCAGTAGCTTTTAGCAGTATGTTAGTATGCTTAAGAGCTTAAGTGGCACGTGATATGTCAATAGTTGTTATTAGTATGTTAGCAGTATCTTTAGTGTACAATACTAATCCAAAGTCAGGCGAAGATTCCTTAAAATAGCCATCCATTCCTAAAAGTTTAGGGAACTATGTATGGCGACATCAATATTTATTAAAAATTATGAAAGGCAACACAACGATTCGAACGAAAAGTAATTTAAAAAAGAGAACTAGCATTACTAATAGGAGAAAAGATGAAAGACAGGACAGTATACCGTAATTGCACTTATAGGCTATGTATAAAAGAAAATGAATACAGTAATTTATTTACTATGCCATAGTTTGGGCATGTAATCATTGTACAATTATATTATTTTTTATTTTTGTATTAACTATAATTTTAATAGAATTAAAATGTATTATTTAATTATGTTAATTACAATAATTAGTATATAAAATTGATTATTATTTAATAAGTTAACATAACTAATAATAAATACTTAAATAATATATAAAAATATAATACAATATTACATTATTTGATTATATTACAATAATTAATATATAAAAAATAATTATTTTTAAATAATTTAATATAATTAATAAATCTTAAGATATTAATATTAATTTAATAGTAATAGTAAAATAAATAATGATATAAAATAGGGTGGGGCTAACAAGTGAAAGAAAAAATACACAACACTAGGCTTGTAATTGAGGGCATAAACTCGAGCCCTATAAGGCTCATTTCATTTGGCAGATCTAATGGGTGTGGTACCCACAAAGTAAATGCCGAGTAATCAATTACTTGGCAACCATTTAAAATAAAAATTTTGTGTATTATACTTGGCGAACTCGTATGAACTATCAAATGACAAATTTTATGTACTGAGTAGTATAGTAGCGTAGTGCACTTGTTCTACACAAGTTTTCCTCCCTAAATTCATCACTAATCCAATGTTCACATAGGTTTAGATTGGATTAGATAATATATTTTAGGCTATGGCTATGTTGGAGCTAATCTATGGTGGAGCACGAATCTCAGCCACACACACAAAGTGATAAATAATAAAAAAACGCATTATAACTATAATTGTGTGGTTATGAAGGGGTGCTCTATCTTAAAGTAGTTCCAATATAACTGGACCCTTTATTTTAATTCAATTTTTTTACCAATATTAATATTTTTTACTTGATTTTAATGAAGATTAAATACCAAAATTTTAATTCGATGACTTAAACATAAAAAACTATTTAAATTATTTGCAATAATTTGAATATAAATGTTAAATTCAACAATTAAAAATTTTAATTTCATTAAATTAAATTAAACAACAAAAGAGTGTTAGTCCAATTTAATCTAGTCCATCATGTCTTCCTAATGTACCCTAACTATAAAGTGGCAACACATGTTTTGAGTTCATTGAAAGTGGAAACACATGTCCTAATTTAATTGGCCAACATTACCACATCAGCCAGTGACTTGGTATTGACACAAGGGAAGACTTTTCCATATAGCATTGGCATTTGACATGAATGTTCAGTGCATGGCCCTTAAACCCTACCAGCAAATCCAAGTAGTGTAAATAAGATTACAAATTCTATTCACCACAATGAAACACCGGTAAATCGAGTCTTAATTAGCTCCAATTGCGAATCTAAAAACCCGCAAATTACCATCTTTCCATTTCTCCACTCACTGTCAACTTATTGAACAGGTCCTAGTATTTACGCTATTATATAATTTAGCAGGGTCCTAGAAAAGATATGGCAGCAGCTAGCATTTCTCTTAAAAATTATCCAAGTAGAACTTTTGAGAAGTAAAAGTTCACTTCACTTTGAACTTTGAGATTAATTTTCTATATTGGATTATTAATACAGCTGGGATGAGCTTAAGGTTTCTGTTATATAATGTTCTTTAATTATGCAATGTCAAAGCAGATCCTAGTTTGCATTTTTTCATCTTTTAATCTTTCAAAAAATAAAGGCAAAAAGAATTTGATGTTTTGGTCTTTGGAGTTGTTTTCTTATTAGAAGGTTCTTGGTTAATTTAAAATATAAAAATTTTATGGTAGTTGCCCATTTCCCCTGCTAGCAATAATCATATTTAGAACCATTGGCGAGATCAAACCTTTCAAGAAATTCTGACCTTAGAGTTCCGTATCCACTTGGAAGTTCTTGAATCAAAGTATTAGGAATCTTTACTTTGGATGCCGCTACAGACCTTCAGCCTAAGTTTAAATATATTGTGATGGTATAAAGGTGCAGCGAATGAAACAAAAGAATGAA